>CAJHZI010000517.1:1125000-1772500 GCA_905160935.1 Enchytraeus crypticus | reverse complement strand
ATATATATATATATATATATATATATATATATATATATATAGGTTACAGTATATATATACTATATATATATATATATATATATATATATATATATATGTGTGTGTGTGTGTGTGTGTGTGTGTGTGTGTGTGTGTGTATGCCAGTGTTGTAGTGTTGTACAACAAGTCTACCAGTGTTGCAGTGTTGTACATATTGCATTGTTGTACAACAAGTCTACCAGTGTTGCAGTGTTGTAGTGATATTTATCTCACTGGTCGGCGAATGGTACCAGACAGTGAAAGCTCCACGGAATGTTTCTCAGTCTAAACGTCATGTTAGCTGATAAATACCACTTCACGCTGTTCAACACTGTGTTTCACATAATACTTGCACAAAATATCAACCCAATTGCTTTTGTTAATTTCTACCGGAAATTCTGTTTACTACAGGAATAGTTCTGTAAACTTTTAGCGGCTATCCTGCGTAACACAATGTCTGTAGAGCAGGAGATCGTGGGTTCGATTCTCGGTCAGGCCGTGTTGCTGGGAACATTTCTATGATATTATGAGATACTGACAGTCAATCAAGGCTGCAAGGTTTAGTTGCGGCTTCTGCTCTACTCCGAGATCAGAAGTGATATTTTAAGCGAGTTGGAGCCAACAGCAAGTCGATTTTCACTCCGTGCATTCATCAAGCACTTGCATATACAGTATAACTATACATAAAACTTAACGATATACTATATATAGACAAATATAGCGAATAAATGATATACATGTATCTTACGGCAAAATCAAGAACGATATATCTAACGATATAGTAAGCTAAGTATGGTATACATTATATATATATGTATATATATATATATATATATTGAAAAGTATAACGACATATCTAACGATTTATGAAGCTAAGTTTGACGTTTGTTCCAGCACCACAGGAGTGCAGAGAGGGATCGTAAAATTGAGATTAGAGCATGTACCCTCTTGCTTAGCAGGCAAGCGTCCTATCAACCCACCCAGCAGCAGGTATATACCGGCGATCCTTCGATACTTCTCACTACTTGACCGTATTCTCTTAGTGCACTGCCTACTGGCAGGTCCATAGTATATAACGCCTCCACTCTTCTCTGTCTTCCGCCTTCCTCTTCATTTCCACATACGAGTGGGTCTTTAAATCATCTAACATACCTAATCTCGGCCTGCCTCTGCCTCTTTTTCCTTCCATTCTACCTTCTATGACCTCTACTAATAGATCTTCCCCCCTTAGGATGTGTCCTATCCAACTCTTCTTCATATAATCTTGACCCTATTAAACTTTTTAACTCTCTCTCGTATCGACTGATAGACTCTACATCAACTCTTCATCACCCCTTACCTCCATCTTTATCAGTACCTCCCCCCTTCATCACCCCTTACCTCCAAGTTTATCCGTACCTCTACCCCTACATCACCCCTTACCTCCATCTTTATCATTACTTTCACTCTTCACCACCCCTTATCTCTATGTTTATTAGTACCTCCACCATTCACCACGCCTTACCTATATCTTTATCAGTACCTTTACCCATTCACCACCCCTTACCTCTATGTTTATCAGTACCTCCACTATTCACCACCCCTTACCTCCATGTTTATCAGTATCACCCATTCACCACCCCTAACCTCCAGGTTTATCAGTACCTCCACACTTTCCTCACCCCTTATCGCGAGGTTTATCATTACCTCCACACTTTGCCCACCCCTTATCTCGAGGTTTATCAGTACTTGACTGCGTCAACATCATATCGTTTGGCAGTAACCACTTCAGACAGTTATCAACAATCATCGATGAGTTGCATTTCCCTCTGTGTTTTCTCAAGATGATCATGAGTTGCATTTCCCTCTGTGTTTTCTCAAATATACAAAGATGCCGGCGGGCGGGCGGGAACGGGATGAATACTATACCAAACTGTTACCGTAAAGTGAGAACAATTTAGTTCCCTTCCCCATACCTCCCTCATCCATCCCTCTTTTCTCTTCCCATTTATTCCACGCCTGGACCACCAAGCCTTGTTACATGTAGTTCCTCTGATACGTCCAACCAATTCGTTACTTTGGACTGATTATCTGGATTTTGGAATTTGCACCGTTTTTGGACCTTCTTTTTGCACGCGGCTTGATTTTGTCTCAATAGTGCTCGACGTTGTCATTGATGACTGTAGCGCTCTAATTGTTGTTGCTGTTGTTGTTGTTATTACAAATTTAATAATAATAATAATAATAAAGGTTTAACGTCCGTTTCCTCATCCAGGGATGATGTCAGGGACGTCCCCAACAGCACATATCCCTACAGATCAATTCACCCAGACCAATCTGCGAAAGAAATGTGCTGAGGAGAAGCAAGGTCCTAAACGAAAGCCAGTCCGGTGAGCAAAAAAATGGTCAGGGTAGATTGATTATGTCTATGGTGGGAAAAGGTAAGTTTTAAGCTTGCTAGAGAATGTTGAAAGAGAAAAATAAGAGGGAAGATTAGCAGGTAAAGAGTTCCAGATTGTGGGTGCTGCGTAAGAAAATGAACGTCTGCCCAATGACGTGAGAATATTTGGAACTGAGAGAAGATTGGCATCGGAGGAGCGAAGTGTACGTGAGGGGCGATAGGGAAGAAGAATTTCAGATAAGTAAGAATCTTACTTATCTTACTTATCTGAAATTTAGTAACTAGTTACTACAATTCATAGTACGTAAGACGACAAGACCTATTTACAATAATAAAAAGCTGGTAAAGCTAAGGTTAACGTCAGTTTCCTCACTCTAAAGCGATGTGATATCTGGTAACGCCAATGGTTCCAGCCTCATAGCTATGCGGCTGGAACCAGTGGCGATGTCGGTAAGACACTCGACGAGGATCGGTATGTGCGGGGTTCAAATCCTGGGCTCGCCCGTCACTGGCATCGCTTTCGAGTGAGGACAATGACGTTAACATTAGCTTTATGGATAACTGTGTGTTGGAATAATAGTCGAGCATACAGAAGTGGTCGCTACTTCGCTCACAATTGGTTTGTGTCATTACTTATAAGTCCCGACTGCCATGTCGACCACTTGAACACTTTTCAACAATTACAAGTTTCACTAAACAGAGATCAGTTCTCAAATATCTGCCTCAATACGGTTGTTTATATTATGTATTGAGCCGTTTATGCTGCCTGCATTATTTGTCTAGCTGATATAGTATTGTGGATATAGCCTGTTTGTAAAACTCCACATTGAGTTGTTTTTAACTTGACAGATTAAATAGGTGATGCCAGTAGTAAATTTCCTTTATTCCACGTTGCCTTATTAAGGGTAGCTGTTAAAAAGAGTTTCAATTTAATGCTATATGATAATTAAATTGGTAAATAGGTTTAAACATTGACAATGGGTCCAGCCGCAATGGTCTAGAGACTCTAAACTTCTGTATTCAGCTTATTATTTCTCTAAAAGTAATAAGCTAGAAGGTAGAAAGGTATAAGGTAAAAGGTATATAAGGTAAAAAAATCTAGGCTCCCCACTGCAAAACAGGTTGAGAACCAATGGGTTAGCAGAAACGATTTTACTAAACACTGGAGTGCCTCAGGGTGATTGCTTTTTAAATACATTCCTATAGCAGGCCTACATGTAAACTAAAGCAACAAAACGGGGAATAGAAGCAACATTCTTACATTCAATACCACCAAAGCATGTTTACAGTCACTGTCACATCGTCAGCATCAGATGGAAGTGAAAAGCGAAGAGATGGCAGTAAATACCTCCAAGGCAAGTTGTCCACACAGCGCACAGTCCTATAGCGTTCTATAGAGTCCTATAGAGTCCTATAGAGTCCTATAGAGTCCTGTGGTAAAGGCTGTCACATAACAAGCGTCCGGTCGACTCAAACATTCATACGACACGCTCTAATGCGACCTCGGCCGACAGCGCTCCGCAAGATGTCGACCCGTCATTCTATTCCAGGCGAATCCTTAAGGATCGGAAATCGGCGAGTCGAGACCTTATTGAATGGTGGAAGGATACCGGAAATTAAATCGTAGTGGAATCAATCTCCGGGATATCGGGACACCGGGAGGCGGCGTGGAAAGACTGGAGATTTGATGACGATGGGCTAATGGACTGCGTTCATTAAAGAAGAGAAAACAATCTCATCTCACTATGGCGTCCCCCCACCTCCACACCTCATACCACTCCTCTACAGTAGCTACACCCCTCCTGAGAGTGTTCACTTTATACACACATACACAGACACATACAGACACAAACACATATATACACACGCACAAACACAAACACACATACATACATGCATTCATACGAACATACATACACACACATACACACACATATATACACACACATACATACGAACATTTATACATACGAACATGCTTACATACAGAGAGAGAGAGAGAGAGAGAGAGAGAGAGAGAGAGAGAGATACACAGACACACACACGCTCTCTTTCTCTCTCTCTCTCTCTCTCTCTCTCTCTCTCTCTTTCTCCTTCCCTGTCCTGTTGCGACGCGCCCTGTACGAAGCTTAGATGAGCTTAAATTCATCAGAAGTACGCTAAAATAATTGCGGCATGCAAAATTAACTTTGAAACCTGGAAAACTAATGACGAGAATGAAGATTCAGCCAAATCTAGGGGTCCTTGTAACATCAATGTACAGAACATTAATTATCAGTTTATACAACGTACATAACCTTTATCTGTAGAACCTTGCAAAATAAGGATGCATTTTCCAAAGATCCAAACACTTCTATTTGAGTCTATATAACATCTATACACACAAAATACGAGCATATAAAAGAATATGGATAAGCATGTATAAGAATTTATATAAATGTGTATAACAATTAGAACATGAAGTCATTATCACTATGATAACAATTAGATATTATTATATATTATATAACTTATTATCTCTCTCTAGTGCACTGCCTATTGGCAGGTCCATGGTGCATAACGTCTCCACTCTTCTCTGTCTTCCGTTTTCCTCTTCATTTCCACATATGAGTGGGTCTTTAAATCATCTAACATACCTAATCTCGGCCTACCTTGGCCTCTTTTTCCTTCCATTCACTCTGTGATTTATATATATATATATATTTATATATATATATATATATATATATATATATATATATATATATTAAAATATATTATATATTATATAGCAATGAGAACATAAACTTCAAGTCGTCATCGCAATGATAAACTGTAGAGATGGTAAAGAACCCCCCCCCCCCCTACTACCACTCCTCATCCTGTCCTACTGTCACACCCACTCAACCTTCTTGCCTCCATCCTGCTACCGGTAAACGAAATTCAACAAAATCCGGAACTAAAGAGGAGTGCGAGTCCAGGCGAGGTATTTAGAGCCTTCTTGGACTCCGGATACTCTTAGCTGAGGCTGTCCGACAGTATCCGGTGTGCTCCGGGAAAATGACTCCGTGAAAATGTTCCCATACCAGAAGTTTACTGTACTATCAGCAATCTCTTTCTTAGTGCACAGCCTACTGGCAGGTCCATGGTATATAACGCCTCCACTCTTCTCTGTCTTCCGCCTTCCTCTTCATTTCCACATATGAGTGGGTCTTTAATTCATCTAGCATACCTAATCTCGGCCTGCCCCTGCCTCTTTTCCGTCTATCAGCAATCAAGAATGTGATTTTCATTGTTAGGTTACATTGTGTTTAACGTTAAGGTTCCGAGGCAAAATGTAAGGCTTTTCTTCAAGACTACTCGACACACTCGAGCTACCGACACAAATATTTGGTTAAGAGTTGCTTTTCAATATCGACGAGTCGACGATTTCCGAAGAGTTGAAAGAAGAAAAAGTCTGGTAATGCTAATGCTAACGTCTGTTTTCTCACTCAAAAGCTAAATCGCCGCCCGGCTACTCGAGTTCATCTTACTGCTTAAAAGAATTGAAAAAGAAGACTGCAATATATCTTTCCAAATTTATGAAAAGCCTTTGCCAGAGAAAAGATGTCTCTCGCTTAACGCCGGTTTGCTCTGCAATAAGTCTGCCTATGCCAATACTGAAGTCAACTCCATCGAGATTCATGGTTTCAATGGCCGCTGCAACCTCGTACCCTATGGACAGATCTCGGTATTGCGGCTAGTTCAGCAGCTCCTCACACAGCTGCAGCTGGTTCAGCTAATGTTAACGTCAGTTTCCTCACTCGAAAGCGATGCCACTGACAGGCGAGTTCAGTATTTGAACCCCGCACATACTAATTCGCTGTCGAATATCTTACCGACGTCGCCACTGGCTCCAGACAAAGACACATTGACCGAAGTTGTGTTCAAGTAAGAGTTCGTCATAGTATATATTGTTTCGAGGATTGCAATACTAGTTTGATTCCTCGTACAAGGATGATGTTAGGGACGTCCTCCCACAACATAACACTATAAATCTATTCACCCATACTTAGAACCTACCAAATCAAATCACCGTGTTGTACAAATATTGCTCTCATTAAAGTGGCAGCTATTATTGATATTTAACTGTAATTCAGAGCGAATAAAGCATCTACTCTCTAATTAGACAAATAATTGGGTGATTTATTTGTCCAAGATGCGCAAGAAATGTTGACAGATTTACAGCGTTGTACGGACAGACACAGCAGCGCCTCAAGTGAACACTTGTGTACATTAGACTGGTATATCTCTCACACCACTCAATTCCTCTCATCTAATTAATTAATTACCTGCTTAGTGTATAGAGAGCGAGCAGCCATTGCCCCACTTAACTCAGTCATATTATGATTATATATATATATATATATATATATATATATATATATATATATATATATATATATAATTTTGTATATATATATACATATATAACATAGATATACTTACAAATATGTATGTATGTATATATATGCATGTAAGTATGTATATATATATATATATATATATATATATATATATATATATATTTATATATATGTCAGTGACGAGTGAGCCCAGGATTTGAACCCCGCATATACTGATCCGCGGTCGAGTATCATACCGACATCAAGTTAGTAATGTGAGTTAGTAATGTGAGTTAGTAATGTGAGTTAGTAATGTGAGTTAGTAATGATTTGAATGACTAGTTCACATTAGTTCCATGTTATCCGGTATAAACATTTCGGACCTGTTTTAAATATATCAAGGACGACTAAACACCACTTTTCCACCTCCTAATTAATAATAATCTCCTAATTAATAACAATAATAATAATAATAATAATAATAATAATAATAATAATAATAATTAATAATCTTAATTAATAATCTCCTAATTGCTTAAATGCATTGTATAGTAGCGAGATTATAGAAAAAAAATTATAGAAAAAAATAGACTATAGCAAAAAAACTAGTAAATTTTTGTAACTTACTGTTGCATTAATCTTTGTGACGGTAGCTCGATTGTGTCGAGTCGTCTTGAAGAGAAGCCTTGTGCTTCTGAACCTTGACATTAAACACACTACAACCTAGATTATAGAAAGGGTTTTTATTTCTTTCTTCCATCTAAAAGCATTTCATCACATCGTTACAACAATCAGAACTCTGTAGATCAGGTGTAGATAAAGTTGATGTAATTTGGTTAAGTGGCTCAACACTGATGAGCACTTTGCTGCTTTGATGTGCGTGTGCAAAATCGTCTTACAGGAAAAATATATAAATTATATTCCAATTTAATCTGTGCTGTAGTGTACAGAAATAAGTAATAAAATAATAGTGTGATAAAACATTGTTAGTGTAATAAAGGTAACAGATAGAAATTTAAAATTAAATAAAATATAATACAGTATAAATATAAGCCATCTCTCTCCCTTGCTTGGGAATAATATGACTTCTTAGGATTTTATCTTGAACTTCATTACTTCTGGCTTAGTCGCCTTTTACGACACGTGCAGTTAGAGGTTTATCTTCTCCTTTGAGTCCCGGACATAACTTCGGAAAAATATAACCTGCATGCGTAGTGTATTTCACATGGAAATATTAATGTATTTGGTTATTTTTCCGTTTCATCGCAGTCATAATTTAAATTTATTCCAATGATGTACAAAGTTAGAAAGTAACAGTTTGCTAGTGGAAAGGACTCCATCGAATTGAAGTATTTGAACTATTTCGTTAACCTAGTAATTAATACCATTTAGTTACTTTGTTTAACAGAATGAATGTACACCTCGTGTCTTTATTTTATAGGCACTTAAATGGTTGGGATGGAATAGCATATTATTAAGCTTATCTTTCCATTTATCAACAGACACATATAGATCTCATCGGCTGGAAGGCAATTGAACGATTAACTAGAATGCTGGAGAGGATAGGCTATAGTCGATTAACTAGGATAGAGGAGGAGTGGACTGGAGTGTACTACATAATAGCCAGCATATGTCACTGATTCACACAAAACGGGCCTGGGGCTAAACTAACTGCTGCATTCATCGATAGTGTAGTCCACAATTGATAATAAATCAGTAAAAGCTGGTAAAGCTATGGTTAACGTCAGTTTCCTCACTCTAAAGCGACGTAAGTGACTAGCGAGCCAAGGATTTGAACCCCGCTCATACTTACCCCCGGTCGAGTGTCTTACTGACTTCGCCACTGGCTCCAGCCAGTAGTTAATAAAGACAGTGTCGCAGATGATTGGCAAATACTTAATATCGTATAGTGATAAGATTCTGCAATTGAAGAAATAGCATGACGCACCGATAAGTCTTTTTTATACGTAGTTCATATTGATGCTCAATATTTTAGATCAATTGAAAGCATAACGATTAGTTTCCCTTTTGAAAAGCCATCATAGTGATGTCTAAAACTAATAATTATGCAGCTGCATTACATCAACAAAAGCATAATAACCTACGTCAATTATCCAAGAGAAAAAGTTCAGCTCTAAAGCCAATGCTAACGTCAGTTTCCTCACTCGAAAGCGATGTCAGTGACGGGAAAGCCCAGGATTTGAATCCCGCACATACTGATAACGCAGGTAAAGCTAAGGTTAACGTCAGTTTCCTCACTCGAAAGCGATGTCAGATACAAAGTGTAGTTAGAATTAGTGCAGTCCAGCTAATAATAATAATAATAACAACGATTAGAGTGCTACAGTCATCAATGACAACATCGAGCACCATTGAGACATAATCAAGCCGGAGAGCAAAAAAAGAAGGTCCAAAAACGGTGCAAATTCCAAAATCCAGAAATTCAGTCCAAAGTAAAGGGAGTTAAAGAAAAGGTGGTTTAGGCACAGGTCGCTGCTCATGGACACTGATGACCAGCTGACACATTACATTACTCGTATACTCAATCCGGTATAGTACACTGATTGTACGTGAAAACAACCAAGCAATACTAAATATAGAATACAATCCCGTTAAATGCAGAGACACAGTTTATTGTCACTGCGTGAGATATGGATATCTAGTTAGAGTCGCGATATCTCTGTTCCACTTATTTCACAGATTTAATTGAAGATATCGCGCTGACAGTTGACTTTGCAGATTCTCTTGTTACATCTAAACCATTGAAAAATTACTTGTTCCCGTCACCTTGATGCATAAGCATTTCAAACTTATCAAGAGTGATTATACTTACGTTGTTTCTACAGTGGTAGCATATATTGAGCCGTCGTGGTAAACAGATTGAGCAATGTATAAACCATGGGACGTTTCACCAAATCAAGAATCACAACCTCGAACTTCAGATTTTACGCCAACCAAATATTACTTTATAAACAGTGAACGACTCCTATTCAAGCGGTGAATATAATTTATAAGTCGTTAAATCGTCCAAGCTAGAGTTTAGATGCCGAACGATTGACTAATGTGAAATAACTACAAAAATAAATATTTCCAAAATTCCGAAAATATAAATATATCAGATTTACTAAATAAGAATTTTTATTAAACACATAAATAAATACAAGTTAGATGAGAGGAGGTGTCGCGCCTTACAAAGTGTAATCATTACTCCAAAATATGTCTAATGGAGGAAAACAGTTCTCTAGGATACTCTGTGGAACACTATGTGTTCTTAAAAACCGAAGTAGAGGGCCATGAAAGATAAGCCAAGAAACTGAAATTTTGAACTCAACAAACAAATGGAAAAAGAAAACCCACCTCTCTGCCACATCATGGTGACAAAAGATGCAGTAAACGATAGATTTATCAACAAGTTTTCTATTCGGCATTACCACGGCCAATTCCAGGTTCTATTTACCGTATGCTGATGAAACCCTGTTGTTCCTAGACGATTTAAACATTCATAGACGGGAAAGACATACCTAGAGGTAAAGCACACCCCAGAATAGAGCTTATACCCTGTTCTGCCGCTACCAGGCACGCTCGCCTGGTTCTCAAATAAACGAGGAACTGCAGACAGTTTTGTGCTAAAATTTAAAAAAATAGACACCTATCATCGGTCAATGGTCTTCGGTAAATCTTACTTTAATTAGGTGATAAGTGTCGGCGGGCAATATTACGTTATGCCGCGGCAGTTTCTATCGGTGGTCATTTTTAAATTGGCTACAGGAACAAACCTATTCGGTCTCTGAAGATTTGCTCAGAAGAAGCCCAGAACGTTAATTTAATATCCCTGCCTAATTGTATTCACGTGTCACCTATGATATATATAAATTTATTTCTTTCGTCTTTAAGTTCACATAGTTCACATTTAGTTTTTTTCCTGGTTGCATGTATATTTGTGTGTTGTGTATCTTGTGAACTATGGAACTCTATCAGGGGTGAATGACCCCTTTTAGTGTTCTTATAAATGAATTGAATTGTATACGGGTCTATTACGTCATTTACTCAGCATGATTTTGCATTCTTTTCAAAGCATTTTTTTATAAAAAATTCTAAATTATGAAACCATAACCTGAGTTTGCTTGAATAAAGGCAATCAACAAAATTCGTTAGACCAGCATAACAGATATACAAACGAATGCGAATAAAATAAGGTTACATTATTCTCAGATGCAGAAAACGGCGTTAAACTGTGGGGCTTTTCCGTTTTTATTACTTATCCTCACCAACGCATTAAGAAATAAATATAAAGCAGTATAATAAACGATGTATACTGTATACCACTGCATGATACCCGTAAGTGAGATAAGTCAGCACATTGTTCGGCTGAAGACAGCTTTTAAGTGTAATTGACAATTAAATACGCAAGGGGCATTATCAAGTGGGCTCCCTTATTGTCGGTAATTAATTACAAGCCAGATAAGGCAGGATCACGCTGCACATTTGTATACAGAAGAGCGCATGTTCAACATTGTAGCGCGGTTTCAGACGTCGACACTAATAGAAATTAGAGGGATACAAGAGGAGAGAACTGCATTAGCGACCAATGTCGTTGAGTAGAAACCGTTGAAATGAAAGTGATCAGCACGGATCTTATGCTATGTATGTCAGTAGGTGAGCAGAGTGTTAAATGTATCAATAAAAGCTAAAGATAATGTTAACGTCAGTTTTTCCCTCGAAAGCGATGTCAGTGACGGGTGAGCCCCGGATTTGAACACGGCACATTCAGATCCGCGATCGAATATCTTACCGACATCGTGACTGGCTCCAGTCAATAAGCCATCTTACCTATACATCGTTAATCCTTCAATAAAAGGATCAGTCATCATCAATTAAAACCATGAATTAAATTTGTAATACGTTCAATCACTACAAATATAATCGATTAATCGCCAGCTCAATTAATAAGTCAGACGACGAATCAACAATTAATCAATAAGTATTCAACAATCAGTCAATTACCCCACAGTCAATATCGATATAGTTGATACATCCGTAAATAATCATCTATCACTGATCTATTTGATATATTACTACAAGCCAATTGATACGACACTTAACAATCACATGCAGAACAAGGCTCAGACATCGCTGAACAGACTGTTCCTCTCTCGCAGTAGCTAAACACAAACAGACAAATATCACCAAAGCCAAACCTTCGCTGAAGAAGGAAAAGATCTAAACCATGTGCAGGGTACTGGATACAGCAAGCAATCTAGGCACGGACGTCACGTCAGAAGAGAAACAGCAGTTTAAAGTTCATTCTTCAATTGAGTGATTGATTAATTTATGACGAGGATTGATTGATCGAGTGATGATTGAAAGGATTAATTGATTAAGCACTAAATGACTTCTAATATAAGCAGACAGATTTACTTCCAATGTAATCTCTTCAAAACAGTAATCATCACCTTTCTTTGTTTGTATCACGCTGTAACAGGTGTACGGTTTTAGAACTAAGAATCTTAGTGATCTTTTCGATTGTTTCGTCGATTTAAACGAAAAAGTAAACTTTTAGCAAACAAGCTTTCATGCTCCTAGTCCTTCTGAGAACAACTTTATTATGAAATGCGCTCAGTGTGAGTCCCTGGCCCATGCTCCATGCTTGAAGGGGTCCTGGAACAATCTGTCACAATCCTGTCACTCACCGTTCGCATCTCAGTCCAACTGATCAGTAGTGCAGGACCTTGTGATGCGTGTGTGTGTGCGGGTGTGCGTGGGTGTGGCGTGGGTGTGTCGTGTTTGTGTGCGTGGTATGTGCCGCGTGGATGTGTGGCGTTTGTGGGCGCGGGGTATCTGTGGTATATGGTGGTTATAAGTCGTGTTGGTTTGGTGTCTTCAATTGTATCGTGTAGAGGTGTGCGTGGTGTGCATATTACGAGGGGGGAAGAGAGAGAGAGAAAGAGAGAGAATAACAAAGAGATAGATAGAGAGAGATGAGAGAGAGGAGAGAAGGCAAATTGATAGATAGAGGCGGACAATAAGAGGATAGGCACAATTAATTTGTCTTCCCATTCCATACTAAAACATGCATCTTAGGTCGTTTGGAATGGTGTCAATGTGAACGTGGTTATTTATGGTCGCTGTAGGTCACTATATGACTTGCTTAAGTGAAGGTAACGGACATTAAACCTACTGTATTCCCTTAGATTTACTAATGTACAAAGTAATATAGAAACGTACAGAAAATATTTATATACGTTGTTTTCAACTGTTTTTAAAATTCATCTATTCATATATTTATATATATAAAATCAAAAATTGCAATTTTAATACTTCCAAAAACAAATGCTACAAACGGGGAAAACCTGAATGAACCTCCAGGATTTATTTCTAAGAACCACGGAGCTTATTTGGCAAATCCAATAAAATGGATAAAGATATAAGTGAAAAAAAGCTGGGAAAGCTAATGCTAACGTCAGCTTCCTCACTTGAAAGAGATGTCAGTACTAATTAGTGAAGTTTTAAAAGTGTATAACAAATTGCAACAATAAATCTCGCTATAAAGTAGTCGCAGTTTATAAAATGTGAATAAAATATGTAATCCAGCAAATACGATTTCAGTGTTTCTTTAGTTAGACTAATTTACGACACGAATTATACTTAGGGAATTTAAAGTCTTTAAAGGAAATTGAAATTTTTAAGACTTTTAATTATGAGTTAATTAAAAAGCTAATGTACGGTATTTAGTAAATTAAGAATTATAATTTATGAGTTATGTAAAGTCATTTAAGTTATGTGTAAAGTTTAAGCCTCGGCAACTAATCATTGTAATTAACGACAACTAACTTGCCAGATGTAAGGGTCTGGAAAGTGTAACGGCAGGGTTTTCGTTCACACCGCCACTCGATGTTAAACAACCTGCGCAATGGTTACGTCAACTTCATAGCTCTTCTGATGCTAGCACAAAGTGCTTTCTGCGCCCATGGACGATGCCGCATTATCACTCATATACTCAAAGTACTTCACAAGGGAAGGGAATTATCAAAGGAAGGCTGAATTCGAAAGGATGGCTCATTCTCAATGATGATGCATTCATAGAGGAGGTGAATTCATCGAGTTGGCGCAATTCTCAAGTGATATGCAAATTATTCTCGCATTTTATCGTGGTTCTGACCTTCACAATTAAACAATGATTAACGATTTTCGATGTTTTCATGAACCGAGGTATAAATTTATTCACAATTTCTATGAAATTTTTTAATGTATTTTATTTATTTTAATTTTTTAAAGATCTTCTTTTAGATTTCTCGTTTAGATACGTTTTTCCGTATACCTTTTTATAATAATATTAGACTAGTGGTAATGTGTTTAGTGAAATAACAATACATTCTACTAATATATAATCTACATGGCGTTCACGAAGCTGGAAAATCAGTTAAACATTATATATTATTCCCCATAATAAAACCCTCAAACTCTCTCTACTGCAAGTATTTACCTGAAGTAAAAAAACCAAGATGAAGACGCTTCTAATTGAGAGGTTGAGATTGTTGATAAGTGTCGTTAATCTGCGCAGTCAAGCAGGCAACTCTTTGATTTCAGCAGATTGCTATTCGTTAAGCAACGATATCATCAGCGTTGAGCTATCTCTACGAGGATTCAGAGGCGCAGTAGCGACGGGAGAGGCGAAATGAAGAGAATTGCCGAATAGCGAGATTAGAAATTCTGTTCGTCTGCTCCTAAAACAGCGTAGCTTTCTGTAAAGGGGGGGGAGTTTTGTTATCTCGAGTAATGCTTGGGTGTGAATTAGGATGCGACGGTGTGGGGGGGTTGGAGAGTGCGAGAGAGAGGAGAGAGGGAGAGGAGAGAGAGGGAGATAGTGAGAGGGGATAGACGAGAGGAGAGAGACTGAAGGAGAGAGAGAGGAGAGAGCGAACACGGGTGAGAAAATGCTATGATGAGAGAGAAAGAATATAGATATATATATAATATTATATATACAGATCTATATTATATATATATATAGCTCTGATTTATATATATATATATATATATTATATATATAGTAGAGAGAGAGAGAGAGTGAGAGAGAGAGAAAGAAAGAGAGAAAGAGAGAGAGAGAGAGAGCGAGAAAGTAAAAGAAAAAGGAAGAGGAATGGATGCAAGTATATAAAAACTGTAAATCTAATTTTAACGTCAGTTTTATCTCTAGAAAGTGATATCAGTGACGGGCGAGCCCAGGATATGAACTCCGAACATATTGATCCGCAGTAAGATACTTTGCCGACATCATCACTGGCTCCAGCCAAAGAGAGAGAGAGAGAGAGAGAGAGAGAGAGAGAGAGAGAGAAAAGCATATGTATATATATATATATATATATATACATATAATATATATATATAATAAATATATATAAATTATATATATATTATATATATATATAATAATATATATGTAATATATATATATATAATATATAACTATATATAATATATATATATATATTAATATTATATATATATATATATATATATAGAGAGAGAGAGAGAGAGAGAGAGAGAAAGTGATAATATACATTAGAGATTTAGAGATGAGATAAGGAGATGAGAGAGAAGCTCTAAATGGATTGACAGAGGAAGCAACAAATGAGCAGCAGATATCTCTTCCAGATTTTCCATGAGTTGTAGAAGTGCTAATTTCAACACCTCAGTCTTTTGAAGCTCTAAACCACTCGCACCCTTATATCATGGGTGATTACGTGCATGTGCCTCCTTTGTGCACAGCATTGATGCTATTAATGTCCCACGAATCGATCTCAACGATCATCCACGTATGTGATATGAATCATTACGCAATTTCTGCAATCATTGAGGATACATATCCAAAACCCGAAAACCAAATCCGGTGCTGGTTTAGCGCATCGGACTCAACTCGTGGGCTCCGGATGGAAAGAGGGCAGGCATTAGAGCCAAAACAACCGCCATATTGTTTCTTTCTAAATACCATCAAATCTAACGCTAGTTCTATTAATCTAACGTTAATTCCATTTCACTTAAGCCCTAACTATAACCATTACCTTATCCTTAACGCTAAATTATAAATCTAACCCTTAACTTTGAAAAAGTAAAAAAAGTAAAAAATTTGTTAACAGAAGTAAATAAACAATATGGCGGTTGTTTTGGATCTAATGTCCACATGGAAGGAGGATGATGATCGACGTTACATACCGCAGCGGATCCGATGAATAATTGACAGCGGGCTTGTGTACTAATTTATCATCGGTATGAGATGGGTGCAGTAGCGTCGCAAAGGAATTCTGACAAAATAGCACTTGTAGAATTAGAATTAGAGTGTTCTAAGTGGGGACAGACAAGCCGTGGAGTCTACTCGCTCAATTTCCTGGAGATATAGTGGAACCGGAGTGAACTCCGTAGGACATAGTAGGATGTTGGTTTGAGTTAGGGATTAAGATAGAATTTTGGGGTTTGAATTGAGCGGTAAGTAGAATATTTTAGCAACCACTGATCCTACGATTTAAGGGGCAAATCTGGTGCCATCTGACAGCACTATGGAAAAGTAGCTAACGTATATAGAGTTTAATATTTGGTATTAATACTTTATAAATCAAAATTTCAATTGAACGGTACGTAGTATAAATATACCAGCAACGACCGGGCCCAGAATACTAGAGTTAGTTGATTTTAACTGACGCCAAAATAGAATAGTAAATAATAAATATAATTGAGTTTAGTTTTGTAAATAATATTTAATAAATCAAAATTCTAGTAGACTAGGCCTTTTTGATTGTTTTTTTATATTTTAGTGAGTTTAACGTCAAGGACAGAAGCACGAAGGGCCTCTCTTCAAGGCGAAGACCTAGCGTGCTTTGAAGCTTTGAAATTTTGCTTTGAAACAAAGTCTAGACTGAGTGATAATCCAGTTCTCAATGGGAAATACATGCCAAATATACTCAAATATTTCAGGTACAATAAATAAGGAATACACCCAATATCAAAATCCAACGGCTCATTTGATTTATAACTGGAGTAGTTTTCTAAACTTATATTTAATTTGTAAATTCAAATCAGGGTGTTTATTGTCAGAAACTCACATTCAACTGATTTCATAAATATTATTTCCACTACAAGCTAAAAACTAAGCTAAAACTATTTAAACATGGCTGGAACTTGTGCCAGAAAGCTCCTGCTTATAAAGCAAGTATGCAAATGACTTTACTATCCAACCAGGAACAACAACAACAAGGAATAATATGTAGTGCCATCTGTTTCATCGAGCAATAGTTTAGAATTTATCGCAGAGGGCGCTAGTTGACAGCGGTGCCTCTGCAGGCGGCTTCTAATGACAATGTTTCTTTTAGGAAGAGCAAACATTTTCCTGTCGACGAGACCGGGGTTCGAATCCCCGCCCGTGCGAGAAACATCGTTGATGTTGATAGTGAAAACATGCGTGGAACCAGTGCGACAGAACCCATGGGAAATCTCTCTCATATTTCACATTAGAGGCGGAAGTGTGTCACACAGATGTGACTTTGATGGGGACAGGTGAATGGATAGTTGGATTGATGCATCCATGTAGTTAGTGTGTAGATGACAGGTCTAAAACACAAGTTTGTGATTAACGGAATGCTGCCTGTGATCTAAGAAATAATAAATAATGACGTCACTTGACGACCAATGTAAGTCATAGCCAAGTCCGGTTAAAGCTGCTGTTTTCTGCAGTTAAAACTAATTATATCAGACTATCTAATTACCTTAGACTACCCTTTAATTAGCTTAGATTATAATTATTATAGACTAGCTAATTATATTAATCTATTATCACGCTAATTATAGCAACAACGCGACAGCGACGGTAAAACTCATTACCCTTAAACAATGCAAGTTATTTGATTGAAAAGTGAGAGATAAAGTTTTTGACGAGATGTAGGGACCTACTACGAACAATTTCTCTTAAAATAAGAAATATTGTAGTTGTCAAAAATCTTAACGCCATAGCTATGATAGAAGGTTTCAGCGTTAATCGGTGAAGCGCTCACTTGTGATTGAGATAGAGGAATCGCATGGCGTATGAAGATAAACTTACAGCAAGCTAAGAACTTAATGTTAAATCAAACCAATGAACCTAGTGCAAAATCAAACCAAAAGAATCTAGCGTTAAATCAAACCAGCAAAAAGATAATTGTTTTTCATTGCAGTGTTCACAGTTCGAGAAAAATTAAAGCTGGAGACTTGATCTCTTTACTTCTGAGTCTGACGTTAAGCACACTCAAGTCTCTCTTTCACCATTGCATTATTCCTTAAAGAATCAACAAACAGTCTACAGTCGCTTAGGTTATAACCCGGGATCTGTTTCCCCGGATAGCGAGTCCGTGCATTTGACGGATGGACAGCCGGAGGTTCGGAACCCGATCATCGAACACTCGGATTCGATTACCCGAGTCCGTACACGTGTTCTGCCAGGCTACTTACACGCTCCTCTCGCGTTTTACAAGACGTCCGGGCATCTCCGGACCTCGGGATATCGTTGTCTCCATGCGGACTCAGAGAGGGACGGGAGAACAAGTCCCAGTAGTATTTAAAAGAATCCAACGGATCATTTTATTTCCGTTTTTATCCATGTTTAGTGTTTCCGCTATTCCACACTTGACAGAGTTTTCCTCAGTTTCTCTTTGATGTTCAAGGTGTCCTATTTTGTGTGTCAAAATATAAGCGTACATATCTTTGCATTTGGTATCTTTAAAATACGAGAATATAATCGAGAAAAGTTTGCTGCAAAGTTTCCTATTTTTATTCATCTTCAATTTATTTTCCGGATATTCATAAGATAGATTCATCTCCATCCCTCAGTGCCCTGCCTAATGGCAGGTCCACTGCACTTAATCCCTCCATATACTACTACAATCTGCGTACGCATATCTGCCAACAATTTGGCACTTTCTATTCGACCCACGATTTTAAAATCACCGAATGCTGTCACAATCCTCAACGTCCGATGATGAGACATTTTGATTCGATTTGTGAGAACAGTGATGAAGTCGTTTAAACGGATTAACTCTGATCAATCGAGTACGGATTCGGATCAACATCTCCGCCACGAGCCAGTCCCGCAGAAATTTGTCTTGATTTACAACCGGACTCGATGGTAGCGAAAAGAGTTTCGACATCTTAGAAATGTTCCTAGTATGCTACCAATGTGTTACTAGTGCTACCAATGTGCTATCAGTGCTACCAGTGTGATAACAGTGTGTTACTAGAGTTACCAATGTTCTACCAGTGTGCTAGCAATGTGCTACCAACGTGATGGCAATGTGCTAAAAATGTGCTATCATTGCTAGCAATGTGTTATAATGGATTCCGGTATCTCAAATACGTAATCGCTTTAATTTTCCAATGGAGCCCTGAAATCTCATGCCGTTTCATCGTTAAACAAAAGGCTCAATTGCTCGAGAAAATCAAATTAACGGATTAATTTCAGAATAACAAATATTCAAACCTGTAATAATGACATTTTAACGGAGTATGTAATTAAATTTTTCGAATTTAAATTGGGACCAAATGTGTATTAAATGTATTCGCTTATTTAATTATTTAATTTAATTATTTATTTTTTATTATTTATTTATTAAGTATTAATTTCATTTAATTATTAATTTCAGTTAATTATGAATTTATTTATGTATTTATTTATTTGTCTGTCTGCACGAACGTTCTATTGCATGTATTATCTGTGCTGAGATGAGCGAATAAACAATATGAAAAAGAATTTTTTAAATTAACATTTATTTATTTATTTATTTACATACACACAGGCACATAGATCTCTCATTACTATTAATCGCTAGGATGTGTCAGTGTATTTCACATATAATCCTCGCAGTATAACGGTGGAACGTTTTCCGCCACACTCGGATTAGATAGTCCCAGTAACCAGACTCCTAGGGACTGCTCCGGGGCCAGGATTCATCAGTGGGACTACAAATCCGGTTAGGACTCGACCAACAGTCGACCCTAGAGCTCTGACTTAGCAGCCTCCTCTCTTCCCGTCCTGTCCAGTGTAATTGTTTTATTTCCAGATTATCGTTTATCATCGGTAATTAAATATCCGGAGAAAGGTGATATACCGACAGAGTGGGACTCGATGAGAGAGAGAGAGAGAGAGAGAGAGAGAGAGAGACAGACAGACAGACAGACAGAGACAGAGACAGTGATAGATACAGAGACAGAGAGAGAGACAGAGGCAGATACAGAGAGAGAGAGAGAGAGAGAGAGAGAAAGACAGATAGATAAAGATTTAGAGGTAAAGGAGAATAGAGAAAGAGAGAGAGTTGAAGAGGAAAGAGAGAGAGAGAGAGAGAGAAAGAGCAGGAGAGAGAGACAGACAGAGAATAGTAAAGATACTATAAGAGAGAACGAGCTAGAGAGGTAGTTAATTAGATGTTATAAGTAAGAAATAGAGAAAGTATATATACAATATATAATTATTTTTCTCGAGACATTTTGTTGTCTATTACATACTTATATACAATTCGAGTGATAAGCAGAGATTCTGAAGAGATAGTGTTATATGTGAAGAAGGAACAATAGCGAATTATTAATGTAATTTAAATATTCATATTAATTATTTATTTTTTAATTATTTATTTTTTAATAATGGCCTATGTATCGGAAAATCGTAGTATTATATTAACCTAGACCAAAACATCGAGAAATTATGTTGGAAGTTGCCCGCCTATAAACCTCGCTAGATTGAGTATCGTTTTCGTTTATTACGTCCCATACCGCATCTGCTAACCTTGTTCTGTTAGATATACATATATACTTGATCTTGATGCAATTCTATACTCTAATGACGACCTCGCGAATCTAGGTCATGACCTTTTGGATCTAGGTCATGACCTCAGTATTATCTATGGCATGAAATCTGCTAGAATATAACATGACCTTAAGATCTCGATGGAAATGCTGATACAGAACGAGTGATATTGAGGATGGTATCAAGCTGCTTCATACGTTATGATAAATATCGTCATGATAACTATCGTTTCTAATTAGAGAACGTACAAGAGCAACTGTTGGCAAACACGGGTTGTAGGGGGTTAGTGTCAGAATATACATTTCTCACGTACATCCGGATAGCATTAGAATAGACAAATTGAAAAACAGCAAGTGTTTGGTAAGAACGGACTAATGCATATGCTGTACGCAGTTGACTAACTGGACTATACATGATCGCTTGCTCTGCTACGAGCATACCATTGAGCAATGAATCGATCAAGAAGTAGGCAAGGAGAAAATTCTTACCACTTCTTTCAAACCACAAAACTTTGAGCAGATATTTTGAGTCGATCTGTCTTTAAATATCTCAGAATATCTTCCTTTAACTCAATGCATCAGAGACGGGAAAAATTACATTTGCGCTGTCTGACGTCCCTGACATCATCCTTGTATGAGGAAACGGGCGTTAAATCATTATTTTTATTATTAGTCAAGAGATAAAAAAGTGTAAATTGCTAGTGTTCTGGAATAAGAATAAGCGATTCCAGACATATTGACGAAGTAATAGCTAATTAAAGTTCAACGACTATATATATATATATATATATATATATATATATATATATATATATATATATATATATATATATATATATATATAAATCTTTTGTGCTATACTTGTGGTATTTTGCGCCGTTATTTTGCGGCTGTAATTTAAAGTAACAACATAGTGAAAGATGCAGCAGCAATAGCGGCTACAAGATGGCGCTTAACAATGTAAACATGTGTAGACGAGGGCTTCTGTTGAACAAATAAACACATCAGAGACAATGAGTTATGTCGAATGTGACCTAACGAAGCGGTCTGGCAGGCTACAAGAGATTAGTGGATGTTGTGAACAAGACTCGTAATAGACTGCGACTGGTATGCGAGTAATCCATAATATCATCCCGTGTCAAGTCCATGTCGATAAACGGGGCTTCCCTTAACTCCTCGCACCCACATGTTGGCAGTTAAAGTTATTGTTGCTACAAACGGCTTCCTTTGACTCGTTATATCAGAGTTGGGATATCTTATATTTGAGTTGCTTGATGACAAGATTTTAATTTAAGGGTACTTATTAGCAACAAAAACAACAATAGTAGTAGCAACAACAACAGCAGCAACAGCAACAACAACAATAACAACAACAATTACAACAGGGACAACTTATGCTCACTTAAACGCACTTACTTATACGCACTTATAGAAACTTAAACGCATGTACTTATACGCACTGATACGCACTTCTACGCGCTTGTAAGCACTGACTATACGCACTTATACAAACTTATATGCACTTATACAAACTTATACGCACTTATACCAACTTATACACACTTATACAAACTAATACGCACTTACTTTCAGTTGCACCGATCAGCACACTTGCCTACACGCACTCGTCACGCGACATCATGAGATAACGGATAACACAGTAGATAACATTGCGACATTCTATGATAACATTCCTGATAACATTCCTGATAACACGACGTCAGGCGCATTAATTATATTTAAACTTCATCATCGCAAGAAATGTGTAGCCGATTCCCATTTCTCAATAGTCTGAGTTCTAAACGAACCTTCGAGATTAGTCATAGTAACGCTATCATCCACAATGATATATAGCACTTTAAATACTATATGCTTAAACAGTTAGGCGATTTAATGTTCAGTAGAAATTTTCCATCCATCTTATTGTTCGTGATATTACTCTCAGATCAGCTCTGCCGGGAATCGAACCCAAGAAAGTTGAGGGCATCTCTGGACATCACATTGACGTTCCTGACATTGCCTTATGGCGAGGAACCAGACTTTAAATTCTTACTGATTGATTAACCTCAGTTTTACGACGTTAACTCAATCCCTGTTTTCGTCAACAGAAGCCAAAGCCAAGTTTAAGGTCAGTTTCCGGTTCGATTGCATGTCAGTGACGGGGAGAGGACTGGATTTGAACCCTGTACCTACTGATCCGCTGCCGAACAACTTGCCAATAAGCCACCGACTCAGTCCTGTATAGAATTATAGGTTCTTGAACTTAGAACGTTGCACGATCATTTTTAAAATGGCCGAAAGTTTTCTTATCTTATTTTTTAAACGAAAGCATATCAGCAACGAGTCCAGCACGAGATGTGTCTCTCGCACCTACCGATCCGAAGTCAAATATCATACCAACACGCTATCACCTCATCTCGGAATTTACAACCAAAAGCGACTATAACGGATCTTTACTATCTTATTGCTTTTGATAAATGACTTTATAAAATGCGCGATTTAATCTACAAATAAAATACTGTCTCGACAGCGCGATGTCTATATACTGGCGCCAAAAGCCAGTGGATAGTAATTAATAATAATACTCGTAACGTAGACGAATTGATGCATGATAAACCAACACAGTAATCGTGTATAACATGACATTGTGTAACGCTATTAAAAGTAAATTCGACTGA
Organism: Enchytraeus crypticus; assembly: GCA_905160935.1. NCBI lineage: Eukaryota > Metazoa > Annelida > Clitellata > Enchytraeida > Enchytraeidae > Enchytraeus > Enchytraeus crypticus. The sequence continues at coordinate 1,749,242 of CAJHZI010000517.1, read as the reverse complement.
TTGATGAGATATTGCAGCGACTAAAGAACAAACAGAGACACAATTTGACCAAATTAAGAGCAAATACCTGCAGCGAAATAACTTGTACCATTTTTCAAAAGTCTACTTAGATTTTATCCTATATATTCGTCCCATATATACCATTTGTCTTATTTATACTTCTTATTTATACTACTTATTTATACTACTTATTTATACTACTTATTTATACTACTTATTTATACTACTTATTTATACTATTTATACAATTTATCCTATTTCTACCCGTTTTATGTCTAACAGTTCAACTGCAGACTAAAAGCTTTCTTAGAGTGCCTTAAATGATGACTAAGCAGTAAGATGGGATGTCATAGGGAAATCATCCCAGTATAACCAAGGAATTTCCTTCTAGATTTACAAACTGGATTTTCTCAAACTATAATGTCTGGACGCTGAGTTTCGGAAAAGGCCCTAGAGAGAAGGATCAGGCAAACGGTGGATAATACTTGCACAAATAATACAATAAATAAATAATACATGCGCATCCTGATGAGCGCGATAGAGTACTAGAGAGGAATATGTGCACTGGACCTGAAAACCTGCAGAGCTTTGGTGCAAGAGAGAGAGAGAAAGAGAGAGAAAGAGAGAGAAAGAGAGAGAAAGAGAGAGAAAGATATATATATATATAGGCCTATATATATTTATAGTATATATATATATATATATATATATATATATATATATATAGAGAGAGAGAGAGAGAGAGAGAGAGAGAGAGAGAGAGAGAGAAAGATATATATATATATATATATAGAGAGAGAGAGAGAGAGAGAGAGAGAGAGAGAGAGAGAGAGAAGAGATATATATATATATATATATATATATATTATATATATATAGAGAGAGAGAGGAGAGAGAGGGAGAGAGAGAGAGAGAGAGAGAGAACGAGACAGGCGGAGGAGAGAGAGAGAGAGAAGAGGCAGAAGAGAGAGAGAGAGAGAGAGAGAGAGAGACAGAGAGAGAGAGAGAGTAGAGGTAGGGAGGGAGCAAGTAATCATGTTGTTAAGATTATAATTAATTAGAACGGGAACTATTATAGAACTAATTAGAACTAGAACTACCATTTAACTGACTAGAACGGAACTATTATGGAACTAATTAGAACTGAACTATTATAGAACTGATTTGAACGGGAACTATTATAGAACTAATTAGAACGGAACTATTATAGAACTGATTAGAACGGGAACTATTATAGAACTGATTAGAACGGAACTATTATAGAACTAATTAAAACTGTAACTATTATAGAACTGACTATAACGGTATTATTATAGAACTGATTAGAACAGGAACTATAATGGACGGAATGAGGTGCGGAGGAATGCTCGACGATTAGGGGCGGCAGACATTTCATTACTTCTGAGCTCTCGTGATGATAAACCTAGAGTATATTAGTTGTTTGGTTTAGTTGTTTGGTTTGTTTGACAGACAGCGTTGAGTCCGTCTCGTGACGCGATAATGAAGTCAGCGTTAGAATACCAACAACTGCATGTGTTTGTGCAAGCGTGTAAATGATTAGCTAATACACGAGTCAGAAAGACAATCAATCAGTCAGTCTGACAGAGAGACAGTCAGTAAAACTTTCTATCAATCTATTATTCAATTAACAAGTCAGTAAATAAATCAATCAATCAGCAAGCGTATAGCCTTGCAGTCAATCAATCAATAAATCGCAAGATTGATTGATTTAAGTAAATCAATCAATCGCAAAGTCAATAGTTGTATTGAAGATTTAACGTTCGGTGCTTCGCAGGTAGGCAATGGCAATTAAAATACAAACAAAACATCCAATCGTAGATCTCGTGATGTCAAAGCAGAAGAGTTTTTGAGTCCACCAGGTTTAATCTAGGTGGAGAGTCCACCAGGTTAAATCTCTGTGGAGAGTCCACCAGTTTTAATCTTAGTGGAGAGTACACAAAGATTAATCTTAGTGGAAAGTACACCAGGTTTAATCTTGGTGGAGAATACTCTAGTTTAAATCTAGGTGGAGAGTCCACCAAATTTAATCTAGGTGGAGAGTCCACCAAGTTTAATCTTAATAGAGAGTTCACCAGTTTTAATCTTAGTGGAAAGTACACCAGGATTAATTTTAGTAAAGAGTACTCCAGGTTTAATCTTGGTGGAGCGTCCACCAGATTTTAATCTTAGTAGAGAATCCACAAGGTTTAAAACAGGAGAAATCCTAGCCGGTGAGCCCAAAGGAAGGTCCAAAACTGTGCATATTCCAAAATCCAAAAAACCAGTCAAAAGATAAATTAATTAAATACACCTCGATATACAGTATATGACAATAACTTAAGCTTAACGTCAAACGTCATTAAATCTCCCACCTTCTCAGATAACAATGATGATCTCACACGATAAGACATGTGCAGTGAGGATGATAAATGACCAACAGGTTGTTTAAATACTTACCCGTGGTTATCTTTAGAACTCAGATTGGTTTAGCCGAGGACCGTACCCGAGTCTTCAGGTGTCAGATGCGCCTCTGAAGAGTTTAATAACCGAATCGAGCGACACCAGACGAGCAATTATCACGCCTTTTAACTCTACACCACCCGCTATCTCAGTCCAGCTCCAGCTGTGCAGCCCTCTGCTGGCGCAATCATAGTCTATTATCCACTTTCCTTTATTTAATTACGCTCCATCGTGATCATTGATCAGCCAATAGGCTATATATAGGTAGAAATGGATGACCTGACAGGAAAAATTATCTACCTTTATTAGTAGCGTTAACGTAAAACTTTACAAATCTAGATACCTAGCATCATCTAAAACCTTTGTGACTTAATATTATAATTCAACGTGAAGAAGGCTAGAAGAGGTGTTAACTTTAACAAAAATAAAGAGTTCCTACATGAAGGCTGCAACATAAAAAGTATCACTTTTTGTCTTGTAGCATCTAAAGTTTCGAGAGAAATGACAGGATTTAATTTTTCCTGACCCCATGTACTTGCTGTAGACGAAAGTCAAGGTAGCGCTGAAAATATACACGAAATTAATTGGGCGAATTAAGCGGTTGAAAGATTGCAGGTTAAATCTACGTTTTTTAAGTCCGGAATGTCTAAAAATGATTGTGTAAATTGTTACTTAACTTGTTGCAATTTACAACTAAAAATTAAATACAATTTTTATACGTCAAATGAATTTTTAATCCTCATGACTTAGAAAATACGTCATTTATTTTGAACACGGCGATCAAACAGATTTACACTATTTTTTTTATTAACGTTAAAACCTGAAGCCACAAGGGCTTCTCTAGTTCTCACTGCATACCAAACATTTTCAAAGTCGAATGTGCATTAGATATAGTATGCAACCTGTTCCTTCTTGACTTGATTTTCCAAAATGGTTAAGCAACTGATTAATATTAGATTTTATATAAAATATGCACATTTAAATGTTGGTGTTTCCTGGAGCAATTTTCTTTCTAAAATTTAAGTGTAAACGGTATTCCTCTATAGGAATTCTTCTGTTACATAATAACCATAATAATTAAAATCTAGGATAAAATTGTTTTAATGCTAATAAATATATAATTAAATCTCAACAAATTTTTTGGACGTAATATAAAACAATTATCGTCTGAGTTAAAAGCTGTTGTTGGGCCGTTACACACTCGGATAGGTTGACTGACTGTAAACTAAATATCAACCCGCGAGACGAGTTACAGAACCGATGTGTCAACAACTTATCTCAAATGTGTTAAACATCCTTGTCGATGTTGCTGTTAGCTCAATATGCAGGCCTCTATCAGTATCATCATCATCATCATCATCATCATCATCGTCATCATCATCGTCATAATCATCGTCATCATCATCGTCATAATCATCATCATCATCATCATAATCATCATCATTATTATCATCATCATTATCATCATCATCGTCTTCATCGTCGTCGTCATCGTCATCATCATCATCATCATCATCGTCATCAGCCAGCTTTACCAGCTTTAGTAACGTTTTTCAATTAAAATTCAATTAGTTTCAAGGAACACACACGTTTGAAAGTTTGTAAGTTCGAAACGCAGATGAAACAGCTAAACAGAAAAACAAATTTAAGTTATTCAAAGTTTCTAATTGTAATTTTCTTAATTTTCTTATTTAATCTTAATTTTCGAACATTAAATTAATTGTTCCTATGGGCCACCAGGAATCGAACATAAGCCTATGCCTGCTTTTAAGTAGACCTCAAAAAGAAACCACAAATATTGGTGTCGACGCACACAGCTGCAGGCTGTAGATGTTATTATAATGAAATTCTATGTTATTCTATGTTATTCGATGTTATTCTAACTACCTGTATTATATTTGCAGATCTCTTAACGTCTAAGTATTTGTTAAACACACATACTTTGATACTTGCTCTAGTATACGTATGTATAATGTTTATGTTATCAGCCGAAAGTGTATATTGAAAGATGAGTTTTGTTTATTAAATGTTGTGTTTGTGGGATGGACGCTGACTGGTTAACTCGTGTTTTATCTGCCGCATAGCTTCGTCCAGGCGGTTTGTTCATCTTGTAATTCTTGAAGACAAATTGTTGTAGTATATTTTTATTAAGAACGAGAAATACTGGTGTTTATTTAATATAGGATAAAATGCACAAATCTTCTTTTAATATTAGCTAACATTATTCATGATTATAATGTTAAGAATTTACTATAATGTTAAAATTTTTATAATTATTATAATGTTTAATTATTATAAATTTAATTATTATAAATTATTAAATTTATTGCAATGTTAAAACTATTTATTATAGTTATAAATTCATGATGTTAAGGATTTTCCACTTTACTAAATCTACGTTTAGCAGAAGTGTAATTTTATTAAATAACAGTTAGTACCACTTTCTAAATTCTTTTCTACAGCAGGGTTACTGGAAGAAGATTTTCCGTATAAGAAATCTGAATTTTCACTAAAAATATTTAAAAATCAAAATAAACACTAAACAAAACAAGGTTAGCCTAACTTTTTAAATTGTATTCTTTTACAATTTGCTTTGAACTTGTGCTATAATGATCTACAAATAATTATATATTGACATAGATATTCATACACTACGAAAACACGCATTCAGTATGCTACGATTACAACTAACTATAGAGAGGAAGGAGGAAATGGGTCTTAAGCCAGCATCTGAAAAACTTTCTGACCCAGTGTGCAGTTATGCTGCGCATTCGTGTGTGGAAATGCCACGAAAATAGATTTTTCTTATTGTAATGGATTATTAGGATTAAATGGATGAGATTTATGCCATGTATCTGCCGTTAGGCTGCAGACCAGAGAAACGAAGGAGAGAAAGAGAGAGGGAGAGAGAGAGAGAGAGAAAGAGAGAGAAAGAGAGAAAATAAGTGAGCGAGTGAGTGAGTGAGTGAGTAAGTGAGTAAGTGAGTGAATGAATGAATGAGTGAGTGATAAACTCATGCATCAACCCCTACTTCCTAATGCCTATCAACCCCACTCCCCACACCCCACACCCAGTCTTTTATAAACAAACACGGTGGTGAAGATGAATTTACGCAGATATGTCGATACCTAGAGTGATCAATTGTCGACAGGATTGATGTATTGTTTATATCTATATCAAGCTTCTGTTAACTGTCCAATCTACATGTCGCCGTGTCCAGGCTCTCTTCTTCTCTTTCGTCATTAATTATTTTTTCTTGTTTCAATATCCGGCGTCAATATCACATGCAACAGAGAAACAGACTCAAAATATGGGGAATTATTTAAATGTTTTAAACACCTTTATTAATATTCTAATGTTTACAATATAAAAGGCATGTAAGCAATGAATGATGATGCATACTGCTTATACAGTTAGAGTGCAACAAAAATATTCCTTAATTGTTTTAGATTATGGGGTTGTTTTTTTAAATATTTTTTCTCGTATCACTAACCGACGTCGATATCACTTAGATCAGAAACAGAGATTATATATATATGCTCAAATATTTTAAAGTGTCAAACACCTTTATTATTACTGTAAATCTTACAATATAAATTGCATGTCAGTATTGCAGACAACTCACCATTTCAAAGTCATAGTTATCACGGTAGTCAGCTAGATAAGATACTCTGTATCATCATTGACGACCGATTTTTTCTCGCTATAGATGTAGGAATTGCTGTTGAGGCATTGTACGTCGATCACGCATTTTGTGTCTTTCCTGAAAAAATAAACATATTTTCTATTTTCTATATCTGCATATTTGTATTTGTATTCAATTGTCAGAGGTACTAGTTACTAGTAAGTTGCATACCAGTGACTTGCCAGTAACTTTACTGTTACCTTAATCTTTGTGACGGTAGCTCGAGTGTATCGAATCGTCTTTCAGAGAAACCTTATACTTCAGAACCTTGACGTTAAACACACTGCAACCTACCTACCTACCTAAACACAGCTTTCTTATCCAAGGTCACTTCAAACCATTGAAATTGTATGAAAATATTATTGTAATATTCTAATATAAAATTATTATTATTATATGTGTAATTTTCTATACAGTTTTTGTAGTATTTGCATATGAACTATAGGCAGAGTTATACTTTAAAGAGATTCAGAGTTTCAGACAATTAATATCTGCGTCATCTAATTTCTGTAAATAAAGTCGATGATGATTCCTTTTGCTTAAAAATGTTGAAAATTATAAGTGAAACAATTTAATATAAAGTAATGTAATATGATATGATATATGAATAATATGATATAGGATATATGATATGATATATGATATGATATATGATATGATATATGATATGATATATGATATGATATATGATATATGATATATGATATATGATATGATATATGATATGATATATGATATGATATATGATATGATATATGATATGATACTTGCACATAGCGCATTCGAAATAAGAGAATGGAATGTATTTAAATTAAAAAAATTATCGATTTTTTGGCTGCTGTAAAATATGTCACATCCGGTTTTTCGTAATACACTTTGTAAAAGCAGTAGAGAGTGACAAGGGGTGGAAGCCGGGCTCCGTCCCGCTCCAATAATTTAAAACCGGGCTCCGTCCCATCCCGTTAGATTTCTCTGAGTATGTATATCTTAGACATGCCACTTTGCAGAACACTAGAGAGAAGGAACGATATTGTAAAGTAAGAAAACAATTAGAAATAATTATAATAAAAACAATAATAAAGGCTTAACGTCTGTTTCCTAATACTAAGATGATGTCTGGGACGCCAAGAGATAGTAAGATGCAAATGAAGAGAGGAGTAAGACGAGGAAAAGAACTAAGAAGAGGTTTTAGAAGTGTATAGAGTGGACATTAGACAGATGCACAAATCATCGTCATCACATGACGGCTACTTGTAAATAATTCAATGATAGCTTTACATCTGCTTGCATGGCTCTTTGTCATCCTTCTTGTTTCACGGCTGCAGACATTGTAAAGTTTACAAGACTTTGTATTTGTTTTCAGAAGTAAGATTAGGGTATGTTTTGGTAACAATTGGGCAAAGTTTTTTCCCATTTCTCAGTCTCTCTCCTCTAACTATTCTGACTAACTATTCTACCTAGGAAGAGCGTAGGAGCCTAAGTTACTAAACTCCATCAATAAAGCGAGAGAGAGAGAGAGAGAGCGAGAGAGAGAGAGAGAGAGAGACATAGACAGAGAGAGAGAGAGAGAACGGCAGCCTGACTACTGATCTTCAATTAGACTACAGAGGAAGTCAGCATCACGCTAAGCAACCTGGCTAACAGCAACAAAACCACAACCCGACGCTGATGACAGTGATAACATCTCAGATAATAAAATGATAAGAGAAGAAATCACTAAATCTCGTTAACCTTCTGTCTCAGTCAATACGTACGTCACTTGGCTCAACGGTTAGCTCATTGCTAATCTATCGCTTATCACCAGGGGACAACCCACCGGCTGCGGGTTCGAATCTCTTTAAGGTAATTAAATGTCATGCCTTATCGCCTGCCACCCGCGGCACTTCGCAAACGCCCACAATGCGGCTGACTTAGTTAATCGTAATGGGGCGTGACCGAGAATTGATCTGAATACCTGAGGACTAAATCTGTTACTGCTTAACTAATCAGCTACTCCCCCTCCAGTGGCTCGATTGATTTAATTAAATTATGTTGTAAGTTTATAAAGTACCGCAGGTATATTAATAACTATGTAACCATACTATATAAGTTCTAATCACACTCGCGCTATATTTATACTATATATATATATATATATATATATTGGTCTTTTTGCTTATTTATATGATGATTATCGTTCAGTTGGTTGAATAAAATTTAAATAAAATAAAAATGTTCCCTAAAACACGTCTTCAAGTAAACCTACCTCTCACTCTATGTCACTTTTGACCCCTATAGCTCTACACGGCAAACCTGCACTTAGTTAAGAAGAGAGGAGTAGACGAGAGAGTGAGAGAGAGAGAGAGAGAGGTTGAAGTTATCAGCATTTTAAATGTCGTCTGATAAAATCTCCGAGTGTGTTTACGAGAGAATATAATAATTTATATGAGCAGCAATGAGATCTACGCCTAGAGATAGCGATGCATCGAGGCGCTTGTCTCCATTGTTCATAGTATCGCATAATGTTGTTCACGTCATGTAGGTTTTTGTTGCCTTTTTACAAAAAGAATCAGCCGAAGTGTATCGAATATTGCCGGCGTCTTCGTTATTCGATAAATCGCATTCATCAATATAGACAAGAAGAGTGTAGAATGCAAGATTGATACAATTAAAGTCAACAAATGACTGATATGCTATTGCACTTTTATTTTAGAGATGGGAATTTTTAAAACTTACAGAGTTGATTTTGTCCTAGTCCTTAATTTTATTTCCAATCATAAATCATCATTTTAATTGCGTATAGCTCATAATTCATATCGCCATTCCATTAAGTTCGAAAACTGTTAAAAGTATAAATGCTATTAACGCCAGTAAAATAAAGGTTTTTACGCTGATTTGGTGCAAAAATATTTTTATTACAATGAATTGATTTAAGTGGTGAAATTATATATAATTTAAGTTAGTTATTGATGTTTTAGTTCACTCTTTTATAAATTATATCTAGGCTATATTGTTACTTTGTATTTGAAGTTAACCTTATATTTTTAGAGCAAAAAATAATAATTTTTCTCTCTCATTTCTAAGTATGCAATTTTTTACCATGAACATGAATTCCTGTATTTTTTTTGTTAGGGGCCTCCCGGTTCTTGTATAAAATTAAGCTCTTAATTCTGAATTGTGTCTTTGAAATCTTAATGCCGTTGTTTTCTTAGATAAATGATTTAGCGCTGTATTTGTTCTGAAATCTTTACGTCTGTGGGATCTAAAGGTGATCAACTAGAGAGAGACAGAGAGAGAGAGAGAGAGAGAGAGAGAGAGAGAGAGAGAGAGAGAGAGAGAGAGAGAGAGAGAGAGAGAAAGAGAGAGAGAGAAGAGGAGAGAGAGAGAGAGGAGAGAGGAGAGAGAGAGAGAGAGGAGAGAGAGATGAGAGAGAGAGAGAGAGAGAGAGAGAGAGGAGAGAGATGAGAGGCGAGAGGGAAGAGGAGAGAGGAGAGAGAGAGAGAGAGAGAGAGAGACGGAGCAGAGACGGAAGAGAGAGGAGGGAGAGAGGAGAGACGCAGAGATGAGATGAGGAGAGAGAGAGAGAGAGAGATTGAATAGAGCATGAAGGAAAGTAGTGATAACTATATATATATGTATACTATAGATATATGTATATAGATAGTATATATTATATAAAGACATATCTATAGTATATATATATATAATATTAATATATTATATATGATATATAATACATATATATATACATAGTATATATCATATATGTATAATATAGGGCATACGATTATGTATATATATATATACATATTATATTATATATATATATATATATTATATAATATTTATATATATATATATATATATATATATAAGTTGATTACAAAGGTAGACGATAGGGCTCTCTAGACCCGGGGCTATGGGGCAGTTATCTCGCCTCAGATCGTCGCCGGGATTGGACGAGGCGGCAGAGCCCTCGACACCGTGAGGCCTAGAGGGGCTGGGGCCCTTGGGCCCTCAAAATTGCATTATTCGGAAATTTAGCTTTTTGCGTCAAATTTAAAATATAAAAAATTTCAATTTTTGCGTCACTGAGAAATCTGACCCAAATTTTAGAAATTTGTCTACAGTGAAATACTAATATGGAATCGTTTATTCCAGCCTGACAGTTCTGAGATGAACTTGTTTTTTGTTGGGAGATTTCTTAAAGAATCATACAACATGGATAGATGGAAGAACCCTTGTTGGTGGAGCAACTGGAGATAATGTTGAACAATTTAAAATTAGTCGAAGAGCATATTACGAAACTAAAATCAATCTTGACGTCAGTTTACTGCTCCATAGCATGTCAGTGACGATGAGAGAACCTGATTTGAACCATGCACCTATTGATCCAGAGCATTACAAGTTGCTAGCACGACACCGGATAAGGTAAAGCCTACTGACATGAAATTATTGCTCATAAACACTTATCTATATCGTTTAAAATTATATGTAATATTAACGGAACATACCTCTTTTTAATGAAAATATAGAATATTAATAAAAATCTCTTGTCGTGTTCCCGAGTACTACCCTCGCGTTCCCAGTGTTGTATCAGGGTTATTTGAAGAATTTACCACCCGGTGACGGCACGTGTCGTAAAAGGCGACTAAAGCACTAACATCTAAACCAACGTCAGAAAGTACATTCGGTTGGTGAGCGCTTAGGCTTCAGAAATTGCTACACTAATTTAAACGAATGGAAAAGTTTCAAATAATAATAATAATAATAATAATAATAATAATAATAATAATAATAATAATAATAATAATAATAATAATAATAATAATAATAAAGGTTTAACGTCCGTTTCTTCATACAAGGATGATGTCAGGGACGTCCCCCCATCACATTTCACTAGAAATCGAATCACCCAAACGATCTGGAAAAACACGTGCTGAAGAGAAATAAAAGAATTTAAACAGTGCCGGTCCGGTGATAAAAAAAGTCAGGCAAGATAAAATAAAATCTATGGTGGGAAGAGATGTGTTTTCAACTTACAACGGAAAGTGGAAGTAGTAGAACATGAGTGAAGATCAGGAGGCAGAGAGTTCCAAACATTAGGAGCGGAGAAAGAGAATGAACGTCTATCTAACAAAGTGAGAATATTAGGAATTTTGAGCAGTTTGGTATCGGAAGAACGAAGCTTACGAGAAGGTTGATATTGGATTAGGAGATCAGAAAGGTAAGAATAGGGGATTGGCTGGTGGTGTGGTGTAGGAGAGAGAAGATTTGAGACAGTCTATTTGTATCCCGGATCTGGCTAAACTGGGATTCAAGGGAAGATGATGATGATAGAATAAAATAATGATGATGGAATAAAAATTTGTAACTTGGTGGCGAAATTGAAGAGTAATGCAGTAGCCCACAGTCCTATGCTTAGTAAAGAGTTTTAATTAATCGTCAAATTACATTAATAAAATTAATTTCTTACGATAATTTTTTCTATTCCCCAAATTTATACATTTTCTTGAACTTCATTTTCCTGATTTCCAGCGGCTATACACGATTTGTATATAACATGTAACGCGTTTTGACGTATTGATAAGGTGAATGTTAAACATAATGTATACACGTACCAGCAAGTATGGAGCTACTAATATGTAAGTCTCTCGCGACGTCTAAAAACACCATTATATCACAGACTATAATTATAATAAATGAAATTATATTACCTGTAGTATATAACTGCTGCCATTTCTACTTGTGCTAAATAATGATAATAATAATAATAATAATAATAATAAGAATAATAATAATAATAATAATAATAATAATAATAATAATAGTAATAATAATAATAATAATAATTATAATTATAATTATAATAATAACAATAAAAAATGATAGAACTTTCGCAAGAAGAGAGCAGATGTTATTTTAACTTATTCCGATATTTATTAATAATTATAATAATAATAATAAACAAGTTAAGTCAATAATAAATATAGAAAAAACAATAATAATATTAATATTAATAATATTAATAATAACAATAATAATTAATATTAATAAATAATAGAAGATATATAATAATAAATCACATTGAACATAAGGTTCGTAAAATGCTTGTTAAAAATCTGAATATGATGGCAGGGTTTAAAATTCAAATATTTCTTTCCTATGATCTTACGTAATAAAATAAATAAAAGGATATAAAATTTCGTTAAATAATGTCACTTGATAGAAAACCCGAACAACACTTATTACATTTAAAAAAAATCTGAATATTTATTTTGCTATAAATTCTACTTTTTAAAATAAATATTCTGAACCTATTCTAAACTCCAATAGGAGTATATACTTCAAATATGGCCGTCAGGGGCAATCGCTCCAGCCATATGTTATCCTTGCAGTCTGGGTTGTAGACTCGTCGATATGTAGGGTCAGGACATCTGGCCGAAAGCACTTTAGCGGCGACATGCGCACATATTTCTCTAGCATGGCGCTTACATTGCTCCTTATCAGCAAATCTTAAGCGGTGTCGCTTTCTCTCAAAGAATATTTACCTCATAGGCCATCATTTGCCTCATTATATCACATAAATCAATTGCGCTGAATATCTAGGAGGGATTAGTAGTAGTAGTAGTGGTAGTATTAATAGTAATAATAATAATAATTATAATCATTATTATAATAAATATAATAATAGTAATAATAATGATAATAATAATATTATTATTAATAGCAATAACAATAATAATAATAATAATAATAATAATATAATATAATAATTATAATAATAATAATTATTATTATTATATAATATATGTTATTAATTATTATTTTTATTATTCTTTTGCGCTATTTATTGTTATTATTGCTACAATTATTACAATAATTTATTATTATTGTTATTGCTATTAGTTTTTTTATGCCCAGGGCTGTATATGGCCCTGGGCTAATTGGGCTGTATTGTGCTTAACGTCAAGGTTCAGAAGCACAAGTTTCCTTTTCGAAATGACTCGACACACTCGAGCTACCATCACAAAGATTCAGTTAGGGATAGGCAAAACAATTAAACTTTAGCCGTGAGACTTTCAAATTTAGAGTCTGACAAAATTCAATAAATGTCAAACGTCAAACACTGTTGCTTATTTGTCGACACCAAACAGGTCAATGCTACAAAAGAAGGTAGGCTTAAAGGGTTTAAAGCACAGGTATTTTTAAAGTAAATTTTAGCTGTAAACACCTAAACCTCCTTTTCTTTAATTCCATTTAGTTTGGACTGATTTTCTCGATTTTGGAATGTGCACCGTTTTTGGACCTTCTTTTTGCTCTCGGCTTGATTTTGACTCAATAGTTCTCGATTTTGTTATTTATGACTTTAGCACTCTAATTGTTATGTTATTATACTACTATTACCCTTACTATATACAACTGTAACATGGTATATACATATATATATATATATATACAGTATATATATATATATATATATATATATATATATATATGTATATATATAAAACTGTAATAAAATAATAATAATAATAATAATTATAATTATAAGAAAATAATTATAAAACTGTAGCACGGTACGGCGCTGTGACAGCACACAGGCGCCTGTCGTTCTTTAGTTATTGTGTTTGGCAGAGAGTTAAGCCAAAGCGTCGAGACACTGAGACTGATGTTACGACGATGTTGTAGATTTTATCTCAATGAGATTCGACTACGCGACGTCTGCAACTGATAGCGTCATCATAATGTCGACACGGGTTGTGGGTTATCAGCGAGCAATCATTATGGATTGTGGGTGAATGGGTGGGGGTGGAGTGAGTACTGGTAGTTGAACATATTTGACAAATATTGTATACTTATATAAGTAATATAATTTCAACAACGTTGATTTGAAATGGGGGCAATAAAAGTATGGAGTAGACAAGTTTGTGTTTATACTAGTTCTTTAGTAAACTTACTAGTCCCTATATTGTTCTTGCTCACTAGTCCCTATTGGTCTCTCTTACTAGTCACTATTGGTCTCTCTTACTAGTCACTATTGGTCTCTCTTACTAGTCACTATTGGTCTCTCTTACTAGTCACTATTGGTCTCTCTTACTAGTCACTATTGGTCTCTCTTACTAGTCACTATTGGTCTCTCTTACTAGTCACTATTGGTCTCTCTTACTAGTCACTATTGGTCTTTCTTACTAGTTCCTATTGGTCTTTATTACTAGTACCTATTGGTTTTTCTTACAAGTCTCTATTGGTCTTTCTTACTATTCACTATTGGTTTTTCTTACTAGTCCCTATTGGTCTTTCTTATTAGTTCCTATTAGTCTTTCTTACTAGTACCTATTGGTCTTTCTTACAAGTCTCTATTGGTCTCTCTTACTAGTCACTATTGGTCTTTCTTACTAGTTCCTATTGGTCTCTATTACAAGTACCTATTGGTTTTTCTTACAAGTCTCTATTGGTCTTTCTTACTATTCAGTATTGGTTTTTCTTACTAGTCCCTATTGGTCTCTCTTACTAGTCACTATTGGTCTTTCTTACTAGTTCCTATTGGTCTTTATTACTAGTCTCTATTGGTCTTTCTTATTAGTTCCTATTAGTCTTTCTTACTGGTACCTATTGGTCTTTCTTACAAGTCTCTATTGGTCTTTCTTACTATTCACTATTGGTTTTTCTTACTAGGCCCTATTGATCTTTCTTACAAGTCCTATTGGTCTATTCTTACGTTCTTACTAGTCTCACGGACGTCTGTATATCATTAGTCTACAGTCTCTATTGTTATAACAAAGCACGACTAGCCAGCCAATGTCACAACGTTGATATCCGCCGATCCGTTGTTTTACGACAAAATCTGCGACAAAATGCTCGAGGATTAAGACTGTAAGGGGAGGGGGGGGGAGGCCGCTAGTAACATCGTATATCATAGAAGAGATCTAGCTATCACCAGTGTACCAGGAGGTACCGATAGCCCTACGTCAAATAGGCTGCAGAGATTATTTTAGGAGCTGGGAAGATAAATTCTTCGTATTGCAACATTTCAGTATTTGGAAATTTTGAGATATGCTTTCTGGTTTCTAACCTCTTTCTAAATTATTAGTGTTGATATTTATCAATTTTAATACCATATGTTTACACCGTTAGGCAATTTAGTCCATTTTCCGTGTAACCAGTCCATTGAATGTCCGAGATTTTACTCTCAGATCAGCGCGGCTGGGATTAGAACCCACGAGGGTTCAATCCACCTCAGGATCTGTCACTTAAAATTTCTTAATGTTGCTCCTACTCTATTGAGACATTCTAAAGAAGTATATGTCTTAAAAGAAATGTTCTTATTTGCTGCAATAACTCTGTCCCACGCCATTGTTGCTTAAACTCGGAGGCAGGAATTTGGAAAAGCTTCTTACAGGCTCATCATTCTTGGGCGCATGGTCGGCAGGTTATTAAACGATCATGGAGTGGAGGATAATCAGCTCATAATGTACATTGTAATGCATCGGGTCTAACAATATGATGATATCATAACTAATGTATTCTGTATGTATACTCCATACAGCTTTACTTATCTATTCCTTACCATCTGCACGCACCGAAAGTGTAGTGCTAATTTGTAATGGTAATTATAAACTTTCTATAGAAATACAGCATGCGAGCATTTGATTGTATCCCAATAAGTCATGACGATTATATCTTGGAACTTAAATGTTATGAGGATAAAGTTATGACGATTGTATTGTCATAACTTAATAATAACAATACATTAGTGACTTTTAGTGTATTATGTGTGCAGTGTTTCTTTATTACTTTCTCTCTCACTTTTCTCTCATTCTTTCTCTTTTCGTTTTTTTTGTCTCTCGCTTTCTCCGTATCCCTCTCATCTCCGCCTCCTCTCTCTCTCTCTATCTCTATCTCTATCCAGATCTTCTGTTTCTCAAATACTTAGTTTGTAACTTTTAGCTACTCCAAAAGATTATTTTTTACATCTCAACGTTTCAAGTGAGCGTACTGGTGTAAAATTTGCGAACTTCGAGGTATACGCCTATGCATTTCGCAATGATATGTAAATAGAATGATTTGGCGCAAACCCCATACTCCATCCTTGCCTTAGGTAGGTTGTAGTGTGTTTAACGTCAAGGTTCAGAAGCACTAGGCTTCTCTTCAAGACGACTCGACACACTAGAGCTACGGTCACAAATATTAAGGTAACTTTAAGTTACTGGTAAGTCACTGGTTGGTAACTTTATAGCATGTATAATGTAGTAGATGTCATCCTTGCCTTAACATCATTTAATTTCATATATATGTCATTATATCGCATAAAAAAGGTGTTTTACTGCAGAGCGCTGTGCGATCAGTTGTTTTCTCACATTTCTCGCTGTACCACGCTGACAAGTACAGTTGTACATCTCCACACACGTAACACCCAAGCGTCAGGTGTTCACGCTGATATATCCCTACACCATCCCTGACTCACCTTACACCACTGATACCAGTGTATAGGGCCGACATTTAACTGATTGATTGATTGATTGAAGCGACTAGTCCGGCAGGGATTCGGCAGCTTCGCTGACCCCGGAGGTGTGGGGTCAACCTGGATAGGATGTCCAGGCACTGGGGCTTAGGTAGGGGGCAGGTCTGGATCTATAAGGTCTTCAGGGGTGAGAATGAAAATCTAAATTCGATATGCTCGTTTAAGTTAATTTAACTTTACTTGGCTAAACTTAACTTACACTAACTTAATTTAATATATCTTAACTTAACTTATCTTAACTTAGCTTAAATTAACTTAACTTAGCTTAACTTAAATTAATTTATCTTAACTTCTTAACTTAATTTAACTTAAGTTAATTTAACTTAACTTAATTTAACTTAGCTTAACTTAACTTAACTTATCTAAACTTAACTTTAAACTTAATATAACTTAACTTTACTTAAAAGTTAACTTAATTTATCTTTACTTAACCTATCTTTATTATACTGGATTAGGAAGTCTTGAAGACTGGTTGGGAGACACCAGTCTTGTCGTAACTTCATTTCTTATTATATAAAAACATACATCGACGAACTTATTTTTAGTTGACATCTCGGCATCATCATGGGATGAGAAAACGTACACTAAATCTTTATTAATCTTTAGCATCTTTCCAAAACTTAATTTTACGGTTTATTACTGAGAGTATTCCCAGCCCAAATAACAACAACAACAACAACAATAATAATAATAATAATAATAATAATAATTATTATTATTATTATTATTATTATTAATTATTAATTAATTATTAATTATTATAATTAAAATATGGATTCAGGGCAATGTCACCCGCTGCTGCGACCAGCAATGTTTAATAAAAATAATATTAATATTTATAGATAGACGGTTTTTTACCTAGAAACCTATTTTCTTTCGATAATAATAATAATAATAATAATAATAATAATAATAATAATAATAATAATAATAATTAAAGTTCTACGGTCATCGATGACAACATCGAGCACTATTGAGACAAAATCAAGCGGGCGAGCAAAAAGAAGGTCCAAAAACGGTGCAAATTCAAAAATCCAAAAAATCAGTCCAGACTCATTCCTACCAGGTAACGAGTACTATAAAATCCTATCGCTCTACTATACTATCTGTATCCGGGAATGGATTGGGAGAACTGAGGGATAGACTCCGGGAATGGATTGAGAGGATTGAGGGATAGACTCCGGGAATGGATTGGGAGGATTGAGGGATAGACTCCGGGAGCCTGACGGAAGAGTCCTGGTAACACCCACGGCGCCGCCAGGAATCCTGCCGTGTCTGGATCAGGACTTGATCCTATTCTTTATTATCCGTGAGATGAACGAGGAACAGGTAACGGCTTGTCCCGTGGAATATCTCACTGCGGGGGTCCTCTGACTCACAGGGCGGGGTTCAATCTCCGGTCAGGTCCTGGGAGGCGGTGAAATCTTGTTGTAATAAATTGAGATTTAGCACGTGCAACATGTCGTAAACGTCGTAAACGTGCAACAGCACGTAAATGTCGAGAGCTGAGCTTTTCAGCTAGAGTATTTACTTAATATTATACTATGAAAATCTAAATCGACTAAAGCACTAAGATCCATACCAACGCCAGGAAGGCATTTGGTTGGTGAGCGCCTAGGCTCCAGAAAATAGGCTACAAAAATGTACACGAATTGAAAAGCCTCAAATAAGGCATTGACTGATGGATTTTGTAACGCAGGAAACAGAGGATTTGAGACAGTCTATTCGTGTCCCGACCCTGATTAGACTGGGATTCGATGGAGGATGATGATGCTATATTAAAAATCTATCATCGTCGACATCGTCATCATCATCATAGTCATCATCATCATCAAAGTATAGGCGTAGAAAAAGAACATCGAAGCTTAAGGAAAGGCATCAAAGCCACTTTAAGGCAGACATCACCATGCCACAAGCTGGAGCGACCCGCAGGCTTGATCTATTCGTAGCCTGGGGCTGCCTCTCTATTAGCATAATTGTTTTAATTAGATTGATCCAACAAACGGTCAGCGGGTGTCGAGTAACCAGAGAGAATCCGAACAGTTCCTGACGAAATGTAAACATCTGGCTTACACCCTCCTCCGTTCCCAATCCCTTCCTACCCCCACCCCCAACTACCCAAAAATATCTCGTCATATTACATCTCCTCTAAGCTATTTCTAAGCTCTTTCTCTGCTTTAAGTTAGATTATTGATTAGCTGAGAGGTTAGCCCATTTGCTAGCCAATTGATTAGGCCGTTGATTAACTGAATGGCTAGACAATTGGCTAGCCCATTGGTTAGCCCATTGCTTAGCACAGTGGTTAACACAGTGGTTAGCCCATTAGTAAGCCCATTGGTTAGCACAGTGATTAGCCCATCGGTTAGCCCATGGGTTAGCACAGTGATTAACCCATTAGTTAGAACATTGGTTAGTCCAATGGTTAGCCCATTGGTCATCAAAGTGGTTAGCAAATTGGTTAGCACAATGGATAGCTGAGTGGCATATAATGTAATATTTATAATTTGCACATATAATTTGCACCATAATTTATATTAAGCACTTCGTTTAATTTAACTAATAGCTGCAGAACTAGATGTCATCAATACAAACGTGTTAATTAATCCTAGAAGTAGATTAGATATACGTAAAAACATTTTTAGTCGGAGAGTTATTAATAGCTAGAATAAGATTCAAGAGGAAGTTGTAAAAGCAAAATCCATAAATCAACTTAAAATTTTGTACTATAGATATAAGAAATTGGTGTAATAATGCCCTGCATATGAATACCCTTACTTGTTAGATATTAATTAGTTATTTTAGGGTGTATAGATATATGTCGTTAGGCTAGGTCTAAAATAAATATATAAAGCTAGAATTTTCATTCAAATAGCTGTTTACCTTGCTTTTTTGTAAATTCAACTGTGTAATGTCAATATCTAGCCTAATTATATATATATATATATATATATATATATATATATATATATATATATATATACATGTATATGTATATATGTATATATATATATATTGTTAGTTAAGTAGCCTATATATATGCATTCTTTTTACATTCCTATTAGTTAATTATGTAGGCCCATATTTATTAATGTTTTCAATGTGTCTTAAATAAGCTGTAATTTGCTGTCTGAATCTGAGCTGATATGTAATATCCTTTTCAAACTTATGTTACAACTGTTTAATTAATACCAGAACATCCTCTGGAGGCAGTGAATCCGATTAAAAAAATATCAAAGGGTATTTAACACAAAATTTAACAGCAAGTAAGGGTGTTAAATCTTACGACTTTCGACTACGAAGTCTTTCGACTTCGCCACTGGCTAGAGCCAGTGGCGAAGTCGAAAGATAGAGCCAGTGGCGAAGTCGATACTCGACCGCTGATCAGATGGTGCGGGGTTCAAATCCTGGGCTCGCCCGTCACTGACATCGCTTTCGAGTGAGGAAACTGACGTTAACCCTAGTTTTACCAGCTTTTTAAAAAAAAAATCAATATTTATACAATAGACAACAACAAGTAGTATGCCACTCTAGATATAACAACATCGACAACGCTTACGACAATCCCAAGCCGGTGAACAAAACGAGGGATAGATACAGCAGTAAAAATATTCACATGGAAACACTGTATGGAATTAATTCAAAATAAAATAAAAGTAAAGAAATATCTTACCTTTATGAATGTATTTGATAACCCACTGTTAACTTTCTCACTAATTAAAATACAACTGTTATGTTATATGCCTTTCCAAACTTATGTCACAACTATTATTATTATTATTATTATTATTATTAATTTTTTTATTTTATTTTATTTTTTAAATTTTTTTTAATGCCCTGGGCTGTATAAGGCCCTGGGCTAAAATATAAGATAAAAAAGACTTTATTTAATTAAAAGAAAGATGAAAAATATTTAAAATAGTTCCTCTACGCTCTGGGAGGCCGCATTCGCCAATGTGCCACGAACGCAGACAGCATTAAAACGCTGGAGTGCAACAGATAGGCGCTGCCATAGAAATTATTATTATTATTAACAACGAAAACTTATATAGCAGAGTCATGGCCGAACTCGGCCTTCGAGACTACTCTGCAGAAAAGAGTACAATAGTAATAATAAGCTAAATAACAATTTAAAATAACTGTTTAATTAATACTTAAGTCGTTGGTATGCCATAATTATGTTAGATTTAAATGGATGCACTAGTCTTTTGCTGGTGTAGATTGCAGTTTTACTGTAGATTGTAGTTTTACAATTGACTGTGGATTGTAAATTGTAGATTGTAGATTTTATATGATTTCATATGATTTTATTTGCTTTTATATGATTTTAAATATGATTCTAATATGATTCTATTTTATATGATATGAATTATGATTTTATATGTCTTTATATGATTTTATATGATTGTAGATTTTGTAGATTGTAGAATTGATTGTAGATTGTAGATTTACAACTGGTGTAGATTGTAGATTTACAATCTACACCAGTTGTTTCTTTAAAGAAAGCTAAAGCTAAGGTTAACGTTAGTTTCCTCACTCGAAAGCGATATCAGTGACGATCGAGCCCAGGATTTGAACTCCGCACATACTGATTAGATAACCCACTGCTAACTCTCTCACTAAAATAATATCGTTTTACAAGTATAGCATCGACACAAGTTGTTTCTATCATCTGCAGGATTTGACATTTATCGACAGATCAGACTGAGACAGAATCATAAATCCTGAGTTGTTTTCTTGAAGTCCTGGTGGATTGGGCGGAAGATCTATCGTGTGAGGATGTTGAACAGGAGTAGAACACGGAGTAGAACACGTCGGCGCCTGGTTCCGGTGGAACCAAGAGGATAGGGACCTGGAGAGGTTCCGGGTCACTGCAAGCCGGGATGAGAAGTTTAGCAAGCAGTTGGAAGTATGGATTATGGATAGGAGAGATTACTGGAGGATGGAAGGGTAAAGCGTGTGGGTGTGTGAGAGAGAGAGAAAGAGAGAAAAAAAGAGAAAGTGAAATAGAGAGTGAGAGAGAGGGCGAGAGATGGAGAGAGAGAGAGAGAGGGAGAGAGAGAAAGAGAGAGAAAGATAAAGATAAAGTGTGTGTGTATGAGTGTGTGTGTGAGAGAGAGAGAGAGAAAGAGAGAGAGAGAGAGAGAGAGAGAGAGAGAGAGAGAGAGAGAGATGAATAGAGCATGAAGGAAAGTATGTGGACTAAAAACGAAAGATCAAAAGAGAATATATACATGCGTGTAGATAGGATAGATCACTATAGGTAGAAAGTGTCACTAACACATTTCCATTGCATAAAATCTGCTTTGCTCAAGTTTTCACAAATGAATGAATTCATATTTTTATTTACAGAAGTTACATACATGTAGACTATGTAAATTGTGATATACAGGCGCGTCGTGCCAATCATATCTTCACGTATGCTGAACCATAAGGCAGTTAAAAACAATCATATCGATTTTTAGATCAAAAATCAATTAAAAACAATTTAAAACAAATTAAAACAATCATACTGACTTTTAGATCTAGAGAATTGATTTGAGCTCTGCCATCAACATTGATTATGGTATCTGATGACTGTGAGGTATTGAATTCATCCCATTTCATTGTATTGAACAGAGCCATAAACGGTGTCACGACTTTATTTTGGAAACTGGGTCTGAAAATGCAAAGCCATTTAATTATACACAGATTGATATCTCTCAGTAGAGATCTGAGATACTTGATTAATTGACATTTGACTGTAAGGTAGTTCAGTGGTGCGCCCATTTTAATAAAAGTTGATTTAAATCATAAGTGATGAACAATAGTAATTATTAATAACTGATGTGATTTTTACTTTAAATTATTCAGTGATGTACCTGCAGACTAGAAAAAACCTTATGTTATTTATAATATACTATAAGTCTTACGGTGGCCTATTTGCCTAACGTTGATACACAAGTAACGTTGCTTTGATTTGATTCGTTTGTATTGGCAATTAAACACCATAATGTTTCACACGACCATCACTTATGAACAGTCTTCCGTGAAGTTTTAATGTGCAGCACGCTCATTATGCGCCACATTCGCTGCTGCTGTAACGTAAACAATCTTCACGGTTTCGTGACGGGCTTCCTCCGACAAAAACCCATTTCCTTTGGCATCCCTTTTTTCAATGTAAAGCCTAGAACCCAATGTTAACGCCAGTTTCTATTCCCGAAAGTAATATTAGTGATTGGAAAGCCTAGGATTTTAACCCCGCAAAACTGATCTGTGGTCGGTTATCTTCATAACGTGTGCAGTCAATATACGGTGCGAATCAAAATTCCGGGTAAGTCTAAGGAAGGGTACAAGCGAAATAGAAGTTTACTAAAGGGAAGCCTCGTTCAGTGACGTTCTTTCGAAGAGTTATGTAAAGTTGTGGCAACATGCATACATTGATAGGAGCAGAGATTTGCATGTAATTTCACACTACGTAACCAATCGGCCATCCTTGCGTGGCGCATTCCCTCAATCAACGTGAGAAAACTCACTGACACATAACTGACGTTAACTGCACACTATTTACATTTCTACAACTAGTTCACACAGAACCGTTCCGGCATTTGTTTAACAGTTTACATTTGTTTTTGCTAAATGTTATCATGATCTAAGTTACTTGTTCTCACTTTGAAAGAAATCTAATTCAATTCTATCTTTTTTTTTCTTATTTATCGCTTTACTGACTAATCTTTAGAAATAGTCAATTAATTGTTTTAATATTTACAATGCATGCAATTTATATTTTTCTTGGTTTATTGACTCACTATTTGAATATGTAACTGAGTGGTTGATTCTATTCATTGTTTCATTAACTGACTGATCGGTAGTATTAGAAAATTTAATTAAATTAACGTGTTAAATTCGTTAATCAAGTTAACATTACATTATCACACATGTGTTGACTCAATTCTCATTTAATGCAGGAATTTAGTCATTACGGGGCATTATTTTATCTAGGGGTGTCAAAGCGGGGCATTACTTCAACTAAGAGTGTCATAACGGGGCATTATTTAAGCTAAGCCGTGTCATAACGGGGCATTATTTCAGCTAAGCGTGTCATAACGGGGCATTATTTCAAGACCTTCGATCTTGTAATT
Source organism: Enchytraeus crypticus (assembly GCA_905160935.1). Taxonomy (NCBI): domain Eukaryota; kingdom Metazoa; phylum Annelida; class Clitellata; order Enchytraeida; family Enchytraeidae; genus Enchytraeus; species Enchytraeus crypticus. The sequence goes on along the minus strand of CAJHZI010000517.1, from coordinate 1,725,474 downwards.
GTATTGGTACTTTCCTTGGCAAGCCAAAAACCCATCTCTTTCCGCCATAGGTCTAAATTTTGACCCGCTTGCCTTGGATCTTGGACTTGCACTGTTTTGATCTCGCTTTCTCTTGTGGTCTCTGTGCACTCAGTCGTCATCGTGTGGTGCTTTGGCGCCTGTTTGTGTAGTGTACTTAAACTAAAACTAAAATAAAAGTGGAGTTTAACAAGTGCGACCTCTAGCAGAGCTTTGAGGAGGCAAGTGTCGCCCTCTGACGATCATTAAGCGCCTATCTGACGACCACAGGTTGAAATCTATGAGACTAAATTAACTGGGGTGGGGAGAGAAAAGATTGAGTCTTCACCCCTCCCCCCACAGTCTTGAGGAAATAATCTCTTCTGTAATACGACCTCATCATCCGTAATTGCTTTACCCCTGCCTTTGTGATACATAGTATTCCAAATACAATACAGTATTAGTATGTAAGGTCAACAGACAAATACACTGCACGTGCATTTGTAATTCCGCATGCAAATTGGTTACGATACATATTTACATCATATACACTACAATACACAACTTACAAATACACTGTAGTACACAAGAACTTGTATTTGTATGTTATGTATTGTAGTGTATTTGTATGTTGACTACACGATGACACTTTATTGTACTGTATTTTGTATATTATATATCATAGCGGCAGGTGATTCAACAAACTGAGATAGAACAAAGCATTGCGTAATACGTACACTTTTAGTATGCACGAATAGGCTAGGGTGTATTACATATAACTTCCGCACTTTTACACACTGTACAAGTACGTTAGGTATAATATATATAACATAAAGTAAATATATTATAAAAATATAAAGGTATATTATATAAAATAAATTATATATAATATACCGTGGACCTGCAAGTGGACAGTGCACTAAGGGAGAGAATTAGAAAATAATTATATCAGTGTATAAGTAGCTGAGAAGTGGCATATGTGTGAGATAAAAACTAAACAATTACATGAAACATGAGCCCCTCATTGTAGCTCATGGCATGTGGCGTGACATTGGGGTTGATTGAGATTGAAATCATATCTCAGCTGAGTCGATCAGTGCCAAAGTTAGGATGGGAACAGATTTATCTCATTCTCTTAAGTAGAGTTACACCGGTCTGTCTTGAAATGATACTTATAAGTATTTAACTGATTCAGGTCAGTATTTAACTAATTCAGGTCAGTATTTAACTGATTCTGGTCAGTATTTAACTGATTCAGGTCAGTATTTAACTGATTCAGGTCAGTATTTAACTGATTCAGGTCAGTATTTAACTGATACATGTCAGTATTTAACTGATACAGGTCAGTATTTAACTGATACTAGTTAGTATATAAATGCTACTGGTCAGTATTTAACTGATTTAAGTCAATATTTAAGTGATTCAGGTCAGTATTTAACTGTTACTGGTCAGTATTTAACGAATACTGGTCAGTATTTAACTGATTCAGGTCAGTGTTTAACTGATTCAGGTCAGTATTTAACTGATACAGTTCAGTATTTAACCCTTCAAAGGCATTGTAATTCACGAAGTAAATTGTAATTTCAGGGATTCCAATGCTCGTAAGCTTCATTCTACATCCGTATCCCTTGTAAGTCACAGTCCCTGAGGATTTCACGGATCTAACAATATGCATTCTGTTGACCACTGATAATAGAAACGTCTCTTAGAGCTTATGAAGTGATATGTAACGATCTCTTAATGTTCTGAGTCTAAGTAGAAGGATTCTTATAATTTTGTGTTTACGGAACGCTCATCAGTTGAATGTCTTAATAGCGTAGGAGTAACGACATGAAGATTTAAGTGACAGATCCTGAGGTGAATTGAACCCTCTTGGGTCCAAATCCCAATCGCGCTGATCTGAGAGTAAAATCTTGAACATTCACTGAACTGGTTCTATAGAAAATTGTCTAAATGTTTAAACATATGGTATTAAAAGTGAAAGATATCAACATAGTTAATCATTTCATTATAATGCGTGTTTACTTTACTTTTAGAAACATACCTCTTTCTACCTTCTGACTACAAAATAAAATCGCACTTTTGCATTAAATATTCTGCTCTATGTAGCTTCAAATTTTCTCAATTCGGTAAATTTAATTAGAGAAAGCATTGCATTTCATGAATTGATATTAAATTTCTACAGTAGATGTCTAATATATTTTGTTGTCGCCAATCAAATTTAGACAATCCGTAAACTGTTTAAGCTTTGTAGCAGTCAATTAAGGTGCAGGTATAGCACTGCACATCAGTTTCTATTTAATAAAAAGTTTAACAGTAGCGGTTTTATTCAACTGCATTAAGAAGGAATTCTTGCCAGAAGGTTAACAACGCATATTCGGTGAAGTGCTCAATAAGAGTCAATAGTAAGTGTAACAGAGACGTTCGTAGAAATCTTAACCTGCAAATTGCCGTTTGAAGGAATTTTCGTTGATATGGGTCAACAGGTTGTGGTGGGTTTATGTCAATGTTCAGAAGCACGAGACTTCTCTTTAGCACGATTCGACACACTCGAGCTACCGTCACAAGGATTAAGGTAGCAGTAAGTTACTGGTAATTCACAGGCATGAAACTGAAGTACTAACCAACGTCACCAGGCAGTAACTATAACTGCAGTATCTCGTGTGGATAAATTCATTAATATAGGTCTCTAGGTTGTAGTGAGTTTAACGTCAAGGTTCAGAAGCACAAGGTTTCTCTTCAAGACGACTCGACACACTCGAGCTACCGTCACAAAATTAATGTAACAGAAGTTACTTGTAACAATTGTAACATAGTTGTAATATGTCTCCATTTAGGACTTTGATAATTATTACAACAATGACAATCAAAGAAAGGTATCTTCTTACAATATTTTTTCTCCATTTATATTTTAATTTTCGTTTTTATCACTCTAATTTCACTACTTTTTATTCTATAACTAAAAACAAATCCTCCATTTTGCCATGCTATTTATCTTAATAGGAGCCTTAAACTGTAAGAACATCTAAAGTCTCTAAACATTAATTTAATTGCCATCTCGCCATCTTTAAATACCCGTATTTCCATCCATCATTGATCTATAACACTTAATAATTTCTGGTTGGAAATATTTACTCTTTCAAGCTGTGTAATATCTATTAACCTCGGATCACAGACTCCCTGTTCGCAGCAATGTCTCCATACGACTGTTTTATCACACCGGGGCAACACTTTGTTGTCAGAGCGTCTCCTCCTAATACAGAAAATCAGACGCCTAATTAATGACAGTAGATTAAGGCAGATGATCTTTGGAAATCTCATTCGATGGATTAGCAAAGTTACCGGTTGTGGAAAGATGAAAACGAGTGACTGGATTCTGTTTTGTGTTAATAAAGGACATCCTGTGGCCACTGAATGAGGGATTACAGGAGATTTTATATTCAGCTTGTATGATCGTATGCTACCGCCATGTTCCACAGATATTTGGCTGGAGTCAGTGGCGAAGTCGGTAAGATACTCGACTGCGGGTCAGATGGTGCGTGGTTCAAATCCTGGGCTCGCCCGTCACTGACACCACTTTCAAGTGAGGAAACTGACGTTAACCTTAGCTTTACCAGCTTTTTTACATAGAAGCACTGCTGCACTGGTGTTTTTACAGGCCTTAAAAGCAAAAAAGCTAGGGTTAACGTCAGTTTCCTCACTCGAAAGCGATGTCAGTAATGGTCGAGCCCAGGATTTAAACCCCGCACATACTGATCCGCGGTCGACTATCTTACCGACATCGCCACTGGCTCCAACCAGAATAATGATGAAAATCTGTAGTCACTGCTTTTTAAGAAAGTATTATCGAGATGCTTAGACTTATAGTATGAATATGCAGTAGATGTAATCTTTAAATAATGGCACTGTAGTGCAAGTACAGCTAATCATACATAGCAAGCATACAAAACCTTTTGTAGCTTAGAGCTTAATAAAAAATATAGCTTCTCAGGTGGCTTCCGTTACCTTCTTCAGTTCCTATTCAGTCGCCTCTTACGACACTTGCAGTTAACTATTGTTCTATTCTTCAGTGTATCGTATACAACACGGCAATTTCCTGGACACAACGCAGAAAATATAATATCCATGGTCAAAAAGAGAACATTCGAAACAAAGGTCTTAATACTCGTTCACCTCTCTTAAGAAGGGGACAATATAACTGCGGGGGGGGGGGGTGGGAGGAGACAGGTCAAGATGAACCTGGTTTATCTCTCACAGCACAGCCCTGTGATGGATCAGGGGGAGGGGGTACTGATGTGGGATCTCTACTGGAGAGAGGATGGTAAAACTATTATAATGTTAACGTCGGTTTCCTCACTAGAAAGCGATGTCAATGACGGGCACTGTTTATTGTTACTATTTTACTGTTTATTGAATACATTATATACGATGATGTTTATGCCGCTATGATTAGATAGTTACTGACTTCATTATGTATGTGTTAAAATAAATCGAGAGAAAATAAGATTTCAAAGCTGGTAAAGCTTCTATTAACGTCGGTTTCCACACTCGAAAGCGATGTCAGTGACGGGCGAGCCCAGGATTTGAGCCCCGTACATACTGATCCGTGGTCGAGTATCTTACCGACATTGCAACTGGCACAAGCCTATTTACGCACACTGTAGAGTGAAAGTGAATAAAAGTTAGGTTGAGGTGAAAACCGTGTTTTATGTTATAGACCTTCAACTGAAGCGCCAAGACGAAGCAAAATTTTGGGCGTTATAAATTCTGAAATAGAGATATAGAGAAGGATTAGAGATGTGGGGTGGAAAGGGTCTGTGGAGAGAGAAGGACACTTTGAAGCTGAACTTGAAGACCTCGAGGTCAAGCTTGTTCATTGACAGTAACCTCTAGCAAAGGAGGAAGACAAAGTCAAATGATAATCCGAGGTGTATCAGGAAGACAATATTAGCTTATTCATTGTTAACAGCCAGGTCTCATAGTAGCGTAAAATAGAGCATTGATTTAGATTAGTGTATATTACACAACCTCTCTCCCCATCTCTCTCTCTCTCTCTCTCTTGTTTTCTTTCTCTTTTTGTATCTCTTTCCATATATATACATTATATATATATATATATATATATATATATATATCTACTATGTACGCATTACTATTGTACACGCATTATTATAGTACGCATTACTGTACACGCATCACATAACATAACAATGTTATGTGATGCGTGGTTAACCGTTTAGCGATCTAGACGGTTAACATAAATCTATGGATCCGCCGTTGTCATGACAACGCATGTCTATTCGTGGGTTTTTAGCATCTATTCAGGCGGGGTGGGGAGGCAGTCTAAACAGTGAAATAAAGAAGATGATTGATCTGATAAACTTTTCTTCAAAGAGGAAGCGAACCATGTAAAGGACGTTAATTTCAATTTTAAGGAATGGAGCCATGTGCAGTTTTTAAGTACTTGGACTATATACTTTGGACTGAATTTCTGGATTTTGGAATTTGCACCGTTTTTGAACCTTCTTTTTATGCTCGCCGGCTTGATTTTGTCTCAATAGTGCTCGATGTTGTCATTGATGACTGTAGCACTCTAATTGTTGTTATTGTTATTATTAGAAGTATATTAAGAGTTAATCACATGTCATGCATAGATCTCTTTATTGACTTCTCAGACTAGAACTGAAAGCTTCGATTAAAAATTTAAACTTCTTTGTTTTTATGTAAAGGAAACAAGAAATTCATTATAGAAAAAATAATTTATCTAGCAGGTTTTTTACTGAAGTGATATTCCTTTGTTAATTCTAAAGAAAAGTCTGAAAGGATGGAAAGTTGAATAAATTGAAGAAGTAATTTGAATATAACACCACTTTATCCATCTACCAATTATCTATATCATATATTTTCACCACCGTATCGATACACATATCCATCCTTTATATCAAATACTATCATCGCCGTATCCATCTATCAATATAACTGGCAACAAAAGCTGACACTTAGCATGTACTGTTCGAATACAGTAACTTACAGTTACATTAATCGTCGTGACGGTAGCTCGAGCGTGTCGAGTCGTCTTGGAAGAGAAGCCTTGTGCTTCTGAACCTTGACGTTAAACACACTACAACCTATCCATCTATCCACTATCTATATCATATATAAACACCACTATATTCATTTATCCTTTAAGAATATAATATGTTAACACCACTATATTCATCTATCCATTCATATACTGTATTAGCACCACTATTTTCATATATCAACAATCTAATTCAAACACCATTATATCCATCTATCAATAACTAGTTCGGCAGCTTACATACCAGTGACTTACCAGTAACTTACTGTTACTTTAATCTTTTGTGACGGTAGCTCGAGTGTGTCGAGTCGTCTTGAAGAGAAGCCTTGTGCTTCTGAACCTTGACGTTAAGCACACTAAAACCTATCCATCTATCCATTATCATTATCTATATACTATATCCATAGCCACTCTGCAAGTCCAAACATCTAGGCACTTTGTAATGGTGATTGTGGAGGGGGGTGGGGGGTAGCTGATAATTTTCTGGAATGGAGAGGAGTTTGTTGGGACAGCTGATCAGTGGAAAAGCTTTGTCACATCCACGCTGATCTCTAGCACGCTGATGGATACATCCATTGTCCGGTCGGCGCTTTAATCTCTGTGTATTCAACACCACGATGCTGACCCGAGACTGACCTCTCGATGACCTCTTAGAGTGATTTGTGACCCCAGCTGATGTCCGGCTAGTGGTCAACTGAGAGAGAGAGAGAGAGAGAGAGAGAGAGAGAGAGAGAGAGAGAGAGAGTGCGAGAGAAAGACAGACGGAGAGAGAGAAAAAAGAGAGAGAGCTAGAGAGAGAGAGAGAGAGAAAGTGAGTGAGATAGCGAAAGAGAGAAAGAGAAAGATACATATATATAAAAGCTAACAGCTGCATCAAATCACGACGTAGAGGCTATAGAAAAATTCCATAAAGATGGTAATTTTTTTATAGATCTAAATAAATAAAAACGTTTGTCACACGCAGTGCACATATTCGGTTAGCACTTTCATATGGATGACATATAACTGACCAGAGTGGCAGACTGACCAAAGTCTTTGACTGACCACGCAGTGACCACTGGCATAATTGCCTAGCGGACTAGTTTACCGGTTGAGTGACCATCAGAGTGCCGCAATGGAGAAGTTATTCAAATTAGTTGCGGTCCGAATTGCGTTTTTTTCTGTACTGAGTAGTTTTGCACTAATACACCAGGTAGGTAGGTTGTAGCGTGTTTAACGTCAAGGTTCAGAAGCACACGGCTTCTCTTTGAGACGACTCGACAAACTCCAGCTACCGTCACAAAGATTAATGTAATAGTCACAAATGTTACAAGTATTTGTTAATTGTCATTTATCGTTAATTGATACACAAAACTAATACACCATTGATACACCACCGTTAACAAATACTCAAAAATATTTATCTTGTATTTAAGTCACATTTGGACTTATAAAATGGGTGTTTCACTAACTATAGAAAAATATAAGTTGGTAAATATGTAACTCTCTAAAGAGTACGTAATCTTAGTTTTGCACTACTAACTATTTAAAGATATGTGAAGACATCGACAATTGTAGAACTGCTCACATCTATAATAATAATAATAATAATAATAATAACAATAATAATAATAATAATAATAATAATAATAATAATAATAATAATAATAATAATAATAATAATAATAAATTATAATAATAATAAATTGTAATGGTAACAAATTGTAATAATAATAAATTGTAATAATAATAATTACAATAATAATAATAAGCCGCTTTGGCTAAAGCGGCTTCCCAGAGTGCAGAGGAATTATTTTAATCGCTTTTTAAAAACTTTTAATTAAATAAAGTCTCTTTTATCTTATTTTTTAGCCCAGGGACCTTTACAGCCCAGGGCATTTAAATAATAATAATAATAATAATAATAATAATAATAATATAAAAATTAAAAAAATAAAATAAAATAAAAATAATAAAAAGTAATAATAAATATAACACACATTAAAGTGAATGATGAACCAAGTTGCATGATATCTATCACTTCTAGTACCACATGTTTAAACCGTTAGGCAATTTAGACCATTATCCGTATAACCAGTCCAGTGAATGTCCGAGATGTTACTCTCAGATCAGCGCGGCTGGGATTCGAACCCACGAAAGTTCAATTCTTCTCAGGATCTGGCATTTAAAACTTTAAGACGCTACCTGATGCCTCTAACCACTACGCTATTGAGACATTCATGCGACGTTATTATTCAAGTTTTACAACACTCAGAATTCTGCCCCAGACCCATTGATTATATGCAAGAAGATCAATTGAGCGTGGTCAGCTAATAGCGCTAATATGTGCCTCAACACGCCCCCTCAGTCCAGTCCTGACACTTATAAGTGAGACGCTTTGTTCTAACATCTGCCGGACAAATGTCAGGGAGTCAGGGACCCTGACAACTGTGATACTTGCTTAACAGCTTCACCGGGCGGGGTGTTGTTGTCATGCATCTAGAGGGGGTGCTTAATATGGTTTATGGTTTTTTGGAATCAGTAACAGTACTCAGATGTTGAGGCGTAATATCGCGATATACCTGTCAGCAAAAATATCCTGATTTCAATTACTAACATTTGACATAAAATCGATAAATATAAATAAATAATAAATCTAATGATTATATATATATATATATATATATATATATATATATATATATATATATATATATATATACAATAGATATAATTATAAGCAGTGTGAAGTTGGGGGTAGAATGTGGGGGGGGGCAGGTCTACCACAATCTCCTCACATTCTGGTCACTCCGGAATTCCCAAGTTCGAGTGGACACTGGAAACGGTCAGCAGCTTTCACCTGGAGTTGTCGCCATATTTTATTCTCCATGTCCGGCCTTTAATGTCCACGACGACCCGTTGTAGGGGGCAGAGTGAATTATGCATGACCTCTCGACTAATTATTTCTCCCCCTGATTATTAATCAGGCAGCGTTGTCGCAGCGTTGTCAGCACAATTCAGCAGTGATTTACATGTGTGAAACAACGGGGTTAGGCCTTGGGGGGGGGGGATATAAATGGAAGGGTGAGGTTGGGGTGTCTGAGATAGGGGTGCATATAGCGGTATTGATTGCTTTAAATATTAAAGAAAAAAATTTAATTTGAAAGAAAACACCATTACTAGTTAGTGCTAAATTAAATAAATTATGCTATTATCTTTATTGTCTTTACACCATAGTGTTCCTTGTCCAGAAATCCTAAGAGAATTGATTGATTACTAATGTGAACTAATTGATTACTACAGAACTAATTGATTGATTGATTCTGCTGTTGGATGATGGAATGGCTAACAAGCTTTCCTAAGATGCAGGAGGTCGTCGGTTCGAATCTCAGCATGTCTCTGACAGTATCCCTTGTTTTACGGAAACAGACGTTAAACTTAGCTCTCTGAACAAGTATCTGAACTAGTTGGTTGATTTATTGATTGAGTACATAGGATCCATGCCTTGTTAACAATAAAAGAATCGCAACACGGTACGCTAAATAGAATTTCTTATAGATGAAAGCAGTCTATGACAATAGTCCATGAAAATAAACCATGAAAATCTCCTCAATTCAGAGTCAGAGATTCTTCAACGACATGTAACGATACGTTCATGCAGGGTATTCAATGGCAATCTATTCGAAACCTTATTAGTATTTAGCCAACATAAAAACTTACTACTAAATTATAATTGAAAGAAAGAAATCTAAACTTCTTATGTGGTGTAATGGAGTCCCTTCATGACACTGCCCTCGTTTGACGAAACGGACGTTAAACCTTTTGTTGTTATTATTATGATTATTATTTTGTATAAAATTATTATTATTATTATTATTATTATTTTGTATAAAATTATTATTATTATTATTATTATTTTGTATAAAATTATTATTATTATTATTATTATTTTGTATAAAATTATTATTATTATTATTATTTTGTATAAAATTATTATTATTATTATTATTATTATTTTGTATAAAATTATTATTATTATTATTATTATTCTTATTATCGTTATTATTGTTATTATAAATATTATTGTTATTATTATTAATGCCCCATAAGGTTCATTATTTGGACAATAAAACATCTATGCCAATAATAAGGCATTTTTGAAATTGTGAAAAACCGACACTCGTAATATCATTCACTCCTGAATTATTTAGATGAATAAAATTTAGTTTCGCAGACTAACAAATGCAATAATTCTTGCTTTCATTTTGAGCATCTTCTTCAGAAGACTACATTAGGCGAATCAATTAAAATTAAAGACTGGGCGTGAACCGAATGACCTTGATGTTAGACACAAGTTAAGTTGGTGAGATTGGTTAGTTTAGAGTTGGGAGAAGAACGATGATGCATTGTATACAAGCACTGATAGTGGGGTGTGAGAAGATACTAATGGAATATATCGTAAATCATCCGTTACATATTCCAGTCACTGTCCTGCGCGTACCTTCAATAGCGTAAACATTTAGATGACTTTGATCTCAAAGCGATCAGTGGGTAAACTATTCGCTACTTCATATTGTAAGTTGTTGAACGAGAAAGATTTACTACATTTTACAGCATTCGCTGATTTTATTTTACAGAAAGATGAGAGTTGATGTAACTCTTTCTTTTTCTCTTTCGCTCTCTTTCTCTCTCTCTCTCTCTCTGTCTCTCACACTTTCTCTCTCTCTCTTCACATATCTCTTTTCTCCTTCTCTCTCATTCAATCTCTCTCTTTCACTCTCTCTCTCTCTCTCTTTCTCTAACTCTCTATTTCTCTTTCTCTCTCATTCAATCTCCTTCTTTCACTCTCTCTCTCTCTCTCTCTCTCTCTCTCTCTCTCTCTTCTCTCTCACTATCCCCCTTCTCTCTCTCCCTATCTATCTCCCCTCTCTCTATATTAATCTAATAATAAATTCAAGACGCATCACATACATCATGTGTTCTGAAGAAATCAGTTCTGATCATAAAATTACAGAAATTAATACTTCTATAAACTTCATCTTTTACTAATCTCGCTACATTTAATTCTCTCGTGAAATCGTGACAGTGGTGAAAACTAAAATAACAATTGTTAAGGACGGACTGGATTTTAACCCTTCTGATACGGCTGTTATCTGAATGTACATAAGAACAAGATAACAATGCCGCCAATGACATCTGTGGAGATACAGATACTCTATATGAAAGCTACACGAGTATATCTCCAGATAAGATTAACTTGATATCAAGCAATGACGGCAATTGTATGACAGATAAAAACATTGATGAAAATTAGACCAGTATGAGAGCCGAAATAATCGGTGTTGATTCATACATGCGTACGTTCATACGTATATCCGTACGTACATACATACGTACATATGAATATCCGTACATATATACGTACATACGTATATGCGCACATACGTACATGCGTACTACACGCGCACATACGTACCTACGTACATACGTATGTACGTACATACGTGCTTTCGTATATAACTACTTACGTACATATGTATGTAGGTATGTTTGTTCGCATATACATACGTATGTATGTACTTATGTACGTACATACGTATGTACGTACGTACGTACGTATGTACTTATGTACGTATGTACGTATGTACGTAGGTACTTATGTATGTATGTACGTATGTACTTATGTACTTATGTACGTATGTACTTATGTACTTATGTACGTGTGTACTTATGTATGTACGTACATACGTACATACAGACATAAGTACATCAGTGAAGCAGAATGTGGGTGTTTTAAAGTAAACGATTAAAAAAAGCAAACACGCATTATAGTGAATAATCAACTATGTTGATATCTATAACTTTTAAAAGCACATGTTTAATCCGTTCGGCAATTTAGACCATTTTCCGTATAGCCACTCCAGTGAATGTCCGAGATTTTACTCTCTGCTCAGCGTGGCTGGGATTCGAACCCACGAGAGTTCAATTCACCTCAGGCTTTGTCATTTAAAATTTCATGACGTTACCCTGTGCTATTTAGACATTAGAATAATTAATAATTACAGACGGTATTATACATGACACAGTGTACATAGTTTTAACGAGGCTGCTGGATGTATTGAACAACTGATAACATAAGAGCTCTAACAAACATTGATAAGACTGCCTCCCTCTTGCGAGTGATCATATGTTGATAAGATTGCCTCCCTCTTGCGAGTGATCATTACTAATATCTCACTAATCAGCTGACAAACAAAATTAATCTAAACGTCTAACAAGGGTTGGGAGATTCAATGCCATTTTTAGATTCTTTATAATTTGATCAGTGACAATCTGGAAATTATCGGGCAACTAGAGGCTAAAGATAGTTAAATTAAATTGTCTAGATAGAAACCATGTTGTTAGTGACGGAGAGAGCATTGAATTTGAATTCTGCTACTTGAATACTGATCATGCAAATAGACAAATTACCAACATGCTACAGACTCAATCAAATTAGCTCAGATTAGAATAGAATAGTCAGAATAGAATTTTGTCGATATTTTAAACCAGCTTTAAGAGCTCGTAATCATTAACGCAGCAAATGCATATTAGTTAATGGTCCAATACAGTGGAATAATTTGCTAGATGCTATAAAAAATGCTACGTCTACTTCAAATTTTAAGAAAGAATTTTTTTAGTTTAATATTTAATCAATATTAATTAAGCCTTTAGGTATTTATACTAGTAAAGCTCTCCTTGAACGCTTGTACTAGTTAATTAGGCACTACATTTGTTTCATTCTATTTTTCTTTTCTTGTTTTATTATTTTTATTTGCACTTTAAAGTTTAGTTTAGATAGTTTTTTTGCTATTTGGAGATATGATCTTAGTTTACTTATTTAATTTGTAATAATTTAGAGATGCTTTTTAAAATTTATTTTGAGTTTCACTTACCAGTGTCTGGTCATTTCCTAATTTGATAATGTTCAATTGTATGGCTACCAACGGTTTTACTGTAATTAATAGAAATTTTGTAATAAATAGAAATAAGTAATGTAATAGAAATTTTTGTATATCAGACTTAAGTAGATTATAGCTGCTAATTATGGTATTACCGAACAGAGCCATGGCTCTTTTATGGTAGCCTCTTTCGTATTGTTATTTGTTTATCTAACTACATGCACGTCCTATTGTTTATATAACAAGTGCTGTGGCGAACAAATAAACGATACTAAACTAAAAAGAACGCAGCAGAAGCAATCAATCATGCAATCAATCAACAAATCCAATCGATCGATAGATTAATCAACCAATCAATAAAAATAGTTAATCAATAAGACGTATTTGACCTGAGGCATTGCACAATATGATCGTCTGCTATTTAAGTAGAAATCAATAAACTTGAAAAATGGGTGTCGAACGTTGAGTCAACAGAATGAAATTGAGCAATTAATTGCTTTGACAAGATCACAGCTTACTTGAGAGCCTAAATAAACAAAGAATTTGTTGTTTGCCATCTACAGCCTACTTAAAAACACACATGTAGACATTTGTATGCGTGACACTGTGATAGTCATGTAGTGTAATTACAATGGTGCCGTGTAGCAGATTTTATCATCCCTGACATCATCCTTGGATGAGGAAACGGACGTTAAACCTTTAGTATTATTATTGTTATTATTATTATTATTATTAGCTGTATTCAGTATTATGCTTTTCATGGCATTTCATTTGTGTATTTATGAATTTAAATTTAACCAATATTGAGCATGATGGCAAGTTGTTCGACAGCGGATCAGTAGATTCAGGGTTCAAATCCAGTGCTCCCCGCGTCAATCGCTATCATGCCATCGAGCAGGAAACTAACGTTACGCGTGGCCTTAGCCTTCTAATACTTTTGACTATTTTAATTATAAATAGTTCAGTATGTAGATTGTTGGTAACATCAAAATATTTTCATGACTCTATTCATATAGATAACAATTTATTGACCAAGAAGCAGTGGTTGAGATATTCGTAAATGACCTTCAACTTCAAACAATAGCTAGCTCCTTATCATGATCTCAAAATCTGAAAGGTCACTACTTCAAACATTATTTTGCAGTTTTGGATGAAAGCGCTGTCGTCTGCTACTCGTTCAAGTAACTAGAATGTTGGCTCAGCATCTCCAGCCAGGCAATGCAAGGAGATTAAATGAGAATGAGAAATGCCTTAGACTGAGTCTAGTTTGATGTCCTTGACATCATCTTTGTATGAGGAAACGGACGTAAAAATCTTTATTATTGTTATTATTATTAATTATAGAAAATTTCATTTGTAATAATTGTGACAAAATGCTAAATCCAATTTTCATTTTTACTTCAAATTGGCCTCCTATTTACCTGAGATATAATTTAACGTTTATTTCGTTTAACGAACGAATAAAGTAAAAAAATAATCATTAACAAACAATAAATTAATTATTTAAAGTTTAGTAAGTTACTAAAAAAATTATAAAATCGCAGGTTGTATAGCAGCTAATAAATGTATAAGATGCACAGATTTTATTCTTTATTTAATATCATGTAGAATTATTATATACTCATTGTACTATTTCTTTTGCGAAACAGGTTTAACCAATTGGCGTGGATGCAATCACGTTCCAGCAAATATCCACCAGGTACAGCGAATCTTCGCCTCCGCGAAGATATAACGTAGAAACTCTACAACAGTAACAACTGTGAGAAGCAAGCAACGACAGTCGCAGAGATCCGGCTAAAGCCTTTGATCAGGTTGACAGCTAGCTGAGTGGCGGTCGGCAAGTTTAACAAAGATTGTATTATCGTAACGCCTCGTCATCTGTCCATCTCAACAACTCGTCGGCTTGTGATCGCCAGGTTGTTTGCGAGGTTCGGGCCCGAGCGTCGAGTGCCGCCCGGGATCCTGGCACGACCAGGCCGAGACGGGCCCGTCACCGACCAGCGGGCCTGTGATGTTTTCATAAACGTCCACTTATCGGCTGATAAACAATACAGCCAAGTGGCTGGCCGTCGTCGTCAATGCTATCTGCGCTCCAATACAAGTGTCCTGTTTGTAGAGCTCTAATTCCAAAAAATCTAAAGCTACGTGAACGGCGAAGGTTTTATAGAGGTCTCAGGGGTGGCTAGATGGTCGGATATTCAGTCCCTAGAGTTTTTCTACTAGTATAACCGGAATATAAATAATTTCTTCAGAAAACAAAAATTGATGTAAGCCACAAAAATATGAATTAACAAAAATGGTAGAACACAAGTAAGTAATACTTAGTGTGACCAGAGAGGCTAATACTAGGAAGAGAAGAGCCCACCCCTTTCTGTCATTCTCAAAAATTCAAGCAACGCTCCGCTGATATTTAACAATAATTTCCGCTCGAGTTTGAGTGTGTGACGTGAAGCCGGTTTGTATGTTATAGTTTTGTAACTCTTGAGAGATAACGAGACGAATGACAAGCTCGATGGATTGAAGCCGCTTTCAACTTCCCCACTCGCTCAGTCATCAAACTGTGGACGTCCTATGGCGCCTTGTACTTCCGCTTTCACAGAAAAATATTCTTTTCATAAGAATTATTTTATAAGACAGTGACTGACACGTTCAGCGTTAATCTCGTCATTTCATCATGATGACACGACGACGGCTTGTTATGGGTCTATTGAAATGACTGCTTTTTTATACTTTGTATTCGCATCCTGAAATGGACTTTATATTAAGCTCGTCAGTTGGGTTTTATCCGCAGTACTCGAGTTTTCTTGTACGATAGTTTCTCTATGATGATTTTAACATGTTTAATTTTAACATCATTTTAACATGCTGAGAGACATGTTTAACATGTCAGTCCGAGAGTTTGCCCTCGTACCCTAGTAAACTCCAGCAAAAAAGAGTAAACAGTAGACACACAGTATAGTGAAATGATCAACAATGTTGATATCTATCACTTATAAAACCACATGTTTATACCGTTAAACAATTTAGACCATTTTCTGTATAACCAGTCCAGTGAATGTCCGAGATTTTACTCTGGGTTTAATTCACCACAGAATCCGTTATTTAAAACATCATGACTTGACCCCAACGCTCTTAAGACCTTTATAGTTAACATCGATCCAATTACTCGATCCTTTCCAAAGATTTGTCGTTTGGCAAAAGAGTCAACATTTGCTCAAAATTTGTTGGATGATATCTTGTAGAAAGGCCATCAGTTCATTTTAATGGAAAATAGGCCTGCTTGAAAATCCAAGTTAAATTTAACAAACGATGGCAAAATACATGACCCTTTCAAGTAATTAATTGCCCTTTTTGAAAAATCCGAACAACTTTTCCACTCCAGTTAAACACCTTTTGCATTTTCCCGGAGTAAAAGTTCTGAAGGTGACCATTACTTCAATCAAATTAATCATGCTGTAGGATGTAATTGTTGCCTCGCCAGCTCTATCCACTGTAAAGAATAAGAAAGTCTTTGTTGTATGATTAAAAGCAAATTTTTTAAATCCAAAGATGTAAACAAGTCTTCTGTTTACTTTTGCTTGCCAATATAATTTACAAATATAATATTTACTATTATAAGTTAACAAGAGAATCTATGAAATTATGGAACCTAGCGATCCTACTTTATCAGAAAATCATCCGTCGATGGTAATTTAACGTACTATATAATATGTGTCTATTTGTGTTCTATACATAAAATGATTATGTAGTTTTCTTTAGTTATTATTTTAAAAGTCTTGGTGTAAGAACTGGTTCTTGAAGAATACGATTAATAATAATAACAACTATTAGAGTACTACTGTCGACCATGATATCGTCGAGCACTATTGAGAAAATCCAAGCTGGTGAGCAAAACAAAGGTCCGAAGCGATGCAGATTCCAAAATCAAGAAAATCAATTCAAAGATTAAATTATCATAGTCGCTGTAGGCTACCTTAAATCTTCAAGTATAAAAATCTCGTGAAACGCTGGGCGTTAACGGATGACTGAAAGTTTACCAAATAAAAGAAATGTCTTAGTTTTCGGTAGCAACAAATTATTCTCTCACTCTTCCAGTGTTTTGTCTAGCAGCAGGTCCAGGTACATATTCCATCTGAATCCTATTCCTGGACACAGAATGGACAGCAGTGGAATGTGCTCAATATTATTGTTATGTGCATCACCATATCGGTATCTACTATTATTTGCTATTATTATTATTTTTGTTTATTGTTTATTATTTACTATATCGGTATTTACTTTGGACTGATTTTCTGGATTTTGAAATTTGCACCATTTTTGGACCTTCAGTTTTTTGTTCGCAGGCTTGATTTTGTCTCAATAGCGCTCAATGTTGTCATTGATAACTGTAGCACTCTAATTGTAATTATTATTATTATCATTACTGTAGGATTGTGCTGTGTGACTGCTGATTTGATTGCTCAGTTCTTTACTGTCTCTTTAACTGTGTAGAATTTTTTCGGTCGTCTATTGGCAGACTGTAAAAATTGTTCTGTTTTTAAATAGCAGTGTCATGGCTGGTGACCAGTCTTACAGACTGCTTTACAAGTTCCTTCTGATGCAATTGCTTTGATCCTCTTTAGGATTAATTACATCTTTGCTATATAGATATTCATGATTAGTCACATGTTTTCTGTAGATATCCATTATTGGAGCTTTGCTTGATAGCAAAGATCCAATAATGGATATCCTCCAATATCCTCCAATATCCAGAGCCAATGGGGCTCTGGAGGATATCCATTTTTAGACTGATGATATCTTTGAACTAAATTCACTTGCTTCCAAGGCAAATGCTTCTAACCGTTACGTCATATCCCTTCCCAAACAATTTGAGAGAATCATCATCATCATGTTCCCTTAAATCCCAGTTTAACCAGGGTCGGGATACGAATAGACTTTCTCCAGTTTTGAAGTCTATCCATTCGTTTAAGTTTGTGGCAATTACGGGAGCCAAGGCTTACCAACCGAATGTCCTTTCTGACGTTGATATGGATCTTAGGGCATTAGTCGCCTTCTACGACATGTGCAGTCACCGGTTGGACAAATTCTTCAAATGACCCGGACCCAACACGGGGATAAGAGAATCATTAAATTAAATTTTATTCTAATTGCAGTTGATTTGTGACATTGATGGTTGCACGAAGAAGTTTCAGACTTCGTCTGGACTGATGCGTCATCAAATAAAACATCACAACACATGTAAACGTAGAGAAGTGCCGAGGATAAACTGTCCCGGTGAGCTTATTCTCTTCTACTTAAATCTGTATCGAACTTCAGCTCTCTCTTTCTCTCAGTGCACTGCCTACTGGCAGGTCCATGGTGTATAAAGCCTTTACTCATCTCTATCATCCGTCTTTCTCTTCATGTCCATATTCGAGTGGATCTTTAAATCTTATATAACATTACACTTGATATACTATTATTCTTGGTGGATTCTGTTAATGACGAGGTGGGCCCCCTGTGCCTTCCTCGGCTTCGACTAACATTTACTGGGCAGAGGCGTCATTCTCTGACAAAACAGCTCTGTTTACCTAATCTTGTTTTAATATCGTGTTTTTATTATTGTTGCTGTTGCAGAAAAGGATTGTAGTCAGCTGGTTTCTGGCCTCGACCATTTACGAGCTCATCTTGCAGAGGATCACGGTACAGTGTTGCCATCTGGAGGAAAAAACTGCTTCTCCACCTCTGAAGGTTAAAAGTAAAAAAGTAAACTCGCGTTATAGTGAAATGATCAACTAAGTTGATATCTATCACTTTTAATACCACATGTTTAAGCCTTTAGGCAATTTTGACCAATTTCCATGTAGCCAGTCCAGTGAATGTCCGAGATTTTACTCTCAGATCAGCACGGCCAGGATTCGAACCCGCGAGGGTTCAATTCAACTCAGGATCTGTCATTTAAAATTTCATGACGTTACCCCTACTCTATTAAGACATTCTAATCTTAAAAGTTAATATTGTTACAAGATGATACTTACACACGATGTTACATTAGCCTTATTCCGTGAGGTCGATAGATTCTGACACTTTGTCAGGCTGAAACTTAGTTGGGTTGACATTTAGTCAGGCTGACATTTAGTCAGGCTGACATTTAGTCAGGCTGACATTTAGTCAGGCTGACATTTAGTCAGGCTGACATTTAGTTAGGCTGACATTTAGTTAGGCTGACACTTAGTCAGGTAGATATATAGTCAAGCTGACACTTAGTCAGGCTGACATTTAGTCAGGCTGACATTTAGTCAGGCTGACATTTAGTTAGGCTGACATTTAGTCAGGAATGTATGAGGCAATAATAACTTTAACAAAAATAATAATAATAATAATAATAATAATAATAGTAAGGAGGACCAGCGCCATTACTGGTGATAAGCGCGAAAAATCTTTTCTGTGGCAGCGACTGTCTATTGCTCTCTAGCGGTTCAATGCAGTCTGCTTCAGTGGCACTTTGGCTAAAGCGGCTTCCCAGAGTGCAGAGGAATTATTTTAATCGCTTTTTTAAAAACTTTTAATGAAATAAAGCCTCTTGTATCCTATTTTTTAGCCCAGGGCCCTTTACAGCCCAGGGCATTAAAAAAAATTTTAAAAAAAATAATAAAAAATAATAGTAATAATAAGAATAGTAATAATAATATAATAATAGAAGTTTTACATCCGAGTGGGATGAATCGGTGGATTGTTGGCAATTCGTTTGACAGCGATTCAGTAGGTGCTGGGTTCAAATCCAGAACACTTCCCGTCACTGACATGCTATTCGAGCAGGAAACTGACGTTAAACTACTCTTTAGCCCTTTAGCTTTTGTCAATTTCCTCAATTCCTCGACGTCCCTCTATGAAACGTCACAGTAAATCTATTCACTCAAACAATTTGAAAAGACTTTTGCTGAAGGGAGAGAAAAGAGATCTGAAACGGTGCCAGTTTGGCGATCATGACATGGGGTTCTGATCTGGGCTCAACCGTTGCTGATATTTTAATGACTGATTGATTTATTTATTTATTTCCTGATTTATTGTGCAGAATTTATTTACTGATTTACTGATTGATTTATTGTGCAGAATATATTTACTGATTTACTAATTGATTTATTGTGTAGAATTTATTTACTGATTTACTAATTGATTTATTGTGTAGAATTTATTTACTGATTGATTTATTGTGCAGAATTTGTTTACTGATTTACTGATTGATTTATTGTGCAGAATTTAAACAATGGAAGGAAGAGGAGGAGAATTCAAACGTTTGTCGTTTCTCCGCAGACAGCGGCAAGAAATTAGCAGCTAACGGTGACCAGACCCAGCTATACAAGTGCCACAGGACAGGGCACGTGAGGTCAAAAGGAAAGTCTAAGAGATCCATGAAGGTATTAAATACCAATCAATCATATATATCAGTCATGTTGAGCAGTTAAGAGCCTTGATTGATTGGTTGGTTGATTGGTTGATTGATACAGTAATTGATTTATTGATTAATTTATTATTTGGTTGATTGATTGATTTTGTTTGATTCAGCACACAACAAGATGTGCTAGAAGTATCTAAACGTGAGTTGGAGTGATTAAGAACTTAATGCCTATATAACATATGTAGCACATTTTAACAACAAAAGTTGTGTAGAATCCTCCCTACTAGAACACTTGCTAGGTTTAAATTCTCTACTGAACTCTGTCAACTGGTAGACAACTGTGAAATCATGTGATTTAGTGTGGTAGTCTACTGTGAAATCATGTGATTTTATCTGATATACTGGTGTCAAATCATATGATTTAGTCTTGTAAACTCCTGTGGAATCAATAAATATTGGCTAACATTACAGCTAACATAGGCTCATAATTTTTGTGAAACTTGGCGATTCATAGCTAATTCTATCTATACTAAGATAAATATTTCTAATAAGTTAAAGTCATATAGATATATAAATTGTATTTTTTTTCATGGAAAAAAACTGCTGTTAAGTTTCCAGGTAATTTGTTAAACTGCAGGTCCAGGGCTCATGTAAGATAGGAGCTCTCTGCCCTGCTCACATGTATGTTACGTACAAACAATCAGGTAAAAACTGTTATGTTTTCTATTTAGTTTAAGTTTTAACAATTCCATATATGGTTATATCTCTCTTAGTACACTGCTTACTGGCAGGTCCATGGTGTATAGCGCCTCCACTCTTCTCTATTCTCCGTCGTCATGTTTACATATGAGTGGATCTTTAAATCATCTGTAACATTCCTTTTGATATGGTATTTTTCTTGGGGGGATTCTGCTTATGACGAGGTGGGCCCCCTGTGCCTTCCTCAGCTTCGACTAACATTTACTGGGCAGGGGTGTCATTCCCTGAGAAAACAATCCTGTTTACCCGAATGGTTTAAATAAACATGATGTTAATAAACACGCACTACGTTAATGTTACACTTCAGGAAACTTTTCTTCTATTTGTATGATAAGTTTTAGCTTATAGCGACTATTCAGCCAATCGTAGAGAATATATTACCAATTGAACAAGCTGGTTTTCGTCCTGGAAGATCCACTTCCGATCAAGTCCTAGCCCTAACGACCTACATTGAGAAAGGTTTTAAAAAAGGTCTCAAAACAGGTGCAGTATTTCTTGACCTCACAGCAACGTACGACACTGTATGGCATAAGGGTCTGCTAGTAAAGCTCTCAAAATGTATGCCACAATGGTTCACAGATATAGTGCATACGTTTATGAAGGACAGACGTTTCAGAGTTCATATGAACGACGGGAAAAGTCGATGGAGGAATCAAATGAGCGGTCACCCACAAAGATCTGTTCTCTCTCCTACCCTATTTAACCTTTACATCAGTGACCTGCCTCCGACTACTGCGCGACAGTTCGCTTACGCGGATGACATTTGTTGCGCTGTCCAAGGTCGAACATTTGGAGAAATCGAGCGTACATTAAATAACGATCTGTTGCTGATGACTAAATATCTAAAGAAATGGCGTCTCATTCCAAGCCCCAAAAAACAGTCACAAGTGTGTTTCATCTCCATAATGCTAAAGCTAACTACAAGCTCAATGTGTCTATGGATGGTATACAGTTACCCTTTGATCCTCTACCGGTTTATCTTGGTGTAACGTTGGATCGTACGCTGTCGTTTAAGGAGCATTTGAGTAAAACGGCAGCAAAAATAAAGTCAAGAAATAATCTGTTGCAGAAATTGGCGGGAACAGCATGGGGTGTGGATGCAGTCACATTAAGAATATCAGCGATTGCTCTGTGCTATTCGGTGGCTGAATACTGCTGTCCATCATGAGACCTCATACAAAACTCGTCGATGCGCGTCTCAAGGACTCCATGTTTCTGGGACAATCAAATCGACTCCAACTCCGTGGCTCCCAGTTCTTTGTGACATACTGCACCCTCATATTCGTTGTAAGGAGATAACACACAAGCAACTGCAGAGGGTCCGTGAAAATCATGCCCTCCCTTTATCACTGGACTTGTCTAATCCTCCTCCGAAGAGACTCAAATCTCGATATCCTGTTTGGGAGATAACTCCAGCAATGTGATCCCTTGGCGTCTATGTCCCAGTGGAGATTAGAGTGGTTAATCGCTGATGTTAGAAACCACTATCTGGTTCAGGATCCGTCTCAAGCGCTACCAGGAATGAATCTCTGCAGAGGAAGTTGGTGCCATTTGAATCGTTTTCGTACGGGTCATGGTAGATGCAGAGAAAGTGAGTTTCGCTGGGGAATTTGTGATTCACCGCTTTGCCACTGCGGCCAATCGCAAAACATGAAACATATCGTTGAGGAGTGCCCTCTAACCAGCCTACCGGGTGGACTGTCTACGTTAAGTTGCCTAACAAGTGGAGCAACTATCTGGATTAACGCATACGCTAAATAAATAAAAAAATAGTGGCTATTGTGTTTACCCTTATATAATGTATGAATTAATCAGTTCAGATAAATTATTTTTATTAAATGCTTACTGTTACTTATTATTACTTATACTATTTTAATAAAAAGGCCTTGAAGCTTATGTTAACGTCAATTTCATCTCATGAAAGCGATATCAGTGACGAGTGAGCCCAGTTCTATTACGTAAATAATAATTATGGCATAATCATAATTAATTATTTCATACCTTTGCTACAGTAGCAGGTGCAGCTTATATCTCTCTAATTGATACTATTTAGTATAGAAAATAATATGGTTAGTTACATAGCAGTGACTTCCCAGTAGATTTCTGTTACCTTAATCTTTGTGACGGTAGCTCGAGTGTGTCGGGTCGTCTTGAAGAGAAGCCTTGTGCTCCTGAACCTTGACGTTAAACACACTACAACCTACCTACCTACCTATTTAGTGTGGACTATAATTAATGGAGATGAAATTCTATGAAACTGTTGATATTTGTGTAGGTGGCGTTGAAGTGATTTACCAGCCTGTTCACGTCGGTCACGGACGTGACGTTCAGTTCGTGACCCTAACCAGATCCAAGCGGGCAGAGATAGCCGTTCAGCTGCGCAACAAGATTCCATTCGACGCTATTCTGGAGTCGTTCCACTCCAGAAACGCCTCCGACGAATCCGGACGGAAGCTAAGGCTGAGACGGCAGGACCTGAGGAACATTGTGCGGGACTTTAATCTACACGACTGCGTGACGTCTCCACAGAATGAGGCGGAGAATGGCGCGATAGGGGCGGAGAGCGATAGACGAAAGCCACACTCGGCAGGGAGTGCTAGACCTGCCGGCAGTAGACTGTTAGCTGAGATTGATGTTAAGCTGCAGGAGGTGGGCGTGGCTGTGAAAAGACTTGATGTAAGGAAGGGGCGGGGCCTGTTGTGTAGCGTGTCCGAGGAACTGTCGGCCATGTTGAAGAGAATCGAAGAGACAGTCAATGAGACAAACAGACAGAGACAGTCAATGAGTGAGGCAGACAGAGGATAGGACTGGTGGTGTAGTGTAGTGGTGTAATGTGGAGCACTGGTGGTGCACTGTTGGTGCACTGTGGATCACTGGTGGTGCAGTGGTGATGCACTGGTGGAGCATTGTGGAGCACTAGTGGTGCACTGGTGGTGTAATGTGGAGCACTGGTGGTGCACCGGTGGTGCACTGGTGGAGCGCTGGTGGTGCACTGGTGGAGCTCTGTGGAGCACTGTTTAGCGTTCCAGTATGTTATATCGTTAATTACATTTAATCCGTTGAATATTTAACTTTAACCGGTCAGACATGCCCAGAGCTACTGTATCGCGTGATTTGACTTGATATGCCTGCTGAATTACATAAATACCTTTGTTGTCTCAGATTGTTTGTTCATATATATATTTATATATTGTGCATAGTTACATACATGACAATACCGCATGTGGTACATAGTTTCCTTTCTTGGTTTCCGTTTTTGTAGTTTTCGTTATTTCCTCCTTTTCCCCTCCATAGTTATTAGTAATGGTTGCCTCTTGTTTTCGCTCCAATAGCAGCCGACGCGGATTTAAGAATAACCTCCAGCACCCTGGGGATCATTAACATCCAAAGCTGTCTACACTCGGTCTTCCAAAGTGGTCGCCCACAAAGTACTAACCGTGCGCAACGTGGCTTTACTACATTCAATTGACGCGAAGCTCAACTGAGTGCGCTAAATCCATTCCCGCAATTATATTGTAAAGATCATGAAATCGTGAGCTTAAATTACGGACTACATTTAGTCCCAACCTAACGATAAGATTCCTTCAGTAGTCTTACAACAGAAGTTCAAGCTTGAATTGTTTGTGAAAAGATACAGGGCTATGTTTTGAAAGGTAGTGCACTTTTGAATACCGGACTGGCGCCTTTTAGGATCTTTTTCTGTCTCTTCAGCACATGTTTGTTCATATTATTTTGGGGTAAATCGATTTGTAGTGACTAGTGATGGGGGACATGACATCATCCTTGCATGAGGAAATGGACGGTAAACCTTTATTACTTAATTTAAGTTCTAATTTTCTCCAAAAGTTTTCGTTCTCTCCTTGATCGTCCCAGAATATAAATTCATTGATATCGTGTAATATTTTAAATGGTTCCCTCTCCATTATATCAGATATTCGTAGAGGAGGAAGACCTAGAGGAATTGTATCACGAGGCTTGACATGATATGATTGCTGAGTAACGTAGATACACTTGTGATCAAGAATAAACCTATCACAGATTGTAAGAATGATCTTATCACTCTCTTCTATCAGCTTCTGTAGTTCATCCAGTTGATAGCTGCCTATTGGAATGTCGTCTTCAGTTTTAATGGATTTCCTCAGGTAACTTTCCAGCCATGGAATAAGAGTTCCGTAGATCCATTCCCGCTTGGACTCGTGATAGTAGACGAAGGTGTTCAAGGATTCTCCGTCCACGTTAAGTCGTAGTATGCGATGTGGATCTTCTGTTTGCGTCAGTGACCCTCCAAAGTTCACACCTTCCCCTACCTGTTCGTTTCTCAGTATTCCATAACGAATTATTATCTCGAGTCGTTCATCGAAGCTAAAACAACAGATATGCATTAAAACAACAGATATGCATTAAAACAACATATATACATTAAAACAACAAATATACATTAAAACAACAGATATACATTAAAACAACAAATATGCATTAAAACAACAGATATACATTAAAACAACAAATATGCATTAAAACAACAAATATACATGTACATTAAAACAACAAATATACATTAAAACAACAAATATACATTAAAACAACAGATATGCATTAAAACAACAGATATGCATTAAAACAACAGATATGCATTAAAACAACAGATATGCATTAAAACAACAGATATGCATTAAAACAACAGATATACATTAAAACAACAAATATACAGTAAAACAACAGATATACATTAAAACAACAATTATGCGTTAAAACAACAAATATACATTAAAACAACAAATATACATTAAAACAACAAATATACATTAAAACAACAGATATGCATTAAAACAATAAATATACATTAAAACAACAAATATACATTAAAACAACAGATATGCATTAAACATATATACAATAAAACAACAGATATGCATTAAAACAACAAATATACATTAAAACAACATATATACATTAAACCAACAGATATAACAAGATATAGGGGCCTACATTAAAACAACAGATATATATTAAAACAACTGATATAACATTATAGAGCCTAAGCTGAGCCTAATGGATAAAACTTTTATTTATAAACAATACCGTTTTTTTTGTTTTAATTTAATATTTTATCTTAATTCGTTAAATTGTTTCTCATATACTTTACTCTACTATATTACTTATAATTTTCTACATTTCAGTATACATTTATTTTCTTATAATTGACGATAATGGATTTAACATATTTGCTTTAAAATTTTTAATTATTTTACCGCGCTTTTTAGCCATATATTTATACACCTTTTTGTCATAGAATGTTTTTCCTTTACTTTAATTGGTTGATTTCTTTCTGCTTCACCAACAGAAAGAAATCATTTCCCGTTTTTCATGCTATAGATGTGTTTTCATTGCTCTTTCTTTCCATTTATCTTGTTTTAGCCCTCACTACTCCATATATGACCAATCATTTCACTGGCAGTTCCATTGACCATATTTCTTCCTCATGCAAACTCATTTACCAACCTATACCTTATGCCTCCGTTTGTCAAAGCCTTGATTCTTTACCTTTGCCATACTTTTCTAAATCCTATCTTCATTCTGCTTCACTTAATCTCACTTCTAAACGACATTTAAATGTCATTCTTACCTTTCCCTTAATTTTAGCAGGCGATGTTGAGTTGAATCCTGGCCCTGTTTCTTCTGTTTCTAACCTGTCCACGTACTGCCTCAATGTTCTGTCTGCCACAACTATCACAAAAAAACTAAACAAACCCGAACTCCTTCAACAGTTTATCCTTGACGAGTCCATTGATATTTTGTTTTTGACAGAATCATGGCTCTCTCCTGACACTCCACCTGCTGTCCTTAACTCTCTCACTCCCCATGACTATTCCATTCAATATGTCGGTCGTTCTTCTGGTCGTGGTGGTGGCATCGCTGCTATTTTTAGGTCAACTTTTTCTTTCTCTGTTTGTAACTGTTCTTCATTTTTATCCTTTGAATACATGTCGTTCCGTCTTGTATGCAAATCCAAATCCTATCTCTTTGATTGTCTACAGACCACCTTCTTTATCCAAGGCCAATTTCATTTCTGATTTTTTCTTGCTTCTTGAAGATATTGCCTCATCACCCATTGAATTAATAATTATGGGTGATTTCAACATCCACCTTGATTCCGATGACCATTATTCTTCTGCCTTTTTATCAACACTTGATGCCTTTGATCTCACACAACATATATCCTCCCCTATTCACTCCTCTGGTCACAATCTTGATCTGCTTATCACTCGAAATAACATGTCATTTCTTGATCATGGAATCTCTGATCCTTCATCATCAGTTCACAGCGCAATTTTCTGTAAATTGCGTGTGACTGTTAATGTACACCCTTCCGGAACACGAAAAACTTGCAGAAAATTCTCTTCTATTAACATTGACACCTTCTCTGCTGATATTGTGTCCTCTTCTTTGTATTCTAATCCGTCTTCAACTGTTGCCGAATATTCAGCTCAATTTAGCTCTGTACTATCTTCCATATTAGACAAACATGCCCCTCTCACAACCATTCATTGCCGCTCAAACCCTATGAAACCATTCATTTCTGAAGAAATCCTTAAACAAAAATCTGAACGTTCAAAATTCGAAACTCAGTTCAGGAAGGATCTGAAAAATCCACCTGAACTACAAAATCCAGACATAAAGTCCAAATACCTCAAACAAGGAAAATTATTAAATAAAATGATTAGTTCTGCTAAAAGCTTGTATTATCAAAATCTAATCTCGCAGAATCAAAATTGCCCCAAGAAATTATGGGGAGCACTTGATTCTCTGCTTGATCGCACCATTCCCATGCCACTCCCCTCTAGCTCCTCACCATCATCTCTTGCTACCTCTTTCCTCAACTTTTTCGATGACAAAATTGCCAAACTCTGTCGCTCTATACCCTCCAACTCTATTGACATGGATAACACAATTTCTGTAAATATGCCTGAGCCACCACTACTTTCTAGTTTTGAACCAGCTAAACCGGAAGAAATTCGCAATTTTATTCTTAACTGACTCATCTTGCTGCCCTGATGTTATTCCTACCCGATTACTGAAATCCTATGTTGATGTTTTAGTTGCTCCTATTACATACTTAATCAACCTCTCACTCTCAGTATCTTCCCAACCTCCTTCTAACAAGCAGTTGTATCTCCTTTGCTAAAAAAAGCCTTCTCTACCAAAAGATGATCTTTCCAGTTACCGTCCTATTTCCAATCTTAACTTCATCTCTAAACTTCCTGAAAAGGCAATTTATACCCGTTCATGCACTCATCTTGATTCTTTCCCTTCTCTCACTCATTATCAATCTGCCTATAGAAAACTCCATTCTACTGAAACCGCTCTTCTTCGTATACATAATGGTCGTAGCTTGGCCATGAGTAGTAAACAGGTTTCTGCCTTGGTTCTTCTAGATCTCTCTGCTGCCTTCGACACAATTGACCATGACATTCTAATAAATAGGCTTAAATCTTGTTTTGGCATTTCTGATTCTGCTTTTTCCCTTCTTACATCATATCTCTCATGTCGCACACAATCAGTTGTTATTGGTCAAAATCGCTCTTCTGAACTACCCCTCCTACGCGGTGTTCCACAAGGTTCAGTGTTGGGTCCATTGCTCTTCTCTTTATATATCACTATCACTTTATATACCTCTTAGCTACTTGCTTGCTCAGTCTTCCATAAATTTCCAGAAACTGGCCCATCTCTCATCCATTCTAGACAAGGTTTATTCCTGGTTTTGTGCTAACCGTCTTGCTGTTAATCTCTCCAAAACTCAATACCTTTTAAATTGGCACTCCTTTGCAAGGAAATGAAATTACTAATAATTCTGTTAATTTTCAGAATCTTGCTCTTTCACCTTCTCGATCCGCCAAAAACCTTAGAGTCATATTTGATGAAAACCTTGACTTTAAATCACATATCTCTTCTGCTTGTCGCGCTTCTTTCTTTCAGATTCGTCAGATTAGGCAAATACGTCCATCCCTTACTAGAAATTCAGCCACTATCCTTGCTAATTCTATACTTCATTCAAAGCTCGACTACTGTAATTCATTATTACATGGATTGCCTACTTCTTCTCTCAATCGTTTGCAGCACGTCCAAAATTCTCTTGCACGTGTTGTTTGCAAGTCCTCTCGATTTCAATTTCGCTCTCTTTCTTTACTTCGCAGACTTCACTGGCTCCCTGTTAATCAACGCATAAAATATAAAATAGCTCTATTAACTTTCAAAACTCTGCGATTTGGCAAGCCTTCTTACTTATCTGAAATTCTTCTTCCCTATCGTCCCTCACGTTCACTTCGTTCCACCGATGCCAATCTTCTCTCTGTTCCAAATATTCTCACATCATTGGGCACACGTTCTTTTTCTTACACAGCACCCACAATCTGGAACTCTTTACCTGCTAATCATCGCTCTTGTTCTTCTCTTTCAAAATTCTCTAGCAAGCTTAAGACTTACCTTTTCCCAGCGTAGACATAATCAATCCACCCTGACCACTTTTGATCACCGGACTGGCTTTCGTTTAGGACCTTACTTCTCCTCAGCACATTTCTTTTGCAGATTGGTCTGGGTGAATTGATCTGTAGTAATGTGTGCTGTTGGGGACGTCCCTGACATCATCCCTGGATGAGGAAACGGACGTTAAACCTTTATTATTATTATTATTATTAACAACATATAGGGATCTACATTAAAACAACAGATATATATTAAAACAAATGATGTAACAGTAGATATACATTAAAACAACAGATATACAACAACAGATATACATTAAAACAACAGATATACATTAAATCAACAGATATACATTAAAACAACAGATATACATTAAAACAACAGATATACAACAACAGATATACATTAAAACAACAGATATATATTAAAACAACAGATATACATTAAAACAACAGATATACAACAACAGATATACATTAAAACAACAGATATATATTAAAACAACAGATATACATTAAAACAACAGCTATACATTAAAACAACAGATATACATTAAAACAACAGATATACATTAAAGCAATAGATATGCATTAAAACAACAGATACACATTAAAGCAACAGATATATAATTTTGTGCTCATGAAATAAATTCTGTCTCATCTGCTACTTGTGATAAACTCACTGTTGTTTATCGTTTAGCGCGTCTGCCTTTGATGCTGCTGGTGTTGAGTTCAAAACTCATTTGAACGAGTGCAGAGTTTAGCAAGCTGCAGAGGCGTACATCTACGAGGCTGTCAGCTTTGTAAGGGTAACAACAATACTTTATAGTTTATTAGAAATTTCTTCCTAGTTCAAGCAAAATAACAACATGAAATTTTTATGTTGAGAGAGTCAGAGAGAGATATATGTTAGAGATGAGAGAGAGAGATATGTGTTTATTTCAGCATCAACACCAAATAACTGACAAAAAACATACGTGTAAAAATTATTAGATACTAGCAAAAGAAATCATATAAAAATCAAATGAAAGCGGACATCCGAGCGAACATCAATAAGCATGCACAACAATAGAAAAAGTAAAGGTACGCTGATAAACAACAACTAGGAATGTCTCAATAGCGTAGGGGTAACGTTATGAAATATTAAGTGACAGATCCTGAGGTGGATTGAACCCTCGTGGATTCTAATCCCAGCTTCGCTGATCTGAGAGTAAAATCTCGGACATTCACTGGACTGGTTACACGGAAAATGGTCTAAATTGCCTAACGGTTTAAACATGTGGTACTAAAAGTGATAGATATCAACATGTTTAATCATTTCACTATAAGGCGTGTTTACGTTAGCTATAATGTTATATAACAAAAGCTTTCGCGATGTCTGAAGAAATGAAATTAAACTCGATCATATGATCGCTGTATCTATTTATTCAGCTTATATTTTAACAAAGGTCTTGGATTAGTTCTTGAGGCAATTGATCCCGATAGACATTAATAAATGCAATATGAAAAATAAATAAGACGTGGATTTAATGAGACACATCTTAACTTAACGGGGTTGGTTGTTGAAAATATTCAATTGAAGGAATAAAGCAAATAAAGCATGAGAAAATGGCTCGAGGAAGACCGAAACGTAGTCTGTTTGATGATCTAATAAACTTATTCGTATTTAGAAATCTAATGTAGAATCTATATGATACCAACATTTGAGAACAAATCGTAAAATATTTAATTGCTATAAAAGTTTACAAATTTAGACTTATTTAGAAATGAGATGAGAAATCGAGAATCATACTTCATATAGCGTTCTTCTTCACCCTCGAAGTCACTGTCACTCTCCTGGCCTATGGCTTTAGAGAAAGCACATATGTCATCGTATAAATTCCTCGACCTCCTATTAGATTCTTGCGAAACATCTTCACCCTCGAGGTAGCTTTCACTCTCATGGCCTATGGCTTTAGAGAAAGCACATATGTCATCGTATAAATTCCTCGACCTCCTATTAGATTCTTGCGAAACAAATCCCACCGGCCAATGACTCGGAGGTGGAATAGGAAGAACAGGAGGTCCCTCTGGTATGCTTAGAGATCTTTCTGGTATGCTTAGTGATATCTCTGGTATGCTGGGACATTTCTCTGGTATGTTTAGAGATTTCTCTGATATGCTTAGAGATCTTTCTGGTATGCTTAGTGATATCACTGGTTCGGCGGGAGTGGGATATCCTCGTGCTGTGATTTCTGATAATGTGTCTATGGATAATCGTGGAAGGAAACACCTTCTTGTACTCTCCAGATTTAGAGAGCTGCTTGTCGTATTTGGAAGCGAAGAACTGCGACTCATTGACCGCGAAGCAGCCGATGGATAAATAGAAGACGAAGATCCGCCATGTTGAATTGGAGACAGAGACGGCTGAATTTGACCCAGCGATTTGCTTGTGTTTTTTCTCGGAGTCGTAGATGGAATCGGCAGCTTATTGAGAGGAAGACTATTAGTCGGAGCTATGCTTTGAAAATTTGAAGGAGGTGACCTGTCGCTTTCCATGCCTACTGGCACAGTTGGATTTATATCGGTATCTCGAGATAATCCTTGTAGCGTTGGGAGTGGTTTTTTTCGTCCATGACAATATCTCCACACCACCAGTAACATTAGCAGTATGATGAAAGCTGCACCGAGTGATGTCGCTAAACTGACGCTCCTAACTGGAAACGTCCCTCCCAGTTCCTCTGCAAAGGTTGTAGAGTCCATCCTAATCAACCTTAGATTGTTGTATGTCTGGAAATTTTCGTAGTCCTTCCTAATATTCGAAGAGTTTGAATTTATATTAATAAAGGATCTCAATTAGGCCATTCTTTTCGAAATGTTGAGAACCTTCTGCAAAACACATTCAATTTGAATATCTAACTAAATTTCATATAAAGTTTATTGTAAATATTTAAACTTTTCTAGGCAAATATTATCTCAATTTATGTACTTTCTGAATATATATGTAGTGCAAACTTCGCAGTAAATATACTCTTAATTTCTTATTTGAACTAAAATTCAGTGTAGGCCTACTACTGTTGAAAACTAGGATATGTACAACATATCTGTATGTCTGAAATACATAAATGTCTTTCCAAATACTTCGAGATCTCTCTTTCTCTCTCTCTTTCTTTCTCTCTTTCTTTCTCTATCTCTCTCTCTCTCTCTCTCTTTCTTTCTTTCTTTCTTTCTTTCTCTCTTTCTTTTCGTTCTCTTCTACTTTTTCTCTCTCTCTTTCTCGCTCTCTTTCTTTATTTCTTTCCTCTCTCTCTCTCTTCTCTCTCTCTTCTTTCTTTATTTCTTTCTCTATCTCTTTCTTCTTCTCTCGCTCTTTCTCTCTATCTTTATTTATTTCTTTCTTTCTTTCTTTCTTTCCTTTTTCTTTCTTTCTTTCTCTCTTTCTCTCTCTCTCTCTCTCTCTCTCTCTCTCTCTCTCTCTCTCTCTCTCTCTCTCTCTAGTGTTCAGTGACTCAGTGAACTATTGAGTCCAAAACCAACTTTCATATCCACATATCTCAAAAAGTGTATTAATTTCCTTATTGTAGTCTTTTTTAATTCAAAATAGACAATTCGACTGTTCAGGGTGTAGTGTTTTTCGCGAAGATGTTAAACTATTTTGAAAGTTTCTAGTATGGTCCACGTGTAAACTGTTGCATTGCATAAGGGCCAAGCTTAGCTTATGGCCTCCTACTGAATAGACTTCTCTCCTCTGGTACACGCAGTATATATTACTCTAAATGTTTCCGGAAAAACCCGCAGAAAAATTTTCTACCAAAAAGCCTACTGTAATTACCAACTAGGTGGTCTCCATTAATGTAGTGCTGTATATGGGGGGGGGGGTCAATTTGGCTGATGTAATTGAATTACGTAATTAAAATTGCAAATTACACTTGTAATTCGCAATTCATTTGTCGATAAGATATTCGACCGCAGATCAGTATGTGCGGGGTTCAAATCCTGGGCTAACCCGTCACTGACATCGCTTTCGAGTGTGGAAACTGACGTTAATATAAGCTTTACCAGCTGTATTTGATCAACCACGGCGATGATCGGTTTGATGTCTTCAAGAGAAGCCATTTAAGATTCTGACCTTGACGTTAAACCCATTAAAATATTTTTAAAATTAAAATTCCTTAAAAATCTATCAAATGGTTATATTTGATATATATTTGATAAATAAATAAAAAATAGAGGAAGTAACTCAATAAACGAAGGCCTGTGCTGCGGTGTGCTGCATATCAGCCCAAAGTCCATATTGCTCATGTACTGTAGCATGTAGCCTACTGGTGTGCATTGCTTGTTGCTTGTTTTTGAATGCAAATTTGACTTAGCAAATATTAAATTCAATACGTTGTAGTATCATTAGTATGCAAACTTTGCAGACTTCAAATTTTGCAAAAATGACGGAATTTCTAGAAGCGTCGAAGTAGCAATTATTTATAACATGCCGGGCGGTCATCGACAAGCTGTACATTTCATTTTCAAATCATTTATTCTTTCAATTCGCTGGCTCCTTCGTGGAAGCGTGTTGATTAGAGGAATAAATGTGTGAAAATGATGACATGTAAATGTACTAACAAACATATTGGCAGCTTACTGCTGAGTTTTGCATCATTTATAAGTACTGGAAAAACCGGTGTGCTTAAATTATAATTTGGTAATTTGATGTGATTTGAAAAAACTTAATTTGCAATTTGACCAATGAAATAAGCTGTGGTTTGTAATATGTAATTCAATTAAATTTTCCCAAGTAATTTGTAATTCAATTACATCGGAGCGTGTAATTCGCCTACCTCTACTCCAGCAGTTGGTCTACGTGGTTAATGTACCGTGGCACAATGATTTACTTGTAGGCGTAAATTATTATGAATTATTATGTTAATTATTGTACCGGACGTAACCTGCATCTCGGTGACCACAGACTGGGTCTAATTCAGTTTTTGATAACTCCGGCAAGTTCTATTTTCGCTTTCTGCCACTGATAACGATGTCTACATATTAGAGATATATTTAGAGCTCATCCTTCACACTTTAAACCTGTGCACACTATGACTGACGAGAAATTTTGTCGTACGGGCACTATAATAAAATTTTGTACTAATTTATCATTAACATTGACGTACATGCATGTATGATACTCGCCATTTATCTTCATAGAGATAGCAGAGATAGCTTATCAGTTGGGTTGACTCGGATAATTTGTAATGCAGTTTATCAGTCCACTCATTAATTATAATATGTTGCACTTATATATGCTCCAATGTAATATTCTTTGTTGATGGTTCAGGATGTTTTATTTGCTAAATTAGCCTTGGAAGTTATTGTATTGTGGTTAACAGTTATTCTTTAGCTAGATCTTCAAGGTGGTCAGCCAACCATGGTCGACTTAGCTTAACTTCGATTATTGGCGCGCAACTAAACCAAGTGAGCTAAATTTCTATTAGTTAGTTAATATAAATTTAATTCATATTTTCAGTTAACTGATTATTTCAGATTCAGATAGAGTTTCAGATAGAGATTGAACTGTTGATGTTTAAACACTTGATTATCTCACAAGTAAATACGGTCATTATTAGTATTATTAATATTAATAATAATAATAATAATAATTATAATAATAATAATAATATTATTATTATTCTTACTATTATTTGGACCCAAACATCTTTGTCACTCAGTGATCCTTCGACGAAAAATTAATATAGCTGCATGTAGACCCACATGTAGCTATAATTATTTTTCGTCGAAGGATCACTGAGTGCATGTTAGCTGACTCGCTTCATGTAATTCCATAGAACTCTGGCCTTAGAAGT
The DNA here is from genome assembly GCA_905160935.1 of Enchytraeus crypticus. Taxonomy (NCBI): domain Eukaryota; kingdom Metazoa; phylum Annelida; class Clitellata; order Enchytraeida; family Enchytraeidae; genus Enchytraeus; species Enchytraeus crypticus. Next base: position 1,690,024 of record CAJHZI010000517.1, on the reverse strand, counting down.
CTAAAACTGTAGCGTAAACAAAAACAATGGAATTAGAGTGCTACTGTCGTCAATGCCAACATCGAGCACTATGGTACCAAATCCCATCCGATAAGCTGAGTGTGGGGTCTAAGAACGGTGCAAATCAAAATCCGGGAAGTCAGTCCGAGGAAGGGTAATAGTGGAATGGAGGTTAACGCGTTGGTCTCAGTTCCTGTGCAATGGTTGAGTAGAAGTCAGAGAGAAAATACTTCCACCGTCTATGAAACTGTTCATACAGAAGAAAAGGATGATCAGGAGAAGATGAGGCTTAGAACATGTACTTATAATGATATTGATATGAAACTTGACAAAAAGTTAGTGTTTGTAATTTTAGGCAGCTATTTGGATAATTTTGAAATATAACATTTTATTCTTAGCTTGCAGCGCCTAACAGGCTATTAACAAATATTGAGCTAGCATAACAGCAGAGAGCTATAGGTACCTTGAAGGGGCTTCATTACTATAGACCTTTTGTAAAAGGTGTTTACTTTGAAAAATCATCTATAAAGCATTATAGTGAAATTATCAACTACGTTGATATCTATCACTTTTAATACCGCATGTTTAAACCGTTAGGCAATATATTCCATTTTCCGTGTAACCAGTCCAGTGAATGCCCGAGTTTTGACTCTCAGATCAGCGTGGCTGGGATTAAAACCCACGAGGGTTCAATCCACCTCAGGATCTGTCACTTAAAATTTCATAACGTTACCCCTACGCTATTGAGACATTCCTGGTTGTTGTTTATCAGCGTACCTTTACTTTTTCTATTGTTGTGCATGCTTATTGATGTTCGCTCGGATGTCCGCTTTCATTTGATATTTGGATGATTTCTTTTGCTAGTATCTAATAATTTTTACACGTATGTTTTTTGTCAGTTATTTGGTGTTGATGCTGAAATAAACACATATCTCTCTCTCTCATCTCTAACATATATCTCTCTCTCTCTCTGACTCTCTAAACATAAAAATTTCATGTTGTTATTTTGCTGGAACTAGGAAGAAATTTCTAATAAACTAATATACTATAGTGCGTTTTTACTTTTTTGGCATATACCACACTGCAATGCTATTGTATGGCATACTCACAGTATGCTATTATTACTTTAGCATACGGCATGCATCAGTCGCTTTAAATGAAAAGCTTTAAAGGAAGAGATGTTACAGGCTTCAGACGGACTAATGGTCTACTATCTACTATCACTATCCATATATTTGAGCGTCAAGTTTCTGTTTGCAAAAAAAGAACTCGCAGCAAATGACTTCATAGTTATATATGTCGCTTATTCGCTGTTAAACCAGAGAACAGACAATGAGTGTATTGAATTGATACCACAAAAAAGCATGCGTCGTAATGCGTGCGTCGTAATTCATGCGTCGTAATTATTTATTTATTTCACCAATTCAATGGTAGACAAAGTACAAAAGACAACATTGCAAAGCTATCAAGTGAGCTGAGCAACTAACATGCAAATTGTCAATATTTTTAAATGGCAAAAAGTGAATAGCAAAATGTGCGACCAATATCGAATGTATACATACATACAAACGAATACACATACGTACATATATACATACACACAACATACATCCATACACATAGATCTATATACACATACATACACATATACACATATAAATATAAACACACACATGTACATATACACACCCATACATGTACACATATACACATTCACCACTAGTCATGTTAACATCATGCCACATTGACTATCACAATTCAAAAACATTTTTAATTACTAGCATGTAGAATATTTTCAAATTTACTCCATATCTTATGTTTTATTTGACTTTTTGAATCATTTGTATTTAGACCATATACCAGTTGCAATGCTGTATAATCTGTAATGTCATTTTTATCCTCATTCATATTTTGACTAATTAAATTTAAATTATATAGTTTATTTAGAAAATTATACCTATGATAATCATAGGTATACTTGAATGGCAAAGAGTTGGTAAAGTACTGACAATTCAAGATTACTTCATCGCAGTGAGTATGGAATATCTTAGAGAAAACGCTGTTATACACAAAGCTTAGCCTATGAATGTCCTTTTTTGATAATGCAATAGATGCAATACCGTACAGTATATCAGGGATAGCTTGTGACTCCATCAGTTTTAGCAGAACCCCAACCGGTGCGGATGTACCAAGGTGACTAAGTATCGAGTTGGACTTCCAATAAAAACTTTTTATACTTGATTCCCATGAACATTTAAAAACCTTATTATTTAAAATTGTAATTCCTAAAAACCTAATCTCATTTACCCACGGTACAATTATGTCATTTATTTTTATATTCTTACAAATATTCTTACACCTCGGACCGATTCTAATACATTGACACTTAGAGTTATTTATTGGCAAATCCAAAGAAGAAAATAACATATTACATAAATCAAATAGTTTTTGCATGTCAGTTACGGTAATGCTTAGTAAAATCAAGTCATCAGCATACATAAAACTATTATAATATTTTCGACCAATAAAGCATCCCAAACGTGATTTTTCTAATTTCTCTAAAATTGTATCAACATAAAGTGAGAATAGGAGAGGTGAGAGTATCCCTCCCTGTCTTATACCCGACATTAGAGGAACAGCATTTGATCTAGTATTGTTCCATTTAATACTTGTTGATTTCTTCAAAAACCAATTTTCTAAAATATTTATTATATGTATATTAAAATCATTTTCTTACAGTGTACAAAGAATTCCAAAACTGTTAGTTTTATCAAAAGCCTTTTTTAAGTCTATTGAGCCAATATATATTGTAGAATTACGCTCATTGAGGAAATGCAAAAATGCATTTATTATCTTGCGTACAGTTTGAATAGAATTGTAACAATCCTACATTTTTCTCAAAAACAAAACTGTCTGTTGGATATTGTCAATTTTGAGAAATATTTATGCAAACAGTGCTCAAATATTTTTGAGATAACTGGACTAATTGTCATTGCATGAAAATCGTCTGCTGTTACATTTTTCTTACTAGTTTTAAATTTTGGTATTGGGGTTGATAAGCCGACACCGAAATCATCCGGTACCAATCCCAGTTTAAGCATAATATCGAATAAACGAGTAAGGATAATTATGATAGATGGATGTGCATAAATTATATGCTCAATTGAAATATGATCACTACCAGGAGATTTATGAGTATCGATCTTATCAATAGCCTCGTTCACTGCTTGGACACTAAATGAGATACCAACTGAACCAATATTCGTATCCGCTTTTCGTAAGAAATATTTTAATTTGAAGTCATTATGCTTGGTAATGTCATTAGGTGAGCATGTTGACGCTAACTCATTTGCTAGATATTCAGCTATCTCTGCATTATCATGTAAACCGTTAACATTTAAGACAGTTTGTTTTTCGGTTTTTTTACGTAATTATTAAAAAATTTCCAAAATTTCTTGGGATCTAAATTTAACAGATTTTCTTGTAACCTAATTCCAATTTGGTTTCTATTTTCCATTTTATTTTTAAATATAGCTGCTCTATATTGTTTGCGTGCATTGCATTTCTCATCATATAATGAACCACTCATTGGCTTACCAGCTTTGCACCAAAGATCAAATTTATTTTGGAACATTTTTTTCATCATTAAGAGATTGATCCCACCAATGTTTTTAAATCCAGGTTTATTATTCTTTAGTGCAACCGTTTTTAACGAAGCGTTATACAAAACATGTACGATATTCCGGTAAATATCATTTATTCCTTGCTGTGAGAAAATATCAGGTCTTTTTATTTTTAAGGTTTGCAGGTCAGAGATCAAAAAAGGTTACATAAATTTTGTAATTCTACTCTTGTTAAATTATAATATTCAGATTTAGAAGATCTTTCCCAATCAAAGGAAAAATATTTTTCATTATTTTGTGAACTTTGTGATTTCTTTAATAAATTTTTGTCTTTTCCAAGATCATATAATATTTTTTCTATTTCCAAATTAATCGGGCTAAGATCAGAGAAATTAGCATGGCTTTCAATATCAACAATAGAACGTGTTAATTTACTTAGACTTTCCGAAACATAAAAGTGATCAATGTAAGATTGAGCAACCCGGGATTTTCCTGAAAAAGTGTATGATATTGTACAAGGAACAATCGCCACATTATTCGCTACGATGCAATTTAACTCATTCATCCAGTTATTAGTAGTCTTTGCTACATTCGAATCATTCATTACATTGCAATTAAATTCGCCTGCAAACACCGCATATTTATAATCGATATCAGTAAGAGACAATTCGATATTATACAATATAAGTTTCAGGAGCTCTAAATCAACATTATTTTTGCAGCTAGGTAAATAGACATTTATTATTACTAGTTTACCCACTGTCACAATTATAAACCTTTCTTCACACAGAACGCAATTGACCTTGCCTAACAAAATTTCTAAATCCTTTCTGATTAATGTAAATAAACCCCCGTGCGGCCTTCCCCTTAAAATTCCTTGTTCTAGGATCGAATCCATCGAACTTACTCCAAAAATGTAAGAGTCGTTTTTAAAATCATCTAGCAAAGAAAACTGCTCAGTACTGAGCCAGTGCTCTTGACAACACACAATCTCCTTTCTCATTGAATCGCAAATTTGCTTTAACGTTAAAATACTTTGATTTATCCCATTCATATTGTACGTTACTATGCTTAGATGATTTTGGATATGTCGTAATTCATGCGTTGTAATGCATGTGTCGCAACTCATGTGTCGTAATGCATGCGTCGCAATTCATACGTCGTAATACATGCGTCGTATTGCATGCGTCGTAATTCATACGTCGTAATTCATACGTCGTAATACATGCGTCATAATGCATGCGAAGTAATGCGCGCCGTAATGCCCGCCGTAATGCGCGCACCGTAATTCGCGCGCCGTAATGCGTGCGTCGTAATGTGTGCGTCATCTCGCATGCGTCGTAATGCGTGCGTCGTATTACGAGCGTCGTAATCAAGTGTCGTAATCTATTAGCCGCCTCTACACCCGCACCGCATGTCTACATTAGCTTCCTCTGAGCATCTCTTGACGGTCGCATAGGCGAGTTAATGGACATCCCTTGCTCCAGTTACATCTGTGAAGTCTTAAATCGAAGTTTTATTCTGCTTACTTAATCTGAGGTCATTCTTGAGTTGTTAGATATTGAAAAGAATCATTCCGGCTTGTATTCGAATCGATAGCATCCTGTTTCCAGGCGGGCGTGCTATCTATTTGACCATAAAATTGTTACAGAACAAAATTCATAGCCTAGATGTTGTCATGGAGGAGATACAGCATTCTAGTCTCTGTTTTTCTTATAGATATCATTGTATAAGAAAATTGTTATATTTGTTTTATTATTATTATTATTATTTATGAGGAACCGGACTTTAAATTCTTTTTGATTGATTAATTATTATTTTATTATTATTATTGTTTTGCTTATATTATTATAACTATTAGGTATTATATTATAATTATATTAATATATAATAATTACTACAATTATCATAATTATTATTATATTATAATTATTGGTCATAATTATTAGGTATTATAATGTTATTTTATTAGTAAAAACGATTCGAGCAATACGTGCTGAATCGCCGCCCGGCTACTCGAGGTCATCAATCGGGCTTAAAAGAATTGTTGAAGCAGACTGATATATTTTATTAGTTATTATTATAATAGTGGCTTATAATAGTTAATATATATATATAATATGATATAATAGTTAAATAAAGTTTTAAATTTTACTTTTTCTCGAACATGTTAGTAAGTGCATTTTTCATAATCTAGGCATCAATGTCGTTATTGCTTTCATTAATGCACCTATTACTCTTAATGAAATATCTCTCTCTATTGTTCTGCCAAATGGCAAGTCCATGGTACATATTCGTACTCTCGAGTTTACTTTCAAGCTCCACATGGAGAAATCCATAGATCAACAAGTTAATAGGCTACGCCTAACCCATACTTTATGTAGTCTATATATATATATATATATATATATATACATATATATATATATATATATATATATATATATATATATATATATATATCCCTCTCTCTCTCTCTCTCTCTCTCTCTCTCTCTTAGTGAACTGCTTAGTGCCTACTGGCTGGTCCGTGGTATATTACCCCTCCACTCTTTTCTATATGCAGTCTTCTTATGTAGCCTATACAGTAGCTTGGAAATAAAAATACGGCTTCTGGGGTGGTTTCTCGTTGCCTTCATGAAATATAAGGTATGCTATATCGCAGATACCTGGCGAATTTGTATTCGCAATTTTAGGCCTACATTAGTTTCTATATTATTTAAAAAGCTCGATTCCCTTTTGCTCAATATTTCAATATTAGCACAAATTGTTACGATGTCAGCAAAATAAATCGTACCAGAGATCTACTAATAATAGTATTTGTAGTTACAATGATATTGGCCACATAAATCATATTCTCGTATGTTTGGCGTTCATTACAAACATCGCTACTGCAATTATCTGATACCACAAACCGCGCACTGCCTAATATCTCGTCACCACTGGTTGAGTAGTATGGAAAGCATTAGATCCAGAGCAACCTCCATATTGTTTCTTTACTTCCGTTAACAATGTAATAGTAACTTAGTAATAACTTATAAATGACTTACAACAATTTAGGAATGGTTTAACTTTAACGTAGTATCATCATTGCAATAATGTAATATATGTATAGTAATAACTTTGCAGTCATCATCATCATCATCATCCGCCCTTGAATCGCAGTTTAACCAGGGTCGGGATACAAAAAGACTGCCTCAAATCCTCTCTGTCCTACATCACACCACCAGCCAATCCCCTATTTGAGACTTTTTCATTCGTTTAAATTTTTTGTAGCAATTTCTGGAGCCTAGGCGCTCACCAACCGAATGACCTTTCTGACGTTGGTATGGATCTCAGTGTTTTATGACACGTGCAATCACCGGAATTTATTTACTGATTTACTAATTGATTTATTGTGTAGAATTTATTTACTGATTGATTTATTGTGTAGAATTTATTTACTGATTTACTAATTGATTTATTGTGTAGAATTTATTTACTGATTGATTTATTGTGCAGAATTTGTTTACTGATTTACTGATTGATTTATTGTGCAGAATTTAAACAATGGAAGGAAGAGGAGGAGAATTCAAACGTTTGTCGTTTCTCCGCAGACAGCGGCAAGAAATTAGCAGCTAACGGTGACCAGACCCAGCTATACAAGTGCCACAGGACAGGGCACGTGAGGTCAAAAGGAAAGTCTAAGAGATCCATGAAGGTATTAAATACCAATCAATCATATATATCAGTCATGTTGAGCAGTTAAGAGCCTTGATTGATTGGTTGGTTGATTGGTTGATTGATACAGTATTTGATTTATTGATTAATTTATTATTTGGTTGATTGATTGATTTTGTTTGATTCAGCACACAACAAGATGTGCTAGAAGTATCTAAACGTGAGTTGGAGTGATTAAGAACTTAATGCCTATATAACATATGTAGCACATTTTAACAACAAAAGTTGTGTAGAATCCTCCCTACTAGAACACTTGCTAGGTTTAAATTCTCTACTGAACTCTGTCAACTTGTAGACTACTGTGAAATCATGTGATTTTATCTGATATACTGGTGTCAAATCATATGATTTAGTCTTGTAAACTCCTGTGGAATCAATAAATATTGGCTAACATTACAGCTAACATAGGCTCATAATTTTTGTGAAACTTGGCGATTCATAGCTAATTCTATCTATACTAAGATAAATATTTCTAATAAGTTAAAGTCATATAGATATATAAATTGTATTTTTTTTCATGGAAAAAAACTGCTGTTAAGTTTCCAGGTAATTTGTTAAACTGCAGGTCCAGGGCTCATGTAAGATAGGAGCTCTCTGCCCTGCTCACATGTATGTTACGTACAAGCAATCAGGTAAAAACTGTTATGTTTTCTATTTAGTTAAGTTTTAACAATTCCATATATGGTTATATCTCTCTTAGTACACTGCTTACTGGCAGGTCCATGGTGTATAGCGCCTCCACTCTTCTCTATTCTCCGTCGTCATGTTTACATATGAGTGGATCTTTAAATCATCTGTAACATTCCTTTTGATATGGTATTTTTCTTGGGGGGATTCTGCTTATGACGAGGTGGGCCCCCTGTGCCTTCCTCAGCTTCGACTAACATTTACTGGGCAGGGGTGTCATTCCCTGAGAAAACAATCCTGTTTACCCGAATGGTCTAAATAAACATGATGTTAATAAACACGCACTACGTTAATGTTACACTTCAGGAAACTTTTCTTCTATTTGTATGATAAGTTTTAGCTTATAGCGACTATTCAGCCAATCGTAGAGAATATATTACCAATTGAACAAGCTGGTTTTCGTCCTGGAAGATCCACTTCCGATCAAGTCCTAGCCCTTGCTGGGAGTTGTGGCGTGCTCCTGTAATCCAGCTACTTGGAGGCTTAGGTCAAGGTAGGGACCTACATTGAGAAAGGTTTTAAAAAAGGTCTCAAAACAGGTGCAGTATTTCTTGACCTCACAGCAACGTACGACACTGTATGGCATAAGGGTCTGCTAGTAAAGCTCTCAAAATGTATGCCACAATGGTTCACAGATATAGTGCATACGTTTATGAAGGACGGACGTTTCAGAGTTCATATGAACGACGGGAAAAGTCGATGGAGGAATCAAATGAGCAGTCTCCCACAGGGATCTGTTCTCTCTCCTACCCTATTTAGCCTTTACATCCGTGACCTGCCTCCGACTCCTGCGCGACAGTTCGCTTACGCGGATGACATTTGTTGCGCTGTCCAAGGTCGAACATTTGGAAATAATTTGGAGAAATCGAGCGTACATTAAATAACGATCTGTTGCTGATGACTAAATATCTAAAGAAATGGCGTCTCATTCCAAGCCCCAAAAAACAGTCACAAGTGTGTTTCATCTCCATAATGCTAAAGCTAACTACAAGCTCAATGTGTCTATGGATGGTATACAGTTACCCTTTGATCCTCTACCGGTTTATCTTGGTGTAACGTTGGATCGTACGCTGTCGTTTAAGGAGCATTTGAGTAAAACGGCAGCAAAAATAAAGTCAAGAAATAATCTGTTGCAGAAATTGGCGGGAACAGCATGGGGTGTGGATGCAGTCACATTAAGAATATCAGCGATTGCTCTGTGCTATTCGGTGGCTGAATACTGCTGTCCATCATGAGACCTCATACAAAACTCGTCGATGCGCGTCTCAAGGACTCCATGTTTCTGGGACAATCAAATCGACTCCAACTCCGTGGCTCCCAGTTCTTTGTGACATACTGCACCCTCATATTCGTTGTAAGGAGATAACACACAAGCAACTGCAGAGGGTCCGTGAAAATCATGCCCTCCCTTTATCACTGGACTTGTCTAATCCTCCTCCGAAGAGACTCAAATCTCGATATCCTGTTTGGGAGATAACTCCAGCAATGTGATCCCTTGGCGTCTATGTCCCAGTGGAGATTAGAGTGGTTAATCGCTGATGTTAGAAACCACTATCTGGTTCAGGATCCGTCTCAAGCGCTACCAGGAATGAATCTCTGCAGAGGAAGTTGGTGCCATTTGAATCGTTTTCGTACGGGTCATGGTAGATGCAGAGAAAGTGAGTTTCGCTGGGGAATTTGTGATTCACCGCTTTGCCACTGCGGCCAATCGCAAAACATGAAACATATCGTTGAGGAGTGCCCTCTAACCAGCCTACCGGGTGGACTGTCTACGTTAAGTTGCCTAACAAGTGGAGCAACTATCTGGATTAACGCATACGCTAAATAAATAAAAAAATAGTGGCTATTGTGTTTACCCTTATATAATGTATGAATTAATCAGTTCAGATAAATTATTTTTATTAAATGCTTACTGTTACTTATTATTACTTATACTATTTTAATAAAAAGGCCTTGAAGCTTATGTTAACGTCAATTTCATCTCATGAAAGCGATATCAGTGACGAGTGAGCCCAGTTCTATTACGTAAATAATAATTATGGCATAATCATAATTAATTATTTCATACCTTTGCTACAGTAGCAGGTGCAGCTTATATCTCTCTAATTGATACTATTTAGTATAGAAAATAATATGGTTAGTTACATAGCAGTGACTTCCCAGTAGATTTCTGTTACCTTAATCTTTGTGACGGTAGCTCGAGTGTGTCGGGTCGTCTTGAAGAGAAGCCTTGTGCTCCTGAACCTTGACGTTAAACACACTACAACCTACCTACCTACCTATTTAGTGTGGACTATAATTAATGGAGATGAAATTCTATGAAACTGTTGATATTTGTGTAGGTGGCGTTGAAGTGATTTACCAGCCTGTTCACGTCGGTCACGGACGTGACGTTCAGTTCGTGACCCTAACCAGATCCAAGCGGGCAGAGATAGCCGTTCAGCTGCGCAACAAGATTCCATTCGACGCTATTCTGGAGTCGTTCCACTCCAGAAACGCCTCCGACGAATCCGGACGGAAGCTAAGGCTGAGACGGCAGGACCTGAGGAACATTGTGCGGGACTTTAATCTACACGACTGCGTGACGTCTCCACAGAATGAGGCGGAGAATGGCGCGATAGGGGCGGAGAGCGATAGACGAAAGCCACACTCGGCAGGGAGTGCTAGACCTGCCGGCAGTAGACTGTTAGCTGAGATTGATGTTAAGCTGCAGGAGGTGGGCGTGGCTGTGAAAAGACTTGATGTAAGGAAGGGGCGGGGCCTGTTGTGTAGCGTGTCCGAGGAACTGTCGGCCATGTTGAAGAGAATCGAAGAGACAGTCAATGAGACAAACAGACAGAGACAGTCAATGAGTGAGGCAGACAGAGGATAGGACTGGTGGTGTAGTGTAGTGGTGTAATGTGGAGCACTGGTGGTGCACTGTTGGTGCACTGTGGATCACTGGTGGTGCAGTGGTGATGCACTGGTGGAGCATTGTGGAGCACTAGTGGTGCACTGGTGGTGTAATGTGGAGCACTGGTGGTGCACCGGTGGTGCACTGGTGGAGCGCTGGTGGTGCACTGGTGGAGCTCTGTGGAGCACTGTTTAGCGTTCCAGTATGTTATATCGTTAATTACATTTAATCCGTTGAATATTTAACTTTAACCGGTCAGACATGCCCAGAGCTACTGTATCGCGTGATTTGACTTGATATGCCTGCTGAATTACATAAATACCTTTGTTGTCTCAGATTGTTTGTTCATATATATATTTATATATTGTGCATAGTTACATACATGACAATACCGCATGTGGTACATAGTTTCCTTTCTTGGTTTCCGTTTTTGTAGTTTTCGTTATTTCCTCCTTTTCCCCTCCATAGTTATTAGTAATGGTTGCCTCTTGTTTTCGCTCCAATAGCAGCCGACGCGGATTTAAGAATAACCTCCAGCACCCTGGGGATCATTAACATCCAAAGCTGTCTACACTCGGTCTTCCAAAGTGGTCGCCCACAAAGTACTAACCGTGCGCAACGTGGCTTTACTACATTCAATTGACGCGAAGCTCAACTGAGTGCGCTAAATCCATTCCCGCAATTATATTGTAAAGATCATGAAATCGTGAGCTTAAATTACGGACTACATTTAGTCCCAACCTAACGATAAGATTCCTTCAGTAGTCTTACAACAGAAGTTCAAGCTTGAATTGTTTGTGAAAAGATACAGGGCTATGTTTTGAAAGGTAGTGCACTTTTGAATACCGGACTGGCGCCTTTTAGGATCTTTTTCTGTCTCTTCAGCACATGTTTGTTCATATTATTTTGGGGTAAATCGATTTGTAGTGACTAGTGATGGGGGACATGACATCATCCTTGCATGAGGAAATGGACGGTAAACCTTTATTACTTAATTTAAGTTCTAATTTTCTCCAAAAGTTTTCGTTCTCTCCTTGATCGTCCCAGAATATAAATTCATTGATATCGTGTAATATTTTAAATGGTTCCCTCTCCATTATATCAGATATTCGTAGAGGAGGAAGACCTAGAGGAATTGTATCACGAGGCTTGACATGATATGATTGCTGAGTAACGTAGATACACTTGTGATCAAGAATAAACCTATCACAGATTGTAAGAATGATCTTATCACTCTCTTCTATCAGCTTCTGTAGTTCATCCAGTTGATAGCTGCCTATTGGAATGTCGTCTTCAGTTTTAATGGATTTCCTCAGGTAACTTTCCAGCCATGGAATAAGAGTTCCGTAGATCCATTCCCGCTTGGACTCGTGATAGTAGACGAAGGTGTTCAAGGATTCTCCGTCCACGTTAAGTCGTAGTATGCGATGTGGATCTTCTGTTTGCGTCAGTGACCCTCCAAAGTTCACACCTTCCCCTACCTGTTCGTTTCTCAGTATTCCATAACGAATTATTATCTCGAGTCGTTCATCGAAGCTAAAACAACAGATATGCATTAAAACAACAGATATGCATTAAAACAACATATATACATTAAAACAACAAATATACATTAAAACAACAGATATACATTAAAACAACAAATATGCATTAAAACAACAGATATACATTAAAACAACAAATATGCATTAAAACAACAAATATACATGTACATTAAAACAACAAATATACATTAAAACAACAAATATACATTAAAACAACAGATATGCATTAAAACAACAGATATGCATTAAAACAACAGATATGCATTAAAACAACAGATATGCATTAAAACAACAGATATACATTAAAACAACAAATATACAGTAAAACAACAGATATACATTAAAACAACAATTATGCGTTAAAACAACAAATATACATTAAAACAACAAATATACATTAAAACAACAAATATACATTAAAACAACAGATATGCATTAAAACAATAAATATACATTAAAACAACAAATATACATTAAAACAACAGATATGCATTAAACATATATACAATAAAACAACAGATATGCATTAAAACAACAAATATACATTAAAACAACATATATACATTAAACCAACAGATATAACAAGATATAGGGGCCTACATTAAAACAACAGATATATATTAAAACAACTGATATAACATTATAGAGCCTAAGCTGAGCCTAATGGATAAAACTTTTATTTATAAACAATACCGTTTTTTTTGTTTTAATTTAATATTTTATCTTAATTCGTTAAATTGTTTCTCATATACTTTACTCTACTATATTACTTATAATTTTCTACATTTCAGTATACATTTATTTTCTTATAATTGACGATAATGGATTTAACATATTTGCTTTAAAATTTTTAATTATTTTACCGCGCTTTTTAGCCATATATTTATACACCTTTTTTTTTTTTTTTGTTTTTCCTTTACTTTAATTGGTTGATTTCTTTCTGCTTCACCAACAGAAAGAAATCATTTCCCGTTTTTCATGCTATAGATGTGTTTTCATTGCTCTTTCTTTCCATTTATCTTGTTTTAGCCCTCACTACTCCATATATGACCAATCATTTCACTGGCAGTTCCATTGACCATATTTCTTCCTCATGCAAACTCATTTACCAACCTATACCTTATGCCTCCGTTTGTCAAAGCCTTGATTCTTTACCTTTGCCATACTTTTCTAAATCCTATCTTCATTCTGCTTCACTTAATCTCACTTCTAAACGACATTTAAATGTCATTCTTACCTTTCCCTTAATTTTAGCAGGCGATGTTGAGTTGAATCCTGGCCCTGTTTCTTCTGTTTCTAACCTGTCCACGTACTGCCTCAATGTTCTGTCTGCCACAACTATCACAAAAAAACTAAACAAACCCGAACTCCTTCAACAGTTTATCCTTGACGAGTCCATTGATATTTTGTTTTTGACAGAATCATGGCTCTCTCCTGACACTCCACCTGCTGTCCTTAACTCTCTCACTCCCCATGACTATTCCATTCAATATGTCGGTCGTTCTTCTGGTCGTGGTGGTGGCATCGCTGCTATTTTTAGGTCAACTTTTTCTTTCTCTGTTTGTAACTGTTCTTCATTTTTATCCTTTGAATACATGTCGTTCCGTCTTGTATGCAAATCCAAATCCTATCTCTTTGATTGTCTACAGACCACCTTCTTTATCCAAGGCCAATTTCATTTCTGATTTTTTCTTGCTTCTTGAAGATATTGCCTCATCACCCATTGAATTAATAATTATGGGTGATTTCAACATCCACCTTGATTCCGATGACCATTATTCTTCTGCCTTTTTATCAACACTTGATGCCTTTGATCTCACACAACATATATCCTCCCCTATTCACTCCTCTGGTCACAATCTTGATCTGCTTATCACTCGAAATAACATGTCATTTCTTGATCATGGAATCTCTGATCCTTCATTATCAGATCACAGTGCAATTTTCTGTAAATTGCCTGTGACTGTTAATGTACCCCCTTCCAGAACACTTAAAACTTATAGAAAACTCTCTTCTATTAACATTGACACCTTCTCTGCTGATATTGTGTCCTCTTCTTTGTATTCTAATCCGTCTTCAACTGTTGCCGAATATTCAGCTCAATTTAGCTCCGTACTTTCTTCCATATTAGACAAACATGCCCCTCTCACAACCATTCATTGCCGCTCAAACCCTATGAAACCATTCATTTCTGAAGAAATCCTTAAACAAAAATCTGAACGTTCAAAATTCGAAACTCAGTTCAGGAAGGATCTGAAAAATCCACCTGAACTACAAAATCCAGACATAAAGTCCAAATACCTCAAACAAGGAAAATTATTAAATAAAATGATTAGTTCTGCTAAAAGCTTGTATTATCAAAATCTAATCTCGCAGAATCAAAATTGCCCCAAGAAATTATGGGGAGCACTTGATTCTCTGCTTGATCGCACCATTCCCATGCCACTCCCCTCTAGCTCCTCACCATCATCTCTTGCTACCTCTTTCCTCAACTTTTTCGATGACAAAATTGCCAAACTCTGTCGCTCTATACCCTCCAACTCTATTGACATGGATAACACAATTTCTGTAAATATGCCTGAGCCACCACTACTTTCTAGTTTTGAACCAGCTAAACCGGAAGAAATTCGCAATTTTATTCTTAACTGACTCATCTTGCTGCCCTGATGTTATTCCTACCCGATTACTGAAATCCTATGTTGATGTTTTAGTTGCTCCTATTACATACTTAATCAACCTCTCACTCTCAGTATCTTCCCAACCTCCTTCTAACAAGCAGTTGTATCTCCTTTGCTAAAAAAAGCCTTCTCTACCAAAAGATGATCTTTCCAGTTACCGTCCTATTTCCAATCTTAACTTCATCTCTAAACTTCCTGAAAAGGCAATTTATACCCGTTCATGCACTCATCTTGATTCTTTCCCTTCTCTCACTCATTATCAATCTGCCTATAGAAAACTCCATTCTACTGAAACCGCTCTTCTTCGTATACATAATGGTCGTAGCTTGGCCATGAGTAGTAAACAGGTTTCTGCCTTGGTTCTTCTAGATCTCTCTGCTGCCTTCGACACAATTGACCATGACATTCTAATAAATAGGCTTAAATCTTGTTTTGGCATTTCTGATTCTGCTTTTTCCCTTCTTACATCATATCTCTCATGTCGCACACAATCAGTTGTTATTGGTCAAAATCGCTCTTCTGAACTACCCCTCCTACGCGGTGTTCCACAAGGTTCAGTGTTGGGTCCATTGCTCTTCTCTTTATATATCACTATCACTTTATATACCTCTTAGCTACTTGCTTGCTCAGTCTTCCATAAATTTCCAGAAACTGGCCCATCTCTCATCCATTCTAGACAAGGTTTATTCCTGGTTTTGTGCTAACCGTCTTGCTGTTAATCTCTCCAAAACTCAATACCTTTTAAATTGGCACTCCTTTGCAAGGAAATGAAATTACTAATAATTCTGTTAATTTTCAGAATCTTGCTCTTTCACCTTCTCGATCCGCCAAAAACCTTAGAGTCATATTTGATGAAAACCTTGACTTTAAATCACATATCTCTTCTGCTTGTCGCGCTTCTTTCTTTCAGATTCGTCAGATTAGGCAAATACGTCCATCCCTTACTAGAAATTCAGCCACTATCCTTGCTAATTCTATACTTCATTCAAAGCTCGACTACTGTAATTCATTATTACATGGATTGCCTACTTCTTCTCTCAATCGTTTGCAGCACGTCCAAAATTCTCTTGCACGTGTTGTTTGCAAGTCCTCTCGATTTCAATTTCGCTCTCTTTCTTTACTTCGCAGACTTCACTGGCTCCCTGTTAATCAACGCATAAAATATAAAATAGCTCTATTAACTTTCAAAACTCTGCGATTTGGCAAGCCTTCTTACTTATCTGAAATTCTTCTTCCCTATCGTCCCTCACGTTCACTTCGTTCCACCGATGCCAATCTTCTCTCTGTTCCAAATATTCTCACATCATTGGGCACACGTTCTTTTTCTTACACAGCACCCACAATCTGGAACTCTTTACCTGCTAATCATCGCTCTTGTTCTTCTCTTTCAAAATTCTCTAGCAAGCTTAAGACTTACCTTTTCCCAGCGTAGACATAATCAATCCACCCTGACCACTTTTGATCACCGGACTGGCTTTCGTTTAGGACCTTACTTCTCCTCAGCACATTTCTTTTGCAGATTGGTCTGGGTGAATTGATCTGTAGTAATGTGTGCTGTTGGGGACGTCCCTGACATCATCCCTGGATGAGGAAACGGACGTTAAACCTTTATTATTATTATTATTATTAACAACATATAGGGATCTACATTAAAACAACAGATATATATTAAAACAAATGATGTAACAGTAGATATACATTAAAACAACAGATATACAACAACAGATATACATTAAAACAACAGATATACATTAAATCAACAGATATACATTAAAACAACAGATATACATTAAAACAACAGATATACAACAACAGATATACATTAAAACAACAGATATATATTAAAACAACAGATATACATTAAAACAACAGATATACAACAACAGATATACATTAAAACAACAGATATATATTAAAACAACAGATATACATTAAAACAACAGCTATACATTAAAACAACAGATATACATTAAAACAACAGATATACATTAAAGCAATAGATATGCATTAAAACAACAGATACACATTAAAGCAACAGATATATAATTTTGTGCTCATGAAATAAATTCTGTCTCATCTGCTACTTGTGATAAACTCACTGTTGTTTATCGTTTAGCGCGTCTGCCTTTGATGCTGCTGGTGTTGAGTTCAAAACTCATTTGAACGAGTGCAGAGTTTAGCAAGCTGCAGAGGCGTACATCTACGAGGCTGTCAGCTTTGTAAGGGTAACAACAATACTTTATAGTTTATTAGAAATTTCTTCCTAGTTCAAGCAAAATAACAACATGAAATTTTTATGTTGAGAGAGTCAGAGAGAGATATATGTTAGAGATGAGAGAGAGAGATATGTGTTTATTTCAGCATCAACACCAAATAACTGACAAAAAACATACGTGTAAAAATTATTAGATACTAGCAAAAGAAATCATATAAAAATCAAATGAAAGCGGACATCCGAGCGAACATCAATAAGCATGCACAACAATAGAAAAAGTAAAGGTACGCTGATAAACAACAACTAGGAATGTCTCAATAGCGTAGGGGTAACGTTATGAAATATTAAGTGACAGATCCTGAGGTGGATTGAACCCTCGTGGATTCTAATCCCAGCTTCGCTGATCTGAGAGTAAAATCTCGGACATTCACTGGACTGGTTACACGGAAAATGGTCTAAATTGCCTAACGGTTTAAACATGTGGTACTAAAAGTGATAGATATCAACATGTTTAATCATTTCACTATAAGGCGTGTTTACGTTAGCTATAATGTTATATAACAAAAGCTTTCGCGATGTCTGAAGAAATGAAATTAAACTCGATCATATGATCGCTGTATCTATTTATTCAGCTTATATTTTAACAAAGGTCTTGGATTAGTTCTTGAGGCAATTGATCCCGATAGACATTAATAAATGCAATATGAAAAATAAATAAGACGTGGATTTAATGAGACACATCTTAACTTAACGGGGTTGGTTGTTGAAAATATTCAATTGAAGGAATAAAGCAAATAAAGCATGAGAAAATGGCTCGAGGAAGACCGAAACGTAGTCTGTTTGATGATCTAATAAACTTATTCGTATTTAGAAATCTAATGTAGAATCTATATGATACCAACATTTGAGAACAAATCGTAAAATATTTAATTGCTATAAAAGTTTACAAATTTAGACTTATTTAGAAATGAGATGAGAAATCGAGAATCATACTTCATATAGCGTTCTTCTTCACCCTCGAAGTCACTGTCACTCTCCTGGCCTATGGCTTTAGAGAAAGCACATATGTCATCGTATAAATTCCTCGACCTCCTATTAGATTCTTGCGAAACATCTTCACCCTCGAGGTAGCTTTCACTCTCATGGCCTATGGCTTTAGAGAAAGCACATATGTCATCGTATAAATTCCTCGCCCTCCTATTAGATTCTTGCGAAACAAATCCCACCGGCCAATGACTCGGAGGTGGAATAGGAAGAACAGGAGGTCCCTCTGGTATGCTTAGAGATCTTTCTGGTATGCTTAGTGATATCTCTGGTATGCTGGGACATTTCTCTGGTATGTTTAGAGATTTCTCTGATATGCTTAGAGATCTTTCTGGTATGCTTAGTGATATCACTGGTTCGGCGGGAGTGGGATATCCTCGTGCTGTGATTTCTGATAATGTGTCTATGGATAATCGTGGAAGGAAACACCTTCTTGTACTCTCCAGATTTAGAGAGCTGCTTGTCGTATTTGGAAGCGAAGAACTGCGACTCATTGACCGCGAAGCAGCCGATGGATAAATAGAAGACGAAGATCCGCCATGTTGAATTGGAGACAGAGACGGCTGAATTTGACCCAGCGATTTGCTTGTGTTTTTTCTCGGAGTCGTAGATGGAATCGGCAGCTTATTGAGAGGAAGACTATTAGTCGGAGCTATGCTTTGAAAATTTGAAGGAGGTGACCTGTCGCTTTCCATGCCTACTGGCACAGTTGGATTTATATCGGTATCTCGAGATAATCCTTGTAGCGTTGGGAGTGGTTTTTTTCGTCCATGACAATATCTCCACACCACCAGTAACATTAGCAGTATGATGAAAGCTGCACCGAGTGATGTCGCTAAACTGACGCTCCTAACTGGAAACGTCCCTCCCAGTTCCTCTGCAAAGGTTGTAGAGTCCATCCTAATCAACCTTAGATTGTTGTATGTCTGGAAATTTTCGTAGTCCTTCCTAATATTCGAAGAGTTTGAATTTATATTAATAAAGGATCTCAATTAGGCCATTCTTTTCGAAATGTTGAGAACCTTCTGCAAAACACATTCAATTTGAATATCTAACTAAATTTCATATAAAGTTTATTGTAAATATTTAAACTTTTCTAGGCAAATATTATCTCAATTTATGTACTTTCTGAATATATATGTAGTGCAAACTTCGCAGTAAATATACTCTTAATTTCTTATTTGAACTAAAATTCAGTGTAGGCCTACTACTGTTGAAAACTAGGATATGTACAACATATCTGTATGTCTGAAATACATAAATGTCTTTCCAAATACTTCGAGATCTCTCTTTCTCTCTCTCTTTCTTTCTCTCTTTCTTTCTCTATCTCTCTCTCTCTCTCTCTCTCTTTCTTTCTTTCTTTCTTTCTCTCTTTCTTTCTTTCTCTCTCTCTTTCTTTCTCTCTCTCTTTCTCTCTCTCTTTCTTTATTTCTTTCTTTCTCTCTCTCTCTCTCTCTCTCTCTCTTTCTTTCTTTCTTTCTTTCTCTCTCTCTTTCTTCTTTCTCCTCTCTTTCTCTCTCTCTTTAGTTCTTTCTTTCTTCTTTCTTCTTTCTTTCTTTCTTTCTTTCTCTCTTTCTCTCTCTCTCTCTCTCTCTCTCTCTCTCTCTCTCTCTCTCTCTCTCTCTCTCTCTAGTGTTCAGTGACTCAGTGAACTATTGAGTCCAAAACCAACTTTCATATCCACATATCTCAAAAAGTGTATTAATTTCCTTATTGTAGTCTTTTTTAATTCAAAATAGACAATTCGACTGTTCAGGGTGTAGTGTTTTTCGCGAAGATGTTAAACTATTTTGAAAGTTTCTAGTATGGTCCACGTGTAAACTGTTGCATTGCATAAGGGCCAAGCTTAGCTTATGGCCTCCTACTGAATAGACTTCTCTCCTCTGGTACACGCAGTATATATTACTCTAAATGTTTCCGGAAAAACCCGCAGAAAAATTTTCTACCAAAAAGCCTACTGTAATTACCAACTAGGTGGTCTCCATTAATGTAGTGCTGTATATGGGGGGGGGGGGCAATTTGGCTGATGTAATTGAATTACGTAATTAAAATTGCAAATTACACTTGTAATTCGCAATTCATTTGTCGATAAGATATTCGACCGCAGATCAGTATGTGCGGGGTTCAAATCCTGGGCTAACCCGTCACTGACATCGCTTTCGAGTGTGGAAACTGACGTTAATATAAGCTTTACCAGCTGTATTTGATCAACCACGGCGATGATCGGTTTGATGTCTTCAAGAGAAGCCATTTAAGATTCTGACCTTGACGTTAAACCCATTAAAATATTTTTAAAATTAAAATTCCTTAAAAATCTATCAAATGGTTATATTTGATATATATTTGATAAATAAATAAAAAATAGAGGAAGTAACTCAATAAACGAAGGCCTGTGCTGCGGTGTGCTGCATATCAGCCCAAAGTCCATATTGCTCATGTACTGTAGCATGTAGCCTACTGGTGTGCATTGCTTGTTGCTTGTTTTTGAATGCAAATTTGACTTAGCAAATATTAAATTCAATACGTTGTAGTATCATTAGTATGCAAACTTTGCAGACTTCAAATTTTGCAAAAATGACGGAATTTCTAGAAGCGTCGAAGTAGCAATTATTTATAACATGCCGGGCGGTCATCGACAAGCTGTACATTTCATTTTCAAATCATTTATTCTTTCAATTCGCTGGCTCCTTCGTGGAAGCGTGTTGATTAGAGGAATAAATGTGTGAAAATGATGACATGTAAATGTACTAACAAACATATTGGCAGCTTACTGCTGAGTTTTGCATCATTTATAAGTACTGGAAAAACCGGTGTGCTTAAATTATAATTTGGTAATTTGATGTGATTTGAAAAAACTTAATTTGCAATTTGACCAATGAAATAAGCTGTGGTTTGTAATATGTAATTCAATTAAATTTTCCCAAGTAATTTGTAATTCAATTACATCGGAGCGTGTAATTCGCCTACCTCTACTCCAGCAGTTGGTCTACGTGGTTAATGTACCGTGGCACAATGATTTACTTGTAGGCGTAAATTATTATGAATTATTATGTTAATTATTGTACCGGACGTAACCTGCATCTCGGTGACCACAGACTGGGTCTAATTCAGTTTTTGATAACTCCGGCAAGTTCTATTTTCGCTTTCTGCCACTGATAACGATGTCTACATATTAGAGATATATTTAGAGCTCATCCTTCACACTTTAAACCTGTGCACACTATGACTGACGAGAAATTTTGTCGTACGGGCACTATAATAAAATTTTGTACTAATTTATCATTAACATTGACGTACATGCATGTATGATACTCGCCATTTATCTTCATAGAGATAGCAGAGATAGCTTATCAGTTGGGTTGACTCGGATAATTTGTAATGCAGTTTATCAGTCCACTCATTAATTATAATATGTTGCACTTATATATGCTCCAATGTAATATTCTTTGTTGATGGTTCAGGATGTTTTATTTGCTAAATTAGCCTTGGAAGTTATTGTATTGTGGTTAACAGTTATTCTTTAGCTAGATCTTCAAGGTGGTCAGCCAACCATGGTCGACTTAGCTTAACTTCGATTATTGGCGCGCAACTAAACCAAGTGAGCTAAATTTCTATTAGTTAGTTAATATAAATTTAATTCATATTTTCAGTTAACTGATTATTTCAGATTCAGATAGAGTTTCAGATAGAGATTGAACTGTTGATGTTTAAACACTTGATTATCTCACAAGTAAATACGGTCATTATTAGTATTATTAATATTAATAATAATAATAATAATAATTATAATAATAATAATAATATTATTATTATTCTTACTATTATTTGGACCCAAACATCTTTGTCACTCAGTGATCCTTCGACGAAAAATTAATATAGCTGCATGTAGACCCACATGTAGCTATAATTATTTTTCGTCGAAGGATCACTGAGTGCATGTTAGCTGACTCGCTTCATGTAATTCCATAGAACTCTGGCCTTAGAAGTCTAAAACTGTAGCGTAAACAAAAACAATGGAATTAGAGTGCTACTGTCGTCAATGCCAACATCGAGCACTATGGTACCAAATCCCATCCGATAAGCTGAGTGTGGGGTCTAAGAACGGTGCAAATCAAAATCCGGGAAGTCAGTCCGAGGAAGGGTAATAGTGGAATGGAGGTTAACGCGTTGGTCTCAGTTCCTGTGCAATGGTTGAGTAGAAGTCAGAGAGAAAATACTTCCACCGTCTATGAAACTGTTCATACAGAAGAAAAGGATGATCAGGAGAAGATGAGGCTTAGAACATGTACTTATAATGATATTGATATGAAACTTGACAAAAAGTTAGTGTTTGTAATTTTAGGCAGCTATTTGGATAATTTTGAAATATAACATTTTATTCTTAGCTTGCAGCGCCTAACAGGCTATTAACAAATATTGAGCTAGCATAACAGCAGAGAGCTATAGGTACCTTGAAGGGGCTTCATTACTATAGACCTTTATAAAAGGTGTTTATTTTGAAAAATCATGTATTATTTCATTCGTTGGAGTGGCGCCACTGTGCATCAAAAAATTGATTGTTTTGTGACCGGCAAGTGCAATGTAATATATCCTTAAGATGTAAAATATCCTCTCTAGATATTTTATCAAGACATATATTAACTGTAAATTAAGACATACATGTATGTTTATCGTCATTTGACCTGAAATTTAAATAATTTAAAAAAAAAATTATTTAAAATACCATTCGGTTAATAAATGAAGAAATACATAATTAATATATACGAATATATAGAATATGGCCAGCCGGCAATAGAAGCACACACCCTTCCCCGCTCCCCTACTAGGCTTTGTTTATTATGTGAACAGAGTTACCGCTACATATTATGAAAGGTCTATAAACCCTAGACCATCTCTCTCTATATCTCTCACTCTCTCTCACCCGAGATTGTGAATAAACATTTGGTATAAATATATCAGCACTGATTTGAATTGAGTCTTTCGCGTCGTCATGAAAACCTATCTATTACTCATTCATAGCGAATGTCCGACGAGATTAACTTGAGCTTAAGACATATAACCACTAAATAGTCATTGCCAGCAACAGTCATAATTATAGTTATATAATAGTCATAGTCTTCGCCATGGTCATAATTATAGTCAAAGTCAAGAATATAGTCATAGTCATAATCGTAGTTAAATCATAGTCATAATTAAACCTTTATTATTATTATTGTAATTATTATTATTGTTAATCACACTGTAGTTATAGTCGTATCTTATCATAGGCCTATTACATTACATCATACCATTATCGCATCACAATCATAGTCATAGACATAGTTATAGTCACAGAGTCATAATCATAGTCATACATGTCATAGTCATATTCATAGACTCATAGTCATAGTCATGGTCATAGTCATAGTCACACTCATACTCACAGTCACTGTCATAGTCATATCATAGTCATATTCACGCCACGGGCTTGCCCTGGGGTGTTAGCCTGCCACGCTCAGGCATGCCCCGAGTTAGCCCGCCATGCTCAGGCATGCCCCAGGTGTTAGCCCGCCACGCTGAGAGCTGCCAGGCTTGATCTAGAGGTCGCCTCGTGTCTATGCACGGATATCATCCTCGAGTCTTCATTCGTTGACGACTTCTCCAGTTCCTGCGTCCTCTTCACCGGATCCTCCTTTCCACCTGGAAAATTTCCCAGTCCACCAGCCTCGGACGTCTCTTTCTCCGCCACAACGACGGAAGTCCCAAAGCCGGACACATCTGTGGAAACGTTCTGCGTAGAGTATCCCACCAGGGGCTCATGACCTTCGCCAGACCTGCTGTTGACCTGCTGGGCCACGTAGAGGGCCTGTTGCTGCCCTGTTCTTTGCGCAGCTTGCATAGCGTGCTGCTGAGCTTGATGTTGAGCCTGCTGTTTGTTAATTTGCTGGACCTCGCGGCACTTCTTGAACTCGCTGTTCAGTTTGGCTACGATAAAGTGGATGATTGTGCGGTAGGCTGTTTGCATGCTGATGGTGAAGCGATCACCTAGCTCTTCTCTCACAGCCAGGATGAATGGCTCCTCGATTTTCTGTAAGTCAATAAACACCTTTTTAATTGAGTCTTGTAGTCAATATGAATGATTTTCTGTTAGTCAAAACCACCTTTTGAATTAACTTTACGGTCTATATGAATGATTTTCTATTGAGCAATAAACACCCTTTAAGTTAAATTTGTAGTCCATATGAATAATTTTCTGTTAGTCAGTAAACACCTTTTTAATTTAATTTTCTTGTCTATATGAATGATTTTCCGGCCGTGAGGGTAGATACTGTTGAACAAAATGTATGTGTAGCTGAATTATTATTTTCCGTGTAAGGAGATTTGGATTAGAAATTTAACGCTTTGTAACAGGACTTACTCGTCACTGTTACGGCTTTCAAGAGATAAAACTGACGTTAACCTTGGTTTTTTGAGCTATTTACAGCCTTTACACACCGTATATATCACAAACGCAATATCATATCACGTGTATCCTACCCGCATAGAAATAAACAGCTGAGTTGAACATCCGATTTTATAAAAATGTAAACACGCATTATAGTGAAATTATCAACTACGTTGATATCTATCACTTTTAATACCGCATGTTTAAACCGTTAGGCAATATATTCCATTTTCCGTGTAACCAGTCCAGTGAATGTCCGAGTTTGACTCTCAGATCAGCGCGGCTGGGATTGGAACCTTTACTCCTTTGTATTGATTTATTTATTTTATTCCGTTTATCACAACATACAGAATAAGAATTTAGTCACAGACGCAAGGTACATTATAAAATAGCATGCATGTGGGAAGCTGCAAAAAGGCTAAAAGGTTAGTACTTCTATATTCCGCAATCATTTAAAAATACATTTGCTAGTTATGATTAATATTTATCGTTAAACAGTTGGAAACAATACTCGTATAATAAATCTAGGGCATGCCGCAGTAGTGAACTTTGACATTATCAAGCTTTTAGCTGGGCATGTCTTAATAGCGTAGGGGTAACGTCATGAAATTTTAAATGACAGATCCTGATGTGAATTGAACTCTCGTGGGTTCAAATCCCGGCCGCGCTGATCTGAGGGTAAAATCTCAGACATTCACTGGACTGGTTACACGGAAAATGGAACAAATTGTCTAACGGTTTAAACATTTGGTATTAAAAGTGATAGATATCAACGTAGTTGATCATTTCACTATAATGCGTGTTTACTTTTTTTGGCATGTACCATACTGCAATGCTATTGTATAGCATACTCACAGTATGCTATTATTACTATAGCATACGGCATGCAGCAGTCGCTTTAAATGAAAAGCTTTAAAGGCAGAGATGTTACAGGCTTCAGACGGACTAATGGTCTACTATCACTATCCATATATTTGAGCGTCAAGTTTCCATTTGCAAAAAATAAACTCGCAGCAAATGACTTCATAATTTTATCTGTCGCTTATGCGCTGTTAAACCAGAGAACAGACAATGAGTGTATTGAATTGATGCCACAAAAAAGCATGCGTCGTAATGCGTGCGTCGTAATGCGTGCGTCGTAATTCATGCGTCGTAACTCATGTGTCGCAATTCATGCGTCGTATTGCATATGTCGTAATTCATGCGTCGTAATGCCTGTATCGTAATTCATGCGTGGTAACGTATGAGTCGTAATGGATACGTCGTAATTCATGCGTTGTCATGCGCGCGTCGTAATGCATGCGTCTCAATTCATACGTCGTAATACATGCGTCGTATTGCATGTGTCGTAATTCATACGTCTTAATACCTGCGTCATAATGCATGCGAAGTAATGCGCGCCGTAATGCGCGCACCGTAATGCGCGCGCCGTAATGCGTGCGTCGTAATGTGTGCGTCATATCGCATGCGTCTTAATGCGTGCGTCGTATTAGGAGCGTCGTAATCAAGTGTCGTAATCTATTAGCCGCCTCTACACCCGCACCGCATGTCTACATTAGCTTCCTCTGAGCATCTCTTGACGGTCGCATAGGCGAGTTAATGGACATCCCTTGCTCTAGTTACATCTGTGAAGTTTTAAATCGAAGTTTTATTCTGCTTACTTAACCTGAGGTCATTCTTGAGTTGTTAGATATTGAAAAGAATCATTCCGGCTTGTATTCGAATCGATAGCATCCTGTTTCCAGGCGGGCGTGCTATCTATTTGACCATAAAATTGTTACAGAACAAAATTCATAGCCTAGATGTTGTCATGGAGGAGATACAGCATTCTAGTCTCAGTTTTTCTTATAGATATTATTGTATAAGAAAATTGCTATATTAGTTTTGTTATTATTATTATTATTTATGAGGAACCGGACTTTAAATTCTTTTTGAATGATTGATTATTATTTTTATATTATTATTGTTTTTCTTATATTATTATAACTATAAGGTATTATATTATAATTATATTAATATATAATAATTATTACAATTATCATAATTATTATTATATTATAATTATTGGTTATAATTATTAGGTATTATAATATTATTTTATTAGTTATTATTATAATAGTGGCTTATAATAGTTAATATATATATAATATGATATAATAGTTAAATAAAGTTTTAAATTTTACTTTTTCTCGAACATGTTAGTAAGTGCATTTTTCATAATCTAGGCATCAATGTCGTTATTGCTTTCATTAATGCACCTATTAGTCTTAATGAAATATCTCTCTCTATTGTTCTGCCAAATGGCAAGTCCATGGTACATATTCGTAGTCTCGAGTTTACTTTCAAGCTCCACATGGAGAAATCCATAGATCAACAAGTTAATAAGTTACGCCTAACCCATACTTTATGTAGTCTATGTATATATATATATATATATATATATATATATATATATATATATATATATATATATATACATATATATATATATATATATATATCTCTCTCTCTCTCTCTCTCTCTCTGTCTTAGTGAACTGCTTAGTGCCTACTGGCTGGTCCGTAGTATATTACCCCTCCACTCTTTTCTATATGCAGTCTTCTTATGTAGCCTATACAGTAGCTTGGAAATAAAAATACGGCTTCTGGGATGGTTTCTCGTTGCCTTCATGAAATATAAGGTATGCTATATAGCAGATACCTGGCGAATTTGTATTCGCAATTTTAGGCCTACATTAGTTTCTATATTATTCAAAAAGCTCGATTCCCTTTTGCTCAATATTTCAATATTAGCACAAATTGTTACGATGTCAGCAAAAAAAATCGTACCAGAGATCTACTAATAATAGTATTTGTAGTTACAATGATATTGGCCACATAAATCATATTCTCGTATGTTTGGCGTTCATTACAAACATCGCTACTGCAATTATCTGATACCACAAACCGCGCAATGCCTAATATCTCGTCACCACTGGTTGAGTAGTATGGAAAGCATTAGATCCAGAGCAACCTTCATATTGTTTCTTTACTTCCGTTAGCAATGTGTTTACTATTTTATAGTTTCACAGTTAAGAGTTAGCGTAAGGGTTAGGAATAGTGAGTGGGTAAGGGAAAAATAAATTGAGCTACGTAAATTATCTTTAACTTCCTTAAAATTATTTTATTTTATTAACAAAGTGCCACTGAAGCAGACTGCATTGAATCGCTGGAGAGCAATAGACAGTCGCTGCCACAGAAAAGATTTTTCGCGCTTATCACCAGTAATGGCGCTGGTCCTCCTGCCTATTTCGTCAATAAAGTCTGATGCGCGAGAGTTGATGGGCCCCAGGGTCCCAAAGGCAATAGGCATGAAGATATAGTTGCCAGAGATTTCGGCATACTTCAGAGTTTTCCTATTAGCCGCGGCCTCTGCTGCAGCACCAGCAGCAGCGCAAGAAAGGCCGAGATTGCTAATTGAGAAAGTGTCCGTAACAGTGACGTCCCAGCTAACACACTTCCCCTCTGCCCATGGTATTTGAGAGACACCGTCTGGACGTTTATCATCAGTGCGGAACAATCCCAGGGCTCTTTAATGGCTGGGATATTCGCTCGACTCAGGGCGCCAGATCAAGTCGTTTATGAACTGATGTCTGCTGATTCTGCCGGCACTACGCTTGCACGACAGGCCGTGAATGCCTAACGCATTGACTGAGACACCACAAATGCAGTTGTGTGGCTCACATAAGGTAGTGCCCAGACGAAGACCGGCCGCGACTCTTGACTGCTTCGTCGTCCAGACGGAGGCCGCATGATGAGATTGGTAAAGCCTTGATCCAGTCTCCACTATGGGGGGCCGACACTGCGAGCAGCCGCGCCTTTTCTTGTGGCAAAAGTGCCTTCGCAAGGAGTTCCGTGAGCAAAGCAGTAGTGACCTTTGAGTCCCAAGCCTTCATGCTATTAGCCGTCATACCGATTGGAGGTTCGGATGTGGACAGAGCAGTCCAAATGCCCTGAATCCTGGATATCTCCAAGTCGGGAATTTGAAAGAATCCGGAAAGGATTGAATCCTGTAGAACGCCAGTCCCCGCGGCTGAAGCCAAAAAGGCAGAAGGTGCGTTTCTTAGCGTTAAATTTTAGAAATAAAAGAAAATTTTATAGTAGAGCATAATTTTATGGATATCCTGAAGTAGACTCTATGCTTCAGCTTATATACAAAAAAAAGAGATTTAACTATATACATCAGCGTAGTTACTACATTACTTGGAGACAATTAAACACCGCTTAATTCGGCCATATATTTTGATAAATTGTAATTATTTTTCAATAGAATTCAATCTTCTATGAACGAAACTGCGCTGGAAGAATAAATAAAGTAATGCGGAGAGAAACTTGTACGAAGAACAATGGAGGTGACAGATCTAAGGAAAACCATCTTTCATCGAGAAAGGGAGTTTCTGGCGAGAGTAAAATATAAATCAGGCGAATTAAAAAGACTGTCGAGATGAAATGATAAAATTCTACAGCGACAGAAGATTAAATGAGAAGTAGCTGATGAAAAATTATAGATTTTATTGTCAGTAGCAAACGCAAAGGTTAAGCAGAGTCATCTGAACAAGAGTATCAAACAAAAACTCTTCTATAATTTTATGCAAAAAGGAAAATATAATCTCAAAAAGTAACACCGCATATTAGGGCAAAAAGAAATATAAAGCATCGTTGAAAATTGTGTTCAATGTTCACTCTATTAGTGCACTACCTACTGTCAGGTCCATAGCTTATAAAGCCTACACTCTTCTCTGTCCTTCTTTTTCCTCTTCATGTCCACGTAGGAATGGATCTTTAAAATCATTTAACATTCCTAATCTCGTTCTTCCTCTGCTTTTCTTTCCTTACATTTTACCTTCTATGACCTCTTTTAGTAAACTATTGCCTTTTAGAATGTGTCCTATCCAGCTCTTCTCAATTATTAATGCATGTAACGACTGCCTTCTGTATCAACTCCCTCTCGTACTGTACATGTATAGGTTTTAGTGTGTTTAACGTCAAGGTTCAGAAGCACAAGGCTCCTCTTCAAGACGACTCGACACACTCGAGCTACCGTCACAAAGATTAATGTAACAGTAAGTTACTATATATTCCAATAATAGTAGAATTACATGTGCATGAAGATCGTTATATTAGCGGTGTTATATTACTTAGATTCACGTTGTTATGGTGTTACCTTTGTTTGGACTGAATTTCTGGATTTTGGAATTTGCACCGTTTGAACCGTCATTTTGCTCGCTGGTTTGATTTCGTCTCAATAGTGCTCGATGTTGTCATTGATGACTGTAGCACTCTAATTGTTATTATCATTATTTTCATTGTTAAAAAAGATAACTAATTATGTATTGTCGTACTATAAAGGTGTTATGTGGTGATGATATATAAGCGAAATTTTAAACTTAGGTTTAGGCACATCCAATTTACTTTATTTATTTTATTTAGCGTATGAGTTAATCCAGATAACTGCTTCACTTGTAAGGCCTATCCAAGAACACATTAAAGTAATATTTGAATCAGTTTCTTAATTTTTACGCACTTCGTAAATAAAAGCGCTAGAAAATCCAGGTTTTGAATTCTTAAAGTCTGATAACGCAGTATTAATACAATATTAATAACTTTACGTCAATGGAAGCATCAAAATAGAGAGTTTGATTCAGTTGTTATCAAAATCTTTTCCATATGTCCAATGAATGAAATCTCAGGAAAACACCTGAAAAATCTACATTTAGTGACGATATTAAAAGAGATCCTTAGTGCTGTATTTAATTACTACTCTCCTATTTAAAAGCGCATTACGTCTCGAATCGTACAAACGGTTGTGGATTGTTGAGATAAGAATAGAGATGATCAACTCATCACCCTACCTCAATCTCTCTTATTTCCTTTTTTCTCTTTCGTTCAATCCTAATCTTCCTTTGTTTCTTTTCTTCTTGTACGTTGCATTATGTTGTTACACGTGGATATATGTTGTTATACGTTGCTATATGTTGTTACACGTGGATATACGTTGTTATACGTTGCTAAATGTTTCTATAAGTTGCATTATTCTCTATTACTTTTTCTTATATATTCAGCGGCTTTGATCAACCGCTAACTGCGTGCTTCATAAAAGGCTGCGTAATAATAGAATGTCTTGATAGCGTAGGGGTAACGTCATGAAGTTTAAAATGACTGATCCATAGATGAATTGAACCCTCGTGGGTTCGAATCCCAGCCGCGCTTATCTGAGAGTAAAATCTTGGACATTCACTGGACTGGTTATATGGAAAATGATAAAGCGCCTAACGGTTGTGGTAATAAAAAAGTGATAGATATGAAAGTAATAGGAGCCAGTGGCGATGTCGGTAAGATATTCGACCGCGGATCAGTATGTGCGGGGTTCAAATCCGAGGCTCGCCCGTCACTGACATCGCTTTCGAGTGAGGAAACTGTTAACATTAGCTTTTTAGCTTTTATAATAATAAATTAGTATTAGCTTGGTAGTAACTTAGTAATAACTTATAAATGACTTACAAACAATTTAGGAATGGTTTAACTTTAACGTAGTATCATCATTGCAATAATGTAATATATGTACAGTAATAACTTTGCAATCATCATCATCATCATCATCATCCGCCCTTGAATCGCAGTTTAACCAGGGTCGGGATACAAATAGACTGCCTCAAATCCTCTCTGTTCTACACCACACCACCAGCCAATCCCCTATTTGAGACTTTTTCATTCGTTTAAATTTTTAGTAGCAATTTCTGGAGCCTAGGCGCTCACCAACCGAATGACCTTTCTGACGTTGGTATGGATCTCAGTGTTTTATGACACGTGCAATCACCGGTTAGTCAATTCTTCAAACAACTCGGACACAACACGGGGAAAATACCTGTACATGCATTATATAAAAAAATATGGTTTGGATCTAATAATATCAATCTTAGTCATAGAAATCTGGAAGTAATAACTTAGCAATCATCATCATCATCATCATCATCATCTTCCCTCTAACCTCAGTTTACCAGGGTCGGGATACGAATAGACCCTTTACACTCCTCTGTGCCTCATACCGTATCACGACATTAGTCTGTCAATCCCTTATTTTTCGTTTTGGAAATTTTGTAGCAATTTCTGCAGCCTAGGCGCTCGCTCACAAACCGAATGCCTTTCTGACGTTGGAGTAATAACTTAGCAATAATTTAGTAAAACGGAAAAAGAGATATCAATCATAGATGTCATACTATCCAAAACTAAACTATTTTTTGATTTGCTAAAGGTCTGGTTTTTGCTGATTCTATTGTCCATTTGTTGATCAAAGAAATGCTCTTTAACGGCTTGAGAGAGGTCAGTAATAAGAAATAATATCTAACGATATCTAACGATATCTAACGCACTTACTATTTGCACATTGGAAATGTGCTGGGAATATTGAAAATTAAAATTAAATATTGAATACAATAAAATATTGAAAATATGCAGACATACGATACTGGATAGGCTTATAATTATAAGCAAAATAAAAGTGCGAATATTTTTTAAAGATTAATTTTGAGGACATTTTGAAAATTGTATTCAGAATAGACAAAGGTAGGTAGGTAGGTGGGTAGGAAGGTAGGTAGGTAGGTAGGTTTGTAGGTAGGAAGGTAGGTAGGTAGGTAGGTTGGTAGGTAGGTAGGTTGTAGTGTGTTTAACATCAAGCTTCAGAAGCACAAGGCTTCTCTTCAAGACGACTCGACACACTCGAGCTACGTCACAAAGATTAATGTAACAGTAATTTACTGACAAGTCACTGGTTTGTAACTAACCATGCAGTAACTAGAACCTCTATGTACCATATCATAAAATTTCAAGAACGATAAGGCAGTGGAGAATGAAGAACAGTAGATAAAGCTAATTAATTAAGGTTTAAAATAAATATTTTTTCCATGAAAATACGGTGTTATGATTTGAATATGTATAATTTCTTTACAACCGTAGGTACACCTCTCCCTCAAGCCCTCTCTCTTTCTCTTTCACTTTCTACTCTCTTTCTATCCCACTCTTCTCTCTCTCTCTCTCTCTCTCTCTGTCAATCTCTTTCTCTCTCTCTTCTCTCTTTCTCTCTCTCTCTCTCTCTCTCTTAATCTCACTTTCTCAATAATACTCTCCTACAAAAATTATATTTAGTTATCTACTAATAAATGTGTGCATGTGCAAACGCCAATGTTGTACAGCAAAGAAGTTTTACAAAGCTTCGATAAAAGTAAAAAGTACTCAAGCGCCACTTTCACCTGTGGCCAGTTTGTCTGGGTACTTTTTAACTTGTAACGAAGTACCTTTGTAGTACTTTAACCCGTACTTTTACAGCTGATGAAGCAAAAACGCTGCGCTGCTTTCGAATAACTCTATCCGATAGCAATCGCTAAATTATATTACGCAATAAATGTTAGCAATATAAAAAATTATGTCACCTCGATGGATCGGACAGATCTTGTGTCATCACAGGATCTGTCAAATCCTCCATCGAAGTGTATCTCGGTATCCTGTAACATCTTGGTTTCCTGTTTGGGAGTTGTAGCAGCGGCGTGACCCCTGGGCGTCCATATCTCAGTGGAGGTTGGTGTGGTCATGTGCTGATGTACGAAACCATCATCTAATTCAGGATCTTTCTCAAGCCCTTACAGGAATGAATCTCCTTAGTGGAAGTTGTTGCCTTCTGAATCGCTTCCGCGCGGGTAAAAGCTAGTGTTAACGTCAGTTTACTCACTCGAAAGCGATGTCAATGAAGGGCGAGCCCAGGATTTGAACCCTGCACATATTGGTCCGCGGTCGAGTGTCTTACCGACATCTGCACTGGCTGGAGCCAGTGGAGATGTCTGTAATATGTTGGTAAAATATAGGTAAGTAAAATAATTAACAGATCATGGTAGATGCAGAGAGAGTGAGTATCGCTGGGTATTCGTGATTTGTCACTTTGTTGTGACGCGGTCGATCTCAAACCATGAAATTTATCATTGAGGATTGACCTCTAACCTGCCTGCCGGGTGGTCTGTCTACGTTAAACTGACTTACAAGTGAGGCAGTTACCTGGATTAACGCATAGGCTCAATAAAAAAATGTAAATTGACTGACTAGTTGATTGTTTCACTTTTTTGGTAGATTGTCACTTTGATTATAATAACAACATAACAACAATTAGAGTGCTACAGTCATCAATGACAACATCGAGCACTATTGAGACAAAATCAAGCAAAACAGTGCAAATTCCAAAATCCAGATAATCAGTCCAAAGTAAGGGGAATTAAATCTATTAATTAATTGATTAGCTAATGGATTTTGCTTATTGATTGATTAATTAGATGAATATCAAATTGCTTAACTTATTGATTGATTAATTGATTGATTGATTGATTGATTGACTGACTGACGGACTGATTGATTGATTGATTGATTGGCTGATTGAATCCCACCCAGAAGAACTCGGGATCGAAGTGAGGGAACCTCTGGCTGTGGGATTGAGCGACAATCTGGAGCATCCTCAGCACGTAATCCATATCGTCCAGGTTAACTATGACGTCATCTATAGTGCAGATGACCTTGAGAGCGTGACC
This sequence comes from Enchytraeus crypticus, assembly GCA_905160935.1. Taxonomy (NCBI): domain Eukaryota; kingdom Metazoa; phylum Annelida; class Clitellata; order Enchytraeida; family Enchytraeidae; genus Enchytraeus; species Enchytraeus crypticus. The sequence goes on along the minus strand of CAJHZI010000517.1, from coordinate 1,655,593 downwards.
TTCAAGCACCTTGCTGCTCCTCAGCTCAGAGATCGTCTGAACGTCCTTGAACTTTGAGAACATGTTCTTGATGTCCACATTGGTCTCGAACAATCTGCGAAGAAGAAATAATTTATATAGATTTATGCAATTTTTTTTAATTAATGCCCTGGGCTGTAAAGGTCCCTGGGCTAAAAAATAAGATAAAAGAGACTTTATTTAATTAAAAGTATTTAAAAAGCGATTAAAATAATTCCTCTGCACTCTGGGAAGCCGCTTTAGCCAAAGTGCCACTGAAGCAGACTGCATTGAATCGCTGGAGAGCAATAGACAGTCGCTGCCACAGAAAGATTTTTCGCGCTTATCACCAGTAATGGCGCTGGTCCTCCTGCCTATTTCGTCAATAAAGTCTGATGCGAGAGAGTTGATGGGCCCCAGGGTCTCAAAGGCAATAGGCATGAAGATATAGTTGCCAGAGATTTTGGCATACTTCAGAGTTTTCCTATTAGCCGCGGCCTCTGCTGCAGCACCAGCAGCAGCGCAAGAAAGGCCGAGATTGCTAACGGAGAAAGTGTCCGTAACAGTGACGTCCCAGCTAACACACTTCCCCTCTGCCCATGGTATTTGAGAGACACCATCTGGACGTTTACCATCAGTGCGGATCAATCCCAGGGGCTCTTTAATGGCTGGGATATTCACTCGACTCAGGGCGCGCCAGATCAAGTCATTTATGAACTGATGTCTGCTGATTCTGCCGGCACTACGCTTGCACGACAGGCCGTGAATGCCTAACGCATTGACTGAGACACCACACATGCAGTTGTGTGGCTCACATAAGGTAGTGCCCAGACGAAGACCGGCCGCGACTCTGACTGCTTCGTCGTCCAGACGGAGGCCGCATGATGAGATTGGTAAAGCCTTGATCCAGTCTCCACTATGGGGGGCCGACACTGCGAGCAGCCGCGCCTTTTCTTGTGGCAAAAGCGGCTTCGCAAGGAGTTCCGTGTGCAAAGCAGTAGTGACCTTTGAGTCCAAAACCCTCATGCTATTAGCCATCATACCGATTGGAGGTTCGATTGTGGACAGAGCAGTCCAAATGCCCTGAATCCTGGATATCTCCAAGTCGGGAATTTGAAAGAATCCGGAAAGGATTGAATCCTGTCGAACGCCAGTCCCCGCGGCTGAAGCCAAAAAGGCAGAAGGTGCCAGCGACGAGACAGAGCGTATACCCAATCCTCCGTAGCATATTGGCAGGCTAGCCTGAATCCATTGAGCTTCGTTAACATTAATATTAACGATGCTACTGAGCGACTTTCGCATGATGGAATCATAATTCTGCCATGCTGGATGACCCGCACATGGAGAGGCACGCAATAAGTATATGAGTTTTGAAGAACCTACACAGCTCCGCAATATCGTTAGAGCGTCGTGTGCGGAGATGAGCTTCAACCGGCTCGCGGCTCTCTCTAGTTTAGAGCACTGAGTATTGAGATCCAAATCCATAGCTTGACCCGTCTGCAATGGAGCTCCAAGTAGACTGGCTTCGACAGGCTTTACACGAATGAATGTATTGATGGCCGGAAAGTTACTGTCGGATCGAGTGGTAATGAGCTCACATTTATTTATATTCAGGCTTAGCCCCAAAGCCTTTCCCGCAACCATCAGCCTTGAGATATCATCCGCCACGGTAGACTCAACCCCGCCCACAGTTATGTCGTCTAAGTAACCTATTTTCAGAGAAGAAGATAGCGACTGGAGCAACGGGTGTATTGTCAAACTGAACAGGAGAGGGCCCAAAGGGTCACCCTGTTGTACCCCCTCGCTAGACATGATCACCCGTTGACCGAAACGTAGAACACTTGGGTCTTCATAGGACAGACGGCAGAAAGGCCCCAGCTCAGGTAGTGAAGAGTCTACAGCTTCTAGCATGGGAACCCTTTTCAGGGAGTTGAAAGCGTTGCAAAAGTCCAGTTTAGCCACTACCCAATCGTCTGGCATGCTGCTAATGAATCGTCGGGTGGCATGCACGGCGGCTTCACAACCTCCTTTGACACCCACGCCTACCTGGATAGGTTGAAGAGAGTTTGAGAGCCTGTCTAGGGCGAAGGAATTAGCACATTTGGCACATTTGGCAGCGATCCTGCGCAAAGAGTAGCCCACAGCAATCGGTCTAAGCCCGCCTGTCTTTTTCTTCAGAGCAATCAGGTTGGCTCCAAAAAGAAACGGCTTGACTTCCTGATGACATTTACCCAGCAAAAGGAGATTTACAAAACCGGTAATGGCTGTTAGAGTCTCCCTGCCCATTATGGGGCACGTCACCAGCTGCAGGATGTGCTGTGGCCTCAGACCATCCGGGCCCCCAGAAGAACCGGCGGGGAAACTTTTCACGGCTTTCATTACCTCCGCTTCAGTGACTTGGAGCGTATTCGCTGGGGGAGAGGCTGAGCTAAGAAGACTTCGGGGTGTACTGACCGCTGGGGTGTACTGGCTGATGTGTTTCAGACTCAGCTCTCTGTAAGTTTCATCATTATTCGGGGCCAGCGACTCTTCTGAGCACAGGATTCGCACGGCTGCTCTTAAATTTCCGTCTTCGATCTTTGAGGTCACTATGGATCGGAGGGATTCCTCAGGAGTACGCGGCCTGGAAGATTTGCGAAACTTCGCTCTTTCGTCATCTGAAACAGGAACTTCCACCCCGGACACTCTTTTGCGAATCAAGGACGCCATATTGTGCCTTTTCCCTGTTCTTTTAGGTGCTAGCAATATGTCTTCGCCAATGGCAAGAAGAGATTTCCATGCTTCTAAGTCGTCCACGCACTTAGAGATTCTATCAAGTATATTTATCAAGTAGGTGGCGCAAGTGGCTCGAACAGATTTAGGAATATGCTTGATAGTACCACTGGTAAGGTTGGGATGAGCAAATACTGTAGCTGCATCAGAAGGATGGCGTATCGGGGGGATGCTGTTTGATGGAAATACGGGTGGATGGTGGTCCTCATCCCTTACATCACTAGAGGAGCGTTGTGATGAGAATGTCCCCTGAGCTTCAATTGGGGGCTTGTGAGACCCTAGGCACCGGTTGTCACGGGGGCCATGTAGGTGAACAGACCCGTCTCTAATGTGCAACTGAAACACTTCTAAGCACACACTGCAAGTACCGTTTCTCTTGTTAGCATCCTGAGACAGAGACCATGTATGCTTGCGAGGCGGCATTCAAGCGTGAAGTTATAAACAGCACCGTGAATATCGAGTCAATTATATATATGTATTAGTCAATTATATATATATATGTAAGTATATATATTTATGCAATTATATATATTTTTTAGAATTATAATTAGAAAAAGGGTCTCTCTCTACATATATCTTATCTGGCTCTCTTTCTATAAAGTAGTCTGGAAGACCGAGTTCGGCCATGACACTGCTCTATAAGTTTTCGTTGTTAATAATTATAATAATAATATATTACTAATATATATTACTGGTACACCTTGTGCTCGGGTTTGGTTGGACCACTGCAGAATAGGGCAACCGCAAACAATCTGCTGCGTAGTGTAAGAGGCGACTAAAGGCAGGAGCTGAGGATGGCAAGAGGGGACCCACCTCACCATATTTTCCCAAGTAATGGTAATTAATCCATCTAACCGAGGAAGGCAACGAGAAACCACCTAAGAAGCCATACTTTTCCCAAGCTATAGGCTACCTAAGGTATGGATAAGGCTTAGACTTTATGAAGGGATTAACTTGTTGATCAAATGAGTGCTCCTATGGAGCGAGAAAACAGACTTTGAGTATGAATATGTACCTTGAACCTACCACTTGGCTGTGCACTGAAGAGAGGGAGAGAGAGAGACAGAGACAGAGAGAGAGAGACAGAGAGAGAGAGACAGAGAGAGAGAGAGGTGACTCTAAGCACGTTCAACATTAATACAAAACATGCCATCTGGCTTGAGAAACTTGAACTAAGTTCAATTGATCGATGACGTTAGTTTAACATCAAGATCAGAAGCCTGAAGGGCTCGTATTCTGGACTTTAGAGGCCTGATACCTTTATTATAGAACTGACTATACAAAGAACTAAAGATACTGAAGAAAGAGGAATAGGTGGATGTTACTCAAAATCCAAACTTAATAGGTGTAACAAATATGACCAATCTGGATTAAATATGGGTGTTAAATTACTACCTGCAGTTGAGTAAGAATTGACTATAAATTTTAAATTTAAATTGAAAAATTGGTCATGCTAAGGACTGCATTTATATTAAGTAATTATTATCAATTAATTAGTTAATATTTATGTTAATATTAATTAAATACTAGCTTTTAAAGCATTAATGTTAGAATCTTTAAAACTTATGTTTTAAAAAGCATCTACTTTATAGTTAAGCACAGTGAAATTAAAGTACATTGAAATAATTAAATTAAAAGAAGTTTAAGCATTTCAAGTGGATTACGTGATTAGGCTACATTTAGAAAAACCAGTCTTTATAAATAACTAAATTACTTTTAATTAGAAATAATTAATCTTTTAGCTGTTACTTATCTTCACTAGAAAAAGTCCAAGAATGTACCACTCTATTGTCTGCAGAAGATAAATAGATCACGTATTACGTATTTAAAGGATTTTCTTGTTTTTCCACTCAAATTCAACTTTTAAAACATTTTGAATATCTCATTTGACTGATTATTTATTACCTGACAAACATATTAATAGCCGTCACCGACATATTCCGATTAATCGCCTTCCATGACTTGGTGAGTCCGTACACCTGGCGCTCATCCAATGGACACCTCGAGTCCAGCTTGAGGTTGTTGTAGAGAAACGCTTCTCTGACGTCACCAGAGCGACCTTCACCTTCACCCTGAACCTTCATCCTGACGTCATTCGTCGAGTCGTGACGTAATCCTTCTTCGTCATCGCGCGCCGCTCTCTGATGAACCTTACGTAGAGCGCAACCTCCCATGTTATATCACGCAGCCTACTTAAATTATACACCCTTGTTAAATCACGCACCCTACTTAAATCACACACCCTACTTAAATCACACACTTTACTTATGCAACTGAAATTAATTTGCAAAAAATTATAGCTGCTAATGTTAGGGGTTTTGGACCTCGATATTTAAATAAATAAATAAAACTACTATGTGTGATATTTATTTGTAATCATAAGAATTGCACATAAATATTCAAGGTTATCTTTATCTGTATAAAACTACATATCCGTATAAGCCTATTAAAGAATGAAAGTAGAACTAACGACTATGGTGACAGATATTAAGGCAATGACAAGCTGAATAATTTTGAAAACTGGTATATTTAGTTTGTAGTTAGATCGCAATATTCAGGTGTTTTAGTCGCACGCAGTTAATGCAACGGACCATTTAGAGAGTGGAAGACACTGGTTGTCTATATCGGCTGGCATACACCGCGTGTTGCTCATTTGATAGACTCGCATCGAAGTGAATATATCCAGGTAGAACCAAGGAGGAGTTATAAAGTTACAAAAAAATTAACACCACATATTTTCATATATGGTAACAAAATACATGGTAATACAAGGTAATACATGGTAATACATGGTAATACATGATAATACATGGTAATACATGATAATACATGGTAATACATGGTAGTACATGGTAATACATGGTAATACATGGTAATACATGATAATACATGGTAATACATGATAATACATGGTAATACATGGTAATACATGGTAATACGTGGTAATACATGGTAATACGTGGTAATACATGGTAATACATGGTAATACATGGTAATACATGGTAATACATGATAATACATGATAATACATGGTAATACATGGTAATACATGGTAATACATGATAATACATGGTAATACATGGTAATACATGATAATACATGGTAATACATGATAATACATGATAATACATGGTAATACATGGTAATACGTGGTAATACATGATAATACATGGTAATACATGGTAATACATGATAATACATGATAATACATGGTAATACATGGTAATACGTGGTAATACATGATAATACATGGTAATACATGGTAATACATGATAATACATGATAATACATGGTAATACATGGTAATACGTGGTAATACATGATAATACATGGTAATACATGGTAATACATGATAATACATGGTAATACATGATAATACATGATAATACATGGTAATACATGGTAATACATGGTAATACATGGTAATACATGATAATACATGGTAATACATGATAATACATGGTAATACATGATAATACATGATAATACATGGTAATACATGGTAATACATGGTAATACATGGTAATACATGATAATACATGGTAATACATGATAATACATGGTAATACATGATAATACATGATAATACATGGTAATACATGATAATACATGGTAATACATGATAATACATGGTAATACATGGTAATACATGGTAATACATGGTAATACATGATAATACATGATAATACATGGTAATACATGATAATACATGATAATACATGGTAATACATGGTAATACGTGGTAATACATGATAATACATGGTAATACATGGTAATACATGATAATACATGATAATACATGGTAATACATGGTAATACGTGGTAATACATGATAATACATGGTAAGAATTCTGTAAGAGTTCAAGACCTGTTGTTGATATTAACCAATAACCAAGATACTACTGAACCTAATTAATCTGTCATTATCACAATGGCCCTATAACGCAGAGAAATAAATTGTTTTTACATGATTTATTTATTTATTTTGAATGTCTCAATAGCGCAATGGTTACGGGTGTAGATAACGTCATGAAGTTTTAAATGACAGACCCTGATGTGAATCGAACTCTCGTGGGTTCGAATCCCAGCCGCGCTGATCTGAGATTAAAATCTCGGACATTCACTGGACTGGCTACACGGAAAATGACTAAATTGCCTAACGGATTTAACATGTGGTATTAAAAGTGATAGATATCAACGCAGTTGATCATTTCACTATAATGTGTGTTATTATTATTATTACAGATATTTAACTAATTTTGATTTAACGTTAATTTGGTTTGTTAGTTTTCTACTGATTTCTCCAATACAATTTATTTCTTAATAATTTATGAACTCACTGTTGAGAAATACTGAAAAGCATTTTCAGTATATTGTGCCTTTTTTAACTATAAAAACACCGTTATATTCCCTTAGAGAATACTATACTAAGAGTAATTGCTGGCATTACAAGAAAGAGGTCTTTACGACTACTTTACGACGTAGGTTTCTTCATTTCAGAGGAATGAATAAAAACTTAGTTGTTAGGGGCCTACATTTAATAGTGTCAGACCGAAGGTTAGCCAAGCGAAAGATTTTACTTTCAAATTGAATCTCTACACGACGAACCCAGTAAATAAAAAAGTTCATATTAACGTCAGTTTTCTCACTCGAAAGCGATGTCAGTGACGGACGAGCACGGGACTTGAACCCAGCACATACTGATCCGCGATCGAATATCTTACCCACATCGCCACAGGCTCCAGCCATAACTGGGTTATAATGAAACGTTTAGAGGAAGTTTATGTTGCAAGCTTGAAGTTCTTGATTTTAACTTTTTGGAGGTCATTCAATTGCATCGAATTTACTTTCAACTAACTGACTTGCTTAACCGTCAGTATATAATAAGAAATATCTAACTGAAGTTTAACACATGACAGGCGTACGTACTTACACGTGCCGTTTAACATCTTTTGCAAGCTGTTGTTTTAAAAATTATAACATTTTTGAGTTAAAAAACAGAGATAAGAAAGCAAGAAAAGCCATCTGCCCGTATCATTTGTGAAATGATATTTAAGAGAGAATAGCGTTATTTCTTACGAATACAGTTGTAAGCGAGCTGATTAGAGTGTTTTTATTATCAAATGCCTTAATAAAGTCAATCATACGTCGGGGAAGAGGTTCGCATTTCTTCAAACCATTTTCGAGCGTGCAAACATCAAAGCAAATAGTCGACGCTAGCCGAGATGTAATGGCTCGTAGCCGCTTGACCGTAAAAGCTTTAAAATGTTCATAAAATCTTCGTAATGCTCTATCACGAATCTTAGCAATAAATTATTATGATTGTTCTTAACAACGAAAACTTATATACGCATGAACGAGGGTATCTTTCAAACTGTACTGTTGTTTATAATAATAATAGTAATAATAATAATAGTAATAATAATAATAATAATAATAATAACAATAATAAAGGTTTAACGTCCGTTTCCTCATCCAGGGATGATGTAAGGGACGTCATGCTAATTATGCTAATTATTATTCTTTAACTTTCTTTAACTGGTTTCTAGATTTTCGAATTCGCACCACTTCGAAACTTACCATTGCTCACCGGCTTGAATTTGACTCAATAGTGTTCGATGTTTAATAGTGTTCGATGTTGTCATAGATGACAGCATCAGTCTATGGCATCCAATTGTCGTTACGTCTATTGGTGTTTATATTGTATTTGTTATTTCACTATAATATGTGTTAATATGTGTTATTGTTGTTGTTAATGCTGCTGAAAGGCTGCATTCACACTCAGAACTCTCGGTAAGTTTTCCTATGGCCTCACGAGACCTGAATTTCTCGGTTGTCTCGGACGTTGTCAGCGCTGATGGGTGTGACGTCGATTAATCCATATCCGCGACATCAGATCCGACACGTCCAAGATCTGAAACAAGACTGGGACTTGATTGATGGTGAACAGGCTTCAATACAATGCCACACAACATTCTCTGCTCTCCTTTGATTCTTTCAAACTTATAATCTACTGGCAGGAACGACGTCGAACTCAGTATCATGAGACGAAGCTAAACTCAGTGGTCGTTGTTGTTGTTGTTGACCTCTAGTGGTCGTTGTTATTGTTGTTGACCTCCAGTGGTCGTTGTTGTTGTTGTTGACCTACAGTGGTCGTTGTTGTTGTTATTACATCCAGTGGTCGTTGTTGTTGCTGACCTCCAGTGGTCGTTGTTGTTGTTGCTGTTGACCTACAGTGGTCGTTGTTGTTGTTATTACATTCAGTGGTCGTTGTTGTTGTTGACCTCCAGTGGTCGTTGTTGTTGTTGCTGTTGACCTACAGTGGTCGTTATTGTTGTTGTTAACTCTACTGGTCACTGTTGTGTTGTTACCGCCAGTGGTCGTTGTTGTTGTTGCTTCCTCCAGCTTTAGTTGTTATGTTATGCTTAGAATGAACGAGACTACAATCTTCCGCATATACGACACTTTTTTGTGCTAAAGTCTGTTGTAGTTACTTGCCATTATTCAGCATAATATCTGAGTGACGTCCCTGACATTACCGTATGGCGAGGAACCGGACGTTAAGTTCTTATTGATTGATTGATTAAATATTCAGCATATACATGTAATATCTACGACATGGCATTCGAGTAAAGTAGTGTTATAACAGTGGATGATGAAATGTAGGTCGATATTTAACAAAACGCTGATATTATTTATAGTCTCATTTCTGATTGGTGGCGAAACTATAGACTCACCACGTGGGATGATGATGTTCAGGGTTCATTGTAGTGTTAAATGAATAATTGATATAAATGTTAATTAACAATTATTAATAATTATATTAAATGAATAAATAGTAATAAGCGGTTTAAGCGTCAGACAACCTACTATTCACATTCCGCTGCCTTTACTTTTTTAAATATTCCATAGTTACACACATGTCATACCGCATGTGCTAAATAGTTTCCTTTCTTAGTTTCTGTTTTTATAGTTTTTGTTACTTCCTCCATTCCTCTCCATGGTTATTAGTAATCGTTTCTTTTTGCTGGCGCTCCAATAGCAGCCGGCGCGACTTTAAGATTAACCTTCCAACACCCTGGGGACTATTTATATTCAAAGCTGTCGACACTCAGTCTTTCAACGTGGTCGCCCACAAAGTACTAACCGCGCGCAGCGTTCCAATCCTCAATTTACTACTGGCAAATATGCAAGTGCATCTTCACATTGAGAAATCTAAAGAATTACTGACCAGTTTTTTATTTTTTAAGAACAAATTTGTTACACTTCCTTTTATTCTAAATATATTTTATTATTATTTTGGGGACTTTAGACCCTGCTCCACCCCAAAGAAAAAATTTCCCGTGCCGTACAACCAGGCTGCCATCTGTAGAATCTGATGAAATATCTGTCAGTGTTACTCTTATTATTAATTGATAATTATTATGAAACCATGATGTCTTAAATAAACAGAAATCACTCGCTAGGGGCGCGATTAGTAAACATTAAATATCGATCAAACTGAACTGTGGCTTGGTTTAGATTGAAATCTACTGTAATTTCAAAAGCAGAAAATCCTTTAACATTAAATTCATTAAGCTATTGAGTGATGTAGACAACACACCTCCCCTTCAATCTAAATAGTATTTTGCCAAATCTCATACCACATATATGCAAATGACTTTATAAACACAGGCCTAGTATGGACTATAGTATCGGTTGATATATAGATTGTCATCATCTTCATCATCTTTCCTAGAATCCCTGTTTATAATTGTAGGGATACGAATAGATCATTTCCGATCATCTCTGTCCCACAACAATCGCAATATGCCCATACATTTATATGGTTTACATTTTCGTCAATTTCTGGAGCCTAGGCGCTCATTAGCCTTATCGTCGGAATGCTCTTTCTGACGTTGTTCGTTGCAGACTTTAAGCCTCTAAGAACCCTTATTTATTCAACCCATCTCTTTCCGCCATAGGTCCTTATTTTGATCCGCTTGCCTTGGATCTTGGACTTGTACTGTTTTGACCTATCTTTCTCTTGTGGTCTCTGTGTACTCAGTCGTCATCGTGTGGTGCTTTGGCGCCTGTTTGTGTGGAGTCTGCAAGAGACGTCCCTGACATTGCCTTATAACAAGGAACCGGGCTTTAAATACTTATTGATTGATTGATTCCTTAAAGGCTACATCTATGCAGACGGGATAAATAATATCTTCTTTTTACTGTCTCTAACCTGTGGTGATGGCGGTAAGATATTCGACCGCGGATCAGTATGTACGGGGTTTAAATCCTGGGCTCGCCCGTCACTGACATCGCTTTCAAGTGAGGAAACTGACGCTAAAATTAGCTTTACCAGCTTTTTGCGGTTATGAACTGATCGCTGGATTATTAAGCCATGCTGAGAGTGATTTGCTGTGAGAGCACGGTAATATGCAGTCAATCGTGGACCTGCCGTTTGGCAGTAGAACTTAATTTAACTTACTGATCACTTTAGATGCGTATTTATATATAACGATTGCATTTGGCAATATACCCTACAATCTGATAGGCGCTACTATCCTACGTATGTAGCACGTAACGCGTTCGTATTTATTGATTTCTTTCGATCGATTAAAGACAAACATCTGACAAGTTTACTTAAATCCGACAACGAAAGCTGAAGCCGTGATCGCAGATCTATAATATACTAGTATAGTATGTGTGTAGTGTTCATTCTATAAGAGACAAACACGTGTTTGTATATATAGCTTTAGATCGTCGTAACTTATTAGAGTTTGTAGGATAAAGCGATAAGTGTGGAAATCATCTAGTGAAATTCTACGATAAATTTTGGTCTGAAACACTTGAAACAGGCACATGTATTCCGCCTAGTTAGCATAGTTCTATTAATGTAAATTTACAAAGTGAAATTCCGGTGTTTAAAATTTAAAAATATTATATGAATACCATGACGATAACAAGGATTATATTCATCCTATTTGTGTCTACAATGACCTCTGCAGCTGGAAGTAAGATAAGCTCAGACATTTCCTGGTCCTCTTCAATGGAGGAAGGTAAGCTGCGTAAAACCTTCTGTATAAGTAAATCGTTTATTAGGCCTACTGCGCATTATCGTATTTCATACCATCTACAAATCCTGAACAACAAAAATTAAACAAATACGTGTATAAATATTAACATAAAATATCGAAAACATAAACGAACATGAACAAAAATAAGCAAACAAACAATAATTAAATAATAATTAAACAATAATTAAACAATAATTAAACAATAATTAAACAATAATTAAACAATAATTAAACAATAATTAAACAATAATTAAACAATAATTAAACAATAATTAAACAATAATTAAACAATAATTAAACAATAATTAATTAAACAATAATTAAACAATAATTAAACAATAATTAAACAATAATTAAACAATAATTAAACAATAATTAAACAATAATTAAACAATAATTAAACAATAATTAAACAATAATTAAACAATAATTAAACAATAATTAAACAATAATTAAACAATAATTAAACAATAATTAAACAATAATTAAACAATAATTAAACAATAATTAAACAATAATTAAACAATAATTAAACAATAATTAAACAATAATTAAACAATAATTAAACAATAATTAAACAATAATTAAACAAGATCAGAGTGCAATTGTAGACTATGAGTCCATGAAAACATGTAGAACTATAAAGCCAAATTCATGCAGACAAGCAAAAAACAAAATGGTTCTACATCGGTGCAAACTTTCATATCAAGTGAAAATAGTACACAGATTAATTAAAGGAGATTTACTGTTTGGACTATTGTTAAAAAGTAGATTTCATCACTCGAAAGTGATATAAGTGACAGGGAGCCCAGAATCTGAACACACACACACACTAATCTTTTTTTTGTTCCTTTAACTTACACACATGACATACTGCATGTGCTACATGGTTTCCTTTCTTGGTTTCTGTTTTTGTAGTTTTCAGTATTTCCTCCATTCCTTTCCATGGCTATTAGTAATCGTTGCCTTTTGTTGGCTCATCAATTGCAGCCGGCGCGGATTTAAGAATAACCTTCCAACACCCTCGGGTTCTTTTCTTTCAAAGCTGTCAACACTCGGTCTTCCAAGGTGGTCGCCCACAAAGTACTAACTGGCGCGATGGAGCTTAACTTCGTTCAACTAACGCGCAGCTTAACCGACTGCGCTAATCCCGCCCTTCCCCCCCCCCCCCCCAGTAATTTGAGGTCAGATATCTTGCCTACATCTCCACTGGAAGAAAATTGGAAAAACTACAACAATTAGAACCGTATTAAGCGTATCAGTTAAATCTTCTAGAAATTGTATCTTTGTAGTAATATTTTAAAAAAGCTGGTAAAGCTAATGTTAACGTCAGATTCCTCAGTCGAAAGCGATGTCAGTGACGGGCGAGCCCAGAATTTGAACCCTCACATTCTAATCCGAGGTATAGTAGCTTACCGACATCTCCACTGGCTCCAACTAGTGAAATAATAAGGCTAATAAATATTTTGTTTAAGACTATTTTTTGATTGTTCATTTTTGCGCAGCCTTCATACAGCTGGACGCACCCATGAGGGGTGGTCTGTATGGGGAGGGTTCTACAGTGGAGGTGCTCTGTGAGATCACTGGCTCCCCTCTGCCCAGGTATCATTGGTTCAAAGACTCCATGGTCTGGAACGAACTGCCTCAAGATCTCAGAGCAAGAACTGATATCAAGACCATGCCATGGGGGTCAAGGTTATATCTTAATATACATGTAAAACGAAATCAAGTTAAAATTCTATGTGAACGTGGTAATATGGTCTACGAAAGGGTAGTTAAATCAAGATTACGCGACCAAAATCTAGCTACCGTCACAAGGATAAATTCAAATTTATCTCAGCTGTCTTCGGACGAGATCGTCGTTATGGCAAACATTGTGCAAAGTAGATTGTATTGTGCTTAACGTCATGAACGGAAGCCTATCAATTCTCTGCTAGAGATCAGAACGTATTCAAGCTATGACTAGCAGCTAATAAGCACACAAACTAAAACTAAAACCTAATCCTAATCTTAACCAGAGCTTTAAACACTGTTAGCTGAGACCTGAGGGGCGTGGCTATGAATATACTAGTGTGTTTATTAGCTGAGGTCTGAGGGGCGTGGCTATGAATATACTAGTGTGTTTATTAGCTGAGGTCTGAGGGGCGTGGTTATGAATATACTAGTGTGTTTATTAGCTGAGACCTGAGGGGCGTGGCTATGAATATACTAGTGTGTTTATTAGCTGAGGCCTGAGGGGCGTGGCTATGAATGTACTGATGTGCTTATTAGCTGCTATATACCGATCACCACTTTAAAAAAAATTTACCATTTTCGCGTCACAAAGCTATATTTCAGTATGTACTGTAAACTGATCATTGACACCTAGCTGGGATATCTTTGTAGTTAAAATAAATATATTGCTTATTGAGTATCGTGAATAATGGTGTTTATTACGTACAGGTGGCGATTTAGTTTATCATTTTTAAGCCACTTAAAGGTCAAAGATGTGACCTGTTTTTCTGGGCGTTTTTCGTCTTTGATCAACCAAAGAAGCAGTCAGACTAGACAGAGTGAGATTAAGTTCTTATTGAGAATCATTGAAATTTTATATTTAATTGCAGGTTGCAGATATTCGAAGCTAAAGCTCAAGATTCTGGTGTCTACTCTTGCAACGGTTTCAATATGGAAGGCAGCAAATTGACTAATGCGACGATTACAATAAGGAACTCAGGTATATTGAAGTAAGATTTTATATTATAGATTCCATTAAGATTCAGAATATTTCTAGAAATTGCAACCAGAAATGTAAACATTCCGGTACAACACGTTCCCATAGAGAAGATTTAACCAATCTATCAGATGTAATGCTTTTAAATAAACAAATTCGATAGGGCTAGATCTAGCGCAGTTAGGTAAGCCGAGCTTCAATGAACGAAGTTAAGCCACATCGTGATTGGTTATTAAATAGACAACTAATATGTGACGTGCTTAGAAGTTAACTGCACTAATTATAATGCACTTAATGTTAGTGTACCAGTTTACTTACTATTACTGGGATAGTGCACTTAATGTAAGTTTACTAAAGTACTAAACAAACTTTAGTGTACCAGTGTACCTAAAATTAGTTTACTGACTATTTATGTACCACTGTACTTAACATTGCAGCAGAAGCGCCCAGGAGGTATCCCACTGTAAGACAGGACTTAATCCATCAAGAGGAACTGGAATTACACCCGGACTTAGTCCAAGGATTTCCAGAAATTCATGATGTCGTGCAAGATGGTGAACACATAGAGACAGGGAATAAGGGAAAAGATGAAAAACATATTCCAGGGTTACTATAAATTTTAATTTCAAAAACAAGTTGGTTATAATATTCTATATTAGATATATATACATAATATATATATATATATATATATATATATATATATATATATATATATATATAATATAATAATAATAATAATAAGATTCTAATAGACATAGTAAAAACTGGCAACCCAACAGCTTTGTTGAGATTGTCAGATGGTCAACTATGGACAGATTTTAGGTTCACCTGACGCCTTGAAGAGAAGCTCTAAGGGCTTCTGACCCTGATGTTAAACCCACATCATTAGTGGCGGAAGAAATTAAATACACAATTTACTCTACATGTTAGACTTAAATGTTCCAAGATTTTTAGCAGTTTGCTTCAGAAGTTAAAAATACCGGACTGGAAATCTCCTGCGAAAAATTCACTTCATTGGAAAAAAGCTGGTAATGCTAATGTTAACGCCAGTTTCCTCACTTGAAAGCTATGTCAGTGACGGGAGAGTCCAGGATTTGAACCCCGCACATCCTGATCCATATGGAAAGACATACCAACATATTAACAGAAATAGGCCTACCGGACGAACTTTGAAAACTCTTGTATACAAGCTTTAATTGTTCACTTAAAACAACCAATATGTTTAATGCTATATAAATAATTTAGTATAGTCTATATTATTAGTTCAATAGCATTACTTATGCGCAGTAGAATTAATTAGCCAAGTAATAAAAGGCCAGAATCGTGTCTAGAGGATTATACATATCTGAAATATGAGACATTCTGTATCTCTTCGTTCTCTTTATTTTCCACTGCTTTACTTAGTTGCTCTTAATTATCTATATGCAGTGGTTAAAGTAGGAGGGAGACGCAGGCCTATCTTAGGCTATCTAATAAATTTTCTGAGGTGCGTTCCCCTGCTAGGGGCCCATATTAGATACTAGTAGACTTGTAAATACATTACAGAGAGGGAGGAATATTTTACCGTTCCCCTAGCTCTCAATTCCCACTTCAATCACTGCGTCTACGAAACCTGTCGTCGTTGTCTATTGTTCAGTTTTCAATATTCCAAATCCATGTGGAATGTTTATTACTTAAATCTTATAAATACACGAATTATCGCCATAAATCTCTTTCTATGTAAAACGTAAACCATGATCGCTAGACATTAAGAGAGCATTACTTTAATTAGATTAACTTGATTTTGCTATAAAATGTTGCTGTAAATGCTACAGTATTCACTACATGATGGGTGTGAAACTTTTTTTCTTCAGTAGTTCGCCAGATGACAGCTCTGAGATTGTAACTTGTCAGCGCTACACCGGCACGGCCTGCCTGACAGTATTTGATAACAGCAGTTTTCTCGTACCGTTCACCAGATTGCAGCAGGAGTACATCGAGAGAAAAGTTACAGGTTGGTGGGGAGGAGGGGCTGTCGAAAATTGTTCAACAGCCTTCCCAGCAACTGTTCCTGTAGGCTATTTGTACCTGCCAAGATAGTTTATTATATTCGAATAAGAATATGTAAATTGATGATTGTAGTTGGTTTTGAATTATCAGTATTATTAAACTAAATTTATGTTCTTGTGTAGTTTGTTTAATACTACATTTGTAGTTGGTTTATTACGTCGTTTATTACTATTCAATAATGTCAATTTTTTCGATCGGGCATATTAGAAAAGTTGATCATGATGAAACTTTTGTCATTTCTTTAAGATATTTAAATTTAATTTACACACCTTAAAGCTCTACTATCTGTTACAATTCAACTAATAAATTTATTGAAGCCACCAATCAAATAAATTCAGTCTGACATAATTACATCTTAATCATTGACAACTTTAAATTTAAGAAGTTCGCTAAAGCATTTATGTTACTAGCCCTAACTCATTCCGTTGATCCTCCTGATGTTCCAAATATAGCTATCGCACTTATGATTATAAATCAGTATAACCTTGACCCACCATGTGATTGAACGTAAAATAAATTTAATACTTTTTTCTACAGGTGTCCTCACTACGATAGCAAATCTTCGGGAAGTCTCTCAATCCTGCAGCAGACAGATTCTTTCTGCTATTTGCCGCTACACCTTTCCCGCCTGCATAAGTGTTACCACTCGTAAGAGAGAAAACCTCGTGTGGCTGTGTAGAAAGGATTGCCAGGAGATCGAAAGAAAAACCTGTCGATTGGAGTTGGAACAACTCAGGCACCGTCATCATATAGGTGAGGCTTTGCTGAAGCTTTGTAAGCAAAACTCTCTCACTCTTAGTGTACTGCCTACTGGCAGGTCCGTGGTATATAACGCCTCCACTCTTCTCTGTCTACTTTCTCCTCTTCATTCGAGCCAGACAAAACAATTCAATTCTATTCAAAGAAAGCTATGAGAACTGATACGATATCCGAGTGGAACCTCTCTCCTAGTGTACTGCCTGTTGGTAGGTCCATGGCATATACCTCCTCCACATATTTATATCCTCTGCGTTTCTCCTTATATCAACATATGAATTTACATCAACATATGAAACATCAAATCATTCAACGTCTGGTTCATATCAACATATCATACCTATATCCTATTCATATCAATTTCCCAAATTTGGGTCTTCCCCTAAACCATCTGAATGAGAATATAGCCCCCCCTAAGATGTAAATCAGTTCTTTGTTTAGCTTGCAATAGAATTACAAAGTCTGGTTTATAAAAATATGTTGCTTCTTGGAATTGAACGCGAAGCCTGTCACTTATCAAGAAAATGCATGCATTTAGATTCTTGGAATATTTACTTATTCGCATAAATAGGAAGACTTTTTTAGACATGACAAGGATCTCCTACAATGACATCAATTGTCCCCATAGAATTAAAAGACAAAACGTAATTCAATTAAATAAAATATCTGTTTACTGATCTGGCTGCGAAGCTTAAGAAACTTGGTAAGACGTTAATTAATTTATTGATTGATTGGATATTTATAATCGACCGATTGAATCATCGATTGACGTCTACAATAATTTATTTATCCTTTTATTAATTGATTGATTAAATAAAATGGCAGGTGATCAAATTAAGTCCTTGGATTGTGCTAATCTGCCGGTGGAAGAGGGACCGAACTGTTTCCATGTCCTGGAGTCTCACAGAACTTCAGAACTCCAGAACTCCAGAACGTCCGGAGGTGAGTAATCT
The DNA here is from genome assembly GCA_905160935.1 of Enchytraeus crypticus. Lineage (NCBI taxonomy): Eukaryota > Metazoa > Annelida > Clitellata > Enchytraeida > Enchytraeidae > Enchytraeus > Enchytraeus crypticus. The sequence continues at coordinate 1,637,297 of CAJHZI010000517.1, read as the reverse complement.
ATCCTATGCTCTGCCCCGTTAGTAGGTCCAGGACTTAAACTTCTATATTTGTGATCATTGCTTGTATTACGCAATTTTTCCTTATATGATTAAGAAAAATCTTCAATTATTTTTTTCGTTATTTTATGGGTAACTGTATTGACCTTTTATAATATGTAGCGTTAATTCCGTTCACATAATAAACAAAGCCTAATGGGGGAGCGGGAAGGGGAGTGTGCTCATATTTCCGGCTGGCAATATTCTATATATTCCCATTAATTTATTATGTTTTTCGTCAGTTGTTAACAGAATGGTGTTTTAAAAATTACAACAAATTATATTACCACTACTTATCAAATGATGATAAACATATGTCTTAATTTACATTGAATATATGTCTAGATTGAATATCTAGAGAGGATATATTACATTTTTACGATAAATTACCTTGCAGTTGCCTGCCACAAAACAATTAAGTTTATGATTGCACGTTGGCGCCTCCTAGCGAAAGAAAAAATATAAAGTGCGATTTTTCAAAGTAAACACCTTTTATGTAAGGTCTATAACTGTATTATATATATATATATATATATATATATATATATATATATATATATATATATATATTATAACACATATTATATATAACACTATATATATATATATATATATATATATATATATATATATATTTATATATATATATACACATATTATATATAACTATATATATATATATATATATATATATATATATATATATATTGTTAACAAATATGGGATAACATTTATGCTTCGCGGTAGTTTCTGTTCATATTCTCTAGATATAAGTGAAAACCATGGACAGAAATCAATACCTTTATTTATTAATTCTATGAAAATAAATTATATTTTAATTTTGATTTGCTTAATTGAAAATTGGATTCCTAAAAACTCAAAGTAATAATAATGTAGTTACATGTATATTAATGCTACAATGGTGTTAGACGATATAATAGTGTTTTAGACGATAAAACGGTAATTTAGGCGATATAATGGTGTTTTAGACGATATAATGGTGTTTTAGATGACCGAATAGAAAGACCTAGTGTCTCTCTGGTCCAGCAAGACGAAGACATGACCACAACAGTTGTTTTCGTCGTTCTTGTCTGTCTCATAATTCCACTTCTTATAATATCGCTCTTTATCGTCAAGTATCGGCGCCGTTCCATGAAATCCCAGCCGACCAATCACAACGCTTCATTTCCCTCGACCGCTTCCAATACGATCACAGAATTATCATCCATTCATCTTCTCGCATCCACTCCAACCAAATCCGTTGAAATCTCGCCAGAAAGAATTAGAATTCTGAAAGAAATCGGCTGCGGATCATTTGGAAAAGTTTACCGAGGTGAATTGAGGAGCCAGTCCAAGAATGAATCAGGATTGGAAATTATTCCAGTTGCTATCAGAGCACTGCCGGATGGGACAGATTACTACACTACGGAACGGTTCTGGAAAGAAGCTGACGCACTATCAACGTTTAGACATCCGAACATTACCTGCCTGATTGGAGTATCAAGTAAAGTTACTTCATATATGCTCTTCCAGCTGAACCATGCCTCCTGCAAAGATCTTCACGAATTTCTGCAGATTAGATCTCCGAACATGGACTTTACGATACAGGTAAGCAAACCACTGAACTTCACAATTCTATTCTACTAGGTGTAGGTAATTTTTGATTTTATTTCCAATTACGTCTCATGATAGTCCTTGCCTTTTAGGCAACTTTACAAGATCTGTTGCGTTTAACGATTTAGATTATTTTAGTTTCATGCGATAACGCCAGGAGCTCTTTAGGGTATTTATAGTAATTGTTAGTATTTGTTAAATTGTGTGAGTATAAAATTATTATTATTATTTAATTTATTGCTTGATTGAGAATCATGTGACAATTCGTTTGGCTGATTATACATATACTGTTCAAAAGAAAACACCTCGATTTGCATTCTTAAGAATGTATTAAATTTGAGTAAGCAGTAAAACCTATGTCTTTCAAATTGAAATCTCTGAGTGAACACAGACAGCCATGTCGACATAAGGAGAAACCCTTTTATCTTCTGTCATTGACGTTAAACCGACAGTCAAACCAATTGTGTATATTTTTAGACTGGTGAGTGCGGTGACTCACAAACTTGTATTAAATTTAATAGCATTAACATACACAGTGATATAAACAACTGAAGCACGTGTAATTTCTCTAATCATGGCTGGTTGTTGTACAGACCTCATCTTGTCAGACTCTTGGTCTTACATACGCCGAGTCTCTCCACATCCTTATCCAGATCACTCAGGGGATGGAATACCTCTACAACAGAAAATTCATCCACAAGGATCTCGCAGCCAGAAACATCCTTATATCCCACAACTCGCACATTCAGATATCTCTACTGGATCACTCTAAGAGCTGCCACGCCGCGGACTACTGTCCTCTATTCCCTGGCGGGGATCTGATCCCTATCCGTTGGCTCCCAGCAGAGTCGATCCTCCACGGGCACTACAGCAGCCACAGCGACGTGTGGTCTCTCGGGGTAACGATGTGGGAGGTGCTAAGCTACGGGCTACAACCCTACTGCGGCTGTAGCAACGCCGACGTTATCTCTCTGATCCAGGAGCATCGGCTACTTCCGTGTCCGGACGAGTGTCCCACTGCGCTCTACAAGCTCATAATGGAATGCTGGAATCGCCTGGATACCTACCGTCCGGAGTTTAGTCAGATCCGCCGGAGATTGGAGCAGCTACAAGAGGAGGACTCGCTGGTGGAATCCATGAATCCGCAAAATAGCGGATTGGTTCGTCAGGCAAGTCGACGTCAGAGTCGAGGCGGATTCAGATTTCTTCTGGATCCGGCTGGCAGGATTGTGGATGCAGGAGAAAAAGAGGAACCCGGCCTGGAGAAGATCAATTACATTCAAAAGGAAGAGAAATATTCGTCGAGGGATTTAAATCCAGCAGAAACATTAGGCGTAGTGGAAAACCCGTCAAGCGGTGTTGGGTTTTTACCAGCTCACGGAAATTCCAGTCTATATTTAGCTCCAGAGGGAAATTACAGAGCGGGGGAAATTCCGAAGGAAACTTTTGAGCAGAAATGTCTAGCCTCCTCCCAAAGGAGTGCCATCTACATCGGCAGCACACCGGATCAAAGCAGCTCGGTTGTGGCTCCTGGAAGACAATCTGGAAAGATTCTCCATACTCCTCCAGTGCTTGATGATGACGGTCAAGTGTCAGGGACAGAGACCTCCAAGCTTATCACTAGAGTGGTGTGTTGAACAGACGTCTTGTTCTCTATTTAAGTATGAGCAGAAACAGGTGTATGTCCAGGTCGTCTGATTAGTTTAAACACGATTGTGGTGTGCTTAACGTCAACGTCAGAAGCACAAGACTTCTCTTAAAGTCGACTCAACACTTTCGAGCTACCGTCATAAACTTATTATTCTGTTAACCGCGATTTAACTAATTTTATCTTATTGACGAGGTATTCGGACTGTAATGTAGTTGAAAAGGAAAGTGATAAAAGTTATTTAAATGTTTATTTGAATGCACATAAAGGTGTTGACCATAATGTAAGGATGCTTGCTGTAGTTTATATTGTGAGAATAAAACTTTAATGGGCAGCCAGCTGCAGACCCCTGCAGAATGAATTCTGCTACAATTCCATTTTTTGGAACGATTGAAGAAAATTACAGTTGTCATCAAGTTGTATTTGTGTTTTAATTATAAAACTTCTTGATTGTAACTAATGATTTCAATTTCACTATTGCAAACACCTCAATTGTTGCAGATTGATCTGGGTGAGTTGAGCAGTAGTGATGTGAGTAAACAATCATTATAGTAAAGTAAACACGCATTATAGTGAATACTCAACTATGTTAATATCTATCACTTTTAAAACCACATGTTTAATCCGTTAGGCAATTTAGACCATTTTCCGTGTAACCAGTCCAGTGAATGTCCGAGATTTTACTCTCAGATCAGCGCGGCCGGGATTCGAACCCACGAGGTTGCAATTCACCTCAGGATTTGTCATTTAAATCTTCATGACGTTACCCCTACGCTATTAAGACATTCAAGTGATATGCGTATTTACACACATCATCACATATCATTGATTGCGTTGTGGGGATGTCGCTAACATCATCCATGGAAGAGAAGACGAACGTTAAAACTGAATTATTATTATTATTTTCTTTTTGTGAGTTTCTCACAGAAAGATATTTATTTCTTAAAGGAATTAAGAACTTTAAAACCTGATGCGGGACTGCTGCAGTGCTTCATTAAATCGCCATACAGAAGTACAAATAAATTCATGAAAACACATGTACAGTATACACAGGTCATTTATTGCTGTCATTAATAAATCCATTACTTAACGATTAAAAGCCCGATTTATTAGCTAAAATTAACGTCACTTTCTCTAATACAAGTATGAAATCAGTGACGACCAGACGAAGCTATAAACTCAAGGCCTCTGGTTTAGCAAGCATACACCAAGCCTTCAAATACCTTAAGCATCAAACGGTGCAGGGCATTTTTAATTAATTCATTAATTAACTAATTTACTTAGTTATTAATTAACTAATTAATTAATTAACAAATTAATTAATTTTATAGATTGATTGCTAACATTATTAATCAACCAATCTGTCAACCACCCACATTAAAGACCCTTCACTCGTCAGCGGTATCATGGAGGGTAGCGTGGGTTTTAGCGTGTTTCTTCAGGTGATCACTTCTGATGAACTTCTTGTCACACACACTGCAGGAGAATCTTTTCTCACCCGTGTGGGTTCTCAGATGGCGCTGAAGCTCGTCTGATCTCGTAAAGCGCTTACCACACAACAACCACGTGCAGGCAAAAGGTCGCTCACCTGTGTGCCATCGCAGATGTGCCTTCAGGTGAGACGTCTTCGTGTAGATCTTCCCACAGCCCGGGACATGACAGCTGTGCACCGTACATCCGCTGGGCTTAGACCCCCCTGGGAGTCGAAACTGAAGCCCATCTGATTGTTGAAATGTTGAATCGGTCAGCTTGGACTGAGCCAGACAGTTTGGGCAGTCGCATCCAGATGTTAGGGATGCAGCAGTGGAAATGGAGAGCGGATTGGCAGTTGATGGGATGCGTGGTGGAAAGGAATATTTTCCTCCACCTGTGTCGACCGGCAGGTTTGTGTGGGATGAAGAAGCACTGAGATACACGGAAGGTAAGTTCGTATAGGGATGTAGAGATAGGGCTGCATTTAAAGCCACTGCATAATCCGTAATACTGTTCTTACTTAGCGAAGAAAAGTTTCTTCTACTGTTATTTAGTATTTGCCAGTCATTGGAAGCCCCGACTCTTAGCCAATCAGCATAGCTCCCCGCATAGAAAGGTGTAGTGGGGTGTAGAACCCCTCTATCGCCTGAATTAACCTCGTTCTTGTTAGAATGACTTCTGTTTGGATGCAAATCCAACAGTTGATAAACCGAATCAGTCCTTGGTTTAGGAGATTGACATCCCGTTGCTGTGTAGGTGTTGGATATCTGTGACTCAGCTTTCACTTGTCGAGTAAATTCGTTCCCTGTATTGACAACTCCGGGTTGAATTCTAGATTTAGCGTTTAGATAATTTAGTGATTCATTCGTCCCTGGCATTAGCCTATTCATCGTCACTGTTGGTAAAGTGTAATCCGTTATATACGTAGGATATGCGTATTGATAGGAATAAAATTCTAGAGATGTCGATGTTGGTGGCGGAATCGCGGAACTGGATCCATAGGAAGAATTGTTGGACGGTTGAACTTCACGGATTTGAGTAATTCCGCCGTTCCGTGGATTCATTTCTATAGTAGACTCTCCCTTGAATTTAGCGGATTAGCGGATTACAGGCGCTGTGTTGGATGAAGCCAGTATCTGATCTGAAAAGAATGAGACAAAATAAATTTCAATTTACAGGATGTAGCACGTTTGCAATAATAAACAAATTATCAAAATCTGAGGTAAATTTCCTCGTACTTATTTGACGTAAACGATGGCAAATCAAATATTCGAGATTCGCCATTGTATGAATGCAGTCAATCTAAAACCATGAGACATATTAACATTTGAACATACGAAGAGTGCTCTTTAACCTGTCTGTCAGGTGGTCTGTCACGTGATTAACGCTAGATAAATAAACTTAATTAAATAAAACATCCAGACCCTTCGTGATTAGCAAAGAACATTATGTCGCAGTAGAAATTACCATAGCATATTAGAATTAAGCATATAATCGATAAAATAAATTGATGGCAAACAGGATCAGAACCTACAAGTTAGGACTATATACAGTAAATAAATGAGGACAGACGGTGGTCAGCTAGATAAGATGTTTATCATCTTCCCTGACGGCCGTTGCTCTATTTTTGACTGGTTAATAACCTGTGTTTCTGGAAATTTAAATTTAAAAAGAAAAGATTATTTCTATTTGTATTTGTCAGTAATTTGGTGTTGATGCTGAAATAAACACATATCTCCCAAATATAGGCCTACAGGTACATTACACTATCCTTCTCTTTTTACCCCTCTGATGTTCTCGTACTTTCACTGTCATTCTTACCCCCCCCCCCTACCGCTCTTCTATTCAAGCGCTTACAATACTTTCCCTTCTTCTCTTATTTCTTAAATCATGATGTCCTCTTGCACGCACACGTTTTAGCGTCAGTTTTGTGTTTCTCGCGACACCTCACCGGGCCTGTAATTAACCTCTCAGTCCACAGTGTGATAGATTCCCTTGTTAGATCAGATCTGTTTACATAGGAGCCAATACCTGTCCGGAGTGGCTTAGTTCAGGTACTATAGGTTCTAATACCAGACCTCAGTGACTTAGTTCAGGTAGTATAGGATCCAACACCTGAGCGGCTTAGTTCAGATAGTATAGGATCTATTACTTGACCTCAGCGGCTTAGTTCAGGTAGTAGAGTCCCCTAATCTACGACAGATAGTTACGTGAAAGCTGGTAAAAGCTGGTAAAGCTAATGTTAACGTCAGTTTCCTCACTCGAAAGCGATGTCAGTGACTGGCGAGCCCAGGATTTGAACACCGCAAATACTGATCCGCGGTCGAATCTCCACTAGCTCCAGCCAGTGAAAGCCACCGCTAAAAGCAAAGCGCATAAGTGGCATATCGATGATATCGTAAACTGTGCTAAAGATATAGCATAATATAGCTTGTCATATAGGCTAATGAAGGTAAATAAAGAATCAGGAATTTGCAAGATTAGAGAAGAACTGCTAGAGACTTCAGGATTGGCTACACATACAGGAGTGGCTAAATCGACTAATCAAATCAATGTGGAAGAATGAAAAGTCGCCGATAGAAAGGTAAAAAGCTGGTAAAGCTAAGGTTAACGTCAGTTTCCTCACTCGAAAGCGATGTCAGTGACGGGCTAGCCCAGGATTTGAACCTGCACCTACTGATAGATAGATAGATAGATAGATTGGAGAAAAGTAGTCGATATTCCAATCCACAAGAAATGAGATTGACAGTAGTGCAATAATTTGAGGGAAATAAGTCTACCTGTCGAAGTGTTTGCAAGAATTGTTCGGAAGAGAATTGCTGAAAGGTTGAATGAAGTATTTAAGAGTCCATTTGGTTTCAGAAAAAAGGGTATTCAGAAAAGTTATATCAGATCAAACAAATCGCCGATAAAACTGGACTAAAAACAAGAAACAAATAATATTTTTCTATTTTACATATTTTCTATTTTTTCTATTTTCTAATTTTTATTTTACACTGTCTTTAGATTCAGTTTGAAAAAGGGTATATACGTGGGAAATCCTGGAATTTAAACCGTGAATTGTCCGGTCCACTAAAGGTTAGACCGTAAACTGAAGTGTCGTAAAAGGCGACTAAGCACGAACTTATTAGGGCACTGAAATACTTCGTCAGAAGCTATAATTTGATTAATAGAGTGGTTACATTACGGTCTGGTAATGGCTGAGCCTTTAATTAATAAACCAACTGATCGATGATGTCCTCCTAAAAGCGTGATGATGAAGTAGGAATTTATACATTGAAACTTCCGCTTTGAAGAATATGCCGGAGATGGTACTATTTTCTCAATAGCTAATTACGTTAATTAAAATTACTTTATTACGTTAATTACATTAGTTATGTTAAATCGCGTAGATTTCGTTAATTGGAATAAATACCACTTAAATTAGCAGTGCATTATCCATTTAATAAGTTTGCACATGGTTGGTTTATTTGAGTTACTTGTACGATGTCTCTCAATATCTACAGCTAATTTCTGGGCTAATTTGGTTCAATTCATGTTAACAAATAATTTTATGGGTAGAATTGATAAATTCTCACTGGAGGAGGAGCTAAAAGTACTACCCCCTCCCTAAATTCCACACCTCCACCCTAAATCTCTCTTTTGATGAATTGAAACCCTGAGAATGGAGCGTGAAATATGTTGCGAATCTGTGGTATAGAGATGGTTCATTTATCTCTCCCACTTCCTCTCTATCTCTCTCTCTCTCTCTCTCTATCTATCTATCTAACTTTCTCTCTCTCTCTCTCTCTCTCTCTCTTTCTCTACTACACGGTCACGTGACAGGATCACGTGACAGGGTCACGTGATGCCGGTTGCTAAGGGTGATCGGATAACCCAGGTAGACAACAAGAGTGGTTTAGTGTTTACAGGAGATAGGGTTTGCAGGGGGTTGAGGGGGGTTACGATGGGTTGCTAGGGGATACGATAGGTTGCTAGGGGTTGCGATGGGTTGCTGGGGGTTACGATGGGTTTGCTAGGGCTTACGATGGGCTGCTAGGGGTTACGATTGGCTGCTAGGGGTTACGACTGGTTGCGAGGGTTGTGTGGTAGGTATGCGAAAGGTTATTATAATCGAAATATATTCAGTAGTTTACGTGCATATTTTTTCAGAAATTTTAATTTAAGGCTTTTTTATTTGGAAAAGAATTCAAAACTCATCAATGACGATATTAATCGCATCTTTTGTTTGTGTTATTAGCTGTATTGAATTTATACAGTCTGCCGTTTTGTGAGATTGATGATTAATTAAAGAGAAATAGATTGTTAATAGGAGGAAGAGTCGGATAGGACACATTCTAAGGGGGGAAGGTCTATTAAAAGAGGTCATAGAGGGTAGAATGGAAGGAAAAAGAGGCAGGGGCAGGCCGAGGTTAGGTATGTTAGATGATTTAAAGACCCACTCGAATGTGGACATGAAGAGGATGACGGAAGACAGAGAAGAGTGGAGGCGCTATATTCCATGGACCTGCCAGCAGGCAGTGCACTAAGAGAGAGAGAGAGAGAGAAAGAGAGAGAGAGAGAGAGATTATCAATAACAATATTCAAAACTTTGAGAGTCGTTAGAAATATAGAGGCGGTTTAGAGCAATAATCAGATGATTGGTTCATTACAGTCACGCTCTCTTTTGAGCAAGATAAAGAACTTGTCATGGTATTCTTAATGCAAAATGTATTAAGTATTTCATAGTTAAAGGACTTTTTAGATACTTTAATTGTCGAGCTTGAATTTATTAAGCAACTAAGCAAATTATATCGCATCTTAAACACCACATATAGAAACTTAAATTAATAATAAAAGCCTTTATGATTGCAAATAGTAATCAGGGCAAGATCAAAATCATTTGAATGCTGATTTGAAATCACAAAGGATCGATACAGTAAACGGTCATTAAACTATAGAGATACCAATAATACAACTTTCGCTTCAATTCGGAAGATAATGGTAATTTTGCACTTAGCAATAACAAAGGCCTAATTATTAAAATCATCTTCTTCTTCTTATAGCAGGTCCATGGATACAATTCTTCCAGCCAATTTTATCTTCAGCCTTCCTTTTCAACTCTGTCTCTCTCTCTCTCTCTCTCTCTCTCTCTCTCTCTCTCTCTCTCTCTCTCTCTTAGTGCACTGCCTACTGGCAGGTCCATGGTGCATAACGTCTCCAATCTTCTCTGTCTTCCGTTTTCCTCTTCATATCCATTTATGAGTGGGTCTTTAAATCATCTAACATACCTAACCTCGGCCTGCCTCTGTCGCTTTTCCCTTCCATTTTACCTTCGATGACCTCTTTTAGTAGACTTTCCCCATTCTAATGTTACCTATCCAACTTAAAATCATCTTCCTCTTCTTCCTATTTCTTAATACATTGATCAACTGTCTATCTGTACCAACTCTCTTCAGGACTTCCTCATTGAATTCACTTCCTCATGACTAGAATAGGACTCACATAATTGAATGATAGAGAATTCAATTCTCTATCATCATCAATACATTACAGAAAGCTACGTTGGTCAGCACTTGAGTTTTTGACTAGGATTCTAACTTCTAAGATTTAATTTGACTAAGATTCTAACTTTGCAAATGAGGCTCTGGATTTGTGAGAATTTGATGGAGTTTAAGATCGCTTACCTTTCACTTCAGTGATCCAACGACGGTAGATTTTTAATTGCTCCTTCTCGACAGTTTCTCTATAGATTTATTGTAAATTATACATCCGTATTTACTTGATAGAAAAGTTTCTAAAAGGCCAACATGAATATATTGCTTCAAAAAATATATAGTATATCAATTGTTAGAAATGAAATTAGTTTAAATCTATTAAGTAAACATACTTTTAAACAAAATTAACCTTAATAGCTAATACATATATATATATATAAACGTTTAACCATAACACAATCAACGAATAATAAACTAGATTATATAAGATAACATAAGATTCAAATTTGTCAATGTATACGAGAGTGGATAACGTATAAAAATAAATCTTAAAAGTTCTCAACTGCTTAAGCAAGCATACGTCTAAATCTAGCTAACAGTAGGCTATTCTGATGGGAGAGCTTAAGCAGTCATCCATCTCTAAGCCATCCTACTTAACCAATCAGTTACAATCACTCCATTAAGTCCCAACGTTCTCGCAGAATCTTCAATAAAGCGGAAATGAGTTCAAGAACTTACCCTTTCCTGACTATTTAAATCCAACTTCCAACCACTGTTAATGACTTTCTATACACTGAAAGTCTAATATAATTTTCGCCACAGGTAGTTGACTAGATATTAAACGGCACTGCAGGCTATTCAATGTTAAAAACCGTACAGTCTCGGCACGATGCTAAACTCTGCTAATATGTGTCCATCTGCATCGATCTGATGGAAAGTGACCAAATGTTTGACCAATTAGCTGACCACTGATGCAGATAACATCTCGACGGCTTGAGATCGTAAAGATGGCGGTCAGTGGTGACAGATCAATTGCTTTACGGTGACAATAGCGAATAAATGGCAGATTCGATATCTTTGTCAATACTATAAATAATTAGGTGAGCGTTTCTATTACAATATGTGATTTAATTTAATTTAATCTAGTAAAAAGGTATTTGAAATGAGTTTTGAATTTCGTTTTAATTCTGCCTGAAATTGAAAATCACTAGTAGCGTCGCCTATAACACACCTGCTAACATAGTTCAGTAAAAGTTCTTGCAATTTTGAAATTGCTATATAATTTCTAACCATTTCCACATTTTCAAGTGTCTTCAAATTGATAAGAATAACAAAATAGACTAATATCTCCTCAAATAACTGGACCGTTACAAAAGGAAGTCTATTTATTAACTGCTATTGATGGTACTTGAAGATAAAGAAGTGAAAACCAACTGAATAGTTTAGAATCCAATTATTTAATTGAAAGACTAATTAGTGAATGCGTTATGGCTTACTGTTAGCTAAATCATCAAGTGACTTATAGATGCAGTGTCATAAGGAAGTAATAAACAGCATCGCTTTGTTTGCGAGGCCTTACGATCATGGTTTCACTCAGATCATTGCTTTTATGTCAAGCTTTAAACTAGTGGAATATAAGACAATGTACTATATTCCTAAATAATGAAGAAAAGCAATTCCTAAATTAGCGAGCTACAGTCGTTAATGACAATATCAAGTATTTGGAAACCAAAGTCGAAGAGTATTATTTCGCAGAGTAAGGGTAGAGTATTTTATTGTCCACATCAGCGGGACTGTAATAACCATATGATCCAAAAACAGTAAAAATCTTTATAAATCTAGGAAACTGTCCAAAGAAAACTCAAATACAGGACACAAATAGAAACAACAAACAAAATAACGTATATATCCTTCGGTCCTAACAAATAAAAGGGCATTAATAATTTAAAATAATATTTATGTAACTAGCATTGATTCCGTCAGAGTTGTCTTTAATTAATCAAGCTAGAAGAGGTAAATTGTAAAATAGCCTGCGCTTGTTTGTGTGAAATTTAACTACTAAACCTTTTTTCTAAGTCTTACTATTAAAAAAACTTCCTTACTTTTAAAAACATCTTTACAATCAAGAACTTGCGAAGAGTCGATTCACTCGTTACGGTTTATTGGACTTTTTCCATTAACTTTTCATAACCTTCCAGTCACCCAAAACTCAGAACAATATGGGCGCAGGAAACGACGTCGTGTGGAGAAGGAATTATGCAGGACTAACTAGAAATAGATTGACATTGGTGCGTCTCCATTACCAAAACATCGACTATATCAAAGGCAGTCGAATACATGTGGGTTACAATTAATAGTCACTTAGCATTGATTTCCCCGCAGGCGAATTTCGAATTGAGATCTGCGAAATGAATCTGTAAGCTTGCTAGTGTCAATCTGGACACGTTAACCCCGGGGCCACAATTTACTGAAGATATTACAAGCTGTTATTTAAATGCACACGCGTAGAGCGGGTGAGCTTTCTTAAAGAATTGTCAAACTTCTGACAGAGATTGGCCAAGTGCACAAGCGTGCGTTCTCTATAAGAAATAGGGCACCGTTTCGAGTTTTATAAAGTTCATAATTCGGTAGGATATGATAGGCGTGAATATGAATAATAAATATGTATGTATGTATAATTGTGCATACTTAGTATCATTAATTTTCTTTATTTTGAATTTCTTTATTTCAATTCTTTAATTTTTACATTATATTTTAATTTTAAGTTCACCATGGTTCACATTTGGTTTATGTTCACTTATTACATTTACTTGATTGTTTGCATTGATTGTGAACTGTACAGGGTTGAATGACCCTTTTTGCTGATCTAAATAAATAAATAAATAATACTTGCTAGACAGAGACAGTCCTAAAATACTTAACACAACTTTATAATCTTAACAGAAATTGCTTGTTTAATGGTAATTTAATATATCATAAGAGTGAAATAATTTTCTAGAAATATCAGGATTTAAACCCATACCCAGTTAATCTCCATTCTAAAGCTTCATAGATCTAGACCCTGTCTTATAATGTATCGGAAGATTGATCAGGTATATGCGGCCTGCCTCAGTTAAATGAACGAAATATATACGATTATCATTGCCATAGAAAGCTATTTCACCAGTGTTTTCTAGGCCTCAAATAACTTTCAATGTTGGCCTAATTGTAAACATTTTTCGCATTGAGCTATTTCATTTAATCAATCAATAAGAATTTAACGTCCGGTTCTTCGCCATAAGGCAATGTCAGGGACGTCTCTTGCAGACACTACACAAACAGGCGCCAAAGCACCACACGATGACGACTGAGTACGCAGAGACCACAAGAGAAAGCGAGATCAAAACAGCTGAGACTTCTTAACCGTTGTATTAATACTGGTCATGTTTTTCAGTGACACTAAAGTCACTGAATAAAAAAGTACCAAATAGACCTAGTGCCCAATTATTTTTTAAGTGAAAAAGGTTTTTACTTGAAATCAAGACTGATATCAAATGCTAAATAAAATAAATGCAATTCGATATTTAAAATTTTGTTCAATGGCAGCGATTACGAATTTTGTGTATATATCATTAACACCAACTTTTAACTTTTAAGATTTGGTAAAAAGCATTGCACTGTGGATTGCTGTAGCTGTGTCTTGATAATTTCCGTGAAAAATATTTTTTACCCGCTAATTGAATTAATCTTTCTGATTGCTTTTTAACCCTCTAGAAAGGTTATTCTTTTTTAAATCTTGCTCTGTACTTCGAAATGCCGTGTCACCAAAAGTACCACGGAAACAAACTGCATTGTGTCGCTGCAGAGCCATTGACAAACGTTGCCACAAGATATATTTCTCATATAGATCTCCAGTAACAGCGGTAGTCTCGCTAGAGACGGTAGAATAACCTTGCTAGAGATACTTTCTGCAAAGTAGCCTCGAAGACCGATTTCGGCCATGACAGTGCTATATAAATTTTGTTGTTAATAATAATAATAATAATAATAACAACAAATAATAGTCCTCATGCCTATCACATCAAAGAAGTCTGTGTCTGCGGAATTGTTGGGGGCCCAGGGTCTCAAAGGCTATTGGTACAAATATATGTTTGCAAGATTATTCATTATTAGTATTATTAATATTATTTTGGTTATTTATATATATTTTTTAAATTTTTTTTATCCCGGGTGTAAAGAACCTGAGGTTTGATAAAAAAGATTCGAGAAATACGCGCTGAATCGCCACCCGGCTACTCGAGGTCATCAAGCGGCTTAAAAGAATTGCTGAAACGGACTGCAATAAATCTTTGCATAGTCATGGAAAGCCTTTGCAAAAGAAAAGATGTCTCTCGCTTATCGGCGGTTTGCTCTGCAGTAAGTCTGCCTATGCCAATAATTAAGTCAACTCCTTCGGGATTCATGGGGCCCATGGCTTCAACGGTAGCCGGAATAACTTTATTATTATTATTATTATTATTGTTATGATTATTGTTATGATTATTGTTATTATTAGTATTAGTTGCTGCTGTATTGAGTGATTTTGGTAAAAACACTCTTTTCTCAAAAGGAATGATTTTAATTACTTCACGTTCTCACGAAAGCGTTGAGATTCCAGTGTTCTTCACTAGCTCTTCTATAGAACTGCAGCTAAAATTCTCAATGTTTACGAGGCAAATTAGCTAGTAAGTCTCAACAAGTCTTTATGACGGTAGCTCGAGTGTGTCGAGTTGTCCTTATTAACACTATGCAATCCACCTAAATTGCGGAATATTTTAGTATTTACAAGCATTGTTTTTTATTTATATATTCGGGTCATTTTGCATTAATACAGGAAGATTTATTGACAGGTGTGTAAAAATTGCAGCTATTAAAAGAAAGATGTGAAAGATTTACGGGTGTCACTGACATGTTTATAAATTAATAAAATGAATTCATATTTACGATATGAAGTTAGAAATTATGTTAGTAAATACATATTAGACATTGCATAATCTACTGAAATGCAGTCTAAAAAGCTGCAAATATGTATCTACAAAAGTCCGTAAATCTGGGTATAATATAGCCACTCAGGTTCTGCTGAAGTAATAAATGGTATAACTTTGCTTCGTTTTAATTTACATGTCTTTACTGTACCATCGACAAGGCGACTAAATGTAATGTGACGCCTAGCCCGGGATGATGTGAAATCATTTTATTCATTTAATTAATTTTTTCGTTCATTCATTCATTCATTCATTAAATTAATTCATTCATTCATACATTCATGCATTCATGCATTCATTCATTCGTTCATTAAATCGCGATTTTAATGAGAATAAAAAGTTCTTTTGTCAGGCCGATGTGACTGTTAGAGGCGACCAAATCAAGCTATGACTTTGTAAACAGAATTTCTCTGAATTCTCTAAAGTGGCAAGTCCAAGGCACACATTTTTGCAGTTTTCACACTCTTTAAGAGCGCTTCAGTGATCAAGAAGATGATCTAATCACAAAAGTAAACCTAACGTAGCCTGTATCATGACATATATGACTTCGGAGGACACTAAGGTACTTTTCCAATACCTTCCTCAGTTTCAAGCATGCTTAAGACGCACACAGGTTACTGTTGATATATTGAGTATATATGTTAGTACGTGAAAATTTATCGAAAATTATTCTGTTATAAAGAATCAAATATAGGCCCTAACTGTAATTTTAATAAATTATAAATTATAATTAATTAGAATTATACTTTAATCTGATCTTAAAATATTTGTGAAGAATTTTAGAAACCTCTTGCTACTAGCGTTACCCAATCCCAACTTTTACGACCATGCTCCAGAAAGCTCCAGTATGCTCCAAGAGGTTCCGGGAAGATCCAGGAGGCTCCTGTAAGCTCCAAGAAGCTATAGGAAGCTTTAGGAAGCTTCAGGAAGCCCTAAGAGGCTCCAGGAAGCTATAGGAAGCTCCAGGAAGCTACAGGAAGCTACAGGAATCTCTAGCAGATTCAAGGAAGCGACGGGTTGTGCTGCAGTTGAGGATTGGGAGTAGACGCGCTGATCGCCTGACATTAGGACCCCTTGTTGATCGAGAGGCTAATTATATGTCAGCGTGCGTAGAGAGAGAGAGAGAGAGAGAGAGAGAGAGAGAGAGAGAGGGAGAAAGAGAGAGAGAGAGGGAGAAAGAAAGAAAGATAAAGAGAGAGAGGGAAAGATATTGAGAAAAGAGAAAGACAAAGAGAAAGAAAGAGGGAGAGAGAGAGAGAGAAAGGAAGCGTGGAGAGAGAAAAATTTTCTTAGCTCATTTTAATCATACGCTAATACGCGCTACGCAGAATGCGAGCGCATCATTCCATTGCAGACTCACTCCAGTCCTAAAATACTATAATTTTAGTCGAAGGAATCCGCCGAAAGAGCGCTCTGAATCTGAAGGGAAGCCCTGATCTCACTGTTTTCCCATTGTTCTCGCTGCTCGCTTTGATTCGACGCTAATGACACGCTGTCACTACGCCGCACCGCAACGCCGCACCGCAGCGATTGTTTGCCGGCGAAAGAAATTCGTGATTTTCTTATTGATATGCGCCATCGTTAAGTCTTTGATACCCCTGTACCTGACTCAAACCACGAGTTATATGGGCAAAATCGAAATCTCATTAACACAAGCTAGGATTAAGATTGTTTGGAGATATTGATAATACTCGACGGGTCATTTCTGCTGAATGAAACTGAATTAAGTCAAGTTATCGTTGGCTGGATTGAGATTAGAGATCAGGCAGAATTCAGAGATTAGAAATCATACGATGTCGCGTAAGGTGTTATTAGGAATTAATTGATTATCCTGCAGACATAGACTTAAAGTCGCAATACGTGTTGAAGTTTATAATTTTCTGGTAGTCGCGGACGAAACCAATAACTTTTTATTCTTTTTAAAATGGCATGTTCCCGCTACGTGATGTCACAACGATAATTAATTGACTAAATACTACCTTCTTTTCGTTGCTGTTGTAACAATAAATGATGAAAAATGCTAAAAATTGTAATCTGAGATAATTTTGGATCCTGAAATCAGGACCATAGA
This sequence comes from Enchytraeus crypticus, assembly GCA_905160935.1. NCBI lineage: Eukaryota > Metazoa > Annelida > Clitellata > Enchytraeida > Enchytraeidae > Enchytraeus > Enchytraeus crypticus. The sequence goes on along the minus strand of CAJHZI010000517.1, from coordinate 1,619,975 downwards.
TTTTAATAGTCTTTTTACAATAGCTCGAGTGAGTCGAGCCGACTTGAAGAAAAGTCTTGTGTTTCAGAATAAAGGCGTTAAGCACACTGCAACCTTATTGATCCGGTGGCTTATTGGCAAGTTGTTCGACAGCGAATCAGCGGTTCACATCCAGTGCCATCTCCGTCACTGATATGCAATTCGAGCAGAAAATGACGCTAAACCTAGCCATAGCCTTACAAGCACTAGGCATTAGACTCTGTAGCTCTATGGCTTGATGTTTGGCTTGAAGCGAACACAAAATGAAGCCTATTATAAATTATATATGATATATACTACAGATAGATTATAATTATAATATCTGAAGCCTGCCTTCCTCGTGCTCAAGCAGGAAGGTAAACCACCATTGCTGGTGAACATGAGGACTTTATTATTATGATGCGAATTATCATATGCTTAATTTTATTATGATCGGTGAATTTGCAATCTGTTTTTGAGTTTGTTATCGGTGAGTGACTTAACCTAAGTTAATCTTAAAGTCTATAATTTGGTCTCTAATAATCTGCAAGAAGCAGCTCATACGAATTAACTGATAGATGGTGTGCTATTTAAAGAGTACAACATCAGATGATAGAATAACTATAAGTGCTTTAAATATGTAGTTCGGTAGAGTAAATAACTAAACACGCATCACAGTGAATTGATCAACTATGTTAATATATATATATATATATATATATATATATATATATATATATATATATATATATATCACTTTTCAATACCATATGTTTAATATATTACTTTTTAATCCCGCATTTTTAAACCGTTTGGCAATTTAGACCATTTTCCATATAACGAGTCCAGTGAATGTCCGAGATTTTACTCTTAGATCAGCGCGGCTGGGATTCGAACCCACGAGGGTTTAATCCACCTCATGATCTGTCATTTAAAACTTCATGACGTTACCCCTACGCTGCTGAGACAATCTAAAAGAGCTCAAAATACAAAGCACTAGAGCCATCCAGTGGGGCTAAACGTTGACGCCTCTGCTACTCCCTACCGGGTGACGAGCCTATCTCTAGCCATCATTGTTGTTGTTCTCTTCACAACAATGTTGTGCTCTATATCAGTCCACTAACAATGCGCGTCACGTGATCAAGTGCTTGTCTGCAGCCGTTAAGTATCGTCCTATTAAGCATCTTCGTAATAATCGCCACAGCATCTTGTACCGTGCTATTTCTGAAGCAGGGTCAAATACGTCGACTTGTTCAAGGCATAGATTTCTTATTACTGTTTCTTATCAATCTCGCTCAAGAGCAACTAATGATAAAATACAAAAATACAAAAAAATGCTATTGCTTTATCATAACTTACTCAATTCGTTATAATATTGACAGATCTCTCAGATAATATGTACTATAGCCTATGATTAAATGATAATTAATCCACCTAACTGAGGAAGGCAACGGGAAACCACATCAGAAGCCAACTTTTCCCAAGCTATAGGCTACATAAGGTATGGATAAGGCATAGACTTTGTGAAGGGATTAATTTGTTGATCTAAGGAGTGCTCTTATGGAATGAGATAGCGGACTTTGAGTATGAATATGTACCTTGAACCTGCCACTTGGCAGTGCACTGAAGAGAAGAGAGATGGCCTATGATATGATAATTCACTAATAAAATGTAATTATAATAAATACAACAATTTAACTAGTATACTAATTGACTACTACTAACAACAACAACACGATCAGAGTTTCTACCGTCGTTCGTGATAATATCGGGCACCTTTTATCTATAACCAAACCAGGAGCAGAGAGCAATAATTATATTGAACGTAAATTTAATTTAACGTCTGTTTCATACGTCGTTGAGATATTATCGAAATTTGTATGACCGAGATTTCAGAACTTCTGAACTTCTGCATCATTTATTACTTCTGAATTTACTTCTGCAGGTTGGTGTTTACTTAAGATTGTCAATAATGAGAGAGAGAGAGAGAGAGAGAGAGAAAGAGAAAGAGAGAGAGAGAGAGAGAGAGAGAGAGAGAGAGAGAAAGAGAGAGTTTAAAAGGCTGAAATAAACCAACCCTTTTAATCCCTACAACAGGGTCGTCAGTTTGATTTGTCTAACGCTGACAAGACATTTTTGTCTTCAAAGCGAACAAAAGATAAACACCAGTTTTGCGTTCACTTGAGCGTGCATATAAAAGGTATTGAATGGTCAAGCCTTGTGGTCACTCCCTACGATTAGCCTGGTCACCTTCTCAACACGGAGTTGAATGGACTGACCGGCAGACAAACACCTGGCTCGATTGATTCCGTGTGGTCCCCTCCCAGCTAACCCGGCCCCTTCTCAAAAATAGAGGGACCATGCCATTCCCAATTGCAAAACATTCTAAAAATATGTATGAGATTTGATACATTTGATTAGAAGGTAGAATGGAAGGAAAAAGAGGCAGAGGCAGACCGATATTATATATGTTAGATGATTTAAAGACCCATTCATATTTGGATATGAAGCGGAAGGCAGAGAAGAGTGGAGGCGTTATATATCATGGACCTGCCAGTAGGCAGTGCACTAAGAGAGAGATATTTTATTAATACTTGTTATCTTTGGATTGATTCTTTTGGATTTTGAAATTGGCACCGTTTTGGACCTTCTTTTTGCCCAGTGGCTTGGATTTATCTCAATAGTGCTCGGTGATATCTTGGACGACGGCAGCACTGTAATTGTTGTTATTGTTATATTATTATTATTATTAGAGAGAGAAGTGACTTCATATTAAGGCCTATTGGTGATATAGACACTTTACCATTACCACTTAACTAAAGTTCGAAATCACTATATGGCTTGGCGATTATTCGATTCTATGTGATAATAAAATATATTTGTTAAACAAATATTAGTCATTTTCAACGAAAATAAATGTTGTAAAACTTCTGGGAAAATAATGAAATCTTCTAAAATAATTAGACGCTGCTTATATATTGGCTAAAGGTTTTAGGTAAATTTTAATTTTTCGGTTCCGAATTTTAATAAAGGAAACAGTTAATTTGAAAATTTAAGCATTGTGACTATTGTACGTAGTAAATCTATATGAATTAATTATTCGTTAAACTCAGATTTACTTAAATGTATTCAGTAGAAATTTACCAGCAGAAAATATCCTCAAACTGGCTGGTAAAGCTAAGGTTAACGTCAGTTTCCTCACTCGAAAGCGACGTCAGTAACGGGCGAGCCCAGGATTTAAACCTCTATCAAACTAACGCTTAGATGGTCTGAAATGCTAGTATAGCCAAATATGTTCTACATTCTCTAACAATTCTCGAAGACTCCTGAACGCACTCCTAGTAATTAAATAGAAAGGACATCTCGGATGAGCAAATCTCGATCTTTCGCAACCAATGGAGCGAGATAATAATTATCTGTTAGTTTTTGAGTACGAATCTCCCATCGAACATCAAACTTAGGCTTTTCTGGTTCCAAGAAAATTGAAATTGACTCGCAAACAAATTCAATAATTTTTCTAAGAATTTTGCAGCCTATTTAGTGGCCTCTCTATTATTATTAAACATATATCTCTGATTCGAAGATTCGCTAATTGAAGTTAAAGCTTCGGCCTTGGAAATTTATCTTTTTGAAGCTACCATATCTATAGAACTCTTTGGCAGTGACTGGTCTTCGAGACTGCTTTACTCCTGGCACCTTTTTAAATTCATATATTTGTATATATATAATAGACCTGCCAGTAGGCAGTGCACTAAGAGAGAGAGAGAGAGAGAGAGAGAGGGATATTTTCAAGATCTTTAAAAGATAGATTAACGTTTAAGAATTTTCTTTTTACTAAACCCCCCCCCCCCCCCCAACTGTCAAGTCAAACCTCAAACTGCTAATCACATTAAAACCCTAAAGCAATCAAACCCCCGGGGCATCGCACAGATAAAATACAACGTAGCAAGCTGGCAGGAAGGTTATCCCCTATAATTAGCGACCGGGGTTCGATTCCCGGTAACGACCGCTCGACAGCCGAGCTGTAGTACGAAGCTACACCGGCAGATGATCTGAAGGGAAAACATGTTAGACTAGCACGTCACAATTACATCTAATAACACAGGAGCTATGCGCGAGGGTTAGGTATCAAAAACTCTGTCAGGGTTTTCTGCTGTAGTGTCCAGCCCTGTGACGAGAAGTGGCATAGCCGGTTGGTACTATTGCCTGGATATACTAAATGTTTCATTGAATTAAATTAGTATTATTATACAAAGAATAATCCAAAATATATAACAAGAAGCGTCAGTGTGTTTATAAATTATGTTATTTTAATTTTTGAAATAAATTGGAATTAAAATGAATTAAGTTTAATAGATTACACACAATAGGTTTACAGTAAAATACTTCTTATCTGTAGTCGTTTTGTTATTTATTAGCCACTATGATATTGTTAACCTGTCGTTTAACTACTAATTGATTGATTTATTGATTTTTCCATTTACAATGGTTTATTAGTCTGAACAAACACAACACAATAGTCCAACAAATGAAAAAATGAAACGACAAATTCAAAAAGTGAATAGCGAGCTCCAACCACAAATTATGTAAATAAAACGCAATCTAAATTAAGGAGATCAATTCAGACGTTCCAAATTTAACAGTTCAAACCAACCTAGGAAAATATATAAACATCACCAAAGAGTTTAAATAACTCTGTTGAAATTACAATGGGTACAAGACCAATACATGAATGATAACTATAATCTATAGATTGAAAATAACTAGTACATGATTGATTTGTTGATTAATATCTAGTACTAGATTGACTTATTAAGACAAGAAAACTAAAAAATACTATATTTTTTACTTCATTCCAATCTGAAAAACTGCATAAAGTTACAGTACAGAAATGACATTGCAAATTTAATTACAAATAGTATAATCGTTAAAATATAAGAGATGAAATTTAAATTTAATCCGACCTAATCCTTTTCATCCTTTCTAAACTTTTTTAAAACCATAAATTTGATATTAAAGAACCGAAGAAAATTTAGCAAGTAATCAAAATACTGAATGTATATCTCTCTCTTAGTGCACTGCCTACTGGCAGGTCCATGGTATATAACACCTCCACGCTTCTCTGTCTTCCGCTTTTCTCTTCATGTCCACAAACGAGTGGGTCTTTAAATCATCTAACAGTTCTATTCTAGGCCTGCCTCTGAATGTATGACAAACACTATTATCTATATTATTTAAAAAGCTAAAGCTAAAAGCTGGTAAAGCTAAGGTTAACGACAGTTTCCTCACTCGAAAGTGACGGGCGAGTCTAGGATTTGAACCACCACATACTAATCCGCGGTCGAATACCTAACGTACTTCGCCACTGGCTCCAGCCAGTGACATTGATCTGTTTCACTCTCGTTCATTCCGTTTTTCACTGATTTGTTCTTAAAAATTATTATTTATATTACGAAGAGAGAGTCAACAGGATTTGAGACTCCCATCCAGATCTCAACCCTCAGCTCTTTTCTCTGAGAAAACTAACAGGACCGGAGCACGCCGAGGAGCGGTCGATTAAAATTAGTGTCGCTCAGCGCGGCGACCAGGCAGCGACGTGACGGGGTATCATTAGGGCCGGGTAATGACCGTCATCCACTGGCCGCCCGTCAAATTGCTCGACCAGCCGTCGCTCCGTCGTCCATGACATGCGAGACTCCAGTCGATTTCCGTCTAATCGGACACGATAAAAGGTTGTTACCAGGAGTAGTGGAGTAATTGTTCTAGAGAGAAAGAGAGAGAGAGAGAGAGAGAGAGAGAGAGAGAGAGAGAAAGAGGGGGGAGGGAGGGGGAGTGATATATATATATATATATATATATATATATATATATATATATATATATATATATATAGTGAGAGAGAGAGAGAGAGGGAGACAGAGATTCACAAAATATTTAAATGAAATGCTAAGAAGAAGCTGGATTTGATTTATTGCAAGAATTTTAGCCTTATACCTCCGTGTTGTGCTCGGGTGTGGTTAAACCACTGCAGAATAGGATAACCGCAAACAATCTGCTGTGAGTAAGTAAGAGGCGACTAAGGCAGGATCTGAGGATGGCAAGAGGGGCCCCACGTCATCATGAAATACTTTCCCCCAGGATAAAATGGCAATTAATCAATCTAACTGAGGAAGGCGTGAAACCACCTCAGAAGCCATACGTTTCCCAAGCTATTGGCTACACAGGTATTGATAAGGCATAGACTTTGTGAAGGGATTAGGTTGTTGATCTAAGGAGTGCTCTTATGAAGCGAGAAAGCAGACTTTGAGAATGAATATATACTTTGGACCTGCCACTTGGCAGTGCGCTGAAAAAGACCTGCACTCAACCAAACATCAATCAGGAGATAGAGCTAGACCATTTGCTGATGAATCAATAGCTGGACCATTTGATGATGAATCAATTAGTCGCCATTAGCTAGCGATAGCATGATGGACCAACAGTCAGCTTGTTATTCCAGCAAGAAACCTCTCATTTTCCACAAATGTTTCCGGAATGTCTCAACAATTCTCCGAGGTTCCGGCCACTCCATCCAGCCAACAATTGCTTCTGATCGCTCTCCGCTTCTTGATCGCTCCACCCTTCCCATCATGATTCCTCACTCCCCCCGCATTCGATTCCTTCTCCACCCACCCTATTTGATCGATGGTTCCCCCCTCATCAGCTCTTATGAAATGTTGCAGAATTCTTCAGCTCCATGCAAAACAGGCCGATGCCATGGAATGAAGAGAAAAGGTAAAATCTTAAAAATCCTATATTATTAATTATATTATTACATATACTATTACTTATATTATTACTAATATTATTACTTATATTACACTAAGATTACTTATAATATTACCTAAATTTTAATGAGTTTAATTAGGATTTAATTAAATAAAGTCTCTTTTTTTCTTTTTCTTGTTTTTTAGCCCAGGGCCCTATAGAGCCCAAGTCACTAAAAATAAGATAACACAATTTAAGAAATAATAGTAATAATATATTCTTAGTTTGGGTTTAACCGACTCAAATCTGATGCGATGAGGTCCCTGACAAACGCCTGCGTGTGAGGAAACGAACGTTAAACCATTACTATTCTTATTTGTGTTACTTGTGTCTATAGATTGAGCTAATCTTCAATGAGTGGATTGACAGCACCATGACAGAACATAAGAATGAAGATCAGGTGAAACTAGAAATAAAACGTAGTTACTTACCATCATTGGCTCCAATGGAATTGAAAGAAATTAAAATACCAATCAAGCCTTTGATGAGATAAACCTCATTGGGGCTATTTGTCGTCTCTTCACACTTCCACATAATCAAATGTGACAGTGAACTCATATGGGGCTCATGTGGGGCTCATATTGGGGCTATTTTGGGCTCTTTGAAGCGCTGACAGGCTCGTGAAAAGCGTGTTGTACTACTCAGTGGGGGACCACATCAAGATTCAGGGCTGTCAGGCCCTCATACCCTGTCAGGGAATCGTCAGGTATCAGGTTAGCTGCATTTGATGGATAGGAACTGAGAGGAGGGGTATTGGAGTTCATCAACTTTCAAATGTTAAAAATGTGAAAAGTTTGGAAAAGAAAATATATTTTAATTTTTAAAAGTTTGGATAGGATTAATAGTATTGGTTTTTTAAAAGAACCCTGACCCAACACCCGTTACCCTATTTATGTCCGGGTTGGTGAAGACTAGATCAACCTTGGACTGTATGTTTAATAAAAGGCGACAAATCATTAATTAAGATCCTAGCCAACGTCAGAAAAATCATTCGGTTGGTGTGCTCCTAGGCTCCAAAATTGTTGTAACATTTTTTTATCCTGACCCTGGATAAACTTGGATTCGAGGTAAGATAATGATGATGATTATGATCAAGTTTTTTCTATCTTACTATGCGACATTGTCGGAATCATTCGGTATCATCCTTGTATGAGGAAACGGACGTTAAACCTTTATTATTACTACTATTATTAATCACTCGATACGACATTTAAGTGGAGTCATTATAATTTTCATAAGTTTGCAGTTCTAGAGCGATTAGTGTCTTCATAAAATTTAAAATTTCCCTTCTTGATGTGCAGTCAACATTATAGTGCTTAAGAGTGCAAGCCAGGAACATACAGATAAAAAAATATAGTGAGAACCTTATTATAAACAGCGAAACGTGCAAGAAAAGGGTATCTAGAAAATTTTAAAGCATATATATATACATGTAACTAAATTACTTCAACTGAGTATTAATTAAGTCACAGTAAAGATTTGGTAAAACATTACACATTATAGAAATAGTTAGATCAATTTGTTAAGGAATGCATAGTCAATTTTGTTATAAATATTTTGTAAATAATGAAGCATAATATTAGCGATAAATCAAAATATTATACAATTTTTTAAAGTATTTCGGAATTATAAAATTGATTGATTAATTTGTGCAAATTTGTTATCATGATTTGATCCCTTGTGATTAAATTTTATTGATCGATATTTGATAGTGATAAAAGTTTAAAAGACTAGCATTGTGATTGATTGATCGATATCTAATAGTGATAAAAGTTTAAAAGACTAGCATTGTGATTGATTGATCGATATCTAATAGTGATAAAAGTTTAAAAGACTAGCATTGTGATTGATTGATCGATATCTAATAGTGATAAAAGTTTAAAAGACTAGCATTGTGATTGATTGATCGATATCTAATAGTGATAAAAGTTTAAAAGACTAGCATTGTGATTGATTGATCGATATCTAATAGTGGTAAAGGTTTAAAGGACTAGTAAAGTTAAGTTACCATTCATCATACTTTATAAACGTAGAACATCTCTTAGTGCACTGCCTACTGGCAGGTCCATGGTACATAACGCCTCCACTCTTCTCTGTCTTCCGCCATCCTCTTCATTTCCACGTATGAGTGGGTCTTTAAATCATCTAATATACCTAGTCTCGGCCTGTCCCTGCTTCTTTTTCCTTCCATTCTACCTTCTATGACCTCTTTTAATAGACCTTCACCTCTTACAATGTGTCCTATCCACCTCTTCTTCCTATTTCTTAATACATTTATCAACTGTCTATCTGTAACAACTCTCTCCAGAATTTCCTTATTTGTAAAGTTTCGAGTCTAGCTAATCCTCTCCATTCTTCTCCAAATCCAGATCTCCAGTGCCTCCAGTTTCCTAATATCTTCCTTCCTTAAGGTTCGTGTTTCACATCCATTCAATAGCGTAGTCCTAGCAAAGGTTTTCACTATCTTTATCTTTGTGTCTTTCTTTAGACCATTTATTAAAAGTTACCGAAGACCAATTTTGCTTTTGTAATCCTACTGCATATTTCCGTCTCACATTTCCCATCATCGGTTATAGTATAACCCAAATATTTGAAACTCCTTACCTGTTCCAATTTCGTACCACTTATTGTGATATTAACTTCACCTTTATTATTAGACACTCTCATAACCTTGGTCTTTTTTATATGTAGAACATATATGACATTTTATATCAAACAGTAGTTGTCATGTTCGATGATCGAAAAACCAAAACGAGAGAGGGAGAGACAGAAAGAAAGAGAGAGAGAGAGAGAGAGAGAGAGAGAGAGAGAGAGAGAACATACGTTTAATTCAATCACAACATCAATGAATAAGTAACAAACACATCGTAATCAGACTATAAATAATAAAGCAGCATTTGCAGACAAACAAAATCAAACACTAGGCCATCAAAGAGGACGCTGGAGCTATCTTTTAGCATTTCGTAATGTTACTTGTCGCTTTGCACAATGAGCTATTTATACATTGGATTGATAGCAACTTGATCAAAGGTGTCAATATATGCATGCGAACATCAAACTGATCACATTTTTACTTAACCAATTTTTTGTTGATAATACCTTTCTGATAACATATTTCTGGTAACATATTTCTGGTAACATATTTCTGATAACAGAATATTTCTGATAACTTAATTCTGGTAACTTATTTCTGATAACAGAATATTTTTGATAACTTCTTGGTAGTAACATTTCTCACGAGCTCGTTGTTTTATGGGCGTGTTAATAACGATCATTCCTGATCTCTTCATGAGCGATAATAAGTACTAACTATCCGTCAATGCAAACAGGTCTGCCATTGGCTGAGAGAAAACGTCAAATTAGCTACCGCCTAGAATCCTCAACTATTGACTGGACATGGCGTCTCTGAAGGAAAAGCGCCGAGAAATAGAGCGACTGTTGTTCCCTGTCGTCACTCGATAGATGGCGCTAGGTAGCCCTTGACTGGTAGCCGTAGACTCGCTAGTGTCATAGTGGGCTTGGATTGAGTGCTTTTATTGAAATCATTTATTGTAATAATTTAATGAAAAAGTACTTTATTGTAATACTTTGGTTTTATAAAAGGGCTCTATTAGGATTAATACGTCATTAGCGCATATTAAATATGGCATAAATTCAAAGGATAGCTTTTTTACCACAGAGTCAAACAGTACTACATGTATACTACTTTTCGCATATAAATAATTTTTTATATATTTAACAAATTAGCTCGAAAAACTGGTGTTTACCAATCTTAAGTATTTGAAAATTGTACATATCATCCCTGAGCGGTTGTTTCTTCAACACGCTCATGGAATGAATATCAGCACCATTTACCACCATTTAGTTTACGACTAAACTAATACGTATACGTATATATTTAGTGTACGGCTATTTCCTTAGCTTAAAATTAACTATTATCCATTTAGTAACGTTTAATATTAAAGATATTACGACTTTGATTAGCATACGATGAGGTCAAAGAGATAATATTTGAATATCAAGTAATCAGAGTTTCAATATTTTTATTTAGCATCTTAATTTAGGATCTTATTTGTTATTTTAAATTGGGTATCTGATTTTATTATTTTAATTTAGTATCTTAGTTTTACCATAACCAAAGACATCTTAATTAATTTTGATTACGATTACCCTTAGGGTATTGTTGTTTAACGGGATGCCAGATACAGTCAAGAAGATCTCTATCTTCACGTTAATGAAAGCCACAGCTTGGGTGCGGATTTTAGCTAAATTACGATTAAACTAAATTACGCCTTAGATTTGTCTCAATAGTGCTCGATATTGCCATGGACGACAGCAGCATTCTCACTGTCGATATTATTCGTAATTTAGCTAAAAGCTGCACCCAAGCTATGGCTTTAGCGTGGTACCTGATATCATCATGGCTTAATTCAAGATGATCACACAGTTGCGCAATACCTTGTGTGAATCTTCACACTTTCTCTTTACGCCACTCACTCATCTCACGTAATTATTTCCTCACCCGCTTCCTACACGACGACTATTTGCTTTCATCACGTTCACGTGATAATCTCTTCTGTGATGCAATGTGACGGCAATATAATTATGTGTGAAAGTGTGAGAACGCAAGCCTACAACCATTGCGTATCTCTCTTGAGTGTCAGTCCAAATGTCAGAGCCGTGATGTAGCCATTAATATATAGTCTTTAGCTTGAGAAAAATTCTCTTCTGAGGTAATTTCCCATTGCTTTCGCAGTTCTCGTTGAATCTCTTTTAACAGTTAGTTAACAGCTAGACTGTTTCAACGGCCCCGGACTCTACACGCGTATGTTACAAATGGCTCGATCAACTTCAAAATCGGCCGCTTTCTTAATGTCCAGTTATCTGCGAACAGAAATGAGTGTCAACCATGTGAATGTAGGCTTAGTAGCAAAATTATGCGTAACACTGCTGAATGTATAAATAGATCAGATTGTAAAATTAAACAGTTAATACGCATTATTGTGAAATGATCAACTATGTTGATATCTTTCACTTCTTTTAATACCACAGGTTTAAACCGTTAGACAATTTAGACCGTTTTCAGTATAACCAGTCCAGTGAATGTCCGAGACTTTACTCTCAGATCAGCGCGGCTGTTATTTGAACGCACGATGGTTCAATTCACCTCAGGATCTGTCATTTAGAGCTTCATGACTTTACCGTTACGCTATTAAGACATATGAGAACTGCAGGTAAGGTAACGGCTGTTCCTGAGGTCCTGAGATCGATTCCTGTGTAAGCCTATCAGAGAATCTCTGATGGTCAAAAGACTGATACCCACACTAACAGCTGATTTTTAAATGCCTTATAATTTAGCATGTTATACTGAGAGTGATAGGTAATATCATGGACTCTCATTTCACTCCAATGTGTGTTTACATTTTTATAATGAAGATATTTCTTGGCGCAAAACTGGAGAGGGAACCTCTTGTTTCTCATTGAGGCCCCCCATGTCCCCTCTAGTTGAGTCGTTGTTCTTATCTTACCATGTTTGCCACATTTGCGCCTAACCACCTTTTCTTTAATTCCCATTACTTTGGACTGATTATCTGGATTTTGGAATTTGCACCGTTTTTGGACCTTCTTTTTGCTCGCTGGCTTGATTTTGTCTCAATAGTGCTCGATGTTGTCATTGATGACTGTAGCACTTTAATTGTTGTTCTTATTATCGAGTGTGGTATTTGGTTATCTAGACACAACTAGTTACTTTATGACGGAGCATCTTGAAATCGCATCACATCGCATCGCATCACATCACATCATAGCACATCGCATCAAATCACATCACATCAGATCACATCACATCACAGCACATCATATCGCATCACATCGCATCACATCACATCACATCACATCGCATCGCATCAAATCACATCACATCATAGCATATCATCGCATCACATCGCATCAAATCACATCACATCGCATCAAATCACATCACATCAGATCACATCACATCGTATCACATCACATCACATCGCATCACATCATATCACATCACAACACATCGCATCAGATCATATCGCCTTGAAAGGTCGACTGTTAACAGCTTTGTGTGAAAAACCCTCTAGACGTTGGAAGAATATTCTTAAATCGGCACCTTCTTCAATCAATGCACTGTTAAAACTCAAAAATATCTAATGGCTGTGTAACATCATCATCGTCATCATCCTCTTCTCTTGAATCTCAATTTTATTAGCACCGGGATTAGAAAATGGAAATAACGAAAACTATATTATTAAATAAAATTATATGATTAAAAAAAATTAAAATTAAATAAAGCTATGTTAACATAGCAATCAAAAAATGAAGCAGGCGAGAGAGGTTAAGTGAGTTAGAAAATTACTTAACTTGACTGACATCTATGTAATTAGGTTGCAATGTTGTGTGATGAAAATTTGTCATATTTTTAAACGAAAAATACCAGAATTTAGAAGAATTCTAAACAATCAATACTCTTTTAAAAATTAAAATAGAAACAATAATATTACTGAACGTGAAAGTAGCAATTAAAGATTTAAAAAGATTTATTCTGTAAGTTATATTTTTTCTTGTTAAAATAAACCACCATTTTTTAGAATTTTCATAGAGTATTTCACTAGAAGAATATTATACGTTACTGACAGTTAACTTGTTAGTTATTATTACTAACGGTAACTTACTGTTGCCTTAATTTTTGTGACGGTAGCTCGAGTGTGTCGAGTCGTCTTGAAGAGAAGCCTTGTGCTTCTGAACCTTGACGTTAAACACACTACAAACTACGTAACAAGTGCAGGGCTCTGACAATGCAAACAAGCTATTGCACGCGTGAAGTTAATTCTTTATAAATATTTCCAAAATCAAGCACACGTAATATAGGATAGGCGTATTTATTTCAATAGACAAATTATATATTTCGTACCCACGGGGCGTCATGCCCACCTCAATCCTATATCTCTCAGTAGAAATCCTGAATAAAACGCTAGACATGGGACCACATTGTTAAAATAATCAATCAGTGGACAGATCGAGTAGGAAACGATTTAACTAAATTTATTTAACTTTTACTTATTTAAATTATTTAAAACCGATATAAGTGACTTAGAACAGGAAACCATTAATTGGCTTGCTTACAACAGTAAAATGTCTAAATAGCGTAGGGGTAACGTCATGAAGTTTTAAATGACAAATCCTGAGGTGAATTGAACCCTCGTGGTTTCGAATTTCAGCCGCGCTGATGTGAAAGTAAAATCTCGGACATTCACTGGACTGGTTATACGGAAAATGGTCTAAATTGCCTAACTGATTAAACATGTGGTTTTAAAAGTGATAGATATCAACATAGTTGATTATTCACTATAATGTGTGTTTACTTACTTTAAAAAGATTGTTTGTTCCATTACAGCATTTAAATTTCACAGCTACAATTCTAACAGAGTTCACTAGTACGTCTCTTAACTATGGATGACATTCTGAACAAACAATTCCCTCAGTGGAAATACTGCGCCAAAATGTCCAAGCTCGAAACTCCGCCCTCTCTCGATCTCCCAGATAAACCACGCCTCCCCTCTGAGCCGTACCCAAGTGACTACAACGGTAGCATTAGAAGGAGTCCAGCTCCGGATAAAGAGACCTTCCCAAAACCTCCAGTCCATCCTAACTCCAGCTCAAGTGGAGGTTGTATTCGAGACTTTCCATCGTACGCTAGTTTGGCGGCAGGCTGCATCGGTGGAGAGAGTCTCCCGAATAAATCTTCGTTTGGGTTTGACGCCCAATACTCTGCGGTCTATTCTCGTCTGGCAGGGGTTGCCAGCGGTCATTTCTACGACTCCTGGCCGTTCCATCTTCCGTCAGCAGGGAATTTCAGTAGTCAACCCGGAGTTGAGTCGAGAAGTTCCACGCCGAAAGATAAGAAGCAGAGTTCAGCGGTCATTCCACCCGTTAGTCTCTCCATAGGAACCGGAAGTCATTCCAGTTTGTGGGATATGTATCCGTCAGCATGCGGAATCTCAGGGTCCGGAGGGTTTGGGGGGACTATCGGATGGTTATCTGAAGTTTCCGGAGGGATTGTCCCACCAGGATTAGATCATTCAATGTTCAATCCATCGGGATTTCCGGGATCAACAAACTCTTCCCCCTACCTATCAGACATAACCTCCAGAGAGAAATCTAAATCCTTAGATATGGGAGGTGGGGGCTATTTTATGGACGATTCGTATCTATCATCCAGAATTGGCAACGTGCCAACGAGTCAGCCCATTTCACAGACGTCTGCCGGTGGCGCCGCCCTGGCGAATAGACCACCGAGACGTTACCTGCCTGGAAGACCTTCGTGCGAGTGTCCCAACTGTCAGGAGATGGACAGACTGGGACTGGCCGGAGACTATCTGAGGAAGTCCATTCAACACTGTTGCCATATACCTGGATGTGGAAAAGTTTATAACAAAACATCACATCTCAAAGCTCATCTTCGCTGGCATACAGGTAATTGTTAGTTGGGATTTAATTAATTGAGATTTAATTAAGTTAATTAAATTTAAATAGTAGCAAACTCACGTTTAAAAAATTGCTTTTAACATCACTTTTCCTCTGCGTAGATGTTCAATAGAAGTGATGACATGCATCAGTCATGTCTTACTCCCCTTCTTATTCCTCCTTCTTTCGGTACCTCATGTTAAAATTGATAATTGCCTTTTAATCTATGTAGAGCTGCATTAGTAATCTGCAAATCTTTCCAGTCCACTGCAATTTTCTAAAATTGTCTAACATATTAACCAGTTTACGTTTAACATATTTAACCAGTTTACGCTGTCAAAAGCTTTCTCAAAGTCGTGAAGACAAATAAAGACCTCATAATTATCCTTCTCTAAGCTGCGTTCACATATAATTCGTAGTACTCCTGTAGCTTCTCTTGGTCATGGCAGTTATGGCAACTTCAGTTGAACATTTTGAAAATTGGTTAAAAATGTGACGTCAAAATTTTCTTAAGAAATAATTTTGCATCTTTTAAATAGGCCTAGGCCTATGTTTATTTTATTTTTTCATTTAAGTCAATTTTATCATCTGCACGCTTCTATTTAACAAATTTATTGTAAAAATCCATACAATAAATATTGAATACAAATCACAGATAACATTTTAAACCTATATGGCTGGAGTTAGTGGCGATGTCGTTTGATAGCGGATCAGTATGTGCGGGGTTCAAATCCTGAGATCGCCCGTCACTGATATAGCATGCTCGACCGTCACTGATATAGCTTTCTAGTGATTAAACTGAAGTTAACCGTAGCTTTTTTGTTGCTTTGTATCTGCTAATATTTTGAACTATCAAATTAAGTAAAACGTCTAACGATATTTAAAACATATTTATCTACACAACTTTGACTTCACTTACCGCTTAAATACTAACAATTGCGGAATGAGTTAAACGGTTCATAAAGGCTACGGATAGCGCGTATATACGTAGCCTTTATGAACCGTTTAACTCATACTTGGGGACTGTTAATTATTCCTGTAAAATATCTGGTCATATTTAAAAGTGTATGATGCGATTAGTGTAATAAACAAATAAAAATTTATAAATATATAAATTGTTATATATTTCAGGAGAGCGATCGTTTGTGTGTAATTGGCTATTCTGTGGTAAGCGCTTTACGAGGTCAGACGAGCTACAGCGCCATCTGAGAACCCACACGGGTGAGAAAAGATTTGCCTGCAGTGTGTGTGACAAGAAGTTCACGAGGAGCGACCACCTCAATAAACACATCCGAACACACACAGAGGGGGGCATCAAAGAAGAGGATGGTGACCCTACCAACAATCACCCCCCATCGCTTGGTTTCTCAGACCTCTCTCCGACAAAATCAAGAGTTTCGGGGGTGACCCAGGCCCCTGAGGGGGCCCCTGATGAGATAGGGTATCGTGGGGTGGATTCATCTGCCCATTCGATGCCCGGAGGAGGGCTGCTAGCTTCAGATCGTGCCCCAAGTTGTAAATACTCCGCCCAAAACCGTTGTGACGTATACACAGATACCTATGACGTCACGCTGTCTCCCAGGAAATTGTCTGCTAGACAGGAAGTGACGCCATGCGACACGAGAATAAAGAAGGGGGCGTTGGTAAAGAACTAGTATCGAATTAAAATTATCTAGATTTGATTAATTATTTAATTAATTACATATTGTCTGGGAGTAAACAATTACATTTGAGTAAGCAATTGTAAAAGATTAAACAATTAAATTGTAGTGAACAATTATAATATGGTAAAACATTGTGAGCTTATTGAAGTTTATAATGGAGTAAACAATTATACTGGAGTAAACCATTATACAAGAGTAACAAATATAAATTTGTAAACAATTAGAAAGGGTAAATAATTGCGATGGAGAAAACAATTATAGCGGAGTAAACAACTATAATAGCATAAACAACTATATTGGAGTGAACAGTTATAATATAGTTTACTATATTGCACTTATATTGCACTTTATAACGGAGTAAACAATCGCTAAAGGCTCAGCTCACAGCGAAGTATTCGGCATTCATGCGGCATAAAATAAAAACAAAAATTATAGTAACACTTAATCGGAGCGCTACCGTCTTCAGCGACAACATCCAGCACTATAGAACCAAAGACAAGCCGTCGAGAAATCATGAAGTGTTCTAAAGACTGCACAAATTCGATATCGAGAGTATAATTTAATTTTTAAAATTAATTTAAAAAAATTAAATTAATTTATTTTAAATTACAGCATACAGAACAGACTTATAGAAACGCTTTGAACGGTTGCAAAACTCTAAAAGTTGAAGTATGCGAGAAACGGCAGTAAAGGCCCGGTAACTTGTCTTTCAATAATTTGCATATTCCGCACTTGATATAGATGAACTTCGGATCATTTTAGTTTCAAAATAATTAAATATCAATTATGTGTTCCAAATTAGAAAAAGCAAAATTTAGGCCTACAAATTCAAAGGCCTTGAGAAAATCAACAACCAGCAAATTTGACTGTCAATACTTCAGGGTATTGACAGTCAGTACTTCAGGGTATTGACAGTCAGTACTTCAAGGTTTTGACTGTTTTTAAAATACTTGTAAAAAGTATTTTTTGAAGTATTTTCAACAAGTTTTTGAAAAGTATATTGCCCATCACAAATGAGAATTTATAACTCGAATCTAGAAATTTAAAAGTTAGCCTTTGAGTTTAAACGTCAATCACTGATCATAATGGTTTTAAAGGCATTAAGCTCTAAAAGTATAACGCATACCTGCAGTGGCGGACTGGCTCCCAAAGGCCCACTGAGGAAATTTTTGCGACAAGAAGAATCAAATTACAACAGAACCTGTAATTTCATGCAGCAGTTATTTTGGCAACGTTGTGATATTATATTCTTTCACTACTCCTCCTCCCGCTCCGAATATTTATTCGTCGGTTTTAGCCTGATCTCAAGTGGTCAAATTTCACATTTTTACCGTTCAAATTCAAATTTTTCTTTCGTTTTCATTTAATTTTGTTGCTGCAGGGGGCCCATGGGGTCCACAGGGTGAGGGGGCCCACTGAGGGATCCCTCAGTCCCTCACCAGGCCAGTCCGCCCCTGCATACCTGTAAGTTATAAAAACTGTCTAATCAGAAGAAATACTTTTGTCAAAAATCATTTCGAAATCATAAAATTTCATAATGCTGTAAACAAAGTTTTGCTCAAAGTAGATGGTAAACATCTCATAAAGTAAACAGAGCTGTTTTAAAGTACAGAATTTGATATAAAATTTGTTTGATTTATTTGTATGATCTATTATCAATAATATAGAGAAATAAAAACGGTGCATAGAAAATTGATAGTTTTAAATAATAAAATGTCATGCACGAGAAGTTTTCTATCTGACTGAAAGAATTATAACTTTTCAGAAATTTTGCTACGATTTTATAAAATCTGGGACATGTAAAATCCTTATCTACTGTAGATAAGAAGAGTAAAATCCATCCGTTTCAAATACGATGTGCTTCGTGTCGTTTAAACGATATTTCGTTATTAGTAACGATACTTGCTGATGTCCAACTTTCAAGTTATTGCTAAATGGTAGGCCTATAAGTGAAATTTTTAGACTGTATCCATATTTTGCCTTACCATCCTTAGCTTACGTTGCAATCGATGTACTCATTTAGTCGAAATTTGTAGGTCTAAATCTCTGAGAATCCGACAAAAGGTTATCTTGCTATTTATAGTAAGAACCTGCATATAACTACAATGTTGTATTTCAATTCGGTAATAAATGCTTCCGCGAGTGCTAGTGGTAGCTTAATAATAAAACAACTTGTTATATAGAATTGACCAGAATTTACCAGAACTGCCATCTTTCGTTATTCCAATCCTTCATCAAACTAAGGTAGCAGGAATAAGGGCAGAAAGCCAATGGCTTATTTCAATCTCCAATCATACATGATTACAACATCCAGCTTGTTTTTAAAACTATTCATCGTATAATCAACAACAGAGACTCAACTGTAGTAGAGGGCCTAGACTATGGTCATGAAATAGGGGGGTGACATGATGATTCTAGCCACTATTTAGCGTATATAGGCAATGGATTGAAAGCTTGGGGGGGACTGAGCATAACAGCTCAAAGGGCCTAACCCAGTCTCGTTCCTGCTGTAGTATAACATTTAATATACGTGCTTTTATAATATGTTGCATGAAATAGTTACTTATATCTCCCTTAAATATATAAATGTTACCTTGAAATATATATATATACACTTACTGCCTATCTTGATTCCATTTTGAGTCAAATTCTTCGTTTTCTTGGTTTCGTTAATTTTAGTCTTCTACAGTTTTCTTTGAGTTCTGCCTTACTTGCTTCTTTATTGGCACTTGCAGAAATGACAAATACAAAAAACAATTAAATATTGACAGCAGCCTAGCTACTGCTGATAGTTTATTAATATATTTATCAATTATCAATAATTCAGCTGTGAGACTTTCGGATATCTGTTACGAAATCGTATTAGAATAAAGAACAAGAACACTTCTGAACATGGAATACGGACCATTCATCATTCTGTTCAGCTCGTTGCTGGCGCTACCAATGATGGCAGGCGTCAGTGCAGTGCAGTCAATGCACGGAGAGGCTGCACTGTTTATAGCTGGCGCAGTGGCTTTAACAACTGTCTGTCTAGTTAACTACATCGCTATTAAATATTTCTGCGACATATCAGAACCAACGTGGTTTCTCTTGGGTAAGTAGCTATGTAGCCGATCTTTGAAATTAGTACTTGTGCAAGTATCTGTTTGCTGGAAAACAAATTTAGAGAAACGGTCTGGTTTCCATCGTTTTGTTTCCGCATTGGTTCAATTAATAAGAAAATTTTATGTACCTTTCTTATTTCTTATTCTTTAGCACCTCTCAATCTTTATTTTGTTCTCACTTTATTCTGTCTTTGCAAATATTGCTGCCACTTTGCTTTGTCATACTGCAGTATTTGCTAGTAAATAATGCTACTGCAGTAAATGCTATAGCCTAGTTAAACTTCAGTTTGCTGTCCGTAAAGCTTTTGACTGACCTGTGAACCTATGACCTTTGACCTGTGAACATTCAGATGGGTTTGAATGCAGAGCCTACTGATCCACTATCGAACAACTTAACTATAGGCTACTGGCTCATCCCAGTCGCCTATTTAGTTACTCTCTAATCATCATCATCATCATCTTCTTATTCTTCCCTTTAATCCCGGTTTAACTTGGGTCAGGATTCGAATAGGCATATTCGTATAGTTACTATTTAATCATCATCATTATCGCCCCTTGAATCCCAGCTTAACTCGGGTCGGGATACGAATAGACCTGTATCAAATGAAGTTACTCTCTAATATAGTTAAGTAATCATAATATGACTTCCATGCAACAGTTTTCAAAGAGATAGAGTTTCAAAGAGAAAGAGTTTGCTACTTTTAGTTTTGGCCAACACGTAGTTTTTATTCGATGGTAGTACTAGTAGTAGTAGTAGTAGTAGTAGTAGTAGTAGTATGCACTTCTGCGCACGGATGTGTGCAAGCAACACTTTCAATTGTAGGTAGGGAAAAAACTCAGCACACTAGTCCCAATCCACTCAACTGCATAAAAATATTTTAAGCTTGGATTTAAAGGAAAATGTTCCGAGTTCATTTCGCAGTTAGAGTCATATAGAGTCGTATATTTAAGAGGCGACTAAGGCATTCGGTTTATAGAAGAAAGGGTTTATTTGATGGAGTCATGCTCTAATGGTAGCTCAATGAGTCGATTCATTAAAGTTAAATCTCTAAATTTATAAATTTATTATGATCTATAAATTAAATTAATAGTCTATAAGTTAAATCTGTAAATTTATAAATTTAAAATAAATTTTAAGTATGTTAGATGATTTAAAGACCCACTCATATGTGGAAATGAAGAGGAAGGCGGAAGACAGAGAAGAGTGAAGGCGTTATGTGCCATGGACGTGCCAGTAGGCAGTGCACTAAGAGAGAGAGAAAATAAATTTAAAATAAATTAATAAATTAATGAATTAATTTATTTAATCAATAAATTTATTGATTTATGGTTTATTGAAGCTCTAGTGCTCGGGACTTTTGCCTCTGCGGTGGATATAACGACTGCCCTGGAGGCTGATGGCTTTGTGAGTGGATTCATGATGATGTACCTGAGGAAGGGAGAACCCTACCTCAACACTCCTCACGGTGCTCTCATCTGCTACTGGGATGGAATCGTTCACTACCTCCTCTACGCCATCATGCTTTCCTCAATGGCCTTCAAGTTAGTGGACAGCTTTGCACTCGTGTTGAATTTAAAGCGAAAGCTGGTAAAGATATGGTTAACGTTAGTTTCCTCACTCAAAAACGATGTCAGTGATGGGCGAGCCCAGGATTTGAACCCCGCACATACCGATCCGCGGTCGAATATCTTACCCACATCGCCACTGACTCCAGCCAATATCGTAATATATTAATAATCATAGTAGCACAGTCGCCAGATATTTCATGAGTTGTGACTTGTACTAAATTACTTATAGTGAAGAACTTTGCTTCCATAGTCTACACTATACATATGTTATACTTAAATAATTAACAATTGTTAAATTATAATTAAATGAACTGATGTTTTATCTGTAGGAAGGATTACAGGAACGTAGGTTTATACTGGGCCGGGTCAATAGGTCACAGCATGTTTATCCTCATTCCAGGAGCTGTGATTGGTTGGTTCTTGTTGCTTGTAGTATTTCAAAGTAATTTACATAAACACACAATATCCAGACTAATTCTAGTAGACGCATTCAACCAATTTGTGAAGACCATTTCAGTATGAAATATCAGTTTTGTTTTAGTAAATTTTAAAAGGAAAATAGAGATAAATGATGTGCTAGAAACATTCAGTTCAGTGATTGAACAACGATTAAAGATCTACGCCCATTAATTAATTAAAATGTAGAGTTTTAGTCGGAAATTTTTGCCTAGGATCTAATTAGTGCCGAAGAGGAGTGTATGAAATGAAATTGAGCTGAAATGTAGATTCTAAATATTATATTTGATAAGATGTTTTTGGCTTGGCTGGAGCCAGTGGCCATGTCGATAAGATACTCGACCACGGATCAGTATGTGCGGGGTTCAATTCCTGGGCTCGCCCGTCACCGATATCACTTTTGAGTGAGGAAACTGACGTTAACACTAGCTTCTATTGTTCCTTGCTATAGTCTTAACCTGTCAGAATATAATTGCATTCTGATAATTGCTGATCAGTATTTGCAGATTGTCCTCTGTTCTATAGCCATTGCTAGATAAAACCCTTTATCAGTTGTTCTGAGCTGTTAACTGACAATTAACCTGTAAATGATTATACAATGTACACACTTAGACTGCTGGGCAATGTTGAGTTTATTTGTAAAAGGTTTATGAAGGTAAAATACCATTGGTTCATTATGTTGTCTTTCATAACTTTGGGAATGTTTTTTTGGCAATTCTAATTATATTAGATAACTCCTTCACCAAAGCGATGAGAGTGTCCCGTGGTGAAGTTAATATCACAATAAATGATACGAAATTGGAACAGGTAAGGAGTTTCAAATATTTGGGTCATACTATAACCGATGATGGGAAATGTGAGACTGAAATATGCTGTAGGATTGCACAAAAGCAAAAGTGGCCTTCAGTAATAGGAAAAATCTTTTAACAAAAAGTCTACAGAAAGACACAAAGATAAAGATAGTGAAAACCTTGGTTTGGACCACGCTATTGTATGGTTGTGAAACATGGACCTTAAGGAAGGAAGATATTAGGAACTGGAGGCATTGGAAATGTGGATGTCTGTGGAAATGTGTAATGTGGAAATGTGGAAAGAATGGAGAGGATTAGCTGGGCTCAAAAGGTTACAAATGAGGAAGTTCTGGAAAAGTTGATACAGATAGGCAGTTGATAAATGTATTAAGAAATAGAAAGAAGAGTTGGATAGCACACATTCTAAGGGGGGAAGGTCTACTAAAAGAGGTCATAGAAAGTAGAATGGAAGGAAGTAGAGGCAGAGACAGGCCGAGATTAGGTATGTTAGATGGTTTAAAGACCCACTCATATGTGGACATGAAGAGGAAAGCTAAAGACAGAGAAGAGTGGAGGCGTTATATGCCATGAACCTGCCGGTAGGCAGTGCACTAAGAGAGAGAGAGAGAGATATTTGTTAATATCAATCAATCAATCAATGAGAATTTAACGTCCGGTTCCTCGCCATAAGCCAATGTCAGGGACGAAATATATGTAAATATATTTTGTTAATATTTAGCCTAACTATTTTCCAGGTAAGTTTGGAGTGAGATGGTCAGTATTGCTGAACGTGCCCTACATGTTCTTCCCATTCCTGTCTGCGGCGCAATTTCTAAACCAACGACCTTCGTCTTCTTATCCCTCCACAGATTATAGATCTATTAATAGCATGGGAAATCCCCGACAGGAATATAGGGAGGGAAATTCTACGAGAAAGGGGGTCACACAGAAAGGTCAAGGTCTAGGAAGTAGACCTATTGACCTAGTTCTTATCATCTCTCTAGTCTTGTCATTGCTGATAGCTCTGTTTCGAGGCTTTGTAAGTTGCTCGCTATTACTCTAATCAGAGGTTGTAAATCTTCGTGCGTAGATAAGACAGTGCAGAGATAAGTGGCTGTCAGCTGTGTCTGCATGAAATACTCTGTTTAGACCTATTCTTCTCCAAGCTCAATCAATCAATCAATAAGAATTAAACGTCCGGTTCCTCGCCATAGTTGTCACAATTATTATATATTAGTCTATTTGATTTTTATTTGTTCTATATTGTTATTGCTATTATGTCAATATCTTGCATTGCCTTGACAGTAACAAACTACAATCAATTCCTCGTTGTTTCATCACATAATCTGACGTCCGTAGATTGTTCAACACATAAAATAGTATACAAAATTTACAAGTAGCATGAAATATACTGATAATGAAGAGTTACAGTTAATGAAAAGTTTGGAAATTTATATTTAATTAGGCTACATAATTATGGTAGATTGCGTGTTTTATGTGCCTTCAGGTTATTAATTTCTGATTGGTTAAGTTTAGTTTTCTTTAATTAGCTTCATTTTAGCTTTTTTATCATTTACTAAATCTCTTCACACATTCATTAATTCTTAATTACTTCTTTCATTTGTTTGATCATTATATACTGAGCTGAATTATTTATAAAATTTGCTATAAATAATTTATCTTCAGTATCATTTACTAATTAAGTAAGTGATCTGATTCTATCATAATTGATTGATTAACGCTGTAATTTTTCAATTCATGAGTAATATTCAATGTTCATTTTTCTACACTCTTCTAGTCCATTATTCTAATCTATGCATAATCTTTTATTCTAATCTATGCATAATCTTTTATTCTAATCTATGCATAATCCATTATTCTAATCTATGCATAATTCATTATTCTAATCTATGCATAATCCATTATTCTAATCTATGCATAATCCATTATTCTAATCTATGCATAATTCACTATTCTAATCTATGCATAATCCATTATTCTAATCTATTCCTAATCCATAATTTTAATCTATGCGTAATCCATTCTTTGTCAGGCTGTTCTTGGTTGCTCACATGACGTTACAAAGAACTATATAAAGAACTATGAGCCGTATCTCAACGATCCTGTGGCCTTTCCTAAAGTGCAGGTACATCTTAACATTATTAATATTTCCATTTTTTTAAGTTTAATCTTATTTATTTTAATCTTCATACATATTTCTAATTTAAATTTTGTTGCTTTTTGTATCCAATATGACAAAACTCAAACTGGAATTGTATCATTTAATTTACTTTAATTATATAAAAATCGTTGGACAAACGTTGATTTCTCTGCTTTTTGTTGATATTTTCTACAGAAATTAGAAAAGATCAGTTTCCTCACACGAAAGCGAAGTCAGAGACGGTTGAGCCCAGGATTTGAATCCTGCACATACTGATCCGCGGTCGAATATTTTACCGACATCGCTAATGTTGGCTCCAGCCAATGTATATATATATCTCTCTCTCTCTTAGTGCACTGTCTACTGGCAGGTCCATGGTATATGACGCCTCCACTCTTCTCTTCCGCCTTCCTCTTCATTTCCACACATGAGTGGGTCTTTAAATCTTCTAACATACCTAATCTCGACATATATAATTTATATATATGTATATATATAAATTACTTTAAATTAATTAATAAATAAAAAATATATATATAATTTATATATATATATAAATTGATTGAGGATTAAATAAATTGTTCAACTGTGTGTGTGTGTGGATTTTAGTCTACTTGTTCTACTGTTTGTCTGTGTAGATGTTAGTCTATTTGTTTTACTGTTTGTCTGTGTAGATGCTACTCTACTTGTTCTACTGCTTGTCTGTGTAGATGCTAGTCTACTTGTTCTACTGTTTGTCTGTGTAGATGCTAGTCTACTTGTTCTACTTTGTACCGTTCTACGTCATGTCTGTATCATCTTTGATTTCTAACGGTCCATCCATGTCCAGCTGGTTAACTGACTGGTCAATACTTTGTGCCGGAGCGGCCGCTCAGGTACGATTTGTCAATCAATCAATCAATCAATCAGTTAATCAGTCTGTCTGTCTGTCTGTCTGTCTGTCTGTCTGTCTGTCTATCTGTTGGTCCATCAATTAAGCAATCAATCAATCAATCATTCAATCAATGAATCAAACAAGCAATCAATCAATATATCAAATATCTATCAGAATAACATTGAAATAAATCATTTATTGATTGATTGATTTTATTGATTGATTGATTGATTGATTAATAGGCTCAGTTTCCACATATCCTAGCACCCTTCTATTCCAGCACAGCTCCAGAGTATCGCATACCTTCCTCGTCTCAGTCCATATTCTTTCTCGTCAACGTCTTCCTACTCATCCAGCCTCATCTGCTCGCCTTGAGATGTCTGGCGGATAACTCGAGAGACAGGCGAATAGCTGCCGAAACTCACAAGAATAAGTAGATAAAATAGATTAACGAAATTAATTTAATCAATATTTTTCTAAAAAAGGTGTCCAAGAACGGGCGAATTGCTGCCGAAACTTACAAGATTAAATAGATCAAATAAGTAGATTAACTAAAGTAATTTAGTCAATATTTTTCTAAAAAATGTGTCCAGGAATGGGCGAATAGCTGCCGAAAACACATGAGTAAGTAGATCAAATAAATAGATTAACGACATTAATTAATCAATAATTGTCTAAAAAAAGGTGTCCAAGAATTGGCGAATAGCTGCTGAAACTTACGAGATTAAATAGCTTCTATTATAAATATAATTATATAATATAAAAATTATATAATTTAAAAATATAAATTAAATATATTCTAAATATTTAAATATTAATATTTAAATATTAATTAAATTATATAAAATTAAAATAAATTATAAAGTGCATTATAAATATAAAGAGCAAATAGCTTCTGAAACTAGATTATCTGAGTGGCTGTAAATGATACATTTTTTAATACTTTTGGACAATTTTTTGTATATTGTTTAATTGAGTGTTAATAAGTGTTAATAGTGTTAGTCTATGTAAATATGCTATCATTATTTATCGAAATAAAGGTGTGTAGCCAATAACTTCTTTCGCCTAGAAACCGCCAGGTACAAACTAATTAACTGAATTTAGTTAATCAGCTACTGAACTCTCAAACAATTTATTTTGTGAAACATTTATTTGTGCCACTTATGCCTATTATATGTGAGGACTTTAAATTCTCACTGATTTATAATTTTATACCTTTTGTGGAGGTTTTTATGCATTTATGATGTGCAAATCTATTAGTCTAATCTATTGTCCTTTGAGATGTGCAAACGCGTTAAATATATGTTGAAATATAAAATAGAATATCGAAGTCCTAAATTATTCTGTAATGATTCTGGAATAATTGTGTATGAAGAATGCCAATTTTTTATGATTTCATTAAAGGAATTTTTGAAATATACATGTATGCTACAATACTGTAGTAGGTGGTTGGATCAACTCGGATGTGTTGACGCAGACAGTAAATGCTAAATACTAACATTACTAAATACAGTAATACTGAATGACAGTAATGCTCTCAGATCAGCGCGGATGGGATTTGAGCCCACGAAAGTTCAATTCGCTCAGAATCTGTCATTTAAAACTTCATGACGTTACTCCTACGCAATGTAGACATTATATATGAATCTACTAAAATTAATTATAGGCTAAATTAATCCACTATACGGACTAATTTGTTTCGTTTAAATTTATTTTCCCGGATTGGTAATTAATTAATTTAATAAAACTAGTTATTATCCAAATCAATCTACATGTATTTAATGATACAAAGAGCTACATGGCTGTAAAATAACAGATTGTTTTTGCTGTGGTAATTAATTTGTTCTCCTATACCATTTCACTGATTGAAATAAATCAACTAAAGGTTTGAACGTCAGTCAGGTTTGAAAGTCAGCTGCCTAATAATTTTGATCATGCTTTAGAAAATATTGTATTTCATTTCAAAAGGTATATTTTTGAAAATTCTGATTTTTGTATCGTCAGAGAGTTCACAGTCTTTTGGTCGACACGCCTCTGTCCTCTCTTCTGGGGTTGTCTGAAACTTTTCAGGTGATATCGATATTTTCTGGGTTTCTTACACTTTTTCCAGAGATATTGAATGTTTCTGGGGTTTTCTGAAGCTTTTCGGGCGATATCGATATTTTCTGGATTTTTACACGTTTTCCTGAGATACTGATTGTTTCTATGGTTTTCTGAAGCTTTTTAGGTGATATTGATATATTCTGGGTTCTTTTACAACTTTTTTCTGTGATCTTGATTATTTCTTGGGTTTTCGTAAGTTGTTCTGGTGTTATCGATATTTTTGGGGGTTTTCTTAATGTTTTTCAGATGATATCGATATTTTGGGGTTTTCTGAAACTTTTCTGGTTTTGGTTGTCTGAAATTTTTCTGGGGATATCGATTTTTTTTAGTTTTTTCTAAAGTTTTTCTGTAGAGATGGTAACTATAGACGGTGCGAGTATTCAGTTTTTCTCGGATCCAAGGGGGGAAGCTCTTTGAGAGGTGCAAGACTCAGAGACTCCCCGGGGTACACACCCCCCTCTGTTGTTCCCCCGTCTTTCTTAATCTTTCTCGGGGCTGCGTCAGGAGCCTGTTGAGAGTCGTTGAAATGTGCGTTGATTATTCCATCCATATCTGTTCAAATAAAAATAATAATAATAAAGGTTTAACGTCCGTTTCCTCATTAAATTATGATGTCAGGGACGTCCCCAACAGCACACATCACTACAGATCAGTTCACCCAGACCAATCTGCAAAAGAAATGTGCTGAGGAGAAGTAAGAAAACGATATAAATGTTAAAAAATTAACTGAAGTAGGCCTATTGACTTTGAAATGAGATAAATAAATTCATTCAAGCAATTCTATCAGTATCTTTATTTTGACTAACATAAAGATACTTGTACTATTTGTTCTGAGTTTTCTAACATTTTACTTCGGATACTATAAATACTTTGATCAACATCATCATCGTTCCTTGTTTCCTGTTTAACTATGGTCGGGATTAGGAAATATTGTAGCAATTTCTGGAGCCTAAGCGCTCACCAAAGGAATGCCAGTGCTGACGTTGGTTTGGATCTTAGTGCTTTGTCGCCTTCTACGACTACGACACTTGCAGTATCCGGTCGGGCTTCTTCCAACAAACCGGACACAACACGGGGACGGACACAACACGAGGAGTTAAAACGATAACTAAATAATTATCGTATTTCATAATTGATTTACTCCTTATTCTTTTACTATTAACAGTAGTTCAGCAATATATCGTCTAGACATAACATAGCAACAAGCCAACAACTACCGCGCTACTGTCGTCCATGACAACATCGAGCACTATTATTTTTACTAACACGGTGCATATGAACCACTCCTGCTCGCTCCGTGATCACGTGATGGCGTGATAGTGACGTCACTGATGACGTATGGAAGGTGAAGGTCGATGAATAGTTTATAGAACAGAGCTCCCAGCAGAGCGCCGAAGTGAGGAATGATCACAGGTACCCAACACCAGTAGTTACGTGCTCTACAGTGGTGTTCATGCATCAATCAATCAATCAATTCAGTCAAGATCAGTCAAGTAATGATGGATATCCCCTTGAAGGCCCATGGAAGGTTAATCTTGTATCGGTGCTTCCTGCCGATTGGCGCTACCAATAGCAAACATATGATTAACCATGGAAAGGATTAATAATAACCTTCCAGGAACCTATAAAGCGGTCTCGAAGACCGGACACCGGTCATGACACCGCTATAGAAGTTATCGGAGGTTATTATTATTATATATTATTAATTGAAAGCTCTAATAAATATCTAATAAATTAACTATTAGATATCATATGAATTAATTCTTCTTATCTGCTTCAGTGCACTGCCAAGTGGCAGGTTCAAGGTACATATTCATACTCAAAGTCTGCCTTCTCGCTCCATAAGAGCACTCCTTAGATCAGCAAGTTAATCCTTCACAAAGTCGATGATTTAATTATAGTCTAATCATTTAGCTTTCCACAGAGGTGTCAAATCACCATTGTGATCGCGTAGTTTTACTGCGCAATTAGATTTAAGTTTTATCTCGACTGAAGCCACTGTCAATTGTTTGGCGTCCGTTTCAATCTCAACAGCATATCAGCAACTGGGAGAGAGCACTGGATTTGAATCCTGCATCAATCGACCTTCAGTAGGACATCTTATCAACTTGCTACCGGCTCAATCGATATTCTTTATTATAATAATAGGAATTAAAGTCTATTGTCATCAATGACAACATCGAGCACTATTGAGACAAATCCAAGCCGGTGAGCAAAAGAAGGTCCAAAAACGGTGCAATTCCAAAATAGAGAAAAAATCTAAAAGCTATCGTTAGCTTCAATTTCCCCCACTCGAAAGTGATGTCAGTGACGGGCGAGCCCAGGATTTGAACCCCGCACATACTGATTCAAAACGGCTACTCACGTGAAGACTGGAGTGCCCCACCCAGCCACTGCGGTGAAGAGCCGGGCTGAGAGGTCCCTGGCTGGGTTGATGGGGTACCCACAGTTGAACCCCAGAGACACCCCGATACCCAGCACCACCAGGCCTATAGCGAGTGGGGCGAGCCCTCCAGAGGGCGCAGTGTTGTTGAGATCTGTCACAGCGCATACACACAGCACGAGCAGGGCCGTGCCAAGTATCTGAGACAATCAATCAATCATTCAATTAGCCAGACTGAGCCAGTCAATAAATAAATCACTCAATCAGTCAGTCAATCAATCAATCAATCAACCAATCATTGACACAGAGCATCGGCAGGGCTGTGCCAAGTGTCTGAGACAATCAATCAATAAATTGATCGATCATTTCGTTAATCACTCCGTTGATCAATTATTCAATCAGTCAGTCAATCATTGAGTCGATCAATCAATTGATCAATTCATCAATCAGTCAGCCGATTAATGAATGAATCAATCAATAAACTGATCAATTCAATCAAGAAAACAAATAATCTGTTGTTAATCAATCATTTACTACCCTCTAAATACATTAATTAATTAATCGATCAAATCAAACTGTCCAATAATATCAATCAATCAATTAATTCATCTGATAATTTATCAGATCCACCAGCGTACACAAGGTCATTGGCCTAAGGAAACATATCCTAAACGTTACAATCAAACGACTACGCTCTGTTACAATCAATCAAGCAATCTATATAAAAATTATTTATTCTACAATTAGCGCAACTACTAAATGAAATAGAGAAATAGCTAAAAATAGATAAAAATTGGTATTAATTAAGTTTCGTAAAATGTTAAAAGCGGTAAAGCCGATGTTAACATCAGTTTCCTCACTCGAAGGCGATGTCAGTGACGGGTGAGCTCAGGATTTAAACCCCGCACATACTGATGCGCTTGTGAATAGTTTACCGACATCGCCACTGGCTCCAATCAACTATAGGCTAACCTGATCTATGATACCACCGAGCACTGTGACGTAAGGCTGGGGGTAGGTGGCCCATATCCCTCCAGTGGCATTTGGATGATCCACCACTTGTCTCACCCCTCCGTCGAACTCATTCAGAGCGTCTGTGTGTGATAAATTGTAGATAGAATAAATTATTATAAATATATTATTTAATATACATGTAAAGTGTATTCTGGTAAAAAGCTGGTAAAGTTAATGTTAACGTCAGTTTCCTCACTCGAAAGCGATGTCAGTGACGGGAGAGCCCAGGATTTGAACCACGCACATACTGATCCGCGGTCGAGTACATTACCAATATCGCCACTGGATCCAGCCAGAATTGTAGATAGATTAAACTAGAATTGTTTGGCTTAAGTGTACATCAATCAACTAATTATTCAATCAATCAAAGTCATCAAATTGAACAATAAATTCGACCCAATCAGCAAATCGAGGTTACACCCACTGCTGTTCCATGCAGTGAGGAATGTCGTCACACGCAGGCTAAATTGTATTTCAATAAATCTGCAATTAATTTTATTAATGAAATTAATTTCAATTAACCTAAATTCCCTCCCGACTTAATCTACGATAAGGAAACCACTTGGTTGAGCCATTGACGTCACTGACATGCCTTTTGCCGAGGAACCGAACGTTAAATTCTTATTGATTGTTTGACGTTGCCTTGTGGCGAAGAACCGGTTAAATTCTTTTTGATTTATAGATGTAATCCATATTTACAGGTATCTGACTGAGGACCAGTACTTTTAGGGTTAAAATATAGTGCCTGGCCAGAAACTAACGTAAAACTTTAGATAAAAAGCTTTAAACCAAAAGTTTAGTGTACGAAATATTCGAATTGACTTTGGAACCAAAAATCTCTTGTTTGTCTCTCTGGTAAGAGTACGGGGCTCGTGTCATAATGTACGGGGTTCGACTCCTGGACACTTTCGTCGAAGTTATCTTGTTGGGCGATGAAATGGTTATCTTTCTTTCTCTCTCTCTCTCTTTCTCTCTCTCTCTTTCTCTTTCTCTCTCTCTCTCTCTTTCTCTCTCTCTTTCTCTCTCTCTCTCTTTCTCTTTCTCTCTCTCTCTCTTTCTTTCTCTCTCTCTCTCTCTCTTTCTCTCTCTCTTTCTTTCTCTCTCTCTCTTTCTCTTTCTCTCTCTCTCTCAGTGTACTGGCTACTGGCAGGTCCATGGTATATAACGCCTCCACTCTTCTCTCTCGTCCGCTTTCCTTTTCATGTCCACATATGCGTGGGTCTTTAAATCATCTAACATACCTATTCTCGGCCTGCCTCTGCCTCTTTTCCTTTCCATTCCACTTTCTATGACCCCTTTTAATGGACTTTAGAAGGCCCCCTTAGAATGTGTTTCTGTATACATTTAAATTTCCTGATACATTTATCAATTGTCTATTGATACCAACTATCTCCAGAACTTCCGCATTTGTAACTTTGAGTCAAGCTAATCCTTTCCATTCTTCTCCATATCCACATTTCCAGCGCCTCCAGTTTCCTAATATCTTCCTCCCAGAAGGTCCATGTTTCCACCCATACAATAGTGTGGTTCAAACCAAAGTTTTCACTATCAATATAACAACACGAGGCTATAGTGTTTGGTTGTACCCAGATAAACGATGTAGACGACGAAAGCGGCGACGAATCCCGCGAGATACTGGGCGAGCCAGTAGACTGGAACCTTGCGCCACTGCAGTCTACCCAGCACAGCCATTGTCAGTGTCACAGCAGGGTTCAAGTGACCTCCTGGAAGTGAAATAATAAATCTATTACAATCTTTAATTCACCAAATTAATGGCAGTAAGAAACACGTACCACAGAAATAAAACATAACACAAATCAACGTAAAGAAAATAAAAAAGTAAATATATATAACTAAAGTACCAAACGCAATCCTTTCTCATATATCATTAGTATTAGTTATGGCAATAACTCTTTAAAATAATTCCAAAATTTATACCTGATACAGGCCAATGAGTCCTGACTCTCAGTGGAATATTTTCTTTTATACGATATAAAGTCCAAATAGTCAGGATAATAAGCCTCTAAATTCTCGGTTATGCTATTATAAATTACTGATTTATGCAGTAATTGCTAATAGCTTAACGTATCTATTACACGCAATAAATCAATATAGTCATATGGATTAGATGTAAGCGCTTCAGTAGTGATTGACAGAGGTTCGAATCCTTGGTCTGGCTTGATCCTGAAATAAATTTTTTCCAGTTGATTTTAAGATTTTTATTCAATATTTTAAAATATTAATTAATGTTGTGACTGTAAGGATGTACGCAAACCAACGAAGCCAATTTGCAAGTAGCAATCTCTGTAGCAAGGAGTAAATAAGTTAATCAATAAACTAGCTAATCAATCAGTCAATCATTCTGTAAAAATAATCGAACACGTGGCGCCTCTGGCGAAGCCTTGAAAAATTCTCCAAAAAAATTAATATGTCAATATGACGACAGTTTACGGCTCACTATGGTATAACAATTAATAGCAATACCTGCAGTTATTGTTGTACAGCTTAGTTATAGTTACAAAAAGCTGGTAAAGATGGTGTTAACGTCAGTTTCCTCACACGAAAGTGATGTCAGTGACGGGCGAGCCCAGGATTTGGACCCCGCACATACTGATCTATACTGGTTATAGTTATAGTTATGGCAATGGCTTTTGTCATAGTCATAGTTTAGTTACATTTACAGTTATAATTATAGTTACAGTAAAGCTTATAGTTATGTTTATAGTTATAGGTATAATTATTGTTATAGTTATAGTTTTAATTGCAGTTATATTTATAGTTATGTTTAGAGTTATAGTTATAGTTTTAATTATAGTTATGATTGCAGTTATAGTTATTTTTGTAGTTATGGTTACAATTATAGTTATAGTTATAGTTAGAGTTACAGTTAGACTTAGAGTTATAAACATAGTTACACTTATAGTTATAAAAGTAATATAGATACATTAAAATGGAAGCAAGAGCGACAGATTAATCGTGTCTCTGCGCTAGACTCACCGCTCACCCCTGCAGACACCCATACACCCATGGCCACGCCTATAGCCCAACCCCAATGTAGGGCCGGCACCGTGATCAGGGGGGTGCCCACCCTGCTTAGAACTAACTGAGCCACACAGCCATAGCCAAATATCTGCCAATAGCAAGAACAGTTCGAGTGATACCGTCGTTCATGACTAGAAAACTGGGCGGTGTACACCACTCAGTATATAAACATCCTTTCATCATCTCATCATCATCATCATCATCATCACCATCATCATCATCATCATCGTCATCATCGTCGTCGTCGTCATCGTCATCATTGTTATCAACATCATCATCATCATCATCATCATCAACTCAGCTCGGAAGCGTGATTGAAGCCTATTCAAATAATGACAGCATTTATAAGTTTAGGGGTTGTGGACCTCTTGAATCTGTAACAACGGGACTGAGCTACAATTTGTTGTTTTCATCTTCTGAACGTCAACATCTTTTAGTGTTACTGTATGCTCTGTCACGTCCTCAAGCATAAGGTGTTCAGAACAAATGTGCAACTTTAAAATCAATCAATAACGCTCTCAACAGCTAGTGCGAATCCAATTGTACGCAGCCCCATAGTATTACATCAGATGCGTGGGTCTTATTTGAAACCGGTGTATATGCTAATTGATTTGATAGTAGAAACACATAATAATGAGTTGTAAATAATTTAAGGCATATGGCGTAGAGGTTAGAGTGTTCGCCTCGGTAACAAGTGGACTGTTTTCAAAGACCAGATAAGTCAACAACATAAAAATATTCCCTAGGGTCAAAGGAAAGAGAGAGAGAGAGAGAGAGAGAGAGAGAGAGAAAGAGTGAGTGAGAGTGAGAGAGCGAGAGAGAAACGACAGATAGATAGAGTGAGAGAGAGAGAGCAAGAGAGAGAGAGAGAGAGCAAGAGAGAGAGAGAGAGAGAGAGAGAGAGAGAGAGTTAGACAGCTTCTAAGAAGAAATCAGAAGAAAGCCTACCAGCAGGACCAAGGTACCGATGAACTCCGCCAGACCCTCGATGATGACTCTGTTAGATAGTCTAAGTCTGTCTCTAAGTCTCTCTCTCCAAGGTCTATCAAATGTCTCGCTACTCGCAATGATGTCTGATAGGACACCTGGCGCCATCTCTAGACGTGCAGCTATCGAGTTATCAACAGATCAATCCATAGATCAATCAATCAATCAGTTGTCTGCAGCAATCATTCAGTTATCTGTAGCAATTAATCAATTGTAAAGCTGATAAATCTAATGTTAACGTCAGTTTCCTCACTCGAAAGCGATGCCAGTGACGGGCGAACCCAGGATTTGAACCCCGCACACACTGATACGCGTCGACTGAGCAAGCTTTGTTGGTGTGCTCAGTCGCCATGCAATCAATCAATCAATTAGTCAAGCAAAAAGTCAAATAAATCTTTAATAAATGAAAAAAATTGATAGAACTATGCCATATCAATCAATCCGTTAACCAATCAAGTAAATTAATCGATTCATCCATGAATCTATGATAAATGTAAAATTAATCAATAAATGTATGAAATAATGATAGACCCCTATCAATCAATCAATTTGTTAATCAATCACATAATCAGTCGATTTATCCGTCAATCAATCTCTCATTTAATCAACCACTAAATTAATAAATAATACTATATGAATCAATGAAACAATCAGCCAACCATTTAGATAATTAATCAATCAATTTATCAGTCTCTCAATCAAATACTAACTAAACCAATAAACCAATCAATCCAGCAATCAGTCATTCAATCAGTTAATAAATCAACATGACCATCAATCAATCAATCACTCAAGATATGCAGTAGTCAGACAGTAGGAAAGTCAATCAGTCATTCGATAAATTGCTTATCAATCAATCATATAGTCAGTGATATCGATCAATGAACCAACAAATCAATCAATCAATCAAATAGCCACTCAATTAATCGATAAACTGATCTAGTCTCATATGTATAGATAAGTTCACCTAAAAAAGCTTAAAGCTTAAAGCTAGGTTAAAGCAAAATTATTGGCAGTACCAACTTTTTCCTTAGTTCAATATAAATTAGCTGAAAGATTGTATTCAAGGATACAATGTGATACTAAAGATTGCTGTAACACTTTCTTTACCAGGATTTATTTTTGGAACTAGAATAAAGCGACGCTATTTGTCAGTTTGGATGCTGAGCATTTTGGGAAATTGGTCTCTCTCGCATCCAGATTGCAAGAACGTCTTAGTTGCGTATGTGGACTTTCACGTACGGTAAAATTAACTGAGATATCCAGAATCTAACAGATCCCTCTAAACTAGCTTTAACTGCGTCAGTGCAGCAGTTAAATGGTGTACTCACTAACGCAAAGTAATAGTAGCTGGGTTGTAGTGTGCTTAACGTCAATGTCAGAAGCACAAAGCTTCTCTTCAAGATAAAGCATTTCGTGCCACCTTTACTGAATTGGCACAAGTTAAGTGAGTTACGGAATAAACTGTAGGGTAATTAATATACCAAATGACATTTGCATTACCAGCGGCACTTTTCCATATAAAGCTAATGGCAGCTATCCTAAATACTTAAATACAAATTAAAGAGACTAAAGAGTAGTAGGTTTAGAGAAAAATAATAATTGTAATGACATCTTCAAGATTAAGTTTTGCGACGTGTATGGTAAAAAAGCTAAAGCTAAGGTTAACGTCAGTTTCCTCACTCGAAAGCGATGTCAGTGACGGGCGAGCCCAGGATTTGAACTCCGCACATACTGATCCGCGATCGAGTATCTTACCGACTTCGCCACTGACTCCAGCCAAATGATCGTCCGTATGAACGATCGTTACTAGATTCAGTTCTACGACAATAGTTTTTTCTAAAGAAATGTACGAGGACGACGAATTCAAAGAAATCGAGGAAGACCGAGATTAGAAATCGGATACTAAATTAAAATTATTTATTATGGCTAAGCAAAATAGAGAATGAAGATACGTGAAGTTACGTCAAAAACCTGCCGTTAGGCGGCATACTGAGAATATAATTAATATTAACTTTTCGATCAGATGGATTTTAGTTTTTTAAAACTTTTTTCAGGTTACTACTTTGCTGCGTAGATAAACTGATACCAAATACAATTCCTCCACCTGTAGTGTCTCATAATAGTTCCCTACCTTGCTGATTTTGTTATCTATATGCAATTATGCATCTGTCTGCAAGTAAAGTAAATTAATAAAAATAAATAAAGGCTTAACGTCCGTTTCCTCATCCAGGTATGATATCAGGGATGTACGTTAAATGCAGCTTATGGGACCCTAGCAGGGAAACGCACCTCAAAAAGATTGAGAGCTAGGGGAACGTAATTCCCTGCGTCCCTCCCCCCACTTTAACCACTGTAAAAAGTAAATAAAATAATCTAAAATAGAAAAGTCCTTGCGACTCGGGTAGTGCTCTAGTAGTTATTATAGTTATCCAGGCTGGAGCTACTGGGCGTGTAAATACTGATAAACTACATCTATCGATTTGTCAGGCCTACATTGGCCTGCGTAACCAATGGTATTGGTGGCCAAGTTCTGTATTTCTCACGCAGTTTAAATGACAATTTGGAATACGTTTTATTCATAAGGGGGACCAATGCGATTAAGTTGTTTTCTATTTTAGAGCGTCAGTGTAAGATATTCGACCGCGGATCAGCATGTGCGGGTTTCAAAATCCTGGGCTCGCCCGTAACTGACATCGCTTTCGAGAGAGGAAACTGACGTTAACTTTAGCTTTACCGGCTTTACCAGTGTAGCCGGTGTATTAAAATTCAATCGAATAAGTTTCATCAAGTTAATCGATGGTTTGCTCATTGTATTGTTACACATCGATGTGATTCTGAGCGAGATAGTGAGGTGGCAGAGATGATTATTTTGTGCCACGACACAAGCGCATGGAATGTGGAAGTAGAGAATTTTAGATTTATTCTCAGAAGAGAATTATGCTTTTCCCCTTGATATTTAATTACACATTAAAACTGGTCAAAGGAGACCAACCATTAATTTTAAATTGACCATATATAAAACCACACGATATAATGCTAAACTAAATCCATTGATAATTATTTTAGCTTTAGTAAATATATTAGCTTTAAAGAAGAGAATGATGACGTCAAAAAATGAATATTTTAAAGTTCGGTGCGGAGAAGGAAGGGTAATAGAATTGATGTGGGACTAAAGAAATGCTGCCGTCTTGATGTATGCGTGTGAAACCTGGGAAAGTACTAGTAAACTACAACACAAACTAAATTGTTTTCAACAAAGATGTCTTAGAAGAATCTTAAAAATTCATTATTGAGACCACATCAAAATCAATCAATCAATAAGAATTTAACGTCCGGCACCTCGCCATAAGGCAATATCAGGGACGTCAAAAATGAAACAGTACTGAAAGGTTTGGACAAATAAAATTACACGAGTTTTGAAATAAGGGTGAGGTTCTTGGCCCACTTATTTGTCTTTCAGATATACTTGTTGTAAATACTTTAACTGTTTCAATTGAGAGTTGTTGCCATTGATTAATAAATACTGCGTCAACAAGAGTACTAAGTGAATCTTGACAAAGGACTTCCAGGTTGAGAGACTTGACTGGAAGTCATTATTGCGAAACTACTTTGAACATTCGCTGGAAATCATTTAATTAATTGTTAGTTTTTAATTTTTAGTTGATTGATTGAGTGTATACTTGCTTCGATTTTTTTTTCTGCGCTATTTTTGTGTTTATTTGTATGATTGTGCTGTAGTTTGTTTCTTGTCTTGCTACCTGAATGGTGGAATATAAGTTATATATATATATATATATATATATAGATATATATATATATATATATATATATATATATATATATATATATATATATATATATAAAGAATGCATGAGGATAGATATGCAAAGGCTGAAATTAACTTTGAACTTCAAGCAGTATTAAAATTTAAAGTATACAGAGTATATACCCTTTTTATTGTTTAATATCGTCTTTTATATTAATTTAACTGAATAAAAATTTGATAACTCAATATCTACAACACAATAAGAATCAAAATTTATCAATGAAGATTACACGCAATCAGATAATAATAAATATTTATTACATTTATAGAAGTATGACATAGATATACTACGCTTTCAGTAGGCTAATTGGAAATAAATTTATATTAAATAAATAAATTATCAATTATAGTTACACTAGTATAAATTAAATCTAAAAATTTAATTTATACCTTCAAACAATATTAAAATTTAAAGTATACAGAGTATATACCCTTTCTATTGTTTAATATCGTCTAATATACCTAGTAATATACCTAGATAATTTCAGAAATTTTATGGGCGAATATTGAAAAAAATTTAGAAATGATATAAGTACAAATTATCTATATATTAATTCAGTAATTAATAGCAAGAGTAATTTAGAATAAATTTAGTCTATTTGATAAAAATGGTATACAAGATAGAGAAAAACAAATACACACTTCTTTGATAGAATGCCAGCAGGTATATATTTTGATATAAAGAAACTAAAAACTTCATACGCAAAAGTGTTTGCTTTTAAAAAATAAAACAGTGATTTATTTAAAATATATCTTGAAAGTTTAACTTTTAATATAAATGATGGCAAGCAAATATAAAGTAAATCAATCACTGAGCCTTAAATAAAATAAAATAATAAAAATTTTGATTAAACAACTACCACACATAATACAATAAAACACATCAGTGTACTTAACATAATTAAACACATTACAGTGAAACAGTGTCACAATATATTGTCACACGAAGAAGAGCAGCATATCGCGACAAGTTTATCATTGACGTTTCTTAGCACCGTTTGTGCGGCGTTTAGCAGAGGATTTCTTCTGCTGACTGGACAGATGTCGCCACCGGATGATATTAGAAAGAAGAAGAAGGAAGTTGACCACGTAGGTTGTCACGCAGACCACGCAGAGATCCTCAAGAACAAAGATCAAGATCGAGGCCAGATAGATTGAGCCCAGGTTAGCGAGGACACACATGCCGAGCTGAGCCTTTACACTAGAAAGACTTTCCGTGATTTCTAAGTAAAATAAAATAAAAATTATTCATTGAACATTCGTCGTACATTTATTATTTATTATCTCTTTAAGCATTCATTACACATTAGTACATTCATTATTCATTGAACATTCGTTGTACATTTATTATTTATTATCTCTTTTAGCATTCATTATACATTAGTACATTCATTATTCATTGAATATTCATTATACAGTACATTCATAAATTAATTATTTGTTGGACACATTCATACAGAGTAATTCATATTTATTATTCACTTGATTATACCTTATTTCGTATAATTATAAATCAAAATGACTGAATAGGCAAAAATAAACTTTTATATCAACATTTAACACATTTTTCTATTCATAATAAATATTTTGTAATATTTAACTTATTCCATATGAAAATAGTTTTTCATATAGCTTTAGCAACTTTCTACACTGTCATTTAGTATTTAATTAAGCCAAAAATTAAGATTTAATAACACTATATGAACAGCTATTGACTGTCACAGAAACACCACTGGAAATACCACTTTAAACATTTTTATAATGATATTAAAAATATCATTACATTGATTTTATCATCATATTGATCTTATCATCACATTGATCTTATCAACATATTGATTTTATCATTACATTGATCTTATCAACATATTGATCTTATCATCACATTGATCTTATCAACATATTGATTTTATCATCACAATGATCTTATCAACATATTGATCTTATCATCACATTGATTTTATCAACATATTGATTTTATCATTATATTGATCATATCAAAATAATAATAATAATTTAGTAATTAAATTATTAATCATAATAATAATAATTATTATTATTTCAAAATTTAATTTCTAATTATTGCTATTATCATCATATTACCTAGAATGACTTGAAGTGCATAGAAAACCAGGCCAAACACACTGTTAGGTAGATTCAGCGGGTGATCCGTACCAATGATATACTCCAGTAGACCAAACCCACGTCCATATCTACTCAACATACAACACTGTATTACCGGCTGGAGCCAGTGGCAAGTCGGTAAGATATTCGACCGCGGATCAGTATGTGCGGGTTCAAATCCTGAGCTTGCCCGTCACTAAAATCGCTTTCAAGTGAGGAAACTGATGTTAACCTTAGCTTTTTTTACCAATGATATATTCCAAGAAACCATAACCAATGTCCATATCTACTCCACAAACATCACAGCGTTACCGCACTGATACCATAGACAACTCTTTAGCTGGATGTACAAAATAATCTAGTAACAAATTGAAGCAAATAAATAAACAAGCAAATGAAGCGATATTTAAAGTAATAGTACCTAAAGAGAATAAGGCTTTTGGTTTGGCCCATAAAATATAGAAGAAATGTACTACTTATTGAGGAAAGAAAACTATACTATAGGCTGCATCTTTTTAAATAGCAGAACCTCAACATAATAAAGTAGTACTTTAGTTCTTAACAATTTAAAAATACTTTAAAATTAGACACAGTATACATAGAGATACAACAAACCAAATAAGCTTCTAGAAATTTTTATCAGCAGTTAAAATTAAATTAAGCTCAATCTTCAATAAGCTTCTAAATATTGACATGATAACTATTAAAAAACTTGGGTTAAAGTATGAAAGACATAACACAATAAACATGACAAAATTTATGCAAAATATTTAGAAATTTAAAAAACATTTTTCAAGAGAGAAAAATATATTTTAGTTATACTTTGAGGTGAAGACTTTGATGATTTTGACAATTTCTAGAAACTTTAAATTTATACATAGTATATACAGAGATAAAATAAAATAAATAAGCTTCAGGAAAATTTTATCAGCTATTAAAATTTAAATTAGGCTCAATCTTTGATAACTTTCTAAAAGTCAATATGATAAATATTTTTAAAACTTGGGTTAGAGTATAAGAGACATAACAAAATATTGAAAATATACATTATAAAATATACATTATAAAATATACATTATAAAATATACATTATAAAATATACATTATAAAATATACATTATAAAATATACATTATAAAAAATACATTATAAAATATACATTATAAAATATACATTATAAAATATACATTATAAAATTTATGCAAAATACATAGAAACTTTAAAAATCATTCTTCAGGAGAGAAAATAGTATTTTGGTTATACTTTGAGGTGAAGACTTTGCTGCAACTGATGCTGGCACTAATATCACATCCTGCCGTGTACTTAGAGTCTTGTTCCTTCTTCATCTCCACGTATAGAGCGTAAGCTGCCAGAGCCACGCCCAAACAACATAGCGTCGAAGTGAAAACCCTCGTTCTCATGGCGCCCTATATAGTGATTTACTGGCAGCTAGTTCAGACCACAGGTTAAAGTTAAAAGTAAATATCTGAAAAAAATAAATGAAAAGATGATTAAATGTTAAAATAAATATATTATAGTAGGAAATTAAAAACAATAAATATTATTTATTATTATTTAAATTGTTAATTATTTAACATTAGAACTATGGTGTTAAGCATATTTGACACAGATGCTATTAAAATGCTATCATCATCAATGAAGTTAAGCAAGACCGGGTAGTGCATGGATCCTCGTTCATATTGAAAGACGGAGTGTTCACAGAAATGAATAGAAACCTGGGACATTGAAAAGTTATTCTTAATATGTGCAGACTGCATTGTACTGTTTATAGGCAACGATTAATGATAATTGCGGAAATAACGAAAATTAGTTATAAAAGAGAATTTAAATATAAAGAACATGAAGAAATGAGTAAATGAAAAATTGACTGTAATATGGTTTCAGTCTACGGTAAGAAGATGGAGAAACAGTAGCATAGCTGTTCATTTATATATAATAAGCTATGGGTACTTTTAATTTAATACGGTATCACATAAATTATTTAGATATTTTACATTAAACATGGGCTTGAAAACTTCCAAGCACATGAAAAGAAATAAAACATTATATTTATACAAGCAGAATTAACCCATAGGCACAAAAGACATTATTATTAAAAATTAATTTTAAGCAATTCAGTAATTTCAACAATGCTATATACTATCGTAGATTTTCTATAGCCGATCGAGAATTATATTAAAAAGATAAGATTCACTTTGTCACGATTATTTCTTTTACAAAGAAAACCACGTACAAACGAT
The DNA here is from genome assembly GCA_905160935.1 of Enchytraeus crypticus. Classification (NCBI taxonomy): domain Eukaryota; kingdom Metazoa; phylum Annelida; class Clitellata; order Enchytraeida; family Enchytraeidae; genus Enchytraeus; species Enchytraeus crypticus. Next base: position 1,576,314 of record CAJHZI010000517.1, on the reverse strand, counting down.
TATATCTCATCACTTGAATAATATAATTAATTTAACATTTAATTTAACGTTTATTCTATAAGAATCCTATCGTAGCCGTTTCCTAAATATTTACCATATTGTATTTCACGGAATATATATATTCATAAGTTTTTATATATAAAGGTAGTTACGCAGTATTAATTATAATTTATGATACGAAAGTGTTCACATTTAAAGACTTCAATTAATACCAGCTGATTATTGTTTATAAACATTGTTCTTATTTGTTGTCGGTCTATTCTTCTTGTTTATGTTTTGTTCCAGTCAATTAATAAGAAATTCTTTAGATATTAATCAAAGAGAGAGAGGTTTGATCTGCAGCTTTTGATAAAGAAATTAGTCGCAGAAAATATTAATTTAACAATGACGCAATATATAAAAGTGCTTTAGAAGCAGCAATGCTAAACTGCTGTTGTCGTCAATAAAAGCTTCGAGCTTCATTTGGTTTATTTAGATTGCAGCAGACCAAAGTCTGGATTGAAAATTAATCAAGATAAAACCAAATTAATGTCAATAATAAAGGATGAAAAAGTCTTCAAAAAAGTAACTGCTAACTGTTAAACTTTAGAAAAAACATTACAATTTTTGAAAAGCTTCTGGCTGTTTAATTGTTATTGATCTTGAAGTGAAATGAAAGCAGAAGGTGGATGAAGCTCAGAAATTAAATGAAAAATTTCTCGAGGAACAGTGGCGAATCCAGGGGGGGCCAGAGGGCTCGGGCCCCCCCTTAGGCTCGACGATAAAAAGTTTTAAACAATATTTTCATTGTTTCTATGTAATTTCTAGATGTAAATATGTTTTAAGGGCGTTAGGAGGGTTAGAGGGGAGGTGGGTTCAAGAGGGAACTCGAACAGTCCGACTACCTGTATTTTTTTCAAATATGGGCCCCACTAGGGGCCCATATAACGAAAGGGGGGGGGCGAAAAATGTTGACCGTTTCACTAGCTCTCAATTTTCACTTTAGCCACTGTATTAAAGGAAAAAAAGTGCAAATAAAAAATGTGAACTCTCTCCCGGAACAGTGGTGCAAACCGCCTTGGCTGGGATCGAGGGCCTTAAGCCCCCCCCCCGCATCGTCCGCCAAAGGTCACTTTTGCAATTGGTCCAGATCCGCTGAGTTTCGTCAGAGCCTCAGAGGTGAATAAATTAACCTACTTTTTTTCCAAAAAAAGGTAGGATTTTAGGCATTTTAGGTTTTCCTCTCACTTTAGAACGGGTATGAGGGGGGGGGGGGTAAGATACGGGGATATACTCACTCCATGAGCCGAGCGTAGTATGCTGAAAAATTGTGAGCCCCCCACACAGCATTTTTTCTGGTTAAGTCACGTCCCGAAGAAGGCGGGGCGTAAGTAAAAATATGTACACTGTCCAAAAGAATTTTTCGGCCCCCCCGTTAAAAAAATTCCTGGACCCGCCCCTGTCGAGGAATAACAACTTATAGCAAGATTTAGTCCTGAAAAGGCACGATATAAACTTTAGAATTACACAGGAATTCTCAACTCCTAAATAATATCTGCAATATTCTACGGTTATGACTCGTAGAAAATAACAAAAGGAATGAAATATTGAATTGAGATGCAAATGAAATGTGAGCTTCAATGTTGGATTACAGAGTCAATATCAAGAACTGGAGCATTCTAGGTTTTACACCAGATATATGATCATTTCTGTTATTTTTGTTGTTATCCATCGCCCAGGCCTGCTGCACATGATCAATCATGCGTCATGGGTGTCTTCTTGGCGCAAATCATGGGTACTTCTTGGCGCAGATAATTGGTGTCTTCTTGGCGCAAATCATATGTATCTTCTTGGGTCAAATCATGGGTATCTTCTTGGGTCAAATCATGGATATCTTCTTGGCACAAATCATGGGTATCTTCTTGACGCAAATCATGGGTACTTCGTGGCGCAGATAATGGGTGTCTTATTAGTGCAGATTATTGGTGTCTTCTTGGCGCAGATAATGCGTAGATAATACTCATATCAACCTTCGTAGCGTAGTTTACACCTTGCTCTTCGAAAAGATGCAGATCTCGACGCCTTTATCAGAAAGAATTTTCTTCTAATTATGTATCACCATAGAATTGTGGTGAAGTCATAAATCTTTGTCCGCTCAGTTAAGTACAAAGCGTTGTTTTCAGTAGCAAGTCATGCGCCGATGATGAGTCAATCAATTTGGGCTTCACGTGATCAATGCTGTCATCAGGCTTTCCTATTTGCCAGGACTTAATTATCGTCTTCCAGCCTGAAGCATAAATAAGAAATTGTTTACGCAAACAAATGGTGTTAATTGAAGCGAAGTGTAAGTAACGCAAATTCAAGTAAAATGAGAGTAATGTAAAGTTATAACCAGACAGAGTCTATAAGAGGGCTTGTGATTGTCTATAAGTGTATTTATTATTGCATAATCATGGATTGATATTGTATAATTATGTGTAAGTATAGTATAATTGCGAAAAATTGCATTTCTCACATCTACCCTCATTTACGATTATGTAACATAATAGTTGCAGTGTTCCTTTGATTAAATCTCGATAAAACTGTGTTTTTTGTCGTAGTACAAGCAATATGATTTCTGAAAACAATGTCAACAGTAAAAGCATATATAATAAAGGCATCTGTAAATAATTAGAGTCATACATCAGCAACTGAACGCGACTCTCAGACAGCAAAAGCTCAGTAGTTCAGCGACAAATATAGATACCTATAACTCTCTCAATATGACACTTTGCTGGTTCATACAAAATACCAGGTCCAAGGTACATATTGTAGCTCGTGAATCAATGATAGTAAACAGGGGTTCAAGTGAAGGGAACGCATGAGAACTCAGTTCCACTAGCTGTTATTTTTATCCGAAGTGCGTTCCGCCGCTAGGGAACGCACTTTATGAGACACACACGAGTTATACTAGGGGCCCCGCGTAATGGAAGGGACCCCACAATTTTTGTGAGTTCCACAAGCTCTGATTTCCCATTTTAACCACTGATTTTAAACAATAATTTCAATATCTGAATTGTAGTTATATAACGCATTGATTAATGCATTACCTACAGAAAACACTAAACAAATATATTTTAATGGTATGCAATATATTATTATGAGAGAAAATGAAACAGAAGTTTATATTAACATCACTGATGTGAGTTAATTTGATTAACAACAATTTGATAGCATCAAACTATTTTAGTACAATTTATAATATAACCGAATGCAGTGTAATTCAAATTAGAATTTATCCAACAACTTTGAAAATTTTGAAAAGTATAGCAATCTAGAAGACTGTTGAGGTCGATTTTTAATTGCATAAACAGACTTTGTAAAATGTTTCTTATCAGCAATCATAATACAATCAATGATTATATAACGACTCAAAAACAAATATAATCATTAGCTTCATTACAAAAACTGATAACAATGACAAGTATAGGTTACTAGTAAGCATTGTGCAATATTTGTTGTACAGGCCTAAGTCTAATGTTGCTGTAATGTATCCTAGAATGGGGAGGGGATGAATCAAGTTAAACAGATTTATCGTAGATCTATGTTTATCGTATAAAACCATGCACATTTATGCACACACATACACATATACACACGCTCGCATTCTGACTGTAAAGATGGTTAACTACTTTTTTCATAAACATGATAAGCTCCAGCACGTAGGCCTATTTGCCAGATTTGTTAATTTCGCTAAACCAAGTGCGCTAAATCTCGCCCCGTAATCTAAGTAAAGGGAAGCCCTCTGATCATGCGCCCATGTATAGCAGTATTTACTCAACAACACTCCATGTAGTTGTAATAAGTAGGAGAGTACATCTCCGGCTGTGGCTAATTCATCTACAATCACAGCAGCTGTAAGTATAATAGGCGTAGATCATAACCGGGCTGATGTTGCTGTTGTTGTACCTAATTGTACCTAATTGTAGTCAGAGTATTGTTAAGTGCAATGTTGTACCCGAGTGTTTAGTCATATACTGTAGATACAGTCGCATGAAAGTGACGCATTGCTCATCACAGTTCGTTAAAAGCAATTACGACTATTTTAGCTCTTGATATAGTAAACTGAGATCAGTTCATTTAATTACAATACACAGTCTCATGTAGAAGAGTCTGTACTAGTATATAAGCTGCTAAGGTGCTAGTATGAATTAACTACTCTGATAACTCAAAGTCTCAAACACTATTTATAAATATAGATTTTTAATACTACTTCAATTAAATTAATTAAGAGATTGAAGCATAAATTCTATCGCTGAGATTAAATAGTTAATAGTCTACTGTTCTCTTGGTTTACATTTCATACGTACTGTAAAGAGAGAGAGAGAGAGAGAGAGAGAGAACTATGTTTATTGAAGTACACATACAAGTATACATACAATCACAAGGTCATCAAAGAGGGTATGTATACCCTATCTAATTGACAGCCAGCAAAACTGTAGTTTAAATCCATGAATATACTTTGTAATTAAAATTGAAATCCATTGGACTTGAGTCAATCAGCGGAGGTAGATTTCATTTGCCGTTGTTTTGCTTGCAATTATTATCAATTATAATTAAGTAGGCTTATTAGTAAATTATCAACAAGGGTTTTTGTTAAACCATAATCCCAATACTAAACCCTAAACCATAACTCCACACCGTAACTCTATAAAATGTAAAAACTTAATAAAATTTATATAAAAAAGAAAATGACGCTTGTAGAAATCAAACACACTACATCAGGATTGGCAATGGGGAGCGCTTTCATTGTTACGCTAAAGCTGATCAATGCCAAAAACTGTTTAGGAAGTGTATTTAAAGAAATGGCAATAGATATCGCATAGAATCTCGATCTATTATTTAACTATATTATTGTGAACCATTAGAGTTAATAAAATTGTATTAATTTGTACATACATACTCGACACACTCGAGCTACCGTCACAAAGATTAAGGTATCATTAAATTACTGGCGAGTTACCTGCATGTAACTTTATAATTTTTCATATTTTTATTTAAGAGAAGGAAACGAAGCTCATTAAGTAATTATTATTAGCTTACATATTTAAGGCATAACCATCAATTATTTTGTGGTATTTATTATTATAAAAAATTTCATAATTTAACATATGTATTAGAAAACTACTTATGAGATGATCTAGATATATGGACCCAATAAATAGATTAAGAAAAGTGAAAATAATTATTTATTAAAATATTGCTGCAGAAATTGATATCTTAATCACGACAATAAGTCTGCAGTAAAAATATTAATTTATAACAGCTCAGACATTATTAATTAAATCGATTGAATAACATTCAACCAATGGGAAACACAGCTGCAAAGAAATCTAAGCGTAGGGAGGAGGGTAAAGAGAAGAAGAAGGACGGAAAGAAGAAGAATCGTGGATCAAATAAACGTGGATATGCCTGGGAACGAAAGCTTCTTCAGAAGCAGCTCTATTCCACCGGTCTCATCACACACTCTGTTATTGTGGATAAAACTGACGGCTCCATCATGGCCGTACAGCCTGCTACGTTCGTTCCAGACGAATTAGGTATCCATGGAGTTTATTATTATTTGATATTTATATAATTATTTATATTTATTATATATATTGTTTACTCATTAATTCCAGCTTTACTATTGTTATTTTGTATTATTTCATTTTAAAAGTTGTTGCAATTTGTTTTCAAAAGCTAATTCAACGTCAGTTACGTTGATCTAAAATGATGTCAGTGACTGGTTAGTCTATTAGTTGAAACCCGCATCTACTGATCCGCAGTCCGTTACGATGACGACTAGGACTCGTAAGCTTCTACATAAAACGAAACTTCGATTAGAGAGAGAGTTCTATGTTGTCGCGGACATGTGTCTTTAATGACTGGCTGGAGCCAGTGCCGATGTCGGTAAGATACTCGATCGCGGATCAGTATGTGCGGGGTTCAAATCCTGGGCTCTCCCGTCAGTGACATTGCTTTCGAGTGAGGAAACTCACGTTAACATCAGCTTTATCAGCTTTTAGCTTTAATGTACAAATAGTGCGATGTTGATCATATGACGTTTGTTTATAGAGAATTCTCACATGACGACGTGAAGCGTAAACATTGACTATAGGCAGGTCCACGTAAACATTGACTATAGGCAGGTCCACGTAAACACTGACTATAGGCAGGTCCACGTAAACACTGACTATAGGCAGGTCCTCGTAAACACTGACTATAGGCAGGTCCTCATAAACACTGACTATAGACAGGTCCATGTAAACACTGACTATAGGCTGGTCCACCTAAACACTGACTGTAGGCAGGTCCTCGTAAACACTGACTATAGGCAGGTCCTCGTAAACATTGACTATAGGCAGGTCCTCGTAAACACTGACTATAGGCAGGTCCTCATAAACACTGACTATAGACAGGTCCACGCAAACCCTGACTATAGGCAGGTCCACATAAAGTGAGGGCGTCCTAAGGTTGTTTATTTTTGGTTCCACATAGAATAACATGGAGAGAGCTTTTCTATAGTTAGAGGAGAATATGATCAGTAAATTACATGTAAATTACATCCAATAACATATTTAATTTTGACAACGTTTACCTGATTTAAATAAATAAATAAATAAATAATAATAATAATAATAATAATAATAATAATAATAATCAAATCCACTCTTTTCCACATTGCAGGGATTCAGGACGTGGTGGAGGCGCTGAGGGGTAGGCTGGAAGGCCTGGAGGAGAGGGGGGTGTCTCTGAGGGGGGGCACGGGGGTCTATACCCCTGGTAAGATGGACGACAATGGGAGGATCATCTACTGCAGTGATGGGAACACGGGGGGCTGTGTGATACACGCCACTGAGAAATGTGTTCTCATCGTCTTCTATGAGTCTCACGCAGAGGCAGCCTTGCAGGCAGCTGCTACAGCAGCTAATTACATGATCAAAAATGGGCGCTAGTGATCGATCGAGTGATTGATTGATCGATTGATTGATTGATCGATTGATTGATCTATTGATTGATCGATTGATTGATTGATCGATTGATCAATATCTTCCATTGAATCCCAGTTTAACTAGGGTTGGGAAAATTCTATTGATTAATTGATTGATTGATTAATTGATTGATTAATTAATTGATTAATTGACTGGTTAATTGCTTGCTTGCTTGATTGATTAATCGATCGATCGATTGATTGGTTAATTTATTTACCTGTCGATATCTTCGCCTATTTTGTCTATTCAGATTATCTGTTGTTTTCTTTTTGCAAACTGACTTCCTTAGCCGTGTTGGAACCTGGTGTGGTCTTCGAGAGTAATTTATAAGCAGTGAATGATGTTTTGTACTTTCTTATCTTCCTTGTGATTGAGAAACCATATCTTTTGTCATAGCTGATGCAAACTAATTAACGTGATTAAATGATTTATTTGTATATTGATTAATTTGTTTATTGATTAGCTATGTGATTGAAATGTTCCTTGAACAACGGAGAAATTCTGTGATCGATTAATTAATTCAGTGATTTATTAATTAATTCAGTTTTAGATTAATTAATTCAGTGTTTGATTGATAATTCACTAATTGATTGATCAATTCACTGATTGATTGATCAATTCAACGATAGATTGTATTGAACGATGTTTGAATTTATTTGCTTTACTAATTAATACGCAATAGATATTCCTTGTTATGTCCGGGTTTCTGAAGAATAGGTCAAACGTAGACTGCAAGTGTCGAAAATGGAGACAAAGAATTAAGATGCAAACTAAGGTCAGTAAGGGCATTCAGTTAGTGAGTGCTATAGGCTCCAGAAATTGCTACCAAATGTTCCAAAACCCTATCCTAGTTAAACTGGGATTAAAGGGAAGAAGATGATGATGACTAATTTATCCGCGATATTCTATTATAAGAAAGTGCTCGAAGTTAATATTGATTTTGACTGGCGTAATGCGATTATGCTGTTGATCTACTGATTAATTCGAATTGTACGATCTAACACTATTTCTATCAAAGATAAATTACATAATTAATATTCACTGTCGGATTATGAAATGGAGGCAATGGATGTTAAAATTATTTTACGGGATGAAAATATTTATAGACTGTCTGGATTAGTGATTGATTGATTGATTGATGAATTGAGGCTACTTCGGTCATTTACTTTTTAATTTAATGACTGTCTGTTGTTGCTCTGGATTTTTCTTAGTATACTCGCATGTTAGACTTGAATAATTAGAACTTAAAACATCGATCACTCTTGAGGTTTATCGTCTACTTATACGTTTATTAATATTGCTATGTGTAATGATAATTGTACGCTGATGTCGTGATACTGCAGTGCATACGTGTAAGCTAGCTCAACACAAAGCAACGTTTTAACCATAATTTTTATAAAAAGTCTCATGATTTGCCCAAGTGTTAGAGATAAATCAACCGTAAACGTTCTGTGTTTCAGTGATGCTTGCTAATGCAGTTAAAACAATTAAGGATGACCACCTCAGTGATCTTCATTGGAGTATATTGTTTTATCAATAGCGTATAACATATCATTTTCCGTGCGGTATCAGTATCAGCTTCTTAAACTTAGTTGGATCGATTATGAGTGTTCAGTAAAAGAAACGGGAGAATTAATTTGTTAATAATTTCCCTCTATTGAAATGTTCGGCTTCATCCGTGGGTTTCAGCACTAGAATTGAAAATATAGAAAGAGAGAGAGAGAGAGAGAGAGAGAGAGAGTGAGAGCGTGAGAGAGAGAGAAAAAAATAAAGACGGAAAGTAAAAGAGAGACAGAGAGAGAGCGAGAAAGTGAGAGAGATAGAAATTACTTTATATTCAATGTAATTGTATTAGCGTGAAATACAATCGCTTGTATAGAGTCTACATCAGGTTAAGTTCGTAAAAGAAATCGATGCAAACTAGGATTTAACAATAGTCACAGGATTTAGTTTGTACAGTTTCTTCAACCACAAAACCACGCGACAGGTGGCGTCGTAATGATTCATGGAATAATTATTTTATTTGAAAGAGTTAATTGCTTTAAACGACAATGACTCTATTTCATTGCGATCAGGTTAAATGTAATGTTTTAAAAGTCTATAGGCCTACACTTTGAAATACGCAATTAATAATTGTTAAATTTTCCGAATAATTGCGTTTCTTTCTAGTAAAGTCTCTTTCTAAATTGGGTTCTTTCTAAATTGGGTAAATAAGTTTCTTTATTAATAAAAGTTAAAAAAATGTAAATACGTATTACAGTGAAATGATCAACTAAGTTGATATGTATCACTTTTAATACCACATGTTTAAACCGCTAGGCAATTTAGACCATTTTCCGTTTAACCAGTCCAGTGAATGGTAAGGGTAAAAATGTTTCTGTCTAAATAGGGTAAATAAGTTCTGTCTAATAGGTTAACGTTCGTACCTTCGCTCGTAAAAAAAAAAAAAAAATTTATGATGTAAGAAATGCCTTAAAAGTAGCAGAGATTTGGAAGAGGTTAAGTTAATCACTCGTTTGGCTCAAGGTAATAGTCATTCATAACAGATTTAACTTTCGGACCTCTTGGATCACTAGAACCCCCTTCTGCACCATTCTTCTCGTTGTTGCTTCTTTTCTTCAGGCTGTCACTGTTTGAGTCCGGCTTGCTAAAGGCTGTATCTTCAGTAGGCAAATCATAGACGTCCTCACAGAGTTCATCGTATCCAGACAATTTCTCTTCTTTCCTTTCCTCCCTCACTCTTCCACCGGAAATCAGGCAGGTCTCTGGACTGCTGTGGTATTCTGCCATAGTAAATGCCGGTCTCTCATAGATAGTTTTCCTTTGTCTTCTTGACTTGATGATCAGAGCAATGATGAGGACAAGGATTAGAAGGCCGCCAGCCGCTCCGCAGACTATGATCCAGAATGGAAGTCCCGGAATCTTTTCCTCTTCTTTCTCAAGGCCTGAAAATATACAACAAAATTCCAAACATATAGAGTCATAGGAAGTCATATAAAAACATATAAAGTCATATAAAGACAAATAAAGACATATACAAGACATATAAAGTCATATACAAGACAAATGAAGTCATATAAAGACGTATAAAGTCATATAAAGACGTATAAAGTCATATAAAGACGTATAAAGTCATATAAAGACGTATAAAGTCATATAAAGACGTATAAAGTCATATAAAGACGTATAAAGTCATATAAAGACGTATAAAGTCATATAAAGACGTATAAAGACATATACAAGACATATAAAGTCATATAAAGACGTATAAAGTCATATAAAGACGTATAAAGTCATATAAAGACGTATAAAGTCATATAAAGACGTATAAAGTCATATAAAGACGTATAAAGTCATATAAAGACGTATAAAGTCATATAAAGACGTATAAAGACATATACAAGACATATAAAGTCATATACAAGACAAATGAAGTCATATAAAGACGTATAAAGTCATATAAAGACGTATAAAGACATATACAAGACATATAAAGTCATATACAAGACAAATGAAGTCATATAAAGACGTATAAAGTCATATAAAGACGTATAAAGACATATACAAGACATATAAAGTCATATAAATGACATATAAAGTCATTTAAGATATAGGAGTAAGGCATAGGGGGCCATCCCATCATAAGCAGAATCCACCAAGAATAATGGTACATCACAAGGAATGTTATAAATAATTTAAAGATCCACTCGTATGTGGACATGAAGAGGAAAACGGACGACAGAGAAGAGCGGAGGCGTTATATACCATGGACTTGCCAGTAGGTAGTGCACTAAGAGCGAGATATAACATATATATATATATATATATGCGTGTATATGTATTTAAAATATATATTATATATACGCACACTGATGATGGATGTAGGACCCAGGGGCGGACACTCGACCAGCAGGACAGGGCGTACAGTTGGTCGCCCCCTCCCGTTCACTGTAGGTGTTGGCGGGGCAGATCTTACACTCGCTCATACTCAACGTCCTGTGCTCATACGAGCCGCGAGGACAGTAAACTGTTGTCAATCAATCAATTAACAGAATAATTAACTAACATATCAATCAATTAACAGATTAATTAATTAACATATCAATCTATTAACAGATTAATTAATTAACATATCAATCAATTAACGGATTAATTAATTAACACATCAATCAATTAACAGAATAATTAATTCACATATCAATCAATTAACAGATTAATTAATTAACATATCACTCAATTAACAGATTGATTAATTAACACATCAATCAATTAACAGATTAATTAATTAACATATCAATCAATTAACAGATTGATTAATTAACAGATAATTAAATCAATTAACAGATTCATTAATTGATAGAGATTAAATAGTCCATCATCCAATAGGATAGAAATCAATAAACTAATGAATCTAGCAATCCAACTTTATGTCAGTTAATTAAAAAGTCAATCAATCATTCGATAAAAAATATAGAAGAATTAGTAGAGCGATCAGTAGAACGTTCAGATTAGCAAATCAGTCAATCAACGGAATATCTAATTAATCATGAAATCGATCAATCAATCTATCGATAATCAATCAATCAATCAATCAATCAATTACTCGATTGATTAATTACTTTATTGATTGATTGACTGAGTGATTGATATATTAAATAATTCATTGTTTGAGTTTTTGAGTTTATTAGAACCAAAAATAAAATAAATGAAATAAAATAGCATCATAATGACACGACATGCAAACATGATATAAAGAATATAAATGTATGAAACATTTAAATCAGAACTAAGTATTTAATTCATTAAATCACTTGTCCATCTGAGAGTGCACAATGTGCTCTATCTAGCTGACCACCACAATAAATAACTAATTACTAATTAAACATTTAAACATACAAATAGGCAAGAACGCAATGAAAATCTATAGCTTAAGAAATTACCTACGAGCCAATGGGTCGAGAGCCCTCCATTATTAATTAATTACTAATATAATTATATTAGTAATTAATTAATTATCGACTGATTGACTCACACATACCACAGTGGTCGTCTCTTGTAACAGATCCGGGTTGGCAGACGAATGAAGGATTTGTAATCCTTGTCACGGGATTGTCTGCTGAGAAGAGTCCCTCAACGTTAGCGAAGAGTATCACGAGGAAGCCTCTCTTCAGATCTTCGTCAATGCTATCCAGCAATCTGGACAACTCTGCCTTCACATCTTCCGCTGTTCTGTCATCCCTTTACATTAGTCATAAAAATAATATACAAATATATCATAATATTAGTATAATAATAAAAAATAAATAAATAAAAAATAATAATAATAGTAAAGGTCCGCTTCCTCATACAAGGATGATGTCAGGAACGTTCCGCCGCCATATGTCACTACAAATCGTTTCAACTAAACGATCTAAAAATGTGCTGAAGCGAAATAAGAGAGATCCTAAACGGTGCCGGTCCGGTGATAAAAAACCACCGGACCGGCGCCGTTTCAGAGGCGTCAGGTAACCTCATAATATTTTAAGCGACCGATCCTGAGGTGAATTGAACTCTCGCGGGTTCGAATCCCAGTCGCGCTGATCAGAGAGTAAAATCGGACATTCACTGGACTGGTTACATGGAAAATTGTTTAAATTGCCTAACGGTTTAAACATGTCTGTCTCAATAGCGTAGTGGTAACGTCATGAAGCTTTAAATGACAGATCCTGAGGTGAATTGAACTCTCGCGGGTTCGAATCCCAGCCGCGCAGATCTGAGAGTAAAATCTCGGACATTCACTTGACTGGTTATACGAAAAATGGTCTAAATTGCCTAACGGTTTAAACATGTGGTATTAAAAGTGATAGATATCAACATAGTTGATCATTTCACTATAATGTGTGTTTTTACTTTGTTTACTTTGTAGAAGCTGAAGGCGATATTCTACTCTACGTGGCCGGTGATAGCGGATTCGTTGGTTATCTGTATGTGGTATTAAAAGGCACAGATATCAAAATAGCTGATCATTTCATTATAATACTGTTTACGTATTTACTTCAAAGTAAACATGGTAACAGCATTATAATGAACTGATCAACTATGTTGATATCTATCAACTGAAAACGGAAAATAACTGAAAATATAAACTAACCTGATATCAGCTGACACTATGATGGTAACGATCACCACGTCTCCTGGTAACTGACGGTAGCTCGAAGAGCCACTGCAGCCAGTAGCCTTGACCCTTGCGGTGAATGAATAGTTAGCATCTTTTAGAAATCTATTGTAGATCTTTTGCTTCAAGAAATCCTCCGTGAACTGTAGGTAGACATTCTTACCGCAAGCATTGGGCGCTGTCACAGTAATTCCTCCTGCTACAGATCGCTGACGCTCTGGTGGATGAATATAAGCAAATCGAAGATCAAGTATAAGGGTGTGTAAGATAAATAACAAATCAGGGAAACACGGAATGCGAATTTTAATTTTGTGTGTCAATGATATGATAAAGTGCATGATTTGATGGTTAGCTAGTTATCACTTATGTCAGTTGAAAGTTGGGTAAAGGTAGCACTGTAATTTAAAAATTTATTATTTAAAAGCTAAGAGATAAAGCTAATGTTAACGTAAGTTTCCTCACTCGAAAGCGATGACAGTGACGGGCGAGCCCCGGATTTGAACCCCGCAAATACTGATTCGGGTACTGATACATGATTGTTCAACTATTTCAATAAATCAACACTTTATACAAAATATTTATAATAATAACAATAATAATATAGGTTTAACGTCCGTTTTCTCATACAAGGATGATGTCAGGGACGTCATAGAATATCACTAGATTATCAGAGAATATAGTGACTTATTAACTACTGTAAAATAGGAAAAGAAATGTGGTTAGATTGACTATTTAATTCAAATAAATTCAATCTTATTAGGTATTGACTAACTTTTCAGCAAGTTTCTCTCGACAACAGTCGTCCATTGGCTAGCAACTTAATTTCATCAATTCAATTAAACGCCTACGGGTGAATTAATTAACAACTTGAGGTTGATGTATAGAAACGGTTAATGTTTCGAAGTTATTTTATTATCACGGAAGAAAGCAATGGGAAACCACCTCAAAATTCATAAATCCCGGGCTATTTGGCTATTGGCTTCACTAAAGTGTGGATAAGGCATAGCCTTTTGTAAAGGAATTAACTTTTTAATAGATGGAATGCTCTTTAAAGCGCACTCCATTCGAAAGCAGACTGTGAATATAAATATGTACCTAGGACCTAGTACCTTGGATCCAGTGTCCACAAAATGCCTCCTAATTAAGCTCGAATACCTTGGATCTGCCACTTGAAAGAACACCAGAGAGAGAGAAATAGATTATAATATCATGACCCTTACTCAAGCAGGGGTTGAACCCTTGATCGAAATGCCTCGACCATTTTCCATTATCACACGTGATCCTGCCAAAATCTTCTACAGACGTATAACCATTCTTGCATCTGATGGAGCAGCTATAACCACTCCTATCGCTCTGTGTGTGTGTGTCTATACTCGTCGTTTCTCTGTCTTCCTCTGTTCTATGGTTGAAGTCGCACTGGAAATCAGCGTTCAGCAGCCTAGGCAGTGGGCAACCTACCTCCGTGTCTGCAGCAATGTAGAAAAGTCCATATAACATCTATATATATCATATTTATATCCTAATAAAATGTGATATATAATACCCATACAGAAATAATGGAACGTCATATAAATTCATTACATATATTAATTTTATTTATAATTATTTCAGACGATTTTAAGACGTATGGAAATTTCACTTTGATAAATATTCATACAACACACGAAAATAGCTCCTTTAATGTCATAGTTTAATTTAGCTTGCATCACATACGGATACTAGTCTCTAACGATGGAAGGCTTTGAAGACATATTTAAAAATCTTTTTATCGGCTTTAGCCTACATTTATATGTATGGAAATTTAATACTAACTGCATAATATTATACCAATTACGGCTGTGAAACATGAAAGTTAAGAAAGGAGGATATTTGGAAACTGAAAGTGCTCTGAAAGTGCACTGAAAGTGGGTTGGCATAAATGGACAATTGATAAATATCATAAGGAATAAACAGAGGAACGGGTCATCGTGTTCTGAGCAGGATTGGTTTACTAAAATAGGCAATTGAGGGAATAATAGACGGAATAACATTATAGAGAGACTGAGAATTGGGATGCTGGATGATTTGATGATCTATAAAACCAATCTTGATATGAACAGAAAGGCAGAGGATAGCATATGTGTAGTTATATGCCATGGACCTGCCGTTAGGCAGTGCACTAGAAGAAGAAGAAGTATTGCCTAGTATCAGGAAACACAAAGCTATTATTTAATATACGAATATACAAGTAGGCCAAGTACATTAATTTAAACTATGATATAACTTAAATCATAGTTTAAGTTATAATTAATTTAACTATGAAATTTTTTAATCGGGGTCCCTAAAAAGAAATCGAAGGGACACAAGTTAATCAAGTTAGATAACATTAAGGATTCCTTTAACTCACCGATAGATTTTTCCACATTGACAGTGAAGTGACAGGAAGCCTCTAGACCTGCTCTATCCCTCACAGTGTATCTAATCAGATGAGACCCCAGACTTAGCTCACTGCCCCAATCAATGCTGGGTTTAGGGTAGCCTTCCGCCAATCCCCCATTATCATAAACCTGAAGTGAGTAAATCAATCAATCAATCAATCAAACAATCAAACAATCACCCAAAGCTGGGTTTAGGGTACCCCTCCGCCAATCCCCCATTATCATAAACCTGAAGTGAGTACATCAATCAATCAGTCAATCAATCAAACAATCAGTCAATCAATCAATCAATCAATCAAACCCCATTATCATAAACCTGAAATGAGTATGTGCTCAGTGCCTAAACACCATCATCAACGGCTAGAACCAGTTGAAATTCATTTAAGATGGGACGAATAAAATTGACTTATTCCCTGAGGTCTGAGTTTGAACAAAGTGAAATTATTTTTTAATTTAAACATATGTAAGTAAAAACACTGGGCCTAGATGCATACATCAAATGTGAAATGAATGAACCACTGATTGATTGTAGGAAAAAGTTAATAATTCCATGATGTTAGTATCAATTTACTGAATTTTATTAATTTATTGATTGGTTAATTTAATTATTTATATTTTTATACATTTCTTTATATGATATCTATATTTGATTTAAAATTTATATTAAATATTGCTTTATTGATATATAGACTATTGATTTATTGATTGATTGATTAATTCATTTATTAAACGTTCATTTACTCATCATTACCTCAGGAGCGACCCAGGTGACCGCAGTTTTGCCTTGTAACGTATACAGCGTGACGTCATCTGGACATTTTATAGTTGGCGGAGTTGTGTCTGAAATACATAATACAGAGATTTACTTATAAGTAGGAAAAAACAGCCTTAGAGCAATGAGGTCACGTATCAATTCCCAGTAGAGCTGAGCAGAGAGTAAAATCTTGAACATTCACTTTTAATGGTAAAACGGTACACCTGCGATCTTGAAGAGAAGCCCTTCAAGCTTCTAACCTTGACGTTAAACCCACATGTATGAATGAAAGAAATGTTACTAAAATGAAAGGGATTTTTATAAAAAGTAGCATTGCGCTTTCTTGTCTAACCTGTTGTATGTGTAAAACAGTCAACGGCAGGCAAATTAATAGTTCAATATTTTTTATTATTAAATTTTTGTACATCGTTATTTCGCAAGCCAATGTATTGTATGCTATCGTATTGCAGTGCATTATATCGCAGCGCATTACATCCCGTTGTAGTATATAGTAATAATCTAAGGTATGAGTGAAACCATGTCCCACCTACGACTTCCAGTTGAATCCTGCAAACGTCCCAATCCCCTCCCAATGCTGTCCTTGCGGTCATAATCACATCCTGCATCTTTCCTGGTCCTGTGTAGAAGAAAACGGAAGTTGGTGGATCTCTGGATAACTGGATCTCCCTAGACAGTCCCAGACAATCCTTAACTGTCGGCAGATACTCCAGGATCGCATAGCTAGCATATTCCAGTAACTCCAGGCGCATGGGTGCTTTGGGACAGTCGGTTATCCTTACCCCGCATGGTTTAACGCATTCCGGGCAGCAGGTTGTCGGTGAAATAAAGGTTTGGTTGTTTTCGGGGGAGCACGTCAAAAGGGGGCAATCGTCCCTACCCCCCAAGCGGCGACACGAGGCCTGACCGTATTTAGAATCCCTGACCCCTGGGTCTCCGGCCTGACATCTACAGGTCACGCATTTCTCGTTAGGGGGAACGAAATCCTCCCCGTACTGATAGCTCCGAGTTGTGCTACCGTCTGATATGTTACACACCTTTTTATTCGGCTCTGAAAATATTTATAATTATCTGATATTTAAATCCAGTGGTTTATCAATCGTGAGGTAACAGCTGTTACATCAAAAGTAATTTACTGTTACCTAAATCTTTGTGACGGTAGCTCGAGTGTGTCGAGTCGTCTTGAAGAGAAGCCTTGTGCTTCTGAACCTTGACGTTAAACACACTACAACCTACCTCCAGTGGTTTCGAAATTGATCAGAGGAATGGATATATCTTTAACAATAAACGCTGGAGGCTTATTTGAGAATTTCATTCCATCGCCTTTGCCTTTCCAGCTTTACACCTTGGTGCTTGTGTCCAGACTGTCGGGGTTTCACCTCTCCGTCAATGCGGTTGAAGAGGCTGGTATGCCAATTCCTCTAGGTCCCAGTAACTTCCTTACGTCGAGTAGGATGTCAAAAAGAGAGAATCAATTATTGCAATGCGATACATTCATTGACCATCTTAGGACTACAGGACTACTAGACACAAATACATTCTTCTCTGAGTGCCGTGCTTGTTCCAAGCCTGGGCGGTCATGGTCATATTCCTCCATATGTCTCTGTTCATTGTTGCTCTGATCATCTCTGTTTCAGTTAACTGCATCCATTTGCTAAGACTCTTAATAAACGTCATTCGTTGTCGACCCTTGCATCTTTTCATTATTCCTCTCACTACGTATTTTCAACTATTTTGTTACGCATAATGTGTCCGAAAAATTTCATCTGTTGTCGACGTATTCGGTTCAAAAGGTCACGACAAGTTGACATTCTTTGTAGAACATCTCATTTTTAACGTGGTCTTTATAAGATATACGTAGCATTCTTCTATAGAACCACATCTCTGTTGCCTCAAGTTTCGATTCCATTGCAGAAGAGATTGTCCAAACTTCACTTCCATATAACAATATTGGTTGAATATAGCATTGAAGAAGTCTTTTTTTGGTATCAATTGATAATTTATGGCTTCTAAAAATCTTTGACATTCTGTTATATGCATCCCTAGCCATGACTATTCTTCTGTTTATTTTCTTGTCACATTTCCTTGTCACAAATATATTAGATTTATAGAAAAAAGGAAAAGAGGAAGACCTAAAATAGGTCTGCATACTGAGCCTTCCTTAAAGAGGAAGGCTCAGTAAGCAAAACAGAGGTCTGAGAACACTGACGATTTAATGGGAAGAGGCTGTGCGGGTTGCCGATGGTAGAAGTGAATGGAGAAATGTTGCGCAATATGTTCAGTTTAGAACGCAAGGAACTAATGGTATTAAATTTAAGCCAAGAAATTGTTATATAAAACAATGTAAATTTGGCAGTTCTTAACATCTGGCAGCCATAGATTACTGCAACTCCTTTACCTAAAGGTCATTTAGACAAATAATTTAACCTAATAAAATAGATGTATGTGTTAGAATCTCTAAAAACCGAATGTTAATATATTTATCAATAGGCCTCTTTGTATTCAGGAATGTTTTCTAAAACAAAATCGGATTCCGAATTCGACTTCAGTCGTTTTATTTATTCTCAATATACCCGATAAAATACCACTATTATTTACTATAGTTAGAGTATTTTAGTACCTGTACTTCCACAACTGCGTTGATCGGTTGTATTGAGAATTCTGCCAGAATGACAGACACATCTCCTCGAACCAATCAGAGGGACGCATACATCCGAGCAGCCGCCATTGTTTTCTGAGCAAACTAAAAATGGAACAACGGTATTTCCAAACGATTCTATGCAGAAAGTTTCACCAGTTGTACAAGCTACTGCCTGCAGCTATAGAATCTAAGAAATGTCACCTGTTGCTTAAAATTATTCATTAAAGTTGAACATGAGAGTATGATAGATTATAGTGACATTATATGACATAGTATAATGACAGTATGACAGATTATAATGACATTATATGACAGTATGACAGATTAAAATGACAAAACATGACTGTATGACATACTATAATGACATTACATGACTGTATGACAGATTATAATGAAAGTTTATGGCAGGTGATGAAGCAGTCACTCACAATTCTTGCGGGGTTCCTGTAGCCGGACAATCATCTGAGTGGGACGCATCAGATCCTGCACCAGGGTCCAGGACATCCGGTGCTGTGCTGAGTGAGCCACTACAGCTTTTCTGTTCCAGTCAGTGAAGTACACGATGTTGTCATGGACGAATAAATCAAATACGTGCGTTGTTGTAAGACCTGCTATTGTCCTGCAGTCATCTGCACATAGAACCAATTAGTGAACGTGACCTAGTTGATAGCACGTTTGTCTGATTACTATAAGAACACGGGAAAGAAATCTGTCTGGAGTTACTTGTGATAGAGAAACAGACGTTGGTCTATTATTCAGCAACCGAGCACAACACGGACAATGATACGCAATCACTTAAAACCGCTTAAAATTTCCTGCCGATCTACACACTGAGCTATTGAGACACTGAAACTGTAGCTGAGAGTATCGTCAAACCTCCACTGAGGGAACAATTGTAGATATTGGACCCTGTGGGATGTGCCTCAGCCACGAATAGCCGCCCCGTGGATTCGTCGATGTGAAGTCCATTGGGCCACTTGAGTTCAGCAATGATGAGCGTGTCTATCTCTGTGGCGTTACTGGGAATTGAACCTGCACCGATGTGATCCAGAGCAAATCTCCTAACTCCTGCTCTATCATCTCCCCACTCCGTCCAGTATATGTGACTGATAACAGCAATAGAAGCTGGTTACTAGTTAGCTCGCAGTCATAAATGAAGATAACTTAAGTAATTACGTACGGTTGAGTGGCCGAATGGATAGCACGCTTGCCTGAGAAGCAGGAGGCCATCGGTTCGAATCTCAGCTGGATTGTTTCTGACCGAATGCTTTGTGATAGGGGAGTAGACGTTAAACTTAAATAAATAAATAACTGTAGTTGTTTGATTTGTTAAGTACGTACTACAAATCAATAAATGATGTCACTAAATCTCTTAATCAGATCATTAAATCAAGTAATCACATCAACAAATCAAGTGATCACATAATCAAATCAGGTAATCAATACATTAAACCAACTAATCAAATTATCAAACCAAGTAATCCTATCATAAAATCAAGTAATCACCAGTTCACAACATCACATATAGTAATCAAATCATCAAATCAATAATGATGATGCAAGAAATGATGCAATACGACTATAAAATAAAATAACATAATAAAACCATGCAGAAAGCATGTAAGAGAACCCACAGGACCCACAGAATCCACCCACACGACCCACAGGATCCAAAGAATCCACAGGACTATACCTCACCTGTTGTAAATTTTAATCGCTCTCGGACGAGCCAGTCCCGTGACCAGAATTCTCGGTGTTGTCTTGGAGCCAGTACCTAGTAGATCCATGCAGGCGATGTGTCCTCGTATGGTATCAGTCCAGCAGAGTCTCGTGGTGGATTCCATCTTCACCACAGCCAATCCATCAGCCGTTACCTCATCGTCTTCAACCAGGTCCCAGGTCTCGTTCAATCCGGTCAATCCGTTCTCGTAAATATCCACTCGTCTTATCGTCCTCCTGTGATATCAGTTAGCTCCGAGTTAGTAATGATTTATTAGTTTAATACAGGCATATCAGAATATATATTGCATTAATATATTAATTAATATATTAATTAATATATTAATTAATACATTAATTGTTTAACTCTATTAAATTGCGTAGGCATATTTCTTAATTTATTATCAAAGTGATATTAAATAAATTTAATGAAATTCTAATTCAATTAATTATCAAATGACGACAATTTACATTTAGTGAATGTCTAAGTAGAATATCTCTCTCTCTTAGTGCACTGCCTACTGGCAGGTCCATGATACATAACGCCTCCACTCTTCTCTGTCTTGCGCCTTCCTCTTCATTTCCACATATGAGTGGGTCTTTAAATCATCTAACATACCTAATCTCGGCCTGCCTCTGCCTCGTTTTCCTTCCATTCTACCTTCTATGACCTCTTTTAATAGACCTTCCCCCCTTAGAATGTGTCCTATCCATCTCTTCTTCCTATTTCTTAATACATTTATTAACTGTCTATCTGTCCCAACTCTCTCCAGGACTTCCTCATTTGTAACCTTTTGAGTCCAGCTAATCTAAGCTAGGTAGAATATATAAACAGAATATCCAACATTTATGGGATATTTTATATTTTTTAAATTGAAGCCGAAAACAGATTCCACAGATGGCGTCTCCTATTAGAGATAAATGTTCAGGCTGATTTTTCAAAGTAAACAAGTTTTATAAAAAGTCTATACTGAACCTGTTGCCATCGCTGTAGTAGAGAAAGCTGGAGTTTTTGGGATCTATGGCCACAGCCACAATGTTAGTGCCATCCTCACCATGGACCACAGAGTATATAGACTGATCAAACCCGTCCAGACTGAGCAATCTAATACTCGACATGTCGGCGACCATCAGCTCTGACCTTGAACCTGCGCGTTAGTCAGTAATATTTTAATAATATATTTAATTTGCAGTTGTCCAGTTATCCTGGGCTCGCCCATCACTGACATCGCTTTCGAGTGAGGAAACTAACGTTAACCTTAGCTTTACCAGCTTTAATTGAATCAGTATGCTACACTAATCTATATGCAATTTTAAAATGTATTTTAGAAAATTATTATTCGTTTAAAAGCTTTTACATTTTAACTAAATCTATCGCCCTATTTCTCTTTCGAAAAAGGGTTAGATCAGATTATCAGAGCGCCATCGACTCTTCTGAGTAAATACAGTTATGGGTGAATTAAGGACTTTCTATTTAATTTAATATAATGAGTTAGTTCAGAGGTCATACGTTTGAGGTTATCGAATTACATAGATGTAGGCTGCGGAATAGTGTAAGAAATATTCTGTGCATTTCAAACTGAATCTAAAGTGAAAAAAGAGGTAAAATACGAGTCTACCTTGAAACATATTACTGTTGGTTGGAATTAATTCCCTTTAATTTGGATTGATTTTCTGAATATTGGAATTTGCACCGATTTTGGACCTTCATTTTGCTCGCCGGCTTGATTCTGACTCAATAGTGCTCGATGTTGTCCTTGATGACTGTAGCACTCTAATTGTTGTATTTAATTAATTACCTGAGCACTGGGTTCTGTTGGACGATATAACAGCACGGCCATAAGAGTTACAGGCACATCTCAGAGTCGACACTCCACTCTCGTCTCT
Organism: Enchytraeus crypticus; assembly: GCA_905160935.1. Taxonomy (NCBI): domain Eukaryota; kingdom Metazoa; phylum Annelida; class Clitellata; order Enchytraeida; family Enchytraeidae; genus Enchytraeus; species Enchytraeus crypticus. The sequence continues at coordinate 1,553,732 of CAJHZI010000517.1, read as the reverse complement.
AGAAGCCAAACACGTATCCTCACAGCCAAGCTTACCACAGGCCGAGCTACTGCTATCTGCTGTCATCAGCAAATCAATCAATCAATTAATGCGTCTATCCATCAATAAATCAGTAAGTCAATCAATATTAATGAAATCTAAATAGGTGTAATAATTCTAAATCTAAATAGTTGTAATAATTCTAAATCTAAAGAGTTGTAATAATTCTAAATCTAAATAGTTGTAATAATTCTAAATCTAAAGAGTTGTAATAATTCTAAATCTAAAGAGTTGTAATTATTTATTATTTATTATATATTTATTTATTGAATCTAAGTAGTTGTAATGACTCTTAATTTAAAGAGTTGTAATTATTTTTAGTATTAGTATTTATTTATTTAGTAAAACTAAAGAGTTTTAATTGTTTCATTTAGAATTTCATTATTTAGTGAAACTAAAGAGTTTTAATTGTTTTATTTAGTATTTCATTATTTAGTGAAACTAAAGAGCTGTAATTATTTTATTTAGTATTAATTTATTTACTAAAACTAAAGACTTATACTAATTATAAATCTAAAGTAGAATTCTACATTTAATGTATATTTAGACGATGCTACCAGATTTTTGTCTAGAGACGGTCGAAAATAAAGTCTAGAGGCTTTATATACCATGAACCTGCCAGTAGGCAGTGCACTAAGAGAGAGAGAGAGAGAGAGAGAGAGAGCTACCAGTTTTTTGTATAGAGACGGTCGAAAATAAAGTCTAGCGGCTTTATATATCATGGACCTGCCAGTAGGCAGTGCACTAAGAGAGAGAGAGAGAGCTACCAGGTCTTTCTATAGAGACGGGTGTGTGAACGACCATCATGGGTGAGTCTATGGACTCTAGTAGAGTCCAAACTGAGGAGCGTCCACCAGGTGTCGCTGTGTCGATGGATATCAGGGATTTGAGTTCCCAATCCGTCACGAAGATCCGGGACCTGCCGTCTGTCGTGAGACCGAATGGAGTCTGCAGAGGTAACAGGATACTAAGTCAGTCAGTCAAGAAAATCAATCAATCGATAATTCTTTATTCAATAAAGTAATCAACCATTCAGTTAGTCACTCAGTCTATTGATTACACGTAAAATCAATCAATAAATCACGAATTTGTTTAATTTTGATTTTAATCAATTTTTATATCTGTTATGCAATCCTTAAATTCATCTAGGTATCCATTAATCGATTAATCAGTTAGATAAAATCAATCAATTAGTCATTTAATCAAGCAATCAATGAGGATTTATCGCCGATATTTCATCAGAAGGTGATGTCAGGGACTTCTCAGACAGACAGAGATGTGTAGCTCTGAGCAATATGGCGCCAGGATAAAGATTTGGAATGATTTTGCACCAAACAAATGAATGGCTTAGAAGGATATAAAAATTTAATGTTTAAAGGGGGGATTAGGTCTTTATAGGCCCACTGTCTGTATGTAGTTTGTTAACTAGTTGTTATTAATAGTATTGTAGATAAAATTAATAGTGTAGTAATAAATAATTGTAACCTAATGCATTAAAAGTCCTATTCAGAGTTTTTACTATTTTTAATATTTAATATACATAGACAAGCCGGGTAAACAGGATTGTTTTCTCAGGGAACGCCCTGACCAGTAAATGTTAGTCGAAGCTGAGGAAGGCACAGGGGGCCCACTTCATCATGTGCAGGATCCCCTAAGAATAATGGTATATCATGTTAGATGATCTAAAGATCCACTCGTACGTGGACATGAAGACGTATATACATGTATATATATATATATATATATATATATATATATATATATATATATATATATATATATGTAATATTTTCAAATTTTTCAAATAAATGAAGTATACATATTCATCACGGATGAATATATGTCCCCTCCTACCCTCATATGGACTGAGTTCACCCAGTCTAGACTGTGATTTTTCCAGTCGCTTCCATCAGTCCTCATGGAATAGATGGTCCCGTTCCTGGGACCTCCTGAGTAATTCTCATTGGCTCTTGTCTTGAAGTGGGAGTCGACGTAGTAGAGTCTCTTGGTTGATCCAGTTCCCACGAGAGCTAATCCGTTAGGATTATCCAATCCGGCTCTCAGTTCCACCGGATTAGATCCGTCCAGATTAACGCGCACTATCCGAGCTCGGTTACTCCAGTCCGTGTAGTAGAGGTGGCTGTGGAACAGGAAATAGTATCATATATATATATATATATATATATATATATATATTTAATTAATTTATAATTAGAAATCTGGTAGCAAAGCCCACACAAAGCACACAAGACACACAGCACACCCATAAAATCATGTAAACACTCGTAAAATCAGATATTATAGTTATAAAATGGAAAAATCACAACTTAAAACAATTAATTGGTGCACTTCCACACTTACTAGCAAACTGATTATATATATATATATATATATATATATATATATGCATGTATATATATATATAAATATACATGTGTATATACATGTATATATATATATACATGTATATATACATGTATATATATATATACATGTATATATACATGTATATATGCATGTATATATATATACATGTATATATATATATATATATATATATATATACCCATGTATAATTGTATATACTTTTGTTCATTTCCTATCAAACAAAATAAAGGAATCTAAAATATGTTTATTTTAGAAATTTACTATTAGGCATCATGTTTTCGCGGAAAGAAGTGTATAACACGACTTGTAAAGAATACATTTCAAAGAGAGCAGTTTTACCTATCTGCGAGGTCAAGTGTTAAAATAGCAGCTGAATAGAGAAATATCCGGGTGTTTTCTTGTAACTATGTGAATCGAACGAAATTGAGCTAACCATGACCATTGTTAGTAGATAGAGAGCAGCGTTACCTATCTGTGAGGTCAAGTGTTAGAGCTCGAGGGCGTTCTGCTGTGGTCACTATGGTTGTAACAATGGAAGGGTTTTCCAGGTCCACGGCTTCAATCCTATACCAGGTGTAGGTTTTACCATCTACCTGTCCACTGCCCGTGTTAGAATAGTAAAGCTTTCTGTTGTTATAGTCCAGTGCCATACCTATATATACATATGTATATATATATATATATATATATATATATATATAGACTATATACAGTATATATATATATATATATATATATATATACAGTATATACATGTATATATTTATACAATATATATATATAATTATATTTATATATATATATACATGTATATATATATATAATTATATATATATATATATATGCAGAGAAAGAGAGAGAGAGAGATAGAGACAGAGAGAGAGAGAGAGGGAGGAGGGAGAGGGAGGGAGGGAGAGAAAATGTGAATGTAGTATTATGTGCACTTTTATTCTAGAAGTTCTGCATAATTGAAGTTATAGAAATTCTGCATAATTGATCCTACCCTCAACGACGCCTATGCCATTATTAGCGTTTAGCAGAACCCTGAGGTAGTTTCCCTTCAGGCTCGCACTGTAGATTACATTGTTATATACGTCACTCCAGTACACCGTCTGTTTAACCAATCAATCAGTCAATTAATCAATTAAGCGCATTATCGCTAAATTTTTCTCAGAACTGTTTAATTTAACAAATTGATATTCAATCTATCAATTTAGCTGCAAAACAATCAATCAATTATTTACTTAGTAAATCAATTATGGGTAGAGATAATGGTTTTCTAAGCGAATGATTGGATAAGTATGATAAGCTCTGTAATAAGATCTATGATTTGCTCTATTATAAGCTCTGTGATAAGCTCCGTGATCAGCTCTGTGATTAGCTTTGTGATAAGTTCTCTGATAAGCGTTGTGATAAGCTTTGTGATAAGCTCTATGATAGGCTTTGTGATAAGCTTTGTGATAAGCTTTGTGATTAGATTTGTGATAGGTTCTGTGATAAGCTTTGTGATAAGTTCTGTGAAAAAGATGTTGATTTTGAAATTTATCGTCAGGGTGCTACACTCACCCCCAAACCTCACCCTTACCCCCCCGCCCCTAGAAAGAAAAGAAATGAGTTCAAAACTTTCTAACCTTTTTCACGGGATCATATGCTACGGCTACGGGCCTGGGACTCCTTCCCACAAGATAGACTTCACTGGAAAACTGGAGATCGTTGGATGGTTTGTGCAGATACCCAACGAATCCGCTATCACCGGCCACGTAGAGTAGAATATCGCCTTCAGCTTCTACAAAGTAAACAAAGTAAACACGCATTACAGTGAAATGATCAACTATGTCGATATCTATCACTTTTAATTCAACATGTTTAAACTGTTAGGCAATTTAGTCCATTTTCCGTGTAACCAGTCAAGTGAATGTCCGAGATTTTACTGTCAGATCAGCGCGGCTGGGATTGGAACGCGCGAGAGTTCAATTCACCTCAGGGTCTGTCATTTAAAAGTTCATGACGTTACCACTATTGAAACATACAGAGAGACAACAAGTAATTGATTGATCAATTAATTAATGAATCTGTCATGGAGTTAATAATTCGACTATTAGATGGATCTGTGCACAGTGTATTAGTAAACAGCATTGATAGTGTGAGACTGATATATGCAGTAGGATTGTTCAAGCAAAAGAAGCCTTCAGTAATAGGAAAGAACTTTTAACAAAAAGTCTAAAGAATGACACACAGATAAAGAAAGTGAAAACTTTGGTTTGGACCACGCTATTGTATGGATGTGAAACATGGACCTTAAATTTACGCATGGAAGATATCAGGAAACTAGAGGCACTGGAAATATAGCATTATATATAGCAATGAAATATAGAATTATATACATGTGTATAGCAATGAATTATAGCATTATATATAGCAATGAAATATAGTACTATATAAATAGAAATGAAAAACATAACATTATATATGGCAATGAAATATAGCATTATATGTAGCAATGAATTATAGCATTATATATGGCAATGAAATATAGCATTATATGTAGCAATGAATTATAGCATTATATATGGCAATGAAATATAGCATTATATGTAGCAATGAATTATAGCATTATATATAGCAATGAAATATAGCATTATATGTAGCAATGAATTATAGCATTATATATGGCAATGAAATATAGCATTATATGTAGCAATGAATTATAGCATTATATATGGCAATGAAATATAGCATTATATATAGCAATGGCAATCAATGATTAGATGAATGGTTAAATTAATCAATAAATAGGTCAGTAGGTCAATTTATAAATTAGTCAATTATTTAATCTGTCAATTTATAAATACGTCAGTCAGTAAGATCAATAAATCAATGACAATATTAATTGTTCTGTGATTATTTTACACATGTTCCCTGGAAAAAGAAAGTGTCTGGGAGGTCTAGGACAAACAGTAGGTATTTTCATGTCATCAAAATTTGAAATTTAAGTCAAAAGTGAGATTTTAAATCATTTAGATAGCATTTAGTAGACAATGAATCATTGGAAATATTTATATAGATTGAAATCTATTAGAAATTAAAATATTTGCAAAGATGTTTTAGTGAAAGTGGACCTAATTACCTGCATATATTGCACTAAATCATTAAGAAAGCAACTGACGCAAATAAATAAATAGAATATAGTAATACTTTGCAAAACATTGATGTTAGGTTAAAGTGTGATATGCGTCCAGAGTGGTCTACTATTTGTAATCATTTCTGCATGTGATTAATTGCTGTTCTTCTGATATCCTGTAGATCAGTTCCTTCTTCTTCAGTGCGCGGACAAGTGGCACGCTCAAGGTACATATTCATACTCAAAGTCTGCTTTCTCGCTCCATAAGAGCACTCCTTAGATCAACAAGTTAATTACTTCACAAAGTCTATGCCTTACCCGTATCTTATGTAGCCTGTAGCTTAGGAAAAGTATGGCTTCTGAGGTGGTTTCCCGTTGCCTTCCTCATGAATTAATTACCATTTAATCCTGGGGGAAAATATTTCAAGGTGAGGTGGGTCCCCTCTTGCCATCCTCAGCTCCTGCCTTTAGTCGCCTCTTACGTACACGCGGCAGATTGTTTGCCGTTTCCCTATCCTGCAGTGGTTCAACCACACCCGAGCACAACACAGATAGATCAGTTAATAATATTAAAGTTTTTGGTCTTGAAATAAATAGAACAGTATTTAATTAACCAATCAATATCCCAAAATTAATCGTTCTGTTAGTTCCGAACGATGTGTCCAGATATAAGAAATGTTGTTAAATTTGAGTTTAGTCCGTATTTGACAGTATTTAGCCAGTATTTGACAGCGTTTAGCCAGTATTTGACAGTATTAGTCAGCGTTTGACAGCTAATACAGTACTATAAATTTGCTTACCCACACATTGCGTAACATTCATCAAAACAAGACCACCATATGACGGACAGGAACACATAGGCTCTGAATATGTTCTTGGAAAGCATATATGAGAGCAACCGACACTTCTACAGACGGAAAATTTGACTGCATCAATATCTACAAACAATAGTTGCCAATAGCAGTAGTTCACCTTTCAATCATTAAATAATTCAGTCACGAAAATTAAATATTGACTCTAACAAACTTGCGCAATCAACACGATTGCCATCCTCATGAACGGCTCTCTCTCTCTTTCTCTCTCTCTCTCTATATATATATATTTTTTTTTGTTCGCATATTTACACACATGACATACCGCATGTGCTACATAGTTTCCTTGCTTGGTTTCTGTTTTTGTAGTTTTCGTTATTTCCTCCATTCCTCTCAATGGATATTAGTAATCGTTGCCTTTCGTTGGCGCATCAATTGCAGCCAGCGCGGATTTAAGAATAATCTTCCAACACCCCCGGGATTTTTCCTTTCAAAGCTGTCAACACTCGGTCTTCCAAGGTGGTCGCCCACAAAGTACTAACCGGCTCGAGGGAGCTTAACTTCGTTCAACTGACGCGCAGCTTAACAGAGTGCGCTAATCCCGCTCCCCAAAAAATGTACCGCCCAATGTGGGGCGGTACATTTATATATATATATATATATACTGCGACTACTGTATATTATTCACTATCCACTGACTTCATTTGTCACGTTCATAACTGCTTTAAATGTTACAAATGCAGGAAATTTGTGGTGTATAATGCTGCTATGGCTGCTCTATTTGATTTCGCAACATTATATTATCGGCTCTAACAATACTGGTAAGGTATATTTTGACACATTTTCACTGCTTTCTCTTCCACTGGAAAGTTGGGATTCAATCTTAAAAGAAATGGTTTTGCCAAAGCACAAAATTTTCTCTTTCTCTCTTTCTCTCTTGTGTTCTGCCAAGTGGCAGAACACAAGGTACATATTCATACTGGCTGGAGCCAGTGGCGAAGTCGGTAAGAAATTCGACCGCGAATCAGGATATGCAGGGTTCAAATCCTGGGCTCGTTCATCACTGATCTCGCTTTCGAGTGAGAAAACTGACGTTAATCTTAACTTTTAGCTTTTTTACTCAGAGCCTGCTTTCATTCTCCATAAAGAGCACTCCATAGATCAGCACGTTAATCCATCAAAAAGGCTGTGCTTTACCCATACCCTATGTAGCCTATAGCTTGGCTTCTGAGGTGGTTTTCCGTTGCCATCCTCGTTTCACGTTCATGCTATGGTTCGATATAAAATATCTAACCTGATAGATGATTTAAAAGACCCACTCATATGTGGCCTTGAAGAGGAAAACAGAAGACAGAGAAGAGTGGAGGATTTATATACCATGGACCTGCCAGTAGGCAGTGCACTAAGAGACATAGAAAAGTGGAGGCGTTATATACCATGGACCTGCCAATAGGCTGTGCACTAAGAAACAGAGAAGAGTGGAGGCGTTATACACCATGAACATGCCAGTAGGCAGTGCACTAAGAGAGAGAGAGAGAGAGAGAGAGAGAGAGAGAGAGAGAGAGAGAGAGAGAGCGAGAGAGAGAGAGCTAACCATAAGGCTGGGACTCGACATCCACACTCACAATGTTAAACAGCAAGTCTGATCCAAGTCTTCCTGAGACCTCAGACACATTTCCACTTCCCGTTAGGTCCACAGCCAGCACGTAATTGTTTATCCAGCTGGTCACGTGGGCAATCCCTCGGCTGCTGATCGTCAGTCCAAATAGATCCCTTCCATGTGTCTCCACTGAGAGGTTGCGATGGATGCGAAAATTGGCTCCGTCCAGATCGCTGGATTCCACGGATGTAGTATCCGAATTAACCCAATATAGGCTCCTAGACAAGAGAAAACTGAAATACACTTTTGCAAAATTAAAGCATATAGCCAAGTTTAATCTAAGTTTCGTATCAAAAGGAATAGTCTATAGTCAGAGAGGGTCCAAGTTCGGATTCGAACAAATTGCCTCCTGATTATTAGGCAAGTAAGCTATTAATTAGACTATCCAATCGGTAATTTTAGCATTTGAATACAATGAGCTTAATTCAAGAACAAAGGTAATTTATTTATTGATAATTTGATACTCTCTCTCTCTCTCTCTCTCTTAGTGTACTGCCTACTGGCAGGTCCATGATATTTAACGCCTCCACGCTTCTCTGTCTTCCGCTTTCCTCTTCATTTCCACATATGAGTGGGTCTTTAAATCATCTAACATACCTATCTCGGCCTGCCCCTGCCTCTTTTTCCTTCCATTCTACCTTCTATGACCTCTTTTAATAGACCTTCCCCCCTTAGAATGTGTCCTATCCATCTCTTCTTCCTATTTCTTAATACATTTATCAACTGTCTATCTGTATACCAACTCTCTCCAGAACTTCCTCATAATTTGATACAGAATTATTAAAACGACTGAAGGGAAAGAAACATTAATTTATCATACAAATGAGCTATGAACCCTTTGTGAATATTTTCTATGAATTTTCGATGAACACTTTCCGCGAATACTATAAGAATACTTTCTACGAATACGTCACGAATACTTTCTGAGAATACTCTAGGAATACTTTCTACGAATACGTCACGAATACTTTTTGAGAATACTCTAGGAATACTTTCTACGAATACCTCACGAATACTTTCTGCGAATACTCTAGGAATACTTTCTGCGAATACTCTAAGAATACTCTCTGACAACAATGAAGCAGTAAATCATATAAATGTCATCAGTGGATTACTGCATGTAAGTAATGCAGTAATCCACTGCATTAAAATAACTTTAATAGTAATTTTAATAATCTAGTAGTAATGCAGTAATTATTACATTTAAGTCTACTTAAATGAACGGGTAGGTAGATACGTTATTGTGTCTCTAACCTCAAGGTTCTGAATCTTATGACTTGACACGCTCGAGCTACCATACTCAGTTAAAGGCTAGCTGCTAACTTGGACTTCATATGTTCACTGTACAGTGTAATGAGTGTACACCATACAATGAGTGTACACAATAAAATGAGTGCACACAATACATTGAGTGCACACCATACAATGAGTGCACACAATACATTGAGTGCACACCATACAATGAGTGCACACAATACAATGAGTGTACATCATACAATGAGTGCACACCATATAATGAGGGCACACAATACAATGAGTGCACACCATACAATGAGTGCACACAATACAATGAGGGCACACAATACAATGAGTGCACACAATACAATGAGGGCACACAATACAAAGAGGGCACACAATGCAACGAGTGCACGCAATGTAATGAGTGTACACTCTATAATGAGTGTACAAAAAGAGTTGAACTAAAAGTTTAATGCACATTGAATTAAAGGCCACAATTTAACTTAAAGGTAGGTTGTATTGTGTTTAACGTCAAGGTTCAGAAGCACAAAGTTTCTCTTCAAGACGACTCGACACACTCGAGCTACCGTCACAAAGATTAAGGCAACAGTTGCTATCTAAAATCTAATAAGGATATTGATCTAACTTAAAGTTATTTTAAATGTTTTAAGTGGATTACAAGCGAGTAAGAAAGAGGTGTTTTATATTGTTACCGTTGGTAGACGAAGAGTTGATTGGGCAATCGACGACCCGAGATGATCTCCCTTCTTCTAGAACCAAAATGATCTGATCTCTCTATCCTCTGCAATCCTTGATCCGACCAGAACAGATATCTGCAGCATAGTTGTCATTTTAACGTAAAAAACTACTAGTATAAAGGTATTTAATATATATAATTTAATATCTATTAAAGTTTCTTACAATTCATTTTGATTGTTTTATGATCCTATGTATATGTGCGTATGTTTGTGAGTATATTTATATGCGATGCATCTTGATCCTGTCTGTTTTTGACGAATAAAGAAATGAATAAAATATTAATTGTCCGATACCTGAAGAATTTTTTTAACTTATAATATAATTTATTTTGTGCAGGCACTGTGAACCTCAGTGACATACTCTTTAGGATATAACACGGACTAGATGAGCAGTCCTTAGACACCATCTGTAAGACACGGCCAAGACCATTGGCGTATGAGCACTTGGATAACGCAATAGCTTTTTAATATAATAATAATAATAAAGGTTTAACGTCCGTTTACTCATAAAAGAACGATGTCAGGGACGTCAGGGACGTATACGATCATATGGATTGCATTAAAGTTACAGACGTTAATCACAGTAAGAGGGTATGCCATTCTACAACGACAATTTTGGTAAGTTATAAACGTAATTCAGTATATTTATATTCATGTATAGAGTTCTCGGTTTCCTGTACATAGTACAGTGGCTATCAGACAACAACATGTAAAGAGTTGTTATTTAAGGACAACGACATGTAAAGCATTGTTGTTTGTCTCAGACAACAACATGTAAAGAGTTGTTGTTTAAAGACAACGACATGTAAAGCATTGTTGTTTGTCTCAGACAACAACATGTAAAGAGTTGTTGTTTAAAGACAACGACATGTAAAGCATTGTTGTTTGTCTCAGACAACAACATGTAAAGAGTTGTTGTTTAAAGACAACGACATGTAAAGCGTTGTTGTTTAACAACAACAACATGTAAAGGGTTGTTGCTTAAAGACAACGACATGTAAAGAGTGTTTGTTACCACACAACATGTAAGGCGTTGTTGTTGCTATCAACAGGTTACAACGATACCCATTTCTCAGATCCACAAATATTCCCCTTGGAATGGAGAGGTTTTCTGTAACCAGGATTCGCCTGTGTTTAGTTCTATGGTTGATCGCTTCAATGGTTTTCTTCACACCATCGGACCAGTAGAGGTTGTTGCTGATCCAGTCTATCGCCAGGCAGTTCACCTCAATTATGTCTAACAATACAAGAAGAACTCGCACTTATACAAATACTCTATATATGCTTTTAACTCTTTGAATATAAATCTTCGTCAATAATGCTAAAAAAGCTCATGTTAACGTCAGTTTCCTCACTCGAAAGCGATGTCAGTGACGGGCGAGCCCAAGATTTGAACCCCTCACATACTGATCCGCGGTCGAATATCTTACCGATTTCGCCAATGGCTCCAGTCAGTGTTAATCCAATACTTAGTCCAATACTTATAGATAGATATCAGCTCCTCTTCTTATTTTGTTATATTATTTATTTTATTTTTAATCTCGAGATAAAATGATACCTATGTCTCTTTTGTATGCACGAGTTCACCTATTATCATCATTTACCTTATCTTTTCTTTAATTTTTTCTTTAATTTTTATTTTTTATTATTTTAAATTATTTAATTTTATCCTTTTTCTTTTTTTATTTCTTCACCATAGTTCACATTTAGTTTATGTTTACTTCCTGCTGCATTTGCTTATTTCCATATATATATATATATATATATATATATATATATATATATATATATATATATATATATATAAGCAAATGCAGCAGGAATTATTATGCTAGTTAATGCTTTGTTTTACTTACTAATTGATTGACCTACTAAGGATCGGTAAACCGGTTTTTTTTTTTTTTTTTTTAGTGGAGTGCATTGTATTTTAAAAAGAAAACCTTTTTAAAAATACCAAAATATATTTAGAAATTTATATACACTAATACCTGTCTTCACAAGGGATGTGATACTTGAGAGAGAGCCATTTGACTCAAAAGTGGCCTGATAAATTCCTCTTGAATCTTCTCCAATATCCGACCAGAATATCTTAGAATCGCCTTCATCTACTGCCAATCCAACCAACCTTCCTCCAGTCTGCTGCAGTAACCAATTAATTACAGCGCAATTAGATACTGTTCATTAAAATAATATAGCTGTTCAACAATTCCTATACTAAACTAAAGCATTACTGATCAATTAATTAAGGTAAGATGTCGGTAAGTTATTCGACCGCGGATCAGTAGGTGCGGGGTTTAAATCCTGGGCTCGCCCGTCACTGACATCGCTTTCGAGTGAGGAAACTGACTAAAATATTAGTTTTACCAGCTTTAATCCCGACTTTAGTATATAAAGATGGGTTCACTGAGATAGTTTTCCGTTAGTAGACTTGTACGAAACAGTCGCTTATTTACCTGAGCTCTCGAAAAAGCTTCGTGAGGCCAAAAACTAAAAATTTTATTGACAAAATTCTATATAAATTTGACACGACATTCTTGGCGACATATTTATCCAAGAATTTGACCTCGAAACGGCCGTCTTTATTTACTAAAAGCAAAAAAGCAAATGTTAACGTCAGTTTCCTCACTCGAAAGCGATATCAGCGACGGGCGAGCCCAGGATTTGAACCCCGCACATACTGATCCGCGGTCGAACATCTTACCGACATCGCCACTGGCTCCAGCCATTAGAGTAGAAGGGTGAATTTCTAGATGGAATCAATGTCATATTTACTAACCGACTTATAGATAGATGTCCTGAGGAGACGTCCAGAGCTGAACATTTCCAGGTGGAGAATGTCTGTAGCGTTACTCACATATAGACCCCCTGTAACATATAAAAGCTAATTTAACGTCATTTTCTTCACTCGAAAGCTATGTCAGTGACGTAGTGAGCACAGGATTTGAACCCGGCAAATACTAATCCACGGTCGAACATCTTATCGACATTGCCACTTGCTCCAGCATGTGTCATTGCTGATCAGCTGTTCTGTCAACTTGAAATGATGATTTAATAATTTATTTAATAATTTAATTTAAATAGTGCTCGATGATGTCATAGACGAGAGTAGAGCTCTTGCTTTTGGTATGTTATGTTGATATTGATCGTCGGTCAATATTGTGCTCCAAGATATTGTCAGAAATACCGTCAGAAATAATATCAGAAATATTGTCAATATCAATGTCAATATATATATACTGTCGTTTATTTGTTCATCACAGCACAGATTATACAAACAATAGGAACGCGAATGTAGTTAGATAAACAAATAGCAATACAAACGATCAAAACTGTCAGATCCAAACCAACGTCAGAAAGGGCATTCGGTTGGTTAGAGCCTAGGCTTCAGCAAATTCTACAAAGTTTTCTAAATGAATGGAAAAATAGGGGAATGACTTATGATATGGTACGGGACAGAGATGAGTTGAGAAGGTCTATTCGTATTCCCTTGTTAAACTTGGTTAAAGTGAAGATGATGATAAATATGACTGTCATAGATGCTGTCAGAAATATTGTCAGAGATATTGTCAGAGCTATGTCAGAAATATTGTCAGAGATATTGTTAGAAATATTGTCAGAAATATTGTCAGAATATTGTTAGAGATATTGTCAAAAATATTGTCAGAAATATTGTCAGAGATATTGTCAGAGACAGTGTCAGAGATATTGTCAGAAATATTGTTAGAGATATTGTTAGAAATATTGTCAGAAATATTGTCAGAATATTGTCAGAGATATTGTCAGAGCTATGTCAGAAATATTGTCAGAGATATTGTTAGAAATATTGTCAGAAATATTGTCAGAATATTGTTAGAGATATTGTCAAAAATATTGTCAGAAATATTGTCAGAGATATTGTCAGAGACAGTGTCAGAGATATTGTCAGAAATATTGTTAGAGATATTGTTAGAAATATTGTCAGAAATATTGTCAGAATATTGTCAGAGATATTGTCAGAGCTATGTCAGAAATATTGTCAGAGATATTGTTAGAAATATTGTCAGAAATATTGTCAGAGATAGTGTCAGAGATATTGTCAGAGATATTGTTAGAGATACTGTCAGATATATTGTCACGGAAGATACGACTAATACGTTAAGGGATATCATGTCAGATTATTGTAGGATTATATGTAGTTATGTATACATGAATATATAATATGATACATGTATAACGTATATAATATACATGTATATATGTACATGCGTATATATATAATATATACATGAATATATTATATATATTATGATTATCTATTTTTAACTATCTATTTATGATTATATTTTATGACTATCAAGCAATCAACAATTAATAAATCAACCCGTTCGTCAATAGATCAATCAATCCATTAATCAGATAATCAATCAAGTAGTCAGTCAGCCTGCCAATCAAATATTCACTTGATATTTTCCGGAATCACATAATCAGCATAAAATATACAAAAGGATTTAACTTCCGTATCCTCAGCCGACGACGACGTCAGGAACGTTGTGATAATAATAATAATAATAATAATAATAATAATAATGTTTGGTCCAAAAGCCTCACCTCCAGTGCTCCACCTTCTACCTCAGTTAGTAACCAGAAATCATGGGACCGTCCTATAGTGGATCGGATTTATACCAGTCTGTTAGAATCCCAGTCCAATGCAGTAGACAGAGCACGACTCCTAGCTGTATCAACCAAAAGAAGCAGCGACTGGCTTCACGCTCTCCCTGTTGCTTCTTGTGGGCTTCTTTTAGACAATGAGGCGATTTCAGTAGCCGTTAGTTTCCGTTTAGGGGCGAAAACTTGCGAGCCTCACATGTGCCCCTGCGGTCATGAAGTCGACGCTTTAGGTCTCCACGGCCTCTCCTGCAAACGAAGCTCAGGTAGAATGTCTCGCCATCACAATTTAAATGACTTAATATGGCGAGCAATTTCAAGAGCAGGCATCCCTTCCTCTAAGGAACCAAGTGGGTTGTCCAGATCAGACGGCAAAGCGTTCGGACGGCATGACTTTAGTGCCCTGGTGCAACGGTAAATGTGCCGTATGGGACGTCACGGTCATTGACACTATGGCAAACTCCTACCTGAATACGACTTCAGTCAGAGCCGGTGGAGCTGCTGTTCATGCCGCCTCTAGGAAGTTGGATAAATACCGTGATCTGTCCTTAGGATATGAAGTTGTTCCGGTGGCTATTGAAACCATGGGCCCGATGAATCACGAAGGAGTTGACTTTATTAATGGCATAGGCAGACTTATTGCAGAGCAAACCGGCGATAAGCGAGAGACATCTTTTCTTTTGCAAAGGCTTTCCATGACTTTGCAAAGATTTAATGCAGTCTGCTTCAACAATTCTTTTAAGCCGATTGATGACCTCGAGTAGACGGGCGGCGATTCAACACGTATCGCTTGATTCGTTTTTATCAAACCCCAGGTTCTTTACACCGGAGTAAAAAAATAAAAGTAAATACAAGCAATAATCATAATAATAGCAAAAATAATAATAATACTAATTATCGTTATTATTATTACTATAATTATAATTATAGTTATTATTATTACTATAATTATAATTATAGTTATTATTATTACTATAATTATAATTATAGTTATTATTATTATTACTATAATTATAATTATAGTTATTATTATTATTTACTATTCATACCTGGAATGAGTCCAGAAGCTGTCTGAGAAAGAAGGCATGTAAAGAAGAAGATGTGAAGCTTTGATGCAGAGGTCATTGTGATGAGACAAGACGTTAGGCGCCGAGTATTAGAGTTATCCAGTTCTCAACGCTGTCTCACAAGTGTTATAGCGTAGTGTGCACACATGTGTAGTCGATTGGTATTCCGATAAATAGGCCTAGATGAGTTTTTAATGTTAGTTTTGTGATAAGATTTGTAGTAGATTAGTATACCGATAAATAGGCCTAGTGTTTAGATGAGTTTGAATGTTAGTTTTATGATAAAATAAACAGATAAATATGGTTCTGTAGTTCAGGGTTTTTTTAAACAGTAAACACGCAATACATGAATACTGAAATGATCAACTATGTTGATATCTATCACTTTTAATACCATATGTTTAAACCGTTAGGCAATTTTATTCCATTTTCTGTATAACTAGTCTAGTGAATTTCCGAGATTTTACTCTCAGTTCAACGCGACTGGAATTCGAACCCACGAGAGTTCAATTTAGCTCAGAATCTGTCATTTAAAACTTCATGACGTTACCCCTACGCTATGAAGACATTCTGGTAGTTATACATTAAACGGATTTGAACTATATGTTGTGGCCATTATTTTGTCACTTCATAGGCTCAGGTGTCTGAATGTTCGTAAAAACTCAAACCACATTATTTAGACTGATCGATTGTGACTGAGAGTGACTGAGAGTGACTGAGAGTGACTGAGAGCGACTGAGAGTAAATGAGAGAAGACTGAGAGTGACTGAGATTGACTGAGAGTGACTGAGAGTGACTGAGAGTGACTGAGAGTGTCTGAGGGTGACTGAGAGAAGCCTGATAGCAACTCAGAGTGGCTGAGAGAAGCCTGAGAGTGACTGAGAGTGACTGAGAGTGACTGAGAGTGACTGAGAGTGACTGAGAGTGACTGAGAGTGACTGAGAGTGTCTGAGGGTGACTGAGAGTGACTGAGAGTGACTGAGAGTGATTTAAAGTGACTGAGATTTATTGAGAGTGGCTGAGAGTGATTTAAAGTGACTGAGAGTGATTTAAAGTGACTGAGAGTGATTTAAAGTGACTGAGAGTGATTTAAAGTGACTGAGAGTGACTGAGAGTGACTGAGAGTGGCTGAGAGTGACTGAGAGTGACTGAGAGTGACTCACAGTGATTTAAAGTGACTGAGATTTATTGAGAGTGGCTGAGAGTGACTGAGAGTGACTGAGAGTGACTGAGAGTGACTGAGAGTGGCTAAGAGTGACTGAGAGTGACTGAGAGTGACTGAGAGTGGCTGAGAGTGACTGAGAGTGACTGAGGGTGACTGAGAGTGACTGAGAGTGACAAAGAGAATACTGAGAGTGATTGAGAGTGGCTGAGAGTGACTGAAGTGACCGAAATTCGAAATGTGATGATCCTTTTCAGCGTAATAATTAGTCCAGTTTATAGACATAGACAAATAATTAGTAAATAACTAAATAATAAATAAAGTCGATAGATATTATTACAGATATTGCCCTATGAAGTCAATAGACAAGTAAATAAACCAGCAGTATACACTTCGTTTCAGAAATTGCTGAAACAATGCATAATTCAACAATAGCCTTCAGTTCTGAGCTTTAATTGACTGATAACATAAAAGTGATCTGTAAAGTTTCATCACTAATTTGAAAACACAGAGGCTTCCCTTAAGAGTAAAGTTTGATGATGAGTGTACCCCTTATTAACTTGCTCGAGACTAATACCAAAATGGCACTGGAGGGTTAAATCCACACCATTTCCTTTACGTTTGGTAACTTAATCGAATACGATAATGACACAATGGAGCAATACCTCACTCGTCACATAGTTTATCACTCTCCGGAGCTCATACGTTACTGATGTACGCTACCTATTAATCATGAAAACGACGTAAAACACTGCATGAATGTTGTAGGCAAATAAATGAATTCTGTTAGATCTTCTTGATAATGAGTCATCATATGAAACAGCCAGTAACCATTCTATGAGCTCTCTGCTACACTCTTAAATGAGCAAGCCATCGACATGTTAGCTCTCTGTGATAATTTTAATAATAATTAAATTGTAATTATTCCATCTAACTGAGGAAGGCAACGGGAAACCATCTCAGAAGCCATACTTGTCCCAAGCTATAGACTATATAAGGTATGGATAAGGCATAGATTTTGAGAAGGGATTAACTTGTTGATCTAAGGAGTGCTCTTGTGGAACGAGAAAGAAGACTTTGAGTATAAATATGTACCTTGAACCTGCCACTTGGCAGTGCACTGAAGAGAGACACTCTTAAATGAACACTCCAGTATTGAACTAGAGTTGACTAGTTGACTACTACTACTGGTAATAATAATTTAAAAAATTATATATATATATAATAATAATAATTATTATTATTATTATTATTATTCTCACTACTACTACTACTTCCCCGTGTTGTGTCCGGGTCGTTTGAAGAATTTGACCAAGCGGTGACTGCACGTGTCGTAGAAGGCGACTAAAGCACTGAGATCCATACCAACGTCAGAAAGGGCATTCGGTTGATGAGCGCCTAGGCTCCAGTTATTGCCACAAAACTTAAACGAATGGATAAATCATCTATTCATAACCCGATCCTGGTTAAACTGGAATATAAGGGAAGATGATAATGATGACTACTACTACTATTATTAGAGTGAGATTATAATAGCGGAGCTAACATGGGTTTATAAGGGGAAAAGCTTGATTCTAGCCACTTTATAGTTTAAATTGATAAGGGGCAGACAGTCGGGGGGCTAAGTCCCCCTAGTCTCCTCTCTGAGTGACGGTTCCAACCTTGAGGATAAATTTCTGTAAGGTTTTCAATTTATTAAAATTTTATTAAAGTGTAAATTCAGCAAATTCATTCATTAGCACGGAACTTTGCGGAAAAAGCATGTAGTTTCTCTCAAATAACCACATCATAGTCTGGGCATAAATCTGCTGAACTTCAGGCGTCATAGCCAACAGGATGGGATAAACGGAAGCCCTGTGTTAAACCTATATCAACTTTTGTCTCTTTTGATACTCCATACAGATGAATCCGGGTGGTTTGATACTCGTTTACTTCCTTCTATTTAGCCGGGCTTAATTACGACCACAGAGCTGAAATCAGAAATAGGGCTGAGCCTAATTCAATTATGAATATAATTGAAAGTTAACGACGGCTTAGTAATGAGCGACTTGTAACTAAATCTAATTCGTAATTTGCTTTAATTGTGTTTCCTTCTGAATCAGTACATAACGTTCTAATTATTTAGTAATCACATAAAGTTCTAATTATTTAGTAATCATTGTATATTAGACCGGCTGAAGCCAGTAGCGATGTCGGTAAGGTACTCGACCGCGGATCAGTATGTGGGGAGTGACTTGGGAATGGTGCGATCAAGCGGAGAATCAAGTGCTCCCCATAATTTCTTGGGGCAATTTTGATTCTGCGAGATTAGATTTTGATAATACAAGCTTTTAGCAGAACTAATCATTTTATTTAATAATTTTCTTTGTTTGAGGTATTTGGACTTAATGTCTGGATTTTGTAGTTCAGGTGGATTTTTCAGATCCTTCCTGAACTTAGTTTCGAGTTTTGAAGGTTCAGAATTTTTTTACGGATTTCTTCAGAAATGAATGGTTTCCTAGAGTTTGAGCGGCAATGAATGGTTGTGAGAGGGGCATGTTTGTCTAATATGGAAGAAAGCACGGAGCTAAATTGAGCTGAATATTCATTATATATATACATATATATATATATATATATATATATATATATATATATATATATATATATATACATGTATATATATATTCAGAAATAGACCTCTACCATATTCTATCCACGTCACTGACAGACTATCGAACAGGAAACTGACGTTAAATCTGGCTTTAGACTTTATAGGCTGAAGGATGGTCCAACTGCTATACTTATTCTAAGGTTGATGCGGTGCATTTGTTTTCTTATTCGCTAAATAACTTCAATCAATATAGTTAATTTGTTGTACAGAAATAAATAGGCCTATAAGAAGCAATTAATTGCATGGAGATTTCATCAAAAGAAACTGAATTCAGCAGATGGGCCTAAAAAGCGAATTATCGCTAATTCGCATACAAAGGGTAGGGCAAGATCAATCATTAAGTATATCCAATCAAAAGATTTTTTCCAGATTAAAACAAGAGTTTAATTTAGGTTTTATATAGGCCTAATTGGCCTATGCGATTCCAAAAACAGATTTTTCATAAGAGATAAATATATTTCTTACGAAACATCTTATAAATATTTCTTTTATTTCATAAGAAATATAGATTTCTTACGAACTTATGCTATACCATAGATGAAAAAAACGTTCTTGCCAAAAATAAAAACCGTGAAAAACGCGTTTTTTCAAAAAAATAAAAAATGTAAAAAAAACGTTGAAAAAACGTTAGTAGCGTACACGTAGGCTTGCATATGCATGTACATATTACCATGTCTTCATTCCATAACACTAAACAATTTTATTACAACTAGACTTGATCTAAAGTTCTCGAGTTCTAAAGTATGTCCATAGACTCCATACAAACATATAAACAAATACTTTCAGGTCACATACAGCCACTCTGTCAGTTGTTCATAATTATCAATAGAAGAAAATTTAAATCCGTAAGAAATTAAGAATAGACAATGTCTTAAAATTAGAACATCTGCCTAAGTTTATGTTTTTTTACGTTTTTTATTTTATAAAAAATAAAAAACGTAAACGTGACGTTTTTTATTTTATAAAAAATAAAAAACGTAAAAAACGCGTTTTTTAACAGATATAAAAAAGTAAAAAACGTTTTTTCATCTATGTGCTATACTAATAGTTTCAGTCGAATCTGACTTTCGGAAAAGCAATTTACCGGTAACAGTAACCACTTCAAATAGATGAAGTGTTTATAACTATTAGACGAGGTTGACTATTAAACGAGGTTGACTAATAAATGCAAAACCCCTTCATTATCATATTGGCCTCTCTATTGCATACGTACATGTAGATAATTAAGATGAACGTAAAATCCTCAAGTACATATCACTTATAGTTGAGTCATCAAAAGCAATTGTTAATAAATCTCAACAACGCAGGTTGTGCAGTCTGCAGTTTTAGTATTATCCAGTGTTGAGAAGAGCTGAGACTTTTAACAACAACAATTAGAGTGCTACAGTCATCAATGACAACATCGAACACTATTGAGACAAAATCAGGCCGGCCAGCAAAAAGCAGGTCCAAAACGGTGCAAATCCAAAATCCTGAAAATCAGTCCAAAGTAAAGGGAATTAATAAGAAAAGAAGGTTTAGGCGCTGGTCGCAAACCTCCATCATCACGTAAACCTCCATTCCGCTTGTACCCATCCTTGGACTGATCGCTTGACTTTTGGCACGTACCGTTTATGGACCACCCACATGCTGCTCTTCGGTTTTTGATTTGGTGCCATAGTGATCGGTGTTGTCATGGACAACAGTAGCACTCTAATCTTACTGTTGTTGTTGTTGTTGTACCTTAGTTCCATGGTTTTTGGTAAACTTTCCCTCTTAGAATATATACACTTACTCTTACTATTTCTTAGTGCACTTATCAACTCGCAATCAATCTGTCACTATCAATCTGTGTCAATCTATCTTCAGGACTCATTCATTAGTAACTTTTTGGGTCCAGATAGTCTTTCCCATTCTTCTCCATACCCAAATTCCAAAGCCTCTAGTTTCCATATGACGTTGAAATCACTACATAATTGCATGCATCATTGGTAACAATTTTGGCAGCCGTGTGGAATAAATTTACCCTTTAGTGGGAAACAATATTCATTCACATCAAACATTACATTTTTTATCTTTTGGACCGCTTTTTTGGAATTTGCACCGTTTTTGGACCTATATTTTTCTCACCGGCTGGATTTGTCTCAAGAGTGCTTGATGTTGTCATTGATAGCAGTAGCACTTTAATTATTATTTAACTTAATTCTATTTAAACAAAAAAATTAGTCAATTTCATCAAATTAATATCACAAGGAGTATTACTTTATGGAATCTAATTGAATATGCTCGAAATTTCCATTTCTTCTGCAAAGTCCCTCTAAAAGAGTATATACTGAGCTAGCATCCGGAATGCCTGCAATATTAGACACAGAATTAGTTTTAAAGGGGTAAAATAAAACTCTACTTGTCTCTCTCACCCATTTCTAGTGTTTGACGTGCCAGACATCATCCTTGGATGAAGAAACTGACCCTAATCATTTATCTTATTTTAATTATTATAACTATTATTTTTTTTATTACCCTGGGCTGTATAAGGCACTGGGCTAAAATATATGATAAAAAAGTCTTTATTTACTTTTGATGACTTTATTATTATTATTATTATTATTATTATTATTATTATTATTTACATATGCTACATATGTTGATTCTCACTTTTGTCTGTTGATTTATCTGTTTTCACAATTATTTGTCGATGTTTGATGAATTTCTAAATAAACATATGTACGATTTACCGACATCGCCACTGGCTGGACCCAGTGGCGATGTCGGTAAGATATTCGACCGCGGATCAGAATGTGCGGGGTTCAAATCCTGGGCTCGCCAGTCACTTACATTCCTTTCGAGTGAGGAAACTGACGTTAATTTCAAATATTGGGAATACTGTTGCCCTGGTACTAAAAAGCAAATTCTGCGCCCGTGTTGGCTCCTTACCTCTCGTAAGTTCAATTAGTCTGCGTAGTTTAATCAGCACAAGAGGCATAAGGAGTAGAGCAGCGAGAAGAGCTGAGGCAAGGACTATCGCCCAGACCGGCAACCCTGTGGAGTACAGGGAGGCAGTGGTGGTCATCTCCATCTGATCGTCCTCGTCGCTTGTGGTGGAGTTTAGTACCTGAAATTACGCCTAAGTTGTAATTAGTTTCAGTTTATTAAAATTAGACCTCGATACAATAAATGACAATTAGGCTTAATTACAATTAGGTCTAAGCCTAGCTACTAACAATGAAAGCAGACTACACTAATTATATAATTAGCGCTCATTTGCATGTCTACAGCTTCCAATGTCAGCAACTGCCCTGCTGCTGAATTTACATTAATTAACGACCTATCACTCGCATAACTTTAAAGCTTCTATTTTAAATCGTTTTCTTTAACTCAAATATAGTGGCATACAGTCATATTCCAAAGCAAGCTAAGGCTATGTTTAGGGTATTACGGTAAGGGTAATATTAGGGATAGGAAGTGGAGATTCTTTAGATTAATGATGCTATAAAAAGATTCCAATTCAAGTCGTTATTTAACGGCGAGTCTGAAAAAATGATCAGGAAGTTGTGAATTCCAAAAAAGGTATAAAGCGTATGACAACTGTTGTTATCTCATAGCAGGATATCTGTAACCATACGTAGGCTTACTATGTAGTGTATCCAGTGCTTAAGGTGGAGAGGCCGTAGGGAAAATCCGTTACCCTAGATCTCATTTGTCTGAGGTGATTTCCCCTGCAAGGGGCCCATATTATGCACTAAGAGATCTGTAAATACATTACAATTAAAGGAGCCCGAAATTATTTTACCTTTCCCACAGCTCTAAATTTCCACTTTATAACCACCGAATATATCGCGCGCACAGTGGTTTAAGGAATTAGTGAAAGGTATCATAAATTTTAATATATCACAAGATTTGGAGAGATACGGCTTAGCTTTATAATACATGAAAAAGAAATTGAATCAATACCACCGAAAAAAGACTATAATGGTCATGGTCCCGATTATGATGATGATGATGATCTTTACCTACAGTTTATATGGACAGTGAAGAAATGGTCTATTATTTTTTAACAATACCCAAAAAAGTTCATTTCTTAGAATAGCGTTAGTTCAATGACTAGGCAAGTTACGCCGCAGTCAAGTTGATTACTTAATTACCAGATTAAGTGATTATATTGACACTTAAGTGAATTGAATAATTAATTACTCAATTATTTAATTAATCCATAAGTTACTTAATCAATGAGTTAATTAATTATTAATAAACTAATTATTAAGTTAATCATTAACTAAGTTAATAATAACGTTTATATTAATGTTAAGTAATTAAACATACGTTAATACTAATACGTTTATATTAATGTTAAGTAATTTAATGATTAATGTTGATCAAGTAAGTTTGTGTTAACGTTAATGTTAACTAAGTTAATACTAAGTTATTAACTATTGATTACTAATGTTAACTAATTTAATGATTAATGTTGATCAGGTTACGTTAATGTTAGCTAAGTTAATGATAATAACTACTGATTAAGTTAATTAATTAATTAATTATTAAACCTAACTCTACGGTTACTTATTTATGTGGAAATGAAGAAGTAACCGGAAGACAGTTAAGAGTGGAGGCGTTATATATCATGTACCTGCCAGTAGGCAGTGCACTAAGCGAGAGAGAGAGAGAGATAGCTACTTATTCTCAGTTCTTTTTATCCACAGGTCTGCAGCACGCGAGTCTCTCCTGACCATGATGACGACGACGTCCACGACAGCATTCAACTTAACTCCACCCGTCGTGTCTTCGACGTCAGTGACTTCGGTCACAACCGTCTCTTCCGCATTATCTACGCCAACATCTTGTACTTCATCGTCATCCACGGGGGTCCTCTAGTCCTCATCGGCTTCTGCAACGTCCACCTCATCGCAGCGCTTAAGCGACGACAGCGCCGCTGGGCGGAGATGGGCAAGGGCTGGTACCAGCAGGACATCTCGTTCGTCCTCGTCGCCGTCATGTACGTCTTCATCGTCTGTCAGACGCCGACATTCGTCGATCACGTGCTATGGACGGTGGTGGACGAGCGAGCAAGGGCGTGCGGGAGATGGCACTACTACTACACTGCCATAGGCGATACCCTCGCCATACTCAATTCATCTGTGAATTTTGTGATGTACGCCTTAACGAGCAGGAACTTTAGGCACGCACTGATGCTACCGTCATTCGTGACGGGTAACTCAGCGAATGTTCAGACTCAGAGGTCTGATTATATAGGATTGCATTGCTCCAGGTCTCCTGTGTCAGGGACAACGGGAAATCAGCTGGTGGCTCCAGTTCCACCAGGAACTGCTCCAGAGTGTCAGCCTAGTCGACAGTATTTGACCACCTCTAGTATATTAACACGACCCATCGTATAGCCTGTCTTTCTCGCTTTATAGTAAATTACATTCTTTATTTGGTTACATGTATATTAAGTAAATTGCGTAAATTTAATCAAATTAAAGTAAATTTAATTAAATTAAAAATTATTTAAATTAAGTAAATTTCAGTCTTGATTTCTGCATGACACATACTGTATGTGAAACAAAACTGTAACTAGAATATTAATTGAAATTTCAGTGGTTAGTGAATGAGAGCTCTCTAGTTTGCAGTTAATCGCAGGTTCAAGTATTACACTGAATTATTACACACTAGTGTTGTACTGCATGTAATTTTGCAGTAATACACTGCATTGTAACACATTGCAGCAATAAACTGCAGTCCGTGTGCTACTGCAGTATAATATTGCAGTGTAATACTACAGTGTAATACTATAGTGTAATATTTCAGCGCAATAGTGCAGTGTAATACTTCAGAGTAATACTTCAGTGTAATACTGCAGTGTAATACTGCACTGTAATACTTCAGTGTAATACTGCAGTGTAATACTTCAGTGTAACATTGCAGTGGTTTCAGATTTAAAACAGTTAGTTCATATTTCACGGGTCACTCATGAAATCTTGAGATCATTTAGTTAACAACATTTAGTTAGTCTCAGTGAAACGATGCGATTCTGTCACAATCTTTAAAACCAATAATTCAAAAGGCTTCAGCTGCTTGCGAAGAAGCATTGTGCAATATTTGCTTAAGTTTTAGTCTACGTTCCAATTTTTTCCAAAAGTTTTCATTGTCTGCGTGAGCATCCCAGAATATAATATCATCTGCAGCAATTAATGTGTTGAATGGTTCCCTCTCTATTATATCAGATATCCGTAGAGGAGGAAGACCTAGAGGAATTGTATCACGAGGCTTGACATGATATGATTGCTGAGTAACGTAGATACACTTGTCATCAAGAATAAATATATCGCAGATTGTAAGAATGATCTTATCACTCTCTTCTATCAGTTTTTGTAGTTCATCCAGTTGATAACTGCCTATTGGAATATCGTCTTCAGTTTTAACAGCTTTCCTCAGGTAACTTTCCAACCATGGAATAAGAGTTCCGTAGATCCACTCACGCTTGGACTCGTGATAGTAGACTAAGGTCTTCAAGGATTCTCCATCCACGTGTAGTCTTAGTAGACGACGTGGATCATCATGAGGGTCCGGTGTTTCTGGAAGTGGACGAGGAAGGCTCTCATAGATTGTTTCTTTATCTCGCAAGCCACTGCAACAAAACAGCAAATCTACAGTCAACGATAGAGGCGAGTTTAATATATATATCCAAACTTTTAAACCTCAGTTTCATACATTGCAGTATTTAGTTTTGATGATTTATTATTAATTAATTAATTATTTATTCATTCGATGTAGTATTTATTTATTTAAGGTCAAATTATGAAACTGTTAAGCTATATTTAAAGTCAGTTTTCTTTTCAAAAGAGTTACTAGCTGTTAGAGACCGCCCGGCAAAGATCCTTACCGACGTCTCCTGCTTCACAGGCAAGCTTGTTATCCGTTCGGTCACCTAACCGATATGACCATGAATGTAAATGGCACCTACAGAAAAACCGATGTAAGTAATGGCTTTGATTTCAATATCTGTTTAACGATTCACTTGGAATAAACAAATAGGTAAAGTATTGTAAGGAGCGCATAGGTCGTCGTTAACATCAAAAATGATTTTTTACAGTGCAATTCTCTTAAAGATATATTGCAGATATTGTAGTTGCCTAAAGGTGTTCCAAGAGGCATGTCTATAAACTTCTAAAGAGATGAAAAAGGAAATCGCTCAGGAATTTCCTTTTCTTCGTGAATGCTAACAAAGTAACAATGCAGAGAAGTCAATGATTGAGACCTGACATCATCTCGAGAAAGTTTCCTAATTTTAGGTCGCAGTTGTTTTCGTTGTAGTATATCTGGTAGAGATATTAAAGTTTTTAAGCTAAGTTTAACGTCTGTTTTCGTATCACAAGGGATAGGGCCAAAGACCGTCCGGCTGAGATTCGAACCACTGTTCTCCTGTTTCTCAGGCAAGTTTGCTGTCCATTGGGCTATCGAACCGATATCATCTTAAATGCAATTGACACCTACAAAGATTCCGATGTAATTAATGTATGGCTTTTTATTACTATGTATATATCTATACAACTCCCAATTACTTACATCTTACAATACAAGATATTAGTAGGCAATCAATTATAAAGGGATTTCATCTCACAAATAAAATTTAGTTGGGAGACCCAACGCATAAATTCAAGCGAACTAGTTTACAGAGATTGCATCAAGATCAGTTATTTAGCAGCCATTTAAATGGCTTTGCTTCAACATTAATTAGAAAATAAATTTTTATTTAGATTTGTGAAATTCCTTATGTTATTTGACACCTATTGATCACTGGACCGGCTTTCGTTTAGGATCTTACTTCTCCTCAGCACATTTCTTTTTCAGATTGGTCTGGGTGAAGTGATCTGTAGCGATGTGAGCTGTTGGGGACGTCCCTGACATCATCCCTGGATGAGGAAACAGACGTTAAACCTTTATTGTTATTATTTAACATTTTGAGTACATTCCCCTCACTTTAAACACTGAACTCGACTGTGGGAACAATTTCGGAACCCGTCTTGAAAACATTCACCTTCTTGCAGGAAAATTTATTCGCTCCTATTAATTAAGAAATTGAGTTAATAAATTAATTAAATAAAGATGCACTTCTCGACAATATAATAATAATAACATAATAATAACCTCCGATAACTTCTATAGTGGTGTCATGACCGGTGTTCGGTTTTCGAGACCGCCTTATAGGTTCCTGGCTGATTATTATTAATCCTTTCCATGGTTAATCATATATTTGCTGTCGATAGCGCCAATCGGCAGAAAGATCCGATACAAGAGTAACCTTCCATGGGCCCAAGGGGAGATCCATCATTAATTGACTGACCTGGGCTTGGAACTATTGTATCCGAGACGAACACTCTAACCGTTACGCGATATTCCCTCCGCAATAAAGCGAAGATAGCGAATAGCGAGATTGGATTGCAGAAGATAATGCCTTGCAATCAAAAGTTATAGAAATGAGTGTTGCCCTTTTCGACGGATCTGATTACTTTCGTCCTGCGAGGATTGCGAACTGATGCTACTTCTTCTCCTAGATCCTTCTATTAGATGTACTCCTGAGCCCACATCCGACGAAAATGCAAGAATAAATGCTGTTTTAATTCATTCAGAGGTAAAACTAAAAAAAAAACTGTGAATAAAAATAAATAAATAAATAAAACTAAAATCAAAAATAAAACAGAAATGTACAGTACTATATATGTATGCAATAATAAATTTAAAAAAGAAGAATAATA
Organism: Enchytraeus crypticus; assembly: GCA_905160935.1. Lineage (NCBI taxonomy): Eukaryota > Metazoa > Annelida > Clitellata > Enchytraeida > Enchytraeidae > Enchytraeus > Enchytraeus crypticus. The sequence continues at coordinate 1,525,457 of CAJHZI010000517.1, read as the reverse complement.
ATAATAATAATATACAGCACTATATATATATATATATATATATATATATATATATATATATATATATATATATATATAATAAAACTCTCAATCTCTCTCACACTTCTCGTGTATTATTGTCTTCGACGAACCAAACGTCATCCTCAGGTGAGGAAATGGATCTTCAAATAACTTAATAATATTCTATTTGTTTGTACAGAAACCCGGGTGTAAAGATTATTTTATATATTTATTTTAATTAATTATACAATACTCATTATTATTTATTCTCCTCTGCAAATTTCTTTTGCAGATTGGTTTGGGTGAATTGACCCGTGGTGATGTATGCTGTGGGGACGTACCTGACATCATCCCTGGATGAGGAAACGGAAAAACCTTTATTAGCATTACTTTTATTATTTGTGACTTTTATTATGATTATTATGTTAATCATAATAAAAGTTGCATAGTTGCTTACTACATTTTTGTTCCAAGTAGCGGTTCCAGAAATTTTTTGATGGGGACACGAAATTATTTTTGTTGACATTTTTAAAATTTTTTTGCTCACGCTAACGTCTTCAAATATTTACGTACACCCTTTTTACTCTAATTATTTTGACTTAGGCTACTGACTTACTTACCGACTTCGCCACTGGCTGGAACCAGTGGCGAAGTTGGTAAGATACTCGACCGCGGGTCAGAATGTGCGGGATTAAAATCCTGGGCTCGCCCGTCACTGTCATCGCTTTCGAGTGAGGAAACTGACGTTAACATTAGCTTTAACATTAGCTTTTTACCTATTGGCTGTCTAAATTTTCTGCCCAGTTTAAGAAGCACAATCTTGAGTAGCAGGAGAAAGACAGCTGTGACTACTGCAGTTAACACTATCTCCCAGACTGGAAGCCTTGGCGACGACCAGGAAGAAGTAGTCGTCGAGATCATCGAAGTGGTCGGCCCTTCTGAGGATGGTGAGTACCCTGACTCTGGTCCTACTGTCACTCCGTCAGTCGCAGCTTCATCCCGACTCTCTGGACTCATGTTCCAGTTGGTGAAGTTAGTCATTGTTTCTCCCAATCTTTTAGATGTGCTTGAATCCATGATCCTTGCGGTGAAGTTTACTGCGTTTCCAGACATTCTGATATCCAAGTAGTATGATATGATATTAGCCCAGAAGACGATGAGTTTGTAAAGTCTTGTAAATATAGCAATTACAAAAAGCGACAATTCAAAGGTTTCTGAAAGAAATAAAGATTTGGCAAAATTGCTATACGGATTCTCGAAGTATTGAACATAATTTAAGACTAGCCAAAAGGCAAAGCCACTCCGTTATTTAAATTTGTGAGCAACATAGTGCATTTATGTGTTTGTATAGTCAAATGCATTCGCCGATTTACTTAAGATAATCCAACTGATCACGAAAATCTCCCTCTTCGTTGCAGTTTTCTTCTATGCCATTGTTCATAAATAACTCAGTTCTTCAACAAAAGCAAAAATGAACTACAAAGATAAAAGCAACAGAGTCTGTTTCATGAAAACTGAAATAACGCTATAGATAATCCAAACAGATGTAGTACGTAAAGGCAAGTGTGTAATACACACTCAACCGTCATTAAAGAGCGACATCATAATGCCAAACGTAAAAAGGGTAAAACCCTAGCTTAGTGACAGTTTTTATCTCATTTATAGTTTGGTAAAGGCCTAATCACTGGACTTGAAGACTGCTTCTTCTAATTAGAGTCGAACAACTTAACGATATGTAACTATATAAGCTCAAGGCTGTGTAATCCCATCAACTAGTTAAAATTAATAATCTTAGTTACAATTACTTACAATTAAACCTAGTTACCATCAATTACTTTTCCTTACAACTAAACCTAGTTAAAATCAATTACAGTTGTTTAGAGTTAGGCCTAATTTAAATAAACTACAATTGTTTAGCTTAGTTAAAGCCAATTACCGATGTTTAGATTAGACCGACATGTACATGTAGTTAATATTAATTTCGGTTGCTTACTTTCAGATCTACATGTAGTTATAGTTTTAGATCTACATTTTTAGATCTTGTTTAGATCTAAATTTTTAGATACAATTTTTTCTTAGATAAGAATTGGACATAGTTACAGTCAATTTCAGTTTCCTACAGTATATACATAATTACAAATTATTACGAATACTTATCATCATACCCAGTTAGTTTCCATCAGTTCGTACAACCACCATACGGGTTCTCAGATCAGCGTCTGCGCTATAAGCGAAATCCAAATTAATTAAACAACACTTTTCACCGATGTCCATCTAAAAAATTCTACATCAACACACTCTTTGCCGTCTATCACTTAACCAACTACCTATCCACCTAAAAATATTACACTGTATACCGTGTGCCTCTAACTTTCTCAATAATCTATTATGGGGTACTTTATCAAATGCTTTTTCAAAATCTAAATATAACACATCTATGCAATTGCCTTTATCTAATTCACTTGCAATATTTTCTAAAAATTCCATTAAATTTGTTAAACATGAACGTCCACTAATAAAACCATGCTGACTATCGTATATTAGGTTGTTTTTGTCTAAAAAAGAAATAATTTTATCTTTAATTATACTTTCAAAAATTTTCCCAATAATACTGGTTAAACTAATTGGTCTGTAATTTTCTGCCTTGTTCGTACTCCTTTTTTTATTTAAAGGGACTTCATTTGCATCTCTAAAGTCTTGAGGGACAGACCCTGTTTCTACAGTAGCCCTACAAAGCTGTACTAATAGTGGAGTCAACTCTTCTTTTAGTTCTGCTAACAATTTTCCATGAATTTCATCAGGACCCGTGCTTTTACACACATTTAATGAACTTAATTTGTGCATCATGATATTATTATCTATCTCAATATGCTTTAATGCCATATCATCACTAAGCTTGAGTATTTTATTTGGTATAGGCATATTTAACGTGTTGATTATTTTATATCATAATTCCATCTTTGCCATTCAATGGGTCAACTCTTTTGTTCACTTTTTTGTTTGTATTTGAATAAGCAAAGAAACTTTTTGGATCAGTTTTAATATTATTAGCTAATTTTTCTTCAAAATTAACCTTAGCTCTCCTATTTGCAGTTACATATTTATTCCTTAAATTTTGATAGTTTCTCTATAAATTTTCATCATTGTTACTGTTTTTATATAAATTCCATGCTGCTTTCTTTGCTTTCCTCGTGCTTTTAAATTTTTTTGTTGCCCGTTTACATCTATCTTTACTTTTAGCTTTTAATTTAATGAAATCATTTCTAATCAACTTGAGATTCACACTAATGCAATTCTATAATTCATCCACATTTTTACAAACATCACCATTAGAGAACAAATTATTACTCCTTACATACATTCTAATTTCATCATAATTACCTTTAAAATAATCATATTTCCTAACAGAAGTTTTGTTTTCCGATCAAGTCCGGGTTTTAACGAATACATTTATATCAATTGCAAAACTTTTCATAATAATTTACCGTCAATGGACAATGGACTTCGTAAATTTATCCTAACATAATCTATTTTCTAAATGAATTTTACTTTTAAGGTTATTTTTATTTCCTATAAAACTGAGAAGCAAATGATATAGAAGCAAATGATATAATTTTACTTGTTTAGGCTAATTAACTCTGTAGAAAATTGTTATTCCGTCAATAGAAACTTTAGGTCTAAACTATATATTCCTACAAACTCTGCTTTTAGAATCACCATCGGTATATGAAATTATTGTCAACTAATCGAAATTATGTTCATCAGGCCTAAAGTTAATCCTTTATAATGATCGAGATGAAGATTTTGTTTCCAATGATCTTCAGGCCTAAAGTTAATCCTTTGTAATGATCGAGATGAAGATTTAGTTTCCAATGATCTTCAGGCCTAAAGTTAATCCTTTGTAATGATCGAGTGTCTGAATATTTAGTTTCCAACAGCGTTCACGCGAGACGCGATTTTATAAGATCTTTTCTTCCTGTAAGATATTTTAGATATTAGTAGCAGCCTTAACAATTGTTAAATAATTTCATAATTTTTACTACAATCAGATAATTATTTAATTACAGCGTACTACAAGTGGATGTTCATTAGACTTGTAGGCGCTAAAGAGAAATCTGATTGTTGTGCATGTCGGTGGCCAGCAAGATAGGACCATGTCCTCACTGGTGGTCGTTATGCAGGATAACTAATAGATTAATTTTAGGTTCTTTGTACCTTTATATTCTGTGCACTATGTCTGTTTCTATGCCTATAATGTTTTTGATATAAAACATTGTTTTTATGAATAAACATTGCTCTCGCTCTTTCTCTATCGCACCCTCTCTCCCTCTCACTCTCTATCTCTCTCTCCGTCTCTCTCTCTCTCTCTTTCTCTCTCTCGCTCTGTCTGTCTCTCTCTCTCTCTCTCTCTCTCTCTCTCTCTCTCTCTCTATATATATATATATATATATATATATATATATATATATATATCATCAGATCAGTAAAAGAAGACGATAACAAAAAAATAACGAAATGAATAAACGCTGACACATTGGAAAAGGATAAAAACGTGCCAGGAACATGTTAATCAGTCTCGAAGACCAGTCGCTGGCCATGACATTGCTATAGAAATTAATAGTCGATTCAAAAACGTTCTTATACATGTAGATTGTAACATAATGTGCTTTAAAATTGTCAAAATTTAACTTCTGCTGTAATTTTTCAGTTGAGACTGCGATAACGATTTATTTGGAAATAAGATGTTCCATCTCTCTCGGAATTCTTTTTTCTTGCCTGGAAGTTTTTATAGCCTCGACTAAAACTGAATGAAAACTGTAAGTTAGTAGAAGTGGATACAGGTCTACACTAGATCCCATTCGGCTTCTTGTACTGTATTTATTGGTAGAGGTTAGATCAATGCGGAAAACTTTGTTTACTAAATTTCAAACTACTTCCTGTTATCAATAATCAGTTATTATCGCCTGTGGTTTTGCCCTCGTGACCGGGACCGAATACCTTGTAATTTTCTAAAGTTCATGTAAAATCTAGCCATGGCCGAAGCATTGAAAGGTATAACAGCTTAAAATATACGATTAAAATACAGAAAATTTAATTCATACATGTTTCTAATGTTGCTTCTAGACATAGACGTAACCACGACCGAAAATCTGGGAGGACACAATCAGTGGCGTATCGACGGGGGCCTAGGGGGCCCAACCCCCCTCCCCCCTCAGACTCGCCGTAAAAGATTTAAACTATATTTTCATAGTTTTTATTGCAACTTATATGTGTAAATATATACATGTATATGTATGTAAGAGAAGTGGTTTTGGGGGAGGGAACTTAGTTCCACTAACCTAAATTTTTTCAAATATGGGCCCCCTACGGGCCCAAATTTGGTATAGGCCTACTATGGGCCCTGTGTAATGGAAGATTAAAAGTCTCGGTTGCGTCATTATCCTTCTAAGGTACGTTTTCAGACATCTTAAAGCATTGAACGATCTCTCTGCCTCACATGACGAGGCGGGAGCTACAAGAAGGCAGCGAGCTACTTTCTCTATCTCAGTAGAAGCAGCGCTGTGCGCAAATTTGTGGAGATTTTCTAACAAAACTCTAAATGATACTACAAAATTGCATAATATGCAACTTTCAGAATTCAAAAACCAAATTAGCAATAAACTAATTCTTACCAGACGTGGCCACTTCGTCCTTAGCAGAAATTTATCCATGATGCAATTATGTAAAACTTGGTTTACTCTCTATGAATTGATATTGTAACAAGCTCCATTAGTTATCATTTTATGCACATTTTAGAACATCTAACGACGATGATAAGTTGACCTCTCAAGATACAATATACAGCCGCAATCTCTAGACGGACCTATATAGTTTCACACCGCTTAGCTCGGCTAGCTGGCACTTTTCCATATTTCGTCACCCTCACCGAGCATACACTGCACAACTGTCAATAATTAATAACATGAAAGCGTATCAGTTTACCACTCAATCTACAGCACGGCTCTATAAATGCTAGTAATACTTACACATGCTGTTACTGAGAGATTTTGAAAATACGCAAAATTTCTTAAAGTATATATATATATTTGAGCCTAAATTCTGGGGGGACATTTACATGCTTTGCCCCCCCCCACTCTAGATTCTGGGGGGACGTGTCCCCCTGTCCCCCCCGGTGGTTACGCCAATGCTTCTAGATTAAAATTATGCTATACGTGTTTGATGTTATTTGTAAAAGAAGCTTAAGCCTTGTTTAAGCCTAGTGTAAGGACAGACTTCGGAAAGTTCTCATTTTCTCAAAAGGGTGATTGGTAGGTAGAACTAGTGAGGAAGTTGTGAATGTGGCGTCGGTGAATAGTTTTAAAAACAAGCTGGATGTTGTAATCATGTATGATAGGGGATTGAAATTAGCCCTTGGCTTTTCTTCCCTTGTTCCTGCTACCTAAGTTTGACTAAGGATTGAATAATGAAAATGGTAGCAATCCTGGTAAATTCTGATAAATATTAAACATCGGACAATATTCTCAACCCGCAACGGTGATGCTAATAATTCCAACATTTTGAACAAGTATTTGACAGTAATGTCTCAATAGCGCAATGATTAGAGATGTAGATAACATCATGAAGTTTTACATGACAGATCCTGAGGTGAACTGAACCCTCGTGGGTTCGAAACCCAGCCGCGCTGATCTGAGAGTAAAATCTCGGACATTCACTGGACTGGCTATACGGAAAATGGACAAAGTAGTCTAACGTATTTAACATGTGGTATTAAAAGTGATAGATATCAACGTAGTTAATCATTTTACTATAATGTGTGTTTTTTAACGGGATAATAAGATAAATTCCAATGTAAAAATTTTTGTCATGCAAAACCTATGAATAGATAATAAAATTTTATTCATATTAATGTAGTAAATTTCCTCAATTTTCAAATTATAATTGTAGAATTTGATCGCTGCTGTGGAACTCTCCAAGAGCTTCAAGCAGAGTTGAGGGCACACGAGATTGAAATCGGGTTGAGTTACACCAGCTTTCTGACTGATAAAGAATTTTCTCATACTGATAATAATTTAATAAAATATAATTAATGAATAGTAATAATGAGTAGTATTCTAAACGTGTCTATTTTAAAATACCCTTATGGTTTCATTCAGAACCTCTAGCTGGTCGCCAGATCGGGTGTTATGAGGGTCAACCTTATATCAATGCTGGTAGACAGGTGCGAGAGTGTTCCCCTTAACCAGATAGAAACCAGATGACAAAGATAGCCAGACAGAAACCAGATGACAAAGATCCGCAGAGCCGAAAATAAAGATAAGATGGTGAGTGAAAAGCATTTGTCGTCTTTAGTTATGAAAGTTGAATTGATTTTGAGTTCGTTATTTAAATTAAAATTAAAAAATTTGTGCTGTTTTAGTTTGTAAAACTTATATTTTGTCGTCTTTTCCTTGATTTCTTTTGGAAATTTAAATGCATTGTTGTGGGGCTGATGTTATTCCCTTAAATTATGTTAATTTAGGTTCGAGTTGTTTGGTTATACGTCAGTGATAGAGATTATATGGAAGCCATGAGAAGTTTAGTAAGTCAGAGGGAGTGTAACAGTGACGTCTTCATTTTAATGTATGTAAACAAATCCAGAAGAACATTGTTGTTTTATTCTTCTCGTTATTTATTAGTGCATTTCAATGTATTTAATGTGAATCAAAGCAACATTATGATGGACTTGCTGTTAAGTTCTTCAATATTTTTGCTTTATTAATCACTTGCACTGTTACATTAACTGGAAATCTATTTTACCTGGATTGAAAAGCCATTTTTGTTTTTATGAAAAATATATTTACTCAACCATAGATGGTTTCAACATCAAAATTTAATGTTTTTACAAAATTTCCTTTCTGACTTGCTGAGTTTTTTTTCTGTTTACATATTTCTTCCTTTCTCTCCATGGTTAGCATTGTTTTTTTGTAATTTTTGCCTTTGATTGTTTTATTTTTAAGGAAGAGAACCATCATGTGGTAGTGAAGAGGAGGACGCTTATTCAGCCGACGAAGAAGATGGATTGCCCGGCTCAGTTCAAAGTGGCTCGAGTGCTCTTAATTTTGCTACTCTACGTATTTCACGATGACGGATTTGCTTTTATTTGATAATACAATTAATGCCTATTATATGTAGTGTTTGTATACAATGTACCATTACTTTATAAGAATCTGAACCCAAACAGTGCAATTCTTAATTACTGAAATAGAGATTCGGAAGTAAATTAGCATTTTTCTGTAGTTAGCTTCTGATCACTTCTATTTTACCAGTAGAATCAGAACTTTATTGTTAACAGCCAATCACTATCCCCTTTGTAAACTGCAACCTTGACGTGGTGAGGGGTATTAAAGACCTCGATAGTATCTAACATGTAACTATTATACTATTATTATTATTATTTAATTATTATTACATTATAACTATTCATATCCCAACCCTGGCTAAACTGGGATCGACTTGTTTCTAAATGAGGTTTATCTAATAGCAGCTATTACAAGTGTAACTTTCCTCTTAGAATACTGGTTGTGTTATACTGATTGTGATTTTGAAAAAACATTTGTTGCGCTTTATATTTGGTTCTGAACACTTTAAAAGTATTTTTAAATATGTGTTTCAATCTTGCAGGAGCTAATATTAATCGCTTTCTCTGCTGTAGGCCTACAGATTATAATGCCGACAGCCTGGGCCCTCACCAACCGAATACCGTTTCTGACGTTGGTTTGGATCTTAGTGGTTTAGTCTCCTACGACAGGTGCCGTCACCAGTTGGTCCATTCTTCAAACAACCCGAGCATAACACCTAGTATAATATGATGAGGTTTAATAACTAACAGTTCTAGCTAAGCATTTCATCTTCTGGACTGCCGCCTTGTCATCGCGATAGGGCTTGAAAGCGTGCAATGTTCAGCTAATTTTACTTGGACACTGCCTAGGTTTATTTTTAGCTTACAATCCTATATATTCATACCTATTTTGGGTTAAACTAAAATTTAGATTCTTGTTATATATTCGGTTTGATAAGCCGCAAAAAGCACTTGATCAATCAAGAATTTATTCCTATAAAAAAGACTCCATCAGTAACCAAGGATTTAATGTAGCCTCAAATTTCTGTGGAGAAAAAAATCACCATGAATGATCAGAAAATTGTGTAATTATAATGAAGAACCTCTGTAGCCTTCTACTCTTAACTGAAAGTAGGCAGCAGGTTAACTATTGTTATTAATATATATGGCATAATTATTGAGCAAACGCGTTGACTTGAAATGTATCCAAACTGGCCTGCATGAACTATCACGGAGAAATGCTACTAGTATTTTAAAATTGTGCATTTTTAGATATAATTAAAACCATGATTACTTACTGCAGCTTGATTGCCTCCTGAAATTGGAAAATTGAACACACTAAAGAGGCAAATATAATGGACTTAATTGAGATGTATAGCCTAGACCGCTCAATCAATACGAACTTCAAGTTATACAAATATCATTGCACCGTATTCTACGAGAAATATGAAACTTCGTGACAATTCACACAAATGTGATACAATGAAGTTTCATAATAGTATGAGCCAATATCTCCAATATCGGCAACTGAATTTCTCTACAATTACTGCCTTTATGGATTATTCAACGCCTACAATATTTGTCTTTAAAGCTATATACATGTAAGATACTATATAACACAATATATAACATTTATTGTGCTATTTAGTCTAGAAATATACAATATACATGTATATGTAGACTACTCGTGTATTATCGTTGCTGCCGAAATGGAGGAAAATTGACTACAACTATAGACTATTGCAATCGAAGGATATACCTAACTGCCCCAAATGAACAAACCAAATCTAATTGACGACCTCAGCCAATCGCGCTCTGTATTTTACTCTTTTATGCAAGTATATACCGTATATGGATTATTGCTGACTTTAATAATAATAGGTATAATACTATAATAATAATAACAGTCCAGTGAATATCCGAAATTTTACTCCCAGATCAGCTCGGCTGGGATTCGAACCCGCGAGAGTTCAATTCTCCTCAGGATCTGCTATTTACAACTTCATGACGTTACCCCTACGCTATTGAGACATTCAAATAATATAATAATAATAACCTACTTTTCCACAGCGTAACATTGGCCACAATATATCTCTTAAATAATTTTGGAAATACATCGTAGCTGAAATATAAAATATTTGATTTGTAGTGGAATACTGTTGTTGCACAAATTACATTGTGGCTGAACGTTGGAAGCACTGTTGTATCTTGAACGTATTTTTTTGACAGTGGTACCACTGACTTTATATCTTCTTCCGGTATTTTTCGCATTGATCTAACCTCGACCGTATTTATTAACCAGCTCCGTAAAGCTTTGATAGGCATACGAATTCTCTGCTTCGATGGCATAGCGATCACAGTCGCCCTTACGACTCGTGTTTAGTTATTTGGTACGGAAGATTTGTATAGGATAAAAGCTGGTAAGTCTAGCGTTAACGTCAGTTTCCTCATTCGAAAGCGATGTCAGTGACGGGCGAGCTCAGGATTTGAACCCGCACCTACTGATCCGCGGTCGAGTATCTTACCGACTTCGCCACTGGCTGGAGCCAGTGGCGAAGTGGTTTTTACGGAGGGGGGAGGGGGATCTACTGAAGGAGATCATAGAAATATGGAACGAAATAGATGAATACAGATTCACTCATACATTCACTCATATATTGTGGACTTATATAGAAAGCGGAAGACAGAGAAGAGTGGAGGCGTTATATACCATGGACCTACCAGTGGGTAGTGCACTAAGACAGAGAGAGAGAGACAGAGAGAGAGAGAGAGAGAGAGATAATTTGATTTTTCGTGTTTTATTACATTTTTATACAATTTTTTATATAATTCAGCCTGTAGAATTAGTCTAATAAAAGTCTCTAAGTTGATTCCATTGTAAAGGCTGTTCCCTCTTTTGACTTTGCTATAGGCTTAAAGAAACTCTGCAACGCCAACATTGGTAACATTTAGCGTTAGTATAATACCACGTTATTGACGAACAAAATCAAGAAGGAATATCAACTTAATTCCTTCAATCCACGCTACTAAAGAAATTAATATTTAACTCTTTCTTTATCAATATTTATTTTTTGAACTAGAATAAAGAGACGCTATTGTCAGTTTGGATACTAAGCATTCTGAGAAATTTGTATCTCTCGCATCCAGACTGCACGAAAGTCATAGTTTCGTATGTCGACTTTCAAGTAGCCTACAGGTGGTAAAATAAGGGGTTGTTATGGAAAGTCATTGGAGGAAGACTTCAAAAAGTACCAGCGGTAAAGAAATGGTACCTCATTGATATCGGTTAATCGTCTCGACCAGAATCGCTCAGGTTCAGATTAATGATTAAAAATTAAAATAAAGAATTAAACTGGTCTCTCAAGACCAATCTTTAATTTTGTTCTAACAGTTTAACAAGAATGCCTAACTAAAAATATTCTAAAGATTACATTTTAATTGAAGGCTCAGACTTATGACAGCAAATTACTGAAATAAAATAAAATTGCAAATATGGTAAAACGATAAAGATAGGATAGGCCTAATCATTAGTAACGAGATAATTTAGAATTATAATTTAGTGATAGGCACTAACTTCTCTCTCTCTCGCTCTCTCTCTTTCTTCTCTCTCTCTCTCTTTCTCTCTCTCTCTCTCAGTGTACTGCCTACTGACAGGTCCATGGTATATAAAGCGTCCACTCTTCTCTGTCTTCCGTTTTTCTCTTCATGTCTACGTATGAGTGGAACTTTAAATTCTCTAACAATAGGCTACTCATTCTTGTTATTATGTACCATTCCTAGTGGGATTCTGCTTAGGACGAGGTGGGCCCCCGATGCCTTCCTCAGCTTTGACTATCATTTACTGGACAGGGGCGTCATTTCCTGAGAAAACTATCCTGTTTACCCTAAACTAACTTCTATTGGTAGATAAATGTTTGTGTAAAGCTTAATTAACAATTCATTAAAATTTTAGTTTTAACTTTTAACTAGAACGGTGGAAATGTAGTATGTAACTTGTCAAGAGAGCGAAGATTTATTTAACATGTAGCCTATATTTGTTTAATTTTTTTTTAAAAGGATAGAACAAATAACGTACAACGTTGTTAGATCATCTACCCTAATATACCAATAAAACATTTTGCAAACGATAGCAAAGCAATGCAAAATTAAAAACTAAAAATAGAACATTTTTGTTAATGCTTAATAGGGTATGTCATGCAACGCCACTACAATACATCACAACATAATTATATAAATACATAATATACAAATATAGATGCATAATTAGAAATATATATGAATACATAATCATATATTTATGACCACATTTCTTTGACAGAGTCCGCCATTTATTCATGTTGCAAAGGTCACTGAAGACATTACGTACTGAAATACTTTATTGACATCAGATTATCTCATTCTATTTATCAGATACTTCCAAAATATTTTATTTCATAGTTCAAAACGCTTCAGTTGCTTGTGAAACAGTACTGGCCAATATTTTTATTTTTTTAGTATTTAATCTATGCTTCAATTTTCTCCAAAAATTGTCATTCTCTCCGTGGGCATCCCAGAATATAATATCATCTGCAGCAATTAATTGACTAAATGGTTCCCTCTCAATTATATCACACACTCGTAGTGGAGGAAGACCTAGAGGAATTGTATCACGAGGCTTGACATGATATGATTGCTGAGTAACATAGATACACTTGTGATCCAGAGTAAACATATCACAGATTGTTAGAATGATCTTATCACTCTCCTCTATCAGCTTTTGTAGTTCATCCAGTTGATAACTGCCTATTGGAATATCAACTTCAGTTGTAACGGATTTACTCAGGTAACTTTCCAGCCATGGAATAAGAGTTCCGTAGACCCATTCACGCTTGGACTCGTGATAGTAGACAAAGGTGTTCAAGGATTCTCCGTTCACGTTCAGTCGTAGTAGTCGATGTGTATCATCATGAGGGTCCGGTGTTTCTGGAAGTGGACGAGGAAGGCTCTCATAGATTGTTTCTTTATCTCGCAAGCCACTGCAACAAAACAGCAAATCTACAGTCAACAATAGAGGCGAGTTTAATGTACATATCCAAACTTTTAAACCTCAGTTTCATTCATTGCAGTATTTAGTTTTCATGATTTATTTATTATTAATTAATTATTTATTTATTCATTCGATGTAGTATTTATTTAATTATGGTCAAATTATGAAACTGTAAAGCTACATTTAAGTCAGTTTTCTTTTCAAAAGAGTTACTAGCTGTTAGAGACCGCCCGGCAAAGATCCTTACCGACGACTCCTGCTTCACAGGCAAGCTTGCTATCCATGCGGTTACCTAACCGATATCACCATGAATGTAAATGGCACCTACGGAGAAACCGAAGTAAATGGTGGCTTTGATTTCAATAGGCTATCTGTTCAAAGATTCACTTGGAGTAAACAAATAGGTAAAGTATTGTAACAAACGTACATGTGTAGGTCGTCGTGAACATAAAACGATTTTTACTTTGCAATAGTCTTAAAGATATATCGCAGATAATATGTAGTGGCCTTAAGATGTTCCAAGAGTCATACCCAAAAACTTTCCGGTCCGGTATTCTAGAATTTATAATCAAAGTTTTACGATATGAGAGGTTAGAGAAATGAGTCTGCAAATTTTCATTAACCAAATATGAAATTAGCTTAAGTGATAAGTCAGAAGTTTCTGTAAAAAACAAAGAATATTATTTATATACCTATATCATAGAATTATAATTATATAGGTAGGGTAATATCTATTCATAGAATTTCATAATCTCACACTCGAGTAATGAATCTAAACTGAGAGAAAATAAACCTGTACCATTCCATTTATAATTGCACTGGGCCGGTGGCTTGTTGGCTAGTTGTTCGACAGCAGATCAGCAGGTACAGGGTTCAAATCCAATCAATTTACTAAATCTATCAGTCAATCAAATAACACAATTCCTTTACAAATTTATCTACTGATTTTTAGTTAGGCCTATATTTCTCAATAGAGAAAAGGCATAGGCCCCCTACCGATTTTTCTCAAATCAGGCAGACTTGATCTAGTACAAATGACAGGGATAAAATTAATATCAGGTAGCCTAGCGTCTTCTTCTTGCTTAGAACCCCGTATTGGTTACGTGAAGATCACTGGATCGGAATTCTGCGCCTAACGATCCACAGTAAAAATACTTAACCGATATGACGGATGTTTATAGCTCTGACTTAAATAGCAATTTAATATATATATATATATATATATATATATATATATATATATATATATATATATACTGATATATATATATATTGTATATCAATATATATATATAACCCGATCAAAAGAGTCACAATTCTTTCAAATTCGGGCCTACTTACAATTATAAAATTAGTTACAATTACTTACATGTAAAATTAGTTAAAGTTACAATTATATTGCAATTACTGACGAAATAGGTAATATGTATTACAGTAGTAATTACACTTAACAAAGCAGGTTAGTACTTTCAGATAGTAGCTTATACGCCTGCAATGGTAACAACTGAAATTAGTAGGACGCAGGGGCTACATGTAGGCTATGTAGTCCTTTAGGCTACATAAATCAGTATAGGCTTTGAAGGTTTTTATGGCATAAAACCCACTTGTCGATGTTCCCTCTCTCATGCGTTGTAAAATTTCTGCTGTTACAGTCCAAGAAATAGCTTTAAAGTAGGCCTATAGGCCTAGGCTACATTAAAGTAGGCCTATAGGCTGCATTAAATCTACAATCACGCTCGCCACTACGAGAAAATAGTATCGGCATTCGCAGGAGGCAAAGATTTTATTTTTAATTTAATAATTAATCAATTATATTTAATATCACGTATTCTTTCAAACGAACTGTATCTAGGCCTAATAGCAGTAACTAGTTTAATCTTTGGAAATTTTAACTTCTCGTGTAATTTCCAGTAGTCATTGTTTTTGGCCCAACTCACCCACTCGTGTTTATACGAGTGGCTTATTGACGGGTTACCAGGGGCTTTCGCTAAATCTTTGCTAGACGATGAAAAAACAGTGAGTTTTCTATTTTGCTGTAACCCTACATGCGTACCATTTTAAGAGAAGGCAAAGGAAAATACTTCAAATGTGATATCCGGAGACATTATAATCAATTCCTTCAATTACAAGCCCTGTAGACCCTGCACAGAATGTTTTGGCACTTTCATACATTTTCGAGCAAGTATGCATGGTAAATCCAAAAAGTAATAACAACCTATCGAGTTCTTGAAAGGCGTATGGTACATTGGTAGAACGCCGGCCTTAGGCTTTAGGGTTCATATCCAAGTTCAGTTAAAAGTGGCCATTTCTGCGAGGCACAGGCATTTTGCACAAAGATATATCCAGTCGAAAGCTTTTAGGCTATCTTGAGACCGTCATAAGACGAAAACTTAAGATGCAATTTCACATCATTCATGATTCGATCTCATTCTAATAATCCGATTCCTTCTTAAGTTTTTAATAATATATTACTCAAGTAGCGTGAGCTGCCAATGAAGAATTACAGGGCATTATTTGTTTAGATTTTACACTAAGTCTACATTCTAGTTCTATCCAAAAATTGTCATTCCCTTCTTGAGTGTCCCAAAATATAATTTCGCTAATAGCAATTAATGTGTTGAATGGTTCTGTTTCCATTATATCAGATATCCGTAGAGGAGGAAGACCTAGAGGAATTGTATCATAAGGCTTGACATGATATGATTGCTGAGTAACGTAGATGCACTTGTGATCAAGAATAAACCTATCACAGATTGTTAAAATGATCTTATCACTCTCTTCTATCAGTTTCTGTAGTTCATCCAGTTGATAACTGCCTATTGGAATGTCGTCTTCGGTTTTAGCAGCTTTCCTCAGGTAACTTTCCAGCCATGGAATAAGAGTTTCGTAGATCCACTCACGCTTGGACTCGTGATAGTAGACTAAGGTCTTCAAGGATTCTCCGTCCACGTTCAGTCGTAGTAGACGATGTCGATCAACGTGAAGGTCCGGTGTTTCTGGAAGTGGAAGAGGAAATCGTTCCAGAGTTTCTTCTTCATCTGGAATACTACAGTACCAACACAGGAAATATACGGTCCACGACGAAGTCGGACATAATGATTATTAATCCAAAATTTTAAGACTAATAGATGCATTCACGGTTGTATTTATTTAGCATTTATTTGTTACTTATTTATTCGTTCACTGCTGTATTTATTTATTATTTATCACTTATTGATTCATTTATTGTAGTATTTTTAGCAAAGATATAAAAGCTATTAAGCAGCCCTTTAGCGGTGTTCCTTTCCTTATAACAAAGAATGCTATAGGGGAATGTCCGGGTGACATTCGAACCGATAACCTTCCGCTTCTCCAACCAGCGTTCCATCCATTCGACCGTCTAATCAGTACCAACATGAATGAAAATGGCACATACGGAAGTTAGTGGCCTATTTTTTTATTCCCTAATTTCTATCTATCTATCTATCTCTATATCTATGTATATATATATATATATATATATATATATATAATAAAGGTTTAACGTCCGTTTCCTCATCCAGGGATGATGTCAGGGACGTCCCCAACAGCACACATCACTACAGATCAATTCACTCAGACCAATCTGCAAAAGAAATGTGCTGAGGAGAAGTAAGGTTCTAAACGAAAGCCAGTCCGGTGATCAAAAATGGTCAGGGTAGATTGATTATGTCTATGGTAGGAAAAGGTAAGTTTTAAGCTTGCTAGAGAATGTTGAAAGAGAAGAACAAGAGCGAAGATTAGCAGGTAAAGAGTTCCAGATTGTGGGTGCTGCGTAAGAAAAAGAACGTCTGCCCAATGATGTGAGAATATTTGGAACAGAGAGAAGATTGGCATCGGTGGAACGAAGTGAATGTGAGGGACGATAGGGAAGAAGAATTTCAGATAAGTAAGAAGGCTTGCCAAATCGAAGAGTTTTGAAAGTTAATAGAGCTATTTTATATTTCATGCGTTGATTAACAGGGTGCCAGTGAAGTCTGCGAAGTAAAGAAAAAGAGCGAAATGGAAGTCGAGAGGACTTTGCAAACAACACGTGCAAGAGAATTTTGGACGTGCTGCAAACGATTGAGAGAAGAAGTAGGCAATCCATGTAATAATGAATTACAGTAGTCGAGCTTTGAATGAACTATAGAATTAGCAAGGATAGTGGCTGAATTTCTAGTAAGGGATGGACGTATTTGCCTAATCTGACGAATCTGAAAGAAAGAAGCGCGACAAACAGAAGACATGGGATTTAAAGTCAAGGTTTTCATCAAATATGACTCCAAGATTTTTGGCGGATCGAGAAGGTGAAAGAGCAAGACTCTGAAAATTAACAGAATTATTAGTAATTTTATTTCTTTGCAAAGGAGTGCCAATTAAAAGGTATTCAGTTTTGGAGGGATTAACAGCAAGACGGTTAGCACAAAACCAGGAATAAACCTTGTCTAGAATGGATGAGAGATGGGCCAGTTTCTGATCGGAATCATGATTAGAAAAGGAAATATACAGTTGAGTGTCGTCTGCATAGAAATGAAAATTTATGGAAGACTGAGCAAGCAAGTAGCTAAGAGGAGTGATATATAAAGAGAAGAGCAATGAACCTAACACTGAACCTTGAGGAACACCGCGTAGGAGGGGTAGTTCAGAAGAGCGATTTTGACCAATAACAACTGATTGTTGCGACATGAGAGATATGATGTAAGAAGGGAAAAAGCAGAATCAGAAATGCCAAAACAAGATTTAAGCCTATTTATTAGAATGCCATGGTCAATTGTATCGAAGGCAGCAGAGAGATCTAGAAGAACCAAGGCAGAAACCTGTTTACTACTCATGGCCAATCTAAGATCATTATGTATACGAAGAAGAGCGGTTTCAGTAGAATGGAGTTTTCTATAGGCAGATTGATAATGAGAGAGAGAAGGGAAAGAATCAAGATGAGTGTATAAACGGGTATAAATTACCTTTTCAAGAAGTTTAGAGATGAAGTTAAGATTTGAAATAGGACGGTAATTGGAAAGATCATCTTTTGGTAGAGAAGGTTTTTTTAGCAAAAGGAGATACAACTGCTTGTTGGAAGCAGGTTGGGAAGATACCTTCTGAGAGTGAGAGGTTGATTAAGTATGTAATAGGAGCAGCTAAAACATCAATACAGGATTTCAGTAATCGTGTAGGAATAACATCAAGGCAGCAAGATGAGTCGGTTGAGCGAAGAATAAAATTGCGTATTTCTTCCGGTTTAGCTGGTTCAAAACTAGAAAGTAGTGGTGGCTCAGGCATATTTACAGAAATGGTGTTGTCCATGTCAATAGAGGGTATAGAGCTACAGAGTTTGGCAATTTTGTCATCGAAAAAGTTGAGGAAAGAGGTAACAAGAGATGATGGTGAGGAGCTAGAGGGGGGTTTAAATCGAGGGCTCGCCCGTTACTGACATAGCTTTCGAGTGAGGAAACTGACGTTAATACTAGCATCTGATTTTTTAGTATATTATAACTCTTTGTTTATGAAAATCTCGACTTTATGAAGAATCACAATATTAGTATAATAGCATTTAATAATCATAATTGAATATAAAGAAGTAGTAATACGCGAATTAATATTCTTACTTATATTAAAAATTAAACAAATTAAAATATTCGAATTAATTTATTCATATTGTAGCTCAAATTTCAACAATTTTAAAATCTTTATATACTAAATAATAATATGATATGTTCATTTGAAACACTATGTAAAAGTTAACATTTAAATCAATTATTTTGATTCTTTGATAAATAAAGCATAAAAAGTTGTCTGCAATCAATACTAAATCAATAATAGAGTACAAAAACGTCAGAATCTACATGCGATGTTGATGTTAAGTTAAACAAGTCAATTGAACGGAAACAATTATTATTCATAAGTAATCAATGCTTATTTGTTTATCATTTATTTTTCGTATTTCTACATCAAAATAATTTGTTCCCAGCTTATCACAGTCTCAGCACTATCAATCAATCAATCAATCAATCAATCAATCAATCAATCAACCAACCAATTCACAATCACCCCTCTAACCACTGAACCAATTTCACAATCACTCAGACAATAAGTTACCCAACAGTTTTGCCAATCAATCAGTCAATACAACGCATTTCAACGTCCGCTTCTGCACCGCTGAACGGCATCAGTTCCTACTTGTTGTAATAATCTGGTCCACCAGGAGGCGCCGCTGACTCCGAGGCGCCATCTTGAATCTGTTCGTAGCCGTAAGGCACCTTCTCATACGTGGTGGGGGACTCGTAGCTGTGGTTGGGGAACTCCTGGTTCCCTCCCTTCAGCTGCTTCGCCTGCCTGCGGGTCTTGATCGCCAGAGCGATGATGACGAGGACGAGGATGAGGATGACGAAGCCGCCGATACCGACGGCCAATCCTATGACACATTCTCGAGGACAGGCCTCGGTTTTCTGACCTGAAATCCAAAGGAATGAAATGGTCTTTTAGGTGTTTCGATGAAATGGTCTTTTAGGTGTTACGATGAAATGGTCTTTTAGGTGCCACGAAGAAATGGTTTTTTAGGTGTTTCGATGAAATAGTCTTTTAGGTGTTTCGATGAATTGGTCTTTTAGGTGTTTCGATGAAATGGTCTTTTAGGTGTTTCGATGAATTGGTCTTTTAGGTGTTTCGATGAAATGGTCTTTTAGGTGCTTCGATGAAGTGGTCTTTTAGGTGTTTCGATGAAGTGGTCTTTTAGGTGCCTCGAAGAAATGGTTTTTTAGGTGTTTCGATGAAATGGTCTTTTAGGTGTTTCGATGAAATGGTCTTTTAGGTGTTTCGATGAAGTGGTCTTTTAGGTGTTTCGATGAAGTGGTCTTTTAGGTGTTTCGATGAAGTGGTCTTTTAGGTGTTTCGATGAAATGGTCTTTTAGGTGTTTCGATGAAATGGTCTTTTAGGTGTTTCGATGAAATGGTCTTTTAGGTGCCACGAAGAAATGGTTTTTTAGGTGTTTCGATGAAATGGTCTTTTAGGTGTTTCGATGAAATGGTCTTTTAGGTGTTTCGATGAAATGGTCTTTTAGGTGTTGGTTTTTTAGGTGTTTCGATGAAATGGTCTTTTAGGTGTTTCGATGAAATGGTCTTTTAGGTGTTTCGATGAAATGGTCTTTTAGGTGTTTCGATGAAGTGGTCTTTTAGGTGTTTCGATGAAGTGGTCTTTTAGGTGTTTCGATGAAGTGGTCTTTTAGGTGTTTCGATGAAATGGTCTTTTAGGTGTTTCGATAGAGTTGGTTAAGTAGTTATCACTTACATCGCTTTCGAGTGAGGAAACTGACGTTAACGTTAGCCTTGTCTTGCCTTATCCGTCGATGGTAGTAGTATAAGTAGCCATTTGTCGATCTTACTCTCACTCTCTCTCACTCTCTCTATCTCTCTCTCTCTATTATATATATATATATATATATATATATATATATATATATATATATATATATATACATGTATATATATATAGAGAGAGAGAGAGAGTGAGAGAGAGAGAGAGAGAGAGAGAGAGAGAGAGAGATAGAGTTTACACTGGGCGCTGTTGAAGGCAGAGAGAGAGAGAGAGAGAGAGAGAGCGAGAGAGAGAGAGAGAGAGGGAGATAGCTTACACTGGGCCTTGTTGAAGGCACCTCGGGGGGTGGTCAATCCACTGGCGCACTTAGAGCACTGTGTTTGGGCCTCCCATTCGTTGTACTCCCCGTAATCACAGGGCACACAGGATTGATTGGCATTAGCGTACATACCAGCAGGACATACGTCTGTCAGCAATCAATCAATCAATCCACCAATAAATCAATCAACTAATCAACATATATATATATATATATATATATATATATATATATATATATATATATATATATATATAGAGAGAGAGAGAGAGAGAGAGAGAGAGAGAGAGAGAGAGAAAGAAAGAGAGAGTGAGAGTGAGAGTCATACAGATAGAACGAGACCGAGATAAACAGAGAGAGAGAGAGAGAAAACCAGACAAAGAGAGAGAGAGAGTGAGGGTAAAGAAATGGCTGATTTTTTAAGCTAGAACAACACTTACCACAACCATCAACGACTTCTATCGTCCCAGGTAGGCACCCGTCAACAGCTTGGTGAAACTCCATATCCTCAGCAAAGATATCTTTAGTCGCCTTCTCCTTACCACCCCCTTTGATGTAGTTCAGCGTGAGAAACGCTTTGACGAATTTTGTTATAAATAACTTAACCATCTGATTAAGCTCTCCACGTAAGACCGGTCTATCGTATTCATCTCTACGTGTAAAGCATTCAATTCATGTGCTGCATTATATTGCGACAGTATTCATGTAAAGGATCAAATTAAGATAAACCATCGTATCTATCTGAACTTTTATCAATCGTTCAACCCTCTCCCAATCTACACTCCTCCAGTAAAAATCTTAAAAATCTGCTGACTGCTAAAGACATTAGCTCTGCCATTGGCAGACCCTCCTTCGTCTTTTCTGCTCCAGCATTATGGAATTCTTTGCCACAAGAACATCGATCTTGTAACTGAATTCGTACTTTCTTATGCAAGCTAAAATTCAATCTATTTCCGCATTAGCTATAAATTTGGATACTCTTGGATCTTGGACTTGCACTGGTTAGATCTCGCTTCTCCTGTAGTCTTTGTGCACTCAGTCGTCATCGTGTGGTGCTTTGGCGCCTGTTTGTACAGAGTGTGCAAGAGACGTCCCTGACATTGCCTTATGTCGAGGAATTGGACGTTAAATTCTTATGGACGGTAATGTTATCTCAGTCAGTCTTTCAGTCTCCAACTCAATTTATTAGTTTAACGCACATAAATATATGTAAGTTAACTTATTTAATTTAACAAAAATAATTTTCCAGATCTTCGCAATATTAGGATTTCTGAAAGCAGTTAATAAGACTTTCTATTGAATAGTGTATGATAGTATTTTAGGGTTCCCTAAAAAATCTGAGAAAGTTCTCCGTTAAATTCCTTAGTCTATTCTTTGTTGATTCTTAAAACACGATCAGTACATTGAAGATCTATTCCACAGCAGATCAGGACCTACACAGGAAACTACCTGTTCCAAGACTAATAATAATATCTATGAAGAACAACAATGCCATAGCAACAGCAGTACTAAAAGTAACATGAAAATCATCATCATCATCTTCACTAGATTTTCAGGTTAACTAGGGTCGGGATACGAATAGACCTAACCTTTTTCATACCGTTCATGAACTAAAAAAAGTAAAACGAAAATGAGGGAACTAAAAGTAAGAGTTCAAAAACTAAAAGTAAAATGAAAATAAAAGAACTAAAAGTAGGAGATTTACAAACTAAAAGTAAAATGAAAATGAAAGAACTAAAAGTAAGAGTTTC
This sequence comes from Enchytraeus crypticus, assembly GCA_905160935.1. Taxonomy (NCBI): domain Eukaryota; kingdom Metazoa; phylum Annelida; class Clitellata; order Enchytraeida; family Enchytraeidae; genus Enchytraeus; species Enchytraeus crypticus. The sequence goes on along the minus strand of CAJHZI010000517.1, from coordinate 1,502,954 downwards.
ACAAACTAAAAGTAAAATGAAAATGAAAGAACTAAAAGTAAGAGTTTCACAAACTAAAAGTAAAATGAAAACAACAGAAATAAAACCAAAGACGTAAAATCAAAAAGTAAAGATAATTCTAAGTAAATGCGATCAGTACTAACGTAGGAGGACCACTGACAATTATCTGAGCGCTGATATCCTTCAGGTCGTCGGGCTTGAGTTCTCTTGTCACTCGTCGGCGGGGCGCGGTCGCTACTTGAGGCTTATTGCATCCGGCCACTCTAACTGTAGCCACCAGTGGATAGTAGGAGGTCTCAAGTTGCATTTCCTTGATGATGTCGCTATGTAGGAAGCCAACAGCAGTGTCGAGCGAGACGTCATCTCTACATACATCCTTTCCAACTAAATCCATGCCTCCGCTTGCAGCCTGTGGCACGCGTTCTGGGACATAGATACACGCAATACATGGAATGATTGAGCTAGAGAGAGAGAGAAAGAGAACCATGATCATTTATTTGTAACTGAATCAAAATATACACAAAGCGCATACAGTAACGAGCAAGACAGAGAGCATGCAGCCATCGGCACGTGTACTGTGATATAGATACACAAAATATATGGAATGATTGAGAAATGACAGAGAGCAGGCAGCAATTTGCACACGTTCTGGGACAGAGATACACGCAATAAGTGGAATGATTGAGAGAGAGAGAAAGAGAGCGAGAAAGAGAGAGAGAGAGAGCAAGACAGAGAGAATGCAGCCATTGGCACACGTTCTGGGATATAAATACACGCAATAACGCAGTCATAAACAAGCATATAATTGCTTCCTGACTCCGTAATATTATACTAATATCAATACTTGGAATGATTGAGTAAAGACAGAGAGCATGAAAATTAAGAGTAAAATAGCTAGTAAAATCTTACATTATATTAAACTGCTTTTGGTCGAACCTGTTTTCCTTCCATTTTTCCTTCATTTAGTTTTTTGTGAACCATTCCCTCTCAGGATTTGACCCATGCATATCCTGTCTTAACTGGCATGTTTTATTTATGCATTATTTTCTATTTATTATTTTCGTATTAATTATTTTCCTATTTATTATTGCATATTTCAAGACCCATACATGTACATGTATGTATAAAAAATAAATATAATTGTCGTGACAATGAAATATTTGCACGTTAATGCACATGTGATTTTAATTATATTGAAATTAAATACAACAACTAGAACACTCACTCAGAGCGCGTTCGTAACGTGGGTTTAAATCATAAAATCATCATTTAGCTATTTCACTCTCCCCTTTCTCCAATTCTTCTTAATAAAACCTGAACGGAAAATTTCAGGAAATATTTCTCTAAATTCAAAAGTTGAATTTCAACAGATTAAAGCAGATTTACCAATTTTTATAGAATTCACGTAATATAATAATAGCCCGTCCGAAAAACATAAGTTGTCGCTAAATACTTATCAATCAATAATATCAATAAATAAGAATTTAACGTCCGGTTACTTGCCATAAGGCACTGTCAGGGACGTCTCTTGCGGGCACTACACAAACAGGCGCCAAAGCACCACACGATGACGACTGAGTATACAGAGACCACAAGAGAAAGAGAGATCGAAACAGTGCAAGTCCAAGATCCAAGGCAAGCGGGTCAAAATTTAGACCTATGGCGGAAAGAGATGGGTTTTTAGCTTGACAAGGAAAGTACCAATACAATTACAAGATCGAAGGTCTTGTGGCAGAGAGTTCCATATTGTCGGAGCAGAAAACATGAAGGAGCGTCTGCCCATAGCAGATTTAATATTTGGTACGGTGAGAAGGTTTTTACTAGAGGAACGAAGACTACGAGAAGGTTGATAGATGGATAAAAGATCAGATAGATAGGATGGTTTATCATAATTTACATTACAGACGACTCAAGAAAGAGAATTTTGAACGTGTTGGAGACGAATTAGAGAGGTCTTTGGGAGATCATTTAGAAGGGAGTTACAGTAATCAAGTTTAGAATGGACAAGCGCATTAGCTAATACAATGGAGGAATTAAAATCAAGGGACTTACGAGTTTGACGTAATTGACGGATATGGAAAAAAGAAGAACGACAGACTGCTGAAATATGAGTTTTAAAGTTTAGATTAGAATCAAAAATTACCCCAAGGTTACGTGCAGAATCTGTGGGTATTAAGGGGATATCTTTAAATGTAATGGTTGAGCTAGTTATTCTATGACGCTGCTGTAGGGTGCCGATGAGAAGGTATTCCTTTTTTGAAGGATTGACAACAAGACGATTGGCGCAAAACCAGGAGTGAACTAGATCAAGGGTAGAAGTAAGCTTAGACAGAGCATCAGAAGAATCAGGACTAGAGAACGAGACATAAATCTGGGTGTCATCAGCATAAAAGTGAAATTTCAGCATGGAATCAGTTAGCAAATGACTTAAAGGGGTAGTATATCAGGTGAAAAGGAGGGGACCAAGCACAGAACCCTGAGGGACTCCACAAGGTAGAGTGAAGGATGGTGATAAAGTGTTTTCAATAATTACAGATTGTGTACGCTGTGAAAGGTATGAGGATAGGAGACCATGAGCCTTGTCAGAGATTCCGAAGCAAGAATTGAGTCTAGAAAGGAGTATATTGTGGTTTATGGGGTCAAAAGCGGCAGAGAGATCGAGAAGAACTAGGGCAGATACGTGTTGAGCGTCCATGGCTAGACAGAGATCATTGTGGATCTTGGTTAGTGCCGTTTCAATTGAGTAGAATTTACGATAGGCAGATTGAAAAGGCAAGAAAGAATCTAAATGAAGGCAAAGACGTGAGTATATAATCCTTTCGAGGACTTTGGAAATGAAGTTAAGATTAGAAATTGGCCGATAGTTGGAGGGCTCGTTAATAAAGAATTGAAATTGAATTTATGATGAATACAAACTTTTACACGTGTTGACGGTAAATACGTTTAAATTAATCTCCGGTTTCCACTTCCCATCCACGCAGGTGATTGTCTCGAAGGTCTGAGTGTTCCTGTACTCAGAATCACAGACTATTTTGCATACAGTGTTACGATTGCTGTCCACATCATCGCAGTCCAACTTTCCGTGGTTCAGGTACACTATGTCACAGGACCGCACTGAGGCAAAAATAACAACACATGAAAACAAATATACGCCATTTGAAGCATTACTAGGGCTTCTTAACATTTAAATAGTATGCGATAAATGTTGTCTGAATAAAGATACACACACGTATATATATATATATATATATATATATATATATATATACATGTATATATATATATATATATATATATATATATATATATATAGATGTAAATATATGGCAGAGGCAGGCCGAGATTAGGAATGTTAGATGATTCTTTAAAGATCCTCGCATATGTGGACATGAAGAGGAAAGCGGAAGACAAAGAAGCGTGGAGGCATTATATGCCATGGACCTGCCAGTAGGCAGTGCACTAAGGTATATCTATATACATATATATATATATATCGCCGACATAGCACCTAGATGAAACCAGCAGCGATGTCGGTAAGATACTCGACCGCGGATCAGTATGTGCGGGGTTCAAATCCTGGGCTCGCCCGTCACTGACATCACCTTCGAGTGAGGAAACTGACGTTACGTCGACTATAGGCTAAAAAGTGAGATAATTATAAAAACACAACAAATATAACCGGAGTAAATATTGTTTTGTGTGGCAGCCACGAGGTGCTCAACCTGCTTCTGTTAACTAGCTTTATATACATGTATATATATATATTCTGTATATATATATATACATGTATATATATATTCTGTATATATATATATATATACATGTATATATATATATATATACATGTATATATATAATCAATCTACCCTGACCATTTTTGATCACCGGACTGGCTTTCGTTTAGAACCTTACTTCTCCTCAGCACATTTCTCTGGGTGAATTGATCTGTAGTGATGTGTGCTGTTGGGGACGCCCCTGACATCATCCCTGGATGAGGAAAGGACGTTAAACCTTTATTATATCTATATATATACATATATATATACATGTATATCGCAACTGCCGTGTATGTGTATATATCGACATCGCCACTGGCTGGAATCAGTGGCGATGTCGGTAAGTTATTCGACCGCGGATCAGTCTGTGCGGAGTTCAAATCCTGGGCTCTCCCGTCACTGACATCGCCTACGAGTGAGGAAACTGACGTTAACATTAGATTTTATATACTTGCCTTTAAGATTATTGTTGAGTATAGGCGAATAGCTGCAAATAATGGTTTCTCATTTTTCAGATATTCTCATTAAGATTCCGTAACATTTGTGAAACAGCTGCCGGGAAATGCATTGAGTCAAGCAGCTACAAACATTTACTATTTATTACTGTTTATTTTTTTTATAAATAAATCCTTAGAGTTTGACTGAAATCATGAAATTACCGTTCACTTTTATAGATAATCCGAAAATACAGCTGTTTTTGTTTTTCTGTAAATCCTGCGCCGTACAGGTAATAGTGTAGTTGCCCGCTCCAAGCCTTGAACCGAACGGAGGTTTGCATCCTGTTTTTTCCTCATCTATCCCACCAGTGTCGATGACCTTAAGAAAGAGTTAGAGAATACGTGTGTGCTTCAGCGAATATGATATCTCTATGAAATGACATAGGGCTAATAATGGTAACTGTACTTGAGAATTACAAAATTACATAGGAGTAATAATAGTAACTGTAATTGCAAATTACAAAATTATATAGGACTACTAGTCTAGAAATAATAACTGTAATTGTTAATTATAGATACTATTTCAGACGACTATTTATCAACATCTTCTTCTTTTCATGAATCCCAGTTTACATAGGTTCGGGATTAGAAAGTGTATGAAAATCAGAGTTCTAAAATTAGTTTCCTAAATTATTATCAACACAACCGAGAGTTGGTTGCCCCTCGTCGTATAACTTGTAAGATAGATTTACCTTTTCCCACCGTAGACATCATCAATCTACCTTTACCATTTTTTGATCACCGGACTGGCTTTCGTTTAGGACCTTAGTCTTCTCCTCAGCACATTTTTTTTGCAGATTGGTCTGGGTGAATTGATCTGTATTGATGTGTGCTGTGGGGACGTCCCTGACATCATCCCTGGAGGAGGAAACGGACGTTAAACCTTTATTATTATTATTATTATTATTAAGTAAATGGATTCGAGAGATTATTCATTTTTAAGTTGATATAAGTTATCTGTCAGTGAATCTATAGGTGCATCGTTCAAATTCAGAGCTCTCCCCATCACTGACATGCTTTCGAATCGGGAAACTGATGTTAAAATTTACTTTTTAGCTTTATAGTATCAGTGAGATTCGAACATGTGACATCCTGCTGCTCTGGCTAGTACTCAACGAAACTGCCATCCGAGAAAAACTATAAAAATATTAAATAATTATTAAAGTACTGATACTCAATATTAAGATAAATATAACAGCATCTATTATAAAGCTGGTAAAGCTAATGTTAACGTCAGTTTCCTCACTCGAAAGCGATGTCAGTGACGGGCGAGCCCAGGATTTAAACCTCGCACATACTGATCCGCGGTCAAATATATTACCGACATCGCCACCGGCTCCAGCCAATAGTCGTACAATTTTATATCAATTAATGTTTCTAAATCAAAGCAGAGTTTTAGTACCGTTGGAGAAAGGTAGCGGACCTCCACTGGATCGTAATTATTTGCCAATATTTGCGTATCATTTGGACAAAAGATCGTAGGGGCATAATCGTCTGAAAATAAGAAATACAAATACAACTGCATAGAAATAAAAACTACCATCATCATCTTCCTCTGAATCACAGTTTAACTAGGGTCAGTAGAAATAAAAACTATCATCTACATCTTCCTCTGAATCACAGTTTAACTAGGGTCGGGAGAAATTAAACTACCAAAATTATATAAATAATAACTCTATAAGTACTCGAGTAATAAAGCTAGAGGTTAAAATTAAACAAAATCAAATCAATAACAATCCATCAGAGATTCTGCCACATGGGAAGGAAATGCATAAAGAGCACAACACTAAAATAGTATATATATATGGATATAGGTATAATATGGATATAGATATAATGTGTCATTTACCACAACAATACTAACGCTATTAACAAGTAGGACTACAACAACAACAACAACAACAACAACAACAACAACATGTAGGCTTAAGTGATTTCTTACAGCTTTCATCTGTTGTCATTTGAAGCTCACGCAAAAAGTTATATTTTTGCCTTTCATAATCACATGCGGCATTCGATTGGTCTATTTTTAGAGTTTTGCTACTACAAGTTATACGACTCTTCAGGGCAACTCGCACTACAAGCAATCGTGATGTTATAGCATAATGCAAACATGATAGTATCCGAAGCACACAGTATACATGTGGTGGCTTCTCATGTATTAGAAGCCTTTAAGTAGAAATACTAATTCTATTTTCATAAATATTGTATACAAAAATAATATACACAGAAATAGGAAAGTAAAAGAAAAGAAATAGAATGTAAAAATATCATAACTATAATAAAAAGAAATAAAAATATAATAATGATGATGATGATGATGATGATGATTATGATGATGATGGTGATAATAATATTAATAATAATAATAATAATAATAATTATAATAATAATAATAATAATAGTAATAATAATAATAATAATAATTGCTATTACAGGCGACCAACGCGAAAAAGCCTTTCTATGGCAGCGCCTGTCCATTGCACTCCAGCGTTTTAATGCTGTCTGCGTTCGGGGCTCATTGGCGAATGCTGACTCCCAGAGCGTAGAGGAATTATTTTAAATATTTTTCATCTTTCTTTTAATTAATAAAGTCTTTCTTTTATCTTATACTTTAGCCCAGGGCCTTATACAGCCCAGGGCAATTAAAATAATAATAATAATAATAATTTTAAGCAGCTAGATGACCTCGAGTAGCCGGGCGGCGATTCAGCACGTATTGCTCGAATCGTTTGTATTAAACCTCGGGTCCTTTACACCCGAGGTAAAAAATTTGTAATAATAGCAATAATGGTAATAATAGTACGGCTATTACTATAATACTACTACTACTACTAACTGAATGCTTATCTAGGCAAACAATATACGTGTAAATAGACAGTGTACAATATGCGTGTGACGTCTCTGACGTTGCCTTATGACGAGGAACCGGACGTTAAATTCCTATTGATTGATTGATTGATAATAGCAACACAGGTGTTAAAAGGACCCTACCAATGATTCTAATCTTGTACTTGCAGGTGGCTGTCTTTCCATCCACTGTTTTGACTTCGTATTGAACGTCCTGTTCATCCTCTTCGAACTTATAGATGGGATAGGCTGGAGTCCTCGTCTTGTTGGCTAGGGGAGCGAAGCTCAGGGATCCATCACAGAGTCTCCAAACCGGATCAAACCGGTCCTGGACTAGTCCGTATGTCAGGGAGAGTCTGATCAAATAAACCGGATCATAAACTCAACAGGATCATTCAAAACAAGGAACTAAAATCCATTAAATAAATGAATGCTTTCTATCCATTATATTTTATATTGTAAACTTTAGGAAAAGTATGTTTGTCAATTTCTGGTAAGTTTCGCTTAGGTTTTGGCTAAATTTCACTGGCTGGAGCCAGTGCCGATGTGGGTAAGATATTCGACTGCGGATCAGTATGTGTGGTGTTTAAATACTGGGCTCGCCCGTCACTGACAACGCTTTTAAGTGAAGAAACTGAAGTTAAAATTAGCTTGACTTTTAAATTATTAATTAAAGTACCTAGGATTTAACGCCGTTTGAATTTCATGAAATACCTCTTCTAATTTAGTAAAAACGTTAATATTGGTACATATTACTTTCATCATATTACACTAGTACAAAAAAGTAAACACGCTTTATAGTGAAATGATCAATTATGTTGATATATATCACTCTTAGCAAGACATGTTTAAATCGTTAGGCAATTTAGACCAAGAGATAAGACAACTGGTCCCACCTCAGTTCTTGCACTTCTTGATCAGGTTCCAGACATTAGGACTCTTGTTTAGACCGGATATATGCATGTGATCCTCCAGCTTTCCATAGTACGTGTTGAATGGAGCAAACACGAGCCCACTGTTGCCGTTGAACAGCAGGGGTCTATTGGGGGTAGCAAGAAGTTCGATTCACGTCAGGATCTGTCATCTAAAACTTCACGACGTTACCCCTACCCAATTAAGACACCCAAAATACAACTATTCCTACCTTAGTTCTTGCACGGAGCCCTCAGCAGGGCAGTTGGTAATCTTGATCCCACAAGGCTTGTCGCACACCTGACAGCACGTGTTGGCGTCCCAGTGCTTCTTGCTGTCGTCCCCCTCACACAGCAGGCTCGGGCACTCCCCTAGCCGCTCACACCTCGAGGCGGGGTGCGCCCAGTCGTCGACGACGCCGTAGCCTCTGCTGCCGGCCACGCAGTCACACGTCGTGCACACGTCGGGGTTATATGGATCGCCGTACTGATAGCTTCTGCTGCCGTTGAGCGAGCAGCCTGCTGAACCGTTAACTGCACGGATAGCAATAATAATGATAATGATAATGATACTGATAATGATAATGATACTGATAATGATAATGATACTGATAATGATAATGATAATGATAATGATAATGATAATGATAATGATAATGCTAATGATAATGATAATGATAATGATAATGATAGTGATAATGATAATGATAATGATAATGATAATGATAATGATAATGATAATGCTAATGATAATGATAATGCTAATGATAATGATAATGATAATGATAATGATAATGATAATGATAATGATAATGATAATGATAATGATAATGATAATGATAATGATAATGATAATGATAATGATAATGATAATGATAATGATAATGATAATGATAATGATAATGATAATGCTAATGATAATGATAATGATAATGATAATGCTAATGATAATGATAATGATAATGATAATGCTAATGATAATGATAATGATAATGATAATGATAATGATAATGATAATGATAATGATAATGATAATGATAATGATAATGATAATGATAATGATAATGATAATGATAATGATAATGATAATGATAATGATAATGATAATGATACTGATAATGATAATGATAATGATAATGATAATGATAATGATAATGATAATGATAATGATAATGATAATGATAATGATAATGATAATGATAATGATAATGATAATGATAATGATAATGATAATGATAATGATAATGATAATGATAATGATAATGATAATGATAATGATAATGATAATGATACTGATGATAATGATAATGATAATGATAATGATAATGATAATGATAATGCTAATGATAATGTTAATGATAATGCTAATGATAATGATAATGCTAATGATAATGATGAATGAATGATAATGATAATGCTAATGATAATGATAATGATAATGATAATGATATTGATAATGATAATGATAATGATAATGATAATGATAATGATAATGATAATGAAATAGATAATGATAATGATAATGATAATGATAATGATAATGATAATGATAATGATAATGATAATGATAATGATAATGATACTGATAATGATAATGATAATGATAATGATAATGATAATGATAATGATAATGATAATGATAATGATACTGATAATGATAATGATAATGATAATGATAATGATAATGATAATGATAATGATAAGGATAATGATAAGGATAATGATAATGATAATGATAATGATAAGGATGATGATAATGATAATGATAATGATAATGATAATGATAATGATAATGATAATGATAATGATAACGATAACGATAAGGATAATGATAATGATAATGATAATGATAATGATAATGATAATGATAATGATAATGATATTGATAATGATAATGATAATGATAATGATAATGATAATGATAATGATAATGAAATAGATAATGATAATGATAATGATAATGATAATGATAATGATAATGATAATGATAATGATAATGCTAATGATAATGATAATGATAATGATAATGCTAATGATAATGATAATGATAATGATAATGATAATGATAATGATAATGATAATGATAATGATAATGATAATGATAATGATAATGATAATGATAATGATAATGATAATGATAATGATAATGATAATGTTAATGATAATGATAATGTTAATGATAATGATAATGATAATGATAATGATAATGATAATAATAGTAATTTAAAAAATATAATAATAATAATAATAATAATAATGCTAGTGCTGCTGCAGAGGCTGCGGCTAATAGGAAAATTCTGAAGTATGCCTAAATCTCTAGCAACTATATCTTCATGCCCATTGCTTTTGAGACCCTGGAGCCCATCAACTCTCTCGCATCAGACTTTATTGACGAAATAGGCAGGAGGACCAGCGCCATTACTGGGGATAAGCGCGAAAAAGCTTTTCTTTGGTAGCGTCTGTCTATTGCTCTCCAGCGATTCAATACAGTCTGTTTCAGTGGAACTTTGGCTAATGCGGCTTCCCAGAGTGTAGAGGAATTATTTTAATCGCTCTTTTTAAAAACTTTTAATTAAATAAAGCCTCTTTTATCTTATTTTTTAGCCCAGGGCCCTTTACAGCCAAGGGCATTTAAAAAAAATAATAAATCACGCATTATAGTGAAATGATCAACTATGTCGATATCTGTCACTTTTTAATACCACATATTTTAAACATGTGGTATTAAAAAGTGACAGATACCGTTAGGCAATTTAATCCATTTTCCTATAACCAGTCCAGTGAATGTTCGATATTTTACTCTCAAATCAGCGCGGCTGGGATTCGAACACACGAGGGTTCAATTCACCTCAGGATCTGTCATGTAAGACTTCATGACGTTACCCCTGCGCTATTAAGACATAATACTGTATATCAAAAGAACAACAAATAAGCAAATGCGAAAATGATTACAAATAGCAGATCACTATGGTCGCCTATCTGACTCTCCTAATGATCAAATATTTTGTAAATTGTAATTAATTATACATTTGCAGCACTTGACTTCCTAACCTAACGATTTTAAAGCTGATAAAGCTTATGCTAACGTCAGTTTCCTCACTCGAAAGTGTTATCAGTGACGGGTGAGCATTGGAGGAATAATTTGGATGCATAATAATAATAATAATAACAATATAATAATAAAAATAATAATAATAATAATAAATAACAATAATACTAATAATAATAATGATAAGTTGTTGTTGTTCTTCTGCTTCTTATAATAATAATAATAATAATAATAATAATAATAATAATAATAATAATAATTAGGGTTTAACGTCTATTTCATCATCCAAGGATGATATCAGGGACGTTACGCACATGTTTACACCGGGAAATTGTCGTAGAAATAGCGAGGTGGACACTTTGTCAGCAACAGAGTGACTTTTGATTAAACTTGATTGTCAAATTTGTAGAATATTACAAATGAGTTATTAATATAAAGTATAACATCCATTTGTCCATTTCTTCCTATCCTAACTATATACGGTATGTAGTAATAAAGAAAGATGAAAGAGAGAGTGAGATTAAAAAATTGAAAAATAAGAGATAAAACGAGAAAGAATGAGAGATAAGGAGTCACAGAGAAAGAGAGAGCCAGAGGGAGTTAGAGCCATGTTTTTTACATTTTTACTAGTTTAAATATTAATTTAAATGTAAGTGTTACTTAGCTTAATATTGCTATTGAACACTTTCCGTAAAGCAGCATCGAAGACCGAGTTCGGCCACGACACTGCTATATAAGTTTTCGTTGTTCATAATAATAATATTAATAATAATAGAGAGGGAAATATAGAGAGAGACAGAAAGAGAGAGAGAGTCAGAGAGAGAGAGAGAGAGAGAAAGAGAAAGAGAGAGAGGGAGTCAGAGATAGTCAGAGTCGGAGTGAGAGAGAGAGTTAAAGAGAGAGAGAGAGAGAGAGAGAGAGAGAGAGTCAGAGAGAGAATCAGAGAGAGAAAAAGAGAAATAGAGAGAAATAGAGAGAATGCAGGAGAAAATAGAGTGAATCATCAGACAAACAGAAAGAGGAGAGACATTTAGTTAGCAGGAAAGATAGAAATACATAATAATAAAGGAGGCTTAACGTGCGTTTCCCCATACAAGGATAATGTCAGGGACATACAGTATAACAACAACGATACAGACCAGTAACACAGGTCGCCTGGTCCTCTATAGAGAGAAGTCTACCGGGCCTACAGGCACATCCCCTGGTGCCTAACAGTGGCACACAAGTGTCACTACATCCGCCATTGTTAACTCGGCAAACTGTGCAAAGACAACGATATGATTAACCACGGAAAGGATTAATAGTACCCTGCCAGGAACCTGTAAAGCTGTCTCGAAGACCGGACACCGGCCATGGTAGCGCTATAGAAAATGTCGGAGGTTATTATTATTATTATCATCATTAATAAATAAAACCAATTCTACTTAAATCTTTATTTAATAATAATAATTATAAAGGTTAATCGTCCGTTTCCTCACACAAGGATGATGTCAGGGACGTCCCCCCATCACATGTCACTAAAAATCGATTCACCATAAACGATCTGAAAAAAGACATGTGCTGATGAGAAAGAAAAAGATTTACGTGCATTTGTGCAGTTATATCGTAGATTCAGTCGACAGATACAAATGGAACAGAGGCGTAAAGAAAAGAAAAACAATATGGTAACAATCTGGTTCACAGAATATGGTTCATAGAATATGGTTCATAGAATATGGTTCATAGAATATGGTTCATAGAATATGGTTCATAGAATATGGTTCATAGAATATGGTTCATAGAATATGGTTCATAGAATATGGTTCATAGAATATGGTTCATAGAATATGGTTCATAGAATATGGTTCGTAGAATATGGTTCCAAAAGTCTAAAAAATAGCAAAGAAATTAGACATACCACCAGTTAACACAGTAGGCCTATCATAAAACTTATAAGTTGCTATAATCGTAGCTCTGCGCTCTTCCACTGATTTGCAAAACTATTTACAAATTTGTCCTTGATAGCTAAGAATTCAAGTTCCTGTCTCCCGTTTGTTACAGTTCTCTCGAGTCTTACAGTTTTATCAACTCCTGGGCTCGCCCGTCACTGACATCGCTTTCGGGTGAGGAAACTCACGTTAACATTAGCTTTACCAGATTTTCGTGTGTTAAAACGGCAAAAGTTACACGCAATTTAAAGCCTTTTTTTAAAAAACACGCATTAGAAGACGATTTTCTACCACATAAATGTAAAGGCTAACAAAAACGCTAACGTCAATAAATGTTAACATCAGTTTCCTCACTCGAAAGTGATGTCAGTGACGGGCGAGCGCAGGACTGGAACCCCGCACATACTGATCCGCGGTCGAGTACCTTACCGATTGATATATCAATGTCTACTTACAGTCAGTAGTCGGGCTGGAAGGGAACTTGAGTAGGATCTGAGTGGGCCGCATGAGATTATCAAGGACCTGCCATCTGGCGTCATGGGCAGGAGAATAGGCGATCACTGCTCTAGACTTCCAATCGCTGTAGTACACGATGTTGTCGTGAACCCATACGTCGTATATATGCTGCAGCCTTTCGGCTAGTCCTGGGATTTCCGCACAGGTTGTACCTAAAGTCAAAGATGTGAGAATATGCATGTATAGAATGTACTAATAGCGTAGAGGTAACTTCATGAAGTATTAAATGACAGGTCCTGAGGTGAATTAAAATCTCTAGGGTTCGAATCCCAGCCGCGCTGATCTGAGAGTAAAATCTCGGACTTTCACTGGACTGGTTATACGGAAAATGGACTAAATTGCCTAACGGTTTAAACATGTGGTATTAAAAGTGATAGATATCAACACAGTTGATCATTTCACTGTAATGGGTGTTTACTTTATATTGACAAGAAATTTATGAATAAGTGTTATGAAAAATATACAGTGTTAGGAGATTTTATTAAATTGGTGTAAATAAGCTTATCTTTTACTACTTTATCCCTTACTCTTATGGTATAGGACAGAGAGGATTGGAGAAGGTCGGCGCACCAGTCAGTGCGGTGCACCAGTGTACCAGTGCGGCGCACCAGTGCATCAATGCGGCGCACCAGTGCAGTGCCAGTAAACAACAACAGAAACAACTGTAGATATATCAGCCAAGTCAAATCTGCTGTCGAAGTCCCTTTGCGCGAGCAACCAGACTTCAAATCTTCCCAGAGTTATAAAGAGGAAAGAGGATGCTGTATATTTGTAGTTAATCGAAACGATCAAACAGACGACGTCCTAGATACCATCGAGTGTACAGTTGAGAACTTTCTTAGAGCTGGCATATCCATCAGCCACATACAGTCGAGAGCTAGACCCGTCTATGTACAGTCCATTCACCCAGTTCAGGTTGTCTATGATGGTTACGTTAGAGTCCGAATTGTTCAGCTCCATGCGCTTCACTCTTCCAGTGCCCACTCCCCACTCCGTCCAGTAGATGAACCTGCAAGCACGAGATTAGCTAGTGAAAACACTACTGCTGAGATAAACTAGTGAAAAAACTACTGAGAAAAACTACTAAAAACTACTACTTAGATAAACTACTGAAAAACTACTATAGTGATAAACTACTGAAAAACTACTACTGAGATAAACTACTGAAAAACTACTACTGAAAAACTCTACTGAGATAAACTAATACTAAGAAAAACTACTGAAAATCAACTGAAAACTACAACTGAGATAAAAAACTGAAAAACTACTACAGAGATAAACTACTACAAAACTACTTCTGAGAAAACTACTGAAAAAACTACTGAGATAAACTACTGAAAAAAATTACTGAGATAAACTACTGAAAATGTACTACTGAGGTAAACAAATAAAAAACTACTACTGAGATACTTAAAAACTACTAATGAAATAAACTACCAAAAATCTACTATTGAGATAAACTATACGTTATATGACATGGACCTGCCAGTAGGTAGCGCACTGAGAGAGAAAAAAAAAAAAAGAGGGAAAGAGATAGAGAGAAAGAGAGAGAGAGAGAGAGAAAGAGATAGATCGAGAGAGAGAGAGAGAGAGAGTGAGAGAGATTGACCGACATTAATTTCCTACCCATTGAAGATCTTGATGGCCCTGGGCCTGTTGAGATCTTTCTTTACTATGGTGGGATACTGTTGATTGACTAAATCCAGCTCAGCCTGAGTGTTTGGTAGTTGTATGTAGGCGATGAGGCCTATGCTAGAGTCTGTCCAGTAGAGTCTGGTGTTACCATCGGCCGTGACAAACACAGTCATTCCGTCGATGACGTGATTGATCTGGTAGAACTGAATTGCCTTATTGTCAAATCCTGTCCTCATTATCCACTTACTGAGACACGAAAAATATACAAGTGTCTATTGAGTCAATCAATCAGTCGACAAATTCATTATTGAGTCAATCAATCAATCGACAAATTAATTATTGAGTCAATCTATCAGTCAATAAATTCATTAGTGAGTCAATCTGTCAGTTGACAAATTAAATATTGAGTCAATCTATCAGTCAATAAATTAATCAGTAGCTTATTTGAATCAACAAAAATTTAGTCCATTAATCAATTAATTAATCAATTAGTTACAAACGACTAAGATTGGTGATGCTAGCAGCGATTCCAAAGCTTCTGAAATGCTACAGATACATAGATCATATTTGACGCTACCTGTGCACATCGCTGAAGTAAATGTAGCCTGTCCTGGGGTCTTGGGTAACAGCCACTAGGTTAGCGAAGTACGGCTGCCCCTGGAAGGCCGTGTAGAGGGAGTTGTCCCTCCCGTCCAATCCAAACAGCTTCAGACTATTCATATCGGCCACTAGGGCAAACCCGTCCGGGGCTGTGACGTGGTGTGAAAGTTACAAATAAAATCAAATCGTCATCATCATCTTCTTCCCTTAAATCCCAGTTTTACCAGGGTCGGAAAACGAATAGACATTTCATAAAATAATTTTTAAAATCTATGTTAGATTGGGTTTGGTTCCCTGTGTTGTGTCCGGGTTGTTTGATGAATAGACCAACCGGTGACTGCACGTGTCGTAGAAGGCGACTAAAGCACTAAGATCCATAACAATGTCAGAAAGGGCAATCGGTTGGTGAGAGCCTAGGCTCCAGAAATTGCTACAAAAACTTAACGGATGGAAATGTCTCATAAAGGGGATTGGCTGGTGGTGTGATGTAGGACAGAGAGAATTTGAGACAGTCTATTTGTATCCTGACCCTAGCTAAACTGGGATTTTAAGTAGAATGATGATGATGATGATGATAATGACGATGATGATGATGATGATGATGCTGTTAGATGGGGTTGGACTGCTTATAGGGATTGTCAGAATTGATCTCATTAATTTAAAATGTGTTTATTTACATATTTTGTGGTTGATGTTCGCTATTCACTTTCTGGATACGTTTTTTTCTTTTTTCTTTTGTCGAACTGATGTGTGTATTTATACTAATGAACCGATCTGGAGTTGAAGAGAAGCCGTAAAGTTAAGTTTTATAATTGATTTCTTACCATTAGCGTAACGTTCGAAATGAAAACAAATTAATGAATGAAATAAACAATAAAATAAACAAGTACGTAAATAGTTATAAGACGAGTTATCTACAAACTCTTTAGTATGTGACTTTACAAATATCTTGGAATTCTAAATTTCAAGTTTATTGGTAATAATTCAATAAAACGTGGATTGTTAGAATTAGCTCCCATTTTGTAGCGTCTGGAGCAGACACATTAACGGGCTAATAAAGTCAAACGCTGGATTTTAAACAATTAAATAATAGATAGCAAAACAGATGATTCTGAGATAGAATCATCATCATCTTCTTCTTTCCTTGAATCCCAGTTTAACCAGGGTCGGGATTAGAAAATTTACAGCAATATCTGATGACTAGGAGCCCTGACATATAGCCAAACCAAATTGTAGGATTTAGATAGAGCAAAGAAACTGAATTTAACGTCTCCATCCGTACCAAAGTGAGCTGCGAGAGACGTTATAGCTGGCATTCGAGCAGATCTTCAATTTTCAAGCAAGCGTGCTATCCATTAGGCCATCAACAACAACAACGACAGAATTAGAGTGCTACTGTCCATGACAACATTGACCACTATGGTACCAAATCCGATCCGATGTGCAGAGTATGGGATCCATAAACGATGCAAGCCAAAATCCGCGAAGTCAGTCCGAGGAAGGGTACTAGTGGAATGAAGGTTTACGTGTTGGTCTCAGTTTCTGTGCAATGATTTAATAGGAGAGATCAAAGAGAAAAGAAACAGGGCCCTATACAACCAGTGCGTTAAATATTAATATCATATTATTATTAAATATTATTATTTTATTATTACTAAAATGAGATTTAAGGGAAGATGATGATGATGATTATTATTAAATATTATTATTATTTTAAGCTAACTAAAAGAAAAGGTAAAGATATGATAAAGATAAAAATTTAACTTCATTACAATAGAGACAACTAAACAAGTAAAGTAGAGCATAAAAGTAGCAGAGCAGCAGTAGATAGATATTGCATACCTGTACAAAACTGAGGAGAGGAGCTGATGGTGTCTAGTGAGTAGGAGTTACAGGTGCAGACACTCGTGGTGGAGTTACTGGAGAAACAGACGTCACCACAGCCTCCATTAGATGTAGAGCAGGACACTGAACCTGAAAGATCATTTGAGTCATTTATAATAGGATATAGGATAATATATATATATACATATATAATATATATATATATATATATATATATATATACATGGTACATATATATACATACATATATATATGTATATGTATATATATATATATATATATATATATATATGTATATATATATATATGTACATATATATACATACATGTATACAAAATTCTTTATATTATATATATATATATATATATATATATAATATATATGTACATATATATACATACATGTATACAAAATTCTTTATATTATATATATATATATATATATATATATATATATATACTGTATATGTACAATTGTACATATACAGTATGCCGCGTGTACGTAAGAGGCGACTAAGGCAGGAGCTGAGGATGGCTAGAGAGGACCCACCTCACCATGAAATATTTTTTCCCCAGGATTAAATGGCAATTGATCCATCTAACTGAGGAAGGCAACGGGAAACCACCTCAGAAGCCATATTTTTCCCAAGCTATAGGCTACCTAAGCTATGGATAAGGCATAGACTTTGTGAAGGGATTAACTTGTTGACCTAAGGAGTGCTCTTATGGAGCGAGAAAACAGACTTTGAGTATGAATATGTACCTTGAACCTGCCACTTGGCAGTGCAATGAAGAAGAAGAGAGAGTGTTTTTAAGGAAAGTTCAAGACTTTGCGTAGAATATATGTCTCGAACCAGCCATATGACAGAGCACGAGAGAGAGAGAGAGAGAGAGAGAGAGAGAGAGAGAGAGAGAGAGAGAGAGAGAGAGAGATAGAGATAGAGAGAGAGAGAGAGAGAGAAAGAGAGTGAGAGAAAGAGAGAGAGAGAAAAAAAAGAAAGAGAGATAGAGAGAGAGAGAGATATTAACTCAATATTACAAACTTGGGCTCGTGTAAGAGTAGGGAGTGAAGTGGATCATCATGGGCGAATCGACTTTGTCAAGGATGACGGTTTGACTATTTGAACCGTCTATCCCAAGAGACACAATAGTCTTAGTGTCCCAGTCACTGACGTATAGCATCTGAGTAGATCTCACTGTCAATCCAAACGGGTTCTACATAAACAAAATTCACATTTTCAGTGAGGAGTTCAAATCCTGGGCTCGCCCGTCACTGACATCGCTTTCGAGTGAGGAAACTGATGTTAACATTAGCTTTAGCAGCTTTTATTTTCAGATTTAATATATTTTAAGAAGATATGTTATTGCTCAATATAGTTTGAAGCGAAAATCAGCGCTGAAAATTACCAGTACCTTTTTTTGTCACAAAATTTGGACTGATTTTCTGGATTTTGGAATTTGCGCAGTTTTTGGACCTTCATTTTGCTCACCGGCTTGATTTTGACTCAGTAGTGCTCGATGTTGTCACTGATGACTGTAGCACTCTAATTATTGTTGTTATTGTAATTAATACCACTTAAAATAGGTTATCTAGCGGTGATGTAACTCTTAATTTTTCGTAGCTCACACTTAGATGATTGAAATACACAAACACAATGCAGTTAAAATTTACCAAGTCAGAAAACACAAGAAAATTTAAATATAGCAAAATCGAAAACAAACACAATTTACAATACAAGTAAATAGAAATTAAAATAGCAAGAGGAAAAAATGGAACAGGCACACTAAAATTAAATACAAACTAAACGTAAAGTAAACATGCATTATAGTGAAAAGATCAACTACGTTGATATCTATCATTTTTAATACCACACCATTAGGCAATTTAGACCATTTTTCGTGTAGCCAGTCCAGTGAATGTCCGAGATTTTACTCTCAGATCAGCGCGTCTGGGATTCGAACTCACGAGGGTTCAATTCACCTCAGTATTTCTTATTTAAAACGTCATGACATCACCCCTACGCTACTTTAAAACGTCATGACGTCACCCCTACGCTACTTTAAACGTCATGACGTTATCCCTACGCTTTTAAGAAATTCTAACGCAAACTATAGAAAACCGCTAACCCCAAGTTTGTAGCTGCCGACCAATTCGATTCTCTTGAAATCGTCACCAGGGGGACTGACAAGAACGGAGCAGAGACTTCCGTTCTGATAATTACCAGGATAGTTCTGATTGGCTCTTGTCTTGAAGTGGGAGTCGACGTAATAGAGTCTCTTGGTTGATCCAGTTCCGACGAGAGCTAATCCGTTAGGATTATCCAATCCGGCTCTCAGTTCCACCGCATTAGATCCGTCCAGATTAACGCGTACTATCCGAGCCCGGTTACTCCAGTCCGTGTAGTAGAGGTGACTGTGGAAGAGGAAATAGTAATAGTATTTGTAGTAGAGGTGGAAGAGGAAATAGTAGTAGTATTTGTAGTAGAGGTGGAAGAGGAAATTGTAATAGTATTTGTAGCAGAGGTGGAAGAGGAAATAGTAATAGTATTTGTATAGAGGTGGAAGAGGAAATAGTAATAGTATTTGTAGTAGAGGTGGAAGAGGAAATAGTAATAGTATTTGTATAGAGGTGGAAGAGGAAATAGTAATAGTATTTGTATAGAGGTGGAAGAGGAAATAGTAATAGTATTTGTAGTAGAGGGGGAAGAGGAAATAGTAATAGTATTTGTAGTAGAGGTGGAAGAGGAAATAGTAATAGTATTTGTAGTAGAGGTGGAAGAGGAAATAGTAATAGTATTTGTAGTAGAGGTGGAAGAGGAAATAGTAACAAGTACGTAATACTAGGCCTAATAGTAGATGCAGGCTTTAAACAATGTCTTACTCAATCATCATCATCATCATCTTTTCTTAAATATCAGTTTAACCAGGGTCGGGATACGAAGAGACAGTTTATCCTTTCATTTTAGTTCTTGTAGCAATTTCTGGAGCCTAGGCGCTCACCAACCGAATGCCCTTTCTGACGTTGGAACTTTTTAATCAATTTTTACAAATAATAAAAACAATAATGAATTATTAACTATTTTTTTCTGGATTTTGGAATTAGCATCGTTTTTGGACCTTTTTTTTCTCACCAGCTTGATTTTGTCTCAACAGTGCTCGATGTTGTCATTGATGACTGTAGCAATCTAATTGTTGTTGTTGTTACTTTAACCAACTTCTTACTCAATCAATTATTACAAATAATAAATACATAATGAATTTTTAACAATGAGTAGCTTAACCATTGAGACCAACCTACTTACCCTAATTCGAAGTCTAGAGCCAGAGCCCTTGGCTTCTCATCGCCATCGACAATGGTTCTAATGACCTGAGATGAACTGTTCGCGCTAACATCCAGCACTTCTATCTTATGCCACTTGTACTCGGTGCCATCCACATATACCGATCCAAAGTGAGTGTAGTAGAGTTTCTTGTTAATGTAGTCAAACACTATACCTGTAACAAAAGTAACGTTAAAGATCAAAATAAGGGTATTTGTATACTCTAGTAGTAACATTGGTAGGCAAGGGTAGACAAGATAGTATAGGTAGAGAGGATCTTTTCTCAGGGAATGACACCTTTGTCCAAGAAATATTAATGAATCTGAAGAAGGCATAGTGGGCCCGTCTCTTCATACGCAGAATCGCCAAAGAATAACGGTATATCATGTTACATGATTTGAAGATCCACTCGTATCCAGTACGTGTACATGAATAGAAAAGAAAAGTTCTAAAGATAGTGTTAGTGTACATATGGCATTTATGAACATGCATATATATATATATATATATATATATATATATATATATATATATACATATATATAATATCCATTCGTTTAAGTTTTGTCTATTCGTATCCCGACCCTGGTTAAACTGGGATTTAAGGGAAGGTGATGATGATGATGATATATATATATAGGGTGTCGCATAAGTTCGTATACCGTTTTCAAATTGCATTAACTCTGGAACTACTTAACCGTTTTAAACCAAATTTGGACAGTATGTAGACACGATAAATAAAATATATGGGTACAATTTAATTTGTAATCGTACAAGTAATTAAGTAGAAACTGAAATTTTTCTGAATGACGTCACATTTTCTCAAAAACTAATATTTTATAGTATTTCCTTTTTGCTTAATGACAGCGAGTATTCTATCCGGCATAGATTTGATTAATGTCTGAAGTATTTCCACTTTCACTGATCTCCAAGCTTGTTGTAGACGACGTTTCAGCTGCACAACATTCGTGGGCTCTGGATCGCGGTAGACACTAAACGACAGAATACTCCACAGGTTCTCGATAGGAGAAAGGTCTGGAGAGTTCGGTGGCCAGTCCTTCGGCTTAATGTACGATGGAATGTTGTCTTCCAACCATCTTGTTGTTTTGGCTGATGTATGACATCTTGCACCATCCTGTTGAAAGATGCCAAGGTCATTGTCATTGAACAGCTTTACTCGAGTAACGTTGCCGCCGGTTACGATTCTTTGAAACGCTGGCTTGACGAGTTTATCCAGTATGTTTACAATGTAATAATCCGAGTTAAGTCGTGTACCGTTCGGAATGAAGTGCAGACTCGTTAATCCGTGTGCAGTCATTCCGCCCCAAACCATAACCGAGGGACTGAACTTCATTTGAGCAGCGGGAGGAACATTACTCTCCTGTGATCCCCACACAGTGTCGTTCTTGGGATTGGGTATGTAAAACACTTTGAAGGGTGACTCGTCAGTAAACAGAACATTTGACCAATCCTGAACAGTCCAATTACGATGATCACGCGCAAACTTAATACGTTTCACCTTGTGAGCATCAGTCAACAGTGGAATTTTTTTGCGACGCCAGTTCTTCCACTTCAGGTCATTAACCATGTATCTGCGAATTGTGTCCTTAGAAGCACGTTCATTACGAATTTTCAGTTGATTTGAAATACGGCGCAAACTCTGTCCACGTCTGTATTTTGCGGATTGGATGAGACGCTTGGCTGTATTAGACAGTATCTTCGGACGTCCACTACGTTTCATATCCACTAGTTTTTCGTCAAATTTGCTTCGACCTACCCACTTCGTAACCCAACACTTACTCCGATTTAACTTTTGTGCAATACATTTATGCGAATATCCTTCTTTAGCCAATACTACTGCCTGTGCACGTAATTGTATTATTTTAATTTTATCCATATTATAAATTATACGCGGCCTCATCGAACAATAACATTGACACGTTGATTAGCCTTGACTGCGGTCCTGGACGACAACATCAGGTAATTTCCAGGCACGCGCTGCATGCAGCCACAGCGTGTCTCTAGCTGCGCCAGTCAGAAAATGGGTCACATTGCGCGACAGCGCCGTGTGACGTCATTTCCAGGTCTAATGAAAATAAACTTGCACCAACATCTAATTCACATCTATTATACACGAATACGAAATTTTATGAACATGCGACCTTTACTAGCCGAATTACTGCAATTTGAAAACGGTATACGAACTTATGCGACACCCTATATATATATATATATATATATATATATATATATATATATATATATATATATATACATACATATATATATATATATATATATATATATATATATATATATATATATATATAGTTTATAAAAAGGTTTTACTGTAACAGATGACTCACCATCCACCACCCCTAGTCCATTTTTATCAGAGAGCACGACCTGGTGATCTCTACCATTCAGACTTATCCTATGAACAGACCTCTCAGCCACATCACTCCAGTAAACTTGCTGCAACAACAATTAACAGTAAAGTCATCATCATCATCATCATCATCCTCCCTTGAATCCCAGTTTAACCAGAGTCGGGATACAAATAGACTGTCTCAAAACTATTTTGTCACGTCAGCCCAGTACACTTATTGCAACAACAACAGTAACACGTTCTGTTAATGTTCTCATTAACCGTTTCCTTAGTGCCGCACGTATATATAGGTCCCGGTGCTGTACTGCAGGACGTATATATATATATATATATATATATATATGTGTGAAGGCCTATATATGCTTATATATATATATATATATATATATATATATATATATATATATAAGCACTGTATTTATATATATGTATATATTCCAATATAATCCATAATTAAACTTTCTTTAATTGTGAATGTAACTGTTTCAAACTAGCAGCACATAATTTTTTTAATAGTATATTGTAAAAATAAGTAAATAATTGACGTTTTTGCTCCAGTTCTATTGTTAAAGTCGTTTGTTCACGTGGACAGCTTTAGAAGAAAATAAACTAATAATAAACCATAAATAATAAATTTGTTGGTTTTAATGAAGCAGTGAAATAGTATTGGCTAAATAAGAATTACTAAACAAACTGAGACGAAGAAACGCGCCATCATAATTCAATAAAAGCTGGTAAAACTAATGTAGTGTTCTCCTTTCGGATGAACACTCCCGTGGTCAGTGGGATAGCCAGCCTTGTGTGTTAGTTAGTTGTCTATGCACGTGTGACCAGTGAACCGTAGAGGTTAGGATAGGCTGATATAGTTAGATTACCTTGCGGGTTAGAGAGTTACGCTTGAGCAGCTGAGAGTCACGATTTAGCAGTGAGCAGTTACCCTTCAGGAGTCGTAGTGAACAGTCATGTATATGTCAGTCTCGTAAGATTCATAAGTTTGAACTCGTCTCGTCAAGATCTTACGGAGTCGTCAGGTTTAGAAGTTTCATAAGGTAACCTCCATTTGTTTAGTATTTGAATTCGGTTACGAATTTGTAGGGCTTAACTTTCATTTTCTGTGCTTTAATTTAATATTATTGCAATGTAGACTATTAATGTTGTTTGAGGCTTTCATCAGGACTGATTGCGGGCCACGCTGGCTATCAGTGAGCATTTAATTGGGGGGTTCAAGTTAATTGATAATTTAGTTTGAGACTGATAAATCGTTTACCATTGGTATCGTAATCTTGTGAACTTTGCATGTGAATTTTGATAATAAAAAGAGTCTAAAATGGAACATCTGTGTGTGTCTTACAATGTGTAATATCTCTGCTATCTCGGTCTCTTCCTCTATCTATCTCACATATCTCATTGGTATTCTCCTAGCGTTTCTTGTCTGACTGGCATAGCTTTATCATAATAGGTCCCTCTCACTTCCTTCCCTTCCCTGCCGAGTTCACGTAATAAATATAACACTAATGTTAACGTCAGTTTCCTCACTCGAAAGAGATGTCAGTGATGGCCGAGCCTAGGATTTGAACCCCGCACATACTGATCCGTAGGTGACTATCATACGGACATCGCCACTGACTCCAGCCAGTACAGTACACTAAAGATGAATAGTTACAGCGACAAATTGCTGGAAAATTTCAGTATTACTTTGCATTTTATTACAGCTAAATTACAGCTTTTAATTAATAACAATTAGCAATTAGTGAAACAAAGCTGCAACCTGATTGATCGGATCATAAGCCACGCCCACGGGTCTAGTGCTGCGAGCAATTAGATATTTCTCCTCAGTTTCTACGCCAATAGGAGTGAAGCCAATGAAGCCGCTCTCACCCAATGCGTACAGTAGAATATCTCCAGACACAGCTTTTACAACAAAATTATGCGGGTGTAAGCGATATGAAACCGACATAATCAATTTACAATCAAGTTCTTAATTTATAATCAATTTATTATCAAGTTATATATCTAGTTTAAACAGAGGGCAAACATGATAGTTTTCTCAGGGAATGACACCCCTGCCCTGTAAATGTCAGTCAAAGCTGAGGAAGGCATGGGGGGCCCACCTCGTCAAAAAGCATATCCTCCAAGAAATAATGGTATATCACGACAAAAGACCCAATCATATGTGGAAATGAAGAGGAAGGCGCAAGACAGAGAAGAGTGGAAGCTTGATATACCATGGACCTGCCAGAGGGCAGTGAACTAGATATCTCTCTCTTGCCAGAGGACAAGAGAGAGATATCTAGTTTAGCGCGATTCAAATAAACTCAACTATACCGAAAAGTGGTTAAATATACATTGCTCAAATGCGCAAACAGCATTATAAATTAATGCTGTTTATATACTAAATTATAATTATTGCGTATTGTAAGGTTCAAACTGATTGTACCCGAGTTAGCGTTAATTTAATTGTATAAGGTATTTTAAGAGAACTTAAAAATAACTGAACTAGCTTAAGAAAGAGCACATAGTCAAGAGAATCTATTAAAAGTCAGTTATACTTTTAAATTTAGGTAGCTTCATATGAGATGGTATGACCAAAGCTAGGGATGACGCTATTCGAATTCGAACCATTAGCCATCAATGTAGTGCTATCTTCACTCGTTCTTCCAAGTCTAGCTCAACAAGGACACTGTTTTCGACCTTGATTTCTCTTCGATCACTGCACCTTGCGGGGAAAATACCGGATTAGTGAACTATTAGAATAGTGGATTAGTGATTTTGGACTAATGAATTAGTGAATTAGCGGACTAATGAATTAGTGAACTAGTAGATTAGTGGTCTAATGGACTAGTGAACTAGTGGATTAGTGGTCTAATGGACTAATGAACTAGTGGATTAGTGGTCTAATGGACTAGTTAACTAGTGGATTAGTAGACTAATGGATTTGTGCCAGTTTTATTATATTTGGCGTTAGTTTGTCGCATGTTGTTTCTGCATGTTTTTATGCTGTTAGCTCATTTATCTGATGGGTGATCCACTAGACTGGTTACTTGTAACCCCTTCTGTGTATTATTAAATGTATCTATTGTGTTTGTGAATAACCAAATGTACATGTAGATAAATCAGTTATCATTGTCAGGAAAGTGTAAATCATACTTTGGCAGCTCTTGGAACCTTTCGGCTTAACCAAACCTCCATGGCTGGGACAGGAGCAGCGCACTGATGTGGTGGTCACCCCCAGACACAGGTGACTACAGCCCTCAGTCAGGCAGGGGTTAGATACGGCTACAACCACAGCAGCAGTTACAGTATAGTTAAAAAGTAAACACGCATTATAGTGAAATGATTAACTGTGTCGATATCTATCATTTTTAATACCACATGTTTAAACCGTTCGGCAATTTAGACCATTTTCCATTTAGCCAGTCCAATGATGTCCGAGATTTTATTCTTAGATCAGCGCGGCTGGGATTCGAATCTACAAGGGTTCAATTCACCTCAGGATCTGTCATTTAAAACTTCATAACGTTACCCCTACGCTATTGAGACATTCTAATATAGTAGTATATAATGAACAAAACATGAGCAAAACATAAATCAAATCAAACCAAACTACTTTATTTCAGACAAATATACAGGTCCATATAACAGAACAACTGAAACTAAAATGATCGTGGGTGAAACTAAAAGAACTCTCTAAACGCAATCTACATGATCAGTCATAAAAATAGTACATACTTAGCATTTTGCTTAGTGCTATTAAGTTTCAAACAAACTAAATAAAACAGAGAGTTAAATATAGATTATAAATGTAAATAAAAACACAAAGTAATAATAGTAAAAGATTGATATAGATCAAATTAATTATAATTTTATTGTTGCTTGTATTAGACAGAGATCCTATGTAAGACACTAACTATGAGGCTGTAGAGTGTTGGTATCACTGTAGTAAGCCGCAGTGAATATCCTATTCGTGTTCACACCAGTGACTGGATAGGTGTACGTAATGCGACTGCCGTTGCTCACATTGACCACAATGGTTACGTTGGGCCATGCTGTGATATATGCTCTACCGCTATGAATGGCGAGACCAAACGGTGTAAGTGGAGAATCAGTGTTAGCCTTTATGTCATAGACTGTCGTTAATCCGGTGCCGTCCAATTCACTTCGCAGAAGAGATTTACTTTGCGCCTCCACCCAATAGAGTTTTCTGCGAAAAAAGATATTAGATTTTTCGATTTATTTACAACTGTTGATATCAGTGAAACGTATGTTAGAGATTGAGAGAGAGAGATGAGAGAAAGAGAGAGAGCGAGCGAGAGAGAAACAAAGAGAGAGAGAGAGAAAGAGCGAATGAGAAAGGGAGAAAAAAGGGCTAAAAGAATGGTAAAATAGAGGAAAAATCGAGAGACAAAGAAGGGAAGAGAGAGAGAGAGAGAGAGACGTAAAGAATCTATAATGGACATAAATTCAGATTTAAACTAAAACTAAAAACGAAATACGATTGACAGTATTAAGAAAAACCTCAACAACAACAGTATTAAGAAAAACCTCAACAACAACAGTATTAAGAAAAACCTCAACAACAACAGTATTAAGAAAAATCTCAACAACAACAGTATTAAGAAAAACCTCAGTACTGAGTAACCAGGACGATATAGTGTGTTTTATATTTTTAGATTAATTTGATTCTAAGATTTGAATTCAGTTTTTAATTGATTCTGATTTGAAATCATTTTCACATAGATGATTTTGATTTTGATTTGAAATCACTTTACTATAGCGCGTTTGATTTCGATTTTAATTCATTTTAAATTGATTTTTTTCCCATTACTGCCTAAGGATATAAACCTTACATACCTACCCCTAAAAAACTAGCTTCTCAAGAACAAGTGGGATAAAGTAAATCTAAAGAGAGAGCTGCTATATACTTAATACTCATTGACTAGTATCCCACGAACTAGTGGCATAAAGTAAAGCTAGAGAGAACCGATATCTATCCCTCTGGCTGGAGCCAGTGGCGAAGTCGGTAAGATACTCGACCGCGGATCAGTATTTGCGTGGTTCAAATCCTGGGCTCGCCCATCACTGACATCGCTTTCGAGTGAGGAAACTGACGCTAACCTTAGCTTTACCTCATAGAATATTATCACATGAACTAGTGGCAAGAAGTAAATCCAGACAGAACTACTAGCTACCCCTCATAGACTACTATCTGGTTTGGTTGCGCCTGATTTTTGACTATCTCTCTCACATCCGAACCATCCAATCTCGACCGCATGATATTTTTCCTTCCCTGATCATTCCAGAATAAGTATCTGCAACATTTATTAAATTAACATTAAGGTAATATATACATGTACATATACGTATATATATATATATATATATATATATATATATATATATATATATATATTGTGTATATATATATATATATATATATATATGTATATTATATATATATCATGATATATAATATATATATATATATATAATCTATATATATATATATACATGTATATATATATATATATATATACACACACACACAATATATATATAATAATAAATAATAAAGGTTTAACGTCCGTTTCCTCATACAAGGATGATGTCAGGGACGTCCCCCCATCACATGTCGCTACAAATCGATTCACCCCAAACGATCTGAAAAAACACGTGCTGAAGAGAAACAAAAGATCCTAATCAGTGCCGGTCTGGTGATAAAAAAAAACAGTCAGGCAAGATAAAATAAAATCTAAGGTGGGAAGAGATGTGTCTTCAACTTACAACGAAAAGTGGAAGTAGTAGAACATGAGCGAAGATCAGGAGGTAGAGAGTTCCAAACAGTAGGAGCGGAGAAAGAAAATGAACGTCTACCTACCGAAGTGAGAATATTAGGAATTTTGAGCAGTTTGGTATCAAAAGAACGAAGCTTACGAGAAGGTTGATATTGGATTAGGAGATCAGAAAGGTAAGAAGGTTTATCAAAAGGGAGAGTTTTGAAAGTTAAAAGAGCAATTTTATACTTAATTCTTTGACCTACAGGAAACCAATGAAGATATTCGGTTTTAGAGGGGTTGACAGAGAGACGATTACTGCAAAACCATGAATACACTTTGTCAAGAACAGATGAAAGATGTTGCAATTTCAAGTCAGAATCTGAGCTAGAAAATGAGATGTACAGCTGAGTATCATCAGCATAGAAATTAAATTTTATTGAAGCATTGTCTAAAACATAACTGAGTGGAGTAGTGTAGAGGGAAAAAAGTAAAGGTCCAAGTACAGATCCTTGGGGCGCACCACGAAGAAGAGGTAGTTCAGAGGTAGTTATATATATATATATATATATATATATATATATATATATATATATATATATGTATGTGTGTATGTATGTATGTATGCATATATATATATATATATATATATATATATATATATATATACATGTATATATATATACACCCCGTGTTGTGTCCGGGTTGTTTGAAGAATAGACCAACTGTGTAAATATGCATGTGTCGTAGAAGGCGACATAAAAACTTGATCCAAACCAACGTCAGAAACGACTTTCGGTTGGTGAGCGCCTAGGCTCCAGAAAATTGCTACAAAAACTTGTCATATCATATCATCCATCAATCCTCTATACTCTTATCTATTCGTTTTATAAAATTTGCAGTAAACTTCTATCATTTTAAATAATTCAGTCTATTGTGACCAATTAGTGTCATTATTCATTGGTCCAGAAAGTTGAGGAAAAAACGAGTTTAAAACAGCCCATTCCTTTACATGACAAGCCTGTCTAATAATTAGGTAGGAAAAGGAAAACCACCCACAGGCAATAAATTACTAAAAAAAGTTACAACAATAAGCTGCAGAGCCCTTGCGAAGAGACCATTCTTTAGATTCCCATACAAACGAATGAGGCACGAAAGAGGAGCACGAATTTATTTATACCAATATTGTCATCTGACGGAGCGAACTAGAGAACTTATTTTTGTTCGTATTGTTACACACATGTCACACGCATATGCTACAACTTTCCTAGCTTAGTTGCTGTCTTTGTATTTTTGTTACTTCCTTCATTCCTCTCCATGGTTATTAGTAATAGCTGCCTTTTGTTAGAATGAATTTTGTTAGAAATTAGGAATGGGTTTTGCTACAGAATTAGAAGGAATTTTGTAATGAAATGAGAATGAATTTTATTATCAAATAGGAATGAATTTTGTTATAAAATAAGAATGAATTTTATTATAAAATAAGAGTGAATTTTATTATAAAATAACAATTAATTTTGTTATAAAATAAAAATACATTTTGTTATAAAACAAGAATGAATTTTGTTATAAAATAAGAATGAATTTTATTTTAAAATAAGAAAGAATTATTAAAATAAGAATAAATTTTTGTTATAAATAAGAATGAATTTTATTTCAAAATAAGAATGAATTACCCGTTGATAGGGTCGGCATAGATTCCCCTGGGACTGGAGAGAGAGTCGGAGACGAGAACACGTCGATAGTTCGGTGAGAAACTGTAAACCTCCACAGTCTTTTTCAGAGAGTCCGTCCAATAGAGGCTCTTGTGGATCCAGTCCACGGACAGGCAGTTAACTTCCAGCATATCTGGAAACAGGATTAAAGCTAAGGTTAACGTCAGTTTCCTAACTTGAAAGTGATGTCAGTGACGGGCGAGCCAAGGATTTGAACCCCGCACATACAGATCCGCGGTCAAGTAACTTACCGACGTCGCCGTTGGTTCCAGCCATTAGTCTAAATAGATCTAACTGCATCGACGACATTCAGAGATTAGTCAGCATTGTCCCTGACTACGTCGAATAAAATATAAACTGTGTCATGATGATCCGTTCAATGTTCTTGTAGTGTGTAGTTCAAAAACGTTCTCTCTCTCTCTTAGTGTACTGCCTACTGGCAGGTCCATGGTATATAACGCCTCCACTCTTCTCTGTCTTCCGCCTTCCTCTTCATTTCCGCATAAGAGTGGGTCTTTAAATCATCTAACATACCTAATCTCGGCCTGCCTCTGCCAAAAACATTTTCTGAGCATATTATGTAGTCATCAACATTATCATCCTATAAATCCAGTTTAACTAAGGTCGAGATACAAATAGACATTCCCCTCTCCTCTCTGTCCCACATCATATCATCCGCCACTCCCATATTTCTCTTCCATTCGTTTTAGAAAATTTTGTAGCAATTTCTCGAACCTAGTCGCTCACCAACCCAATGCCCTTTCTGACGTTGGTCTGGATCTTGGTGCTTTAGTCGCCTTTTATGACACGTGCAGTCACCGGTTGATCTGTTCTTCAAACAATCCGAACACAACACGGAAAAAACAAATAAAGCTAAAGCTGGTAAAGCTAATGTTAGCGTCAGTTTCCTCACTCGAAAGCGATGTCAGTGACGGGCGAGCCCAGGATTTGAACCCCGCACATACTGATCCGCGGTCGAATATCTTACCGACATCGCCGTGCGCTCCAGCCAAATAATCAAATAATCAAATTAAATATCGACATGACTAACCCCAGCTCCCGCTGACCAGATTTCGGTTATTGAGTAGTTTTCCATTGGCGTCTATGTCTATCTGGTAGATTCCTCTACTGCTCACTCCTATATCAGACCAGAACAGTATACTGTTGGCGTTGTCCTGGTGATACGCCAGTCCAACTATCCGCGAAATCCCGCTCTTAAAAATACAATAAAATACATTTATTGTCCATGATGTTCTCCGGCACTTAAGTTAATCCAAATATCAGTGAAAATGCCTCATGAGATTTACAAAAAACATATGACTGTAGGGGTGCCATTAGGTTAATTAAATTATTCATGTTTAAAATTAAATAGTTAGCAAACTATGATATATACACTACTTCTACATATAATATTGTATACTACTACATGTATATGCATAGACTATATATATATATATATATATATATATATATATATATATATATATATATACTGTATATATATAAATATATATATATATATGATTATATATATTTATATAAATATATATATATATATATATATATATATATGTATATATGTATATATATACTGTATATATATAAATATATATATATATATATATATATGATTATATATATTTATATAAATATATATATATATATATACAGGCTTACATATATATATATATATATATATATATATATATATATATATATATATATCTTTATTTCGCCACTTGGGCAAACAACACACATTCATTGCACACTAAGACAAAATCAAAATCAAAGAAACAAATTAAAGTTAAAAATTTTATATATATATATATATATATATATATATAAGCCAAATATATGATATTGTAAATCGTCCAAGATGATGTTATCCAGGCTAATCTAACTCTCCGTGAATACGTCTAATAAAGACAAAATAAATTGATTATTCAAGACGACATCCAGCAACTTGTATATTCTAACTTCATAAATATCTGAACCGCACAATAGAATGCATATAACATCCATTATGATACCCGTCTTCTAGGTTAATTTATCTAATCGTGAATGGGTATCATTTCAACGAAATTATGGGCGTTTTTTTCTGCAAGAATTTCTGATGATGAATATAGCGCGGCTGAGTATCGAACGTGCGACGCCTGGTTTCTAAATCACTCATTTTACCACTAGACCACTTTAGTCTCACAATACTGACGTCGCTCTAGCTTAGAAGTTTACCAAATGGTATTTCTAATATATAAGAGCCTAAGTGAACTAATTAAATGATATTTCTAACATATAGCAGCCTAAGTGATCTAATTAAATGGCATTTTAACATACAAGAGCCTAAGTAATTAAAGAATACAATGTTGAATCGAAATAACAATAACAAGCACTATAATTAAATGATCAATCATGTTGACATCTAACAAGATTTTATCCCTTCAGCACGAAACAGCTTAGAGAAATATCATATCATCTGGAACATCACCCTTCACAATAGAAACGGAAGTAAACATTTTATTTGTACACAAATTTAATCGTGTTTAAGGACAATAGAGTTCAGAGGTAACAAATGGTTATGATTCTATAAAGTGGACAGTCAATGCTAACAGCATAAAAGTTTGATTAAGTTCTCTAGTAAAATCAGTGAAGGGTAACGGCAAACAAGGAAGAATTGTATTTACTGTATGTTGAAGCTGTATTCTTTACAATCAAGCCTGAATCATGCGTTTTATTTTAGAGTTTCACAAGCCATACCTGCATGTGTATTGCTTAGCCGCTTAGCAAGAGGGAGGATTTCTCAAGTGATAGCTAAATTATTGCATAAGCAGGCGGCCAATGAATCAAATTTCAGTCATACCTTCTTTGTCGGTATTGTGAGGCGATAATAGTGACAATAAGTTTTCGGTTCCTTTAAAGTTTATATTTAAAAAGTGGACCACTTTGGAATTCACATTTGTTCATTAGCACTATCTCTTTGTCTCTCTCTCTCTCTCTCTCTCTCTCTCTGTCTGTTTCTCTCTCTCTCTCTCTCTCTCTCTCTATATATATATATATATATATAACTATATTATATATTATATATATATATATATATATGTATATATATATATATATATATATATATATATATATAATTATATATATACATGTATATACATAGCGCTCAGTCATGTGCTAGGCCTAAGATAAATATTTTTTCCCAGAGTCTGTTTTAATTCACGCTCCATAAAGTACACTAAAGTCTTATAGATCAATAAGAATATAAATGCATATATTGATATTAGAATGCTCTCCTGCTCGTACTCTGCCAAATGGCAGGTCCAACGTTATTATTCTACAGCAATGATGACCTAACTAAATGTGTAGAAGAATAAGTTAAGGCTTCGTAAAATTCAAGAAGCCATACCGTTTTATACTCTTAATCTGCTTGTATCCGCAAAACGATAAGTTTCTTAATATAAGTTCTTTGTGATTGATTGATCGTAGGTTGTAGATTAATATGTTTAGTAAGCCTGCGCTTAGGCTAAACCTACCGCTTTGAACACAACTTCGCCTTGCCGGTTTGGATTCCACGGCTCCTCAACGAATACAATGGCGTTTGGGGTGGCTAGATACAAGCCTTCTGTGGCTTCTGCATAACACCAATAAAAGTAACTAAAATGTTATCATAGAAAATAAAGTAAGCAAAAGATAACAAATAATTATGTTCAGCTTAGAGTTCAGTGAATTAATCTCTGTCTCAGACAGTATCTCTGTCTCAGACAGTATCTCTGTCTCAGACAGTATCTCTTAGTCTCACTGATCACTTCTCTTCAGTGCACTGCCAAGTGGCAGGTTCAAGGTACATATTCATACTCAAAGTCTATTTTCTCGCTCCATATGAGAACTCCTTAGATCAACAAGTTAATCCCTTCATAATGTCTATTCCTTATCCATACCTTATGTAGCCTATATGGCTTGGGAAAATATGGCTTCTGCGGTGGTTTCCCGTGCCCTCACGCGGTTAGATGGATGAATTACCATTTAATCCTGAGGGAAAATATTTCATGGTGAGGTTGGTCCCCTCTTGCCATCCTCAGCTCCTGCCTTAGTCGCCTTTCATTGAGATGGATTAGTAATATTTGTTGTAATGTGTGATGATCTTTAATTTGAATGTCTGTACTTATCTTCATACGTACGTAATTTGTATGGCTGTTAAATGAATACAACATTTAATTAATAAGTAAAATTAGCATTTCTTACCAGATCGTTCTAATAGAGTATTTCCAAGTATATACGCCAATAAAATAAGTATCTGATTATAAGTTCCCATTTCTATAATTATATATCTGCATAAAAATAATTCAAGTTAAAGACTTTAATTATTATATCAATTTTTAACAAAATAAGTCAATTATACAAGTTTAATGGCGATAAACGAGAAGCTATCAGGTCCTACTAGTGATGGTTCTGCTATCATCTTCCAATCCGCACAACATGTAATAATAATAATAATAGTAATAGTAATAATAATAATAATAATAATAATAATACTATTGAATGTTAATGAATAATGAATATTGAATATACTATTGAATATAATATACTATTAAATATTATTATTATTATTATATTTTATTTATTTATTTATTATTATTATTGTTATTGTTATTATTGTTATTATTATTATCATTATTATTATCATTACTATTATCATTATTATTATTATTATTATTATTAAAGGTTTAACGTCCATTTCCTCATCCAGGGATGATGTCAGGGACGTCTCCACAGCACACATCACGTGTATCCAGCAAATCCGGATAATTTCTATGCTAGATCATCTCGATTAGAATAAATAAGACTTAAGGGTCTCCTTGATCGATTGATTCATGGTGCATGTTAGTGCAAAGGCTAATAAATCAAAGGTTAACGTCAGTTTCCTCGTTCGAAAGCGATGTCAGTAACGGGCGAGCCCAGGATTTGAACCACGCACATACTGATCCGCGGTCGAGTGTCTTACCGACATCGCCACTGGCCCCAACCAGTTGCGATATTATAAATTATAAGTTGATTTATGTTTCTAAGCCCGTGTCAGGGACGTCTCGCGCACTGAGCTAATCATGGACCTGCCACACGTCCCGTACAAGTAATTTAGACATAGCTATGGATCTGCCCACAGGCTAGTGTAGGATGCCTATATAGATAGGTTTATAATCACGACTTGTAGTCCTAAATAGTATCAATGTAACTTTAGTCTACATCAATCTTCAGCAATCTTCTTCCTCTATTGTCTTCAGCCATGGCTTTCGATTAAAATATCGGACGTTAATATTGACTGAATGAATGAATTCTGAGAACCGAATGAATGAAAGATCCCTGAATGAATGAATGAATGAATGATCCCTGAATGAATGAATAAATGATTTCTGAATGACTGAATGAATGATCCAGGCGTAGACGCCAAAGAGGATACTTAAGGAAGTCATGACTTTAATAATAATAATAATAATAATATCCGCGGCTTTTAGACTACGACGAGGCTCTTAGGCAATGCTTATGCGCCGTTATCAACGCAGATTTGTCTGTTTTGCAGTGGCAGCAAGCCAGTCTACCGGTGAGCATGGGTGGTCTTGGAATTCGTCTTGTTTCCCATATCGCGCCTTCAGCCTTTTTGGCATCAGCGATGGGAACGAGGCAGTTGCAAGACGCCATCCTTCATAAGTGCTCCCTTTCTGCCGATAGATCCATTGACGTTGCGTTGTCAGTTTTGTCCAAAAGCCTCACATCTAGTGCTCCACCTTCTACCTCAGTCAGTAACCAGAAATCATGGGACCGTCTTATAGTGGATCGGATTTATAACAGTCTGTTAGAATCCCAGTCCAATGCAGTAGACAGAGCACGACTCCTAGCTGTATCAACTAAAAGAAGCAGCGACTGGCTTCACGCTCTCCCTGTTGCTTCTTGTGGGCTATTTTTAGACAATGAGGCGATTCGAGTAGATGTTAGTTTCCGTTTAGGGGCGAAAACTTGCGAGCCTCACATGTGCCCCTGCGGTCATGAAGTCGACGCTTTAGGTCTCCACGGTCTCTCCTGCAAACGAAGCTCAGGTAGAATGTCTCGCCATCACAATTTAAATGACATAATATGGCGAGCACTTTCGAGAGCAGGCATCCCTTCCTATAAGGAGCCAAGTGGGTTGTCCAGATCAGACGGCAAGCGTCCGGACGGCATGACTTTAGTGCCCTGGTGCAACGGTAAATGTGCCGTTGGGGACGTCACGGTCATTGACACTATGGCAAACTCCTACCTGAATACGACTTCAGTCACAGCCGGTGGTGCTGCTGTTCATGCCGCCTCTAGGAAGTTGGATAAATACCGTGATCTGTCCTTAAGATATGAAGTTGTTCCGGTGGCTCTTGAAACCATGGGCCCGATGAATCCCGAAGGAGTTGACTTTATTAATGGCATAGGCAGACTTATTGCAGAGCAAACCGGCGATAAGCGAGAGACATCTTTTCTTTGGCAAAGGCTTTCCATGACTTTGCAAAGATTTAATGCCGTCTGCTTCAACAATTCTTTTAAGCCGATTGATGACCTCGAGTAGCCGGGCGGCGATTCAGCACGTATTGCTCGAATCGTTTTTATCAAACCCCAGGTTCTTTACACCGGGGTAAAAAAAAAAAAAAAATAATAATAATAATAATAATAATAATAAAGGTTTAACAATAATAAAGGTTTAACATCCGTTTCCTCCTCCATGGATGATGTCAGGGACGTCCCAGTGCTCTCGATATATCGTTCAAATCCAGACCAGCTGATCTCTGATCATGTTGAGAGCGGTCTTAACCTGAAGGCCAAAAGAAATGTACTTACGGCACTAGTTACCGGTGCCTACAGGCCTACTAAGCCTTTTATCTCAATACAGAGTTACAGAACTTAAGACTAACTTTAGACCGCTGATTTTGCCTATTAGTTCATTAGTATAAATCTACGTAACCTCATCTAGTCTAATATCACAGGTAGATTTTACAGGATTAGCATTTTCGCTAAAATTACTCATAACTTTTTCCTAACGTTCATACGCGTGACAAGGTTTTTACAAAGAACAGCTCGTCGTGCCTTACTAGACGTTACTTAGACCTGACCTACTAGATCATAACAATCACAGCTATTCTGAGTTCTGAGTATCCACACTACTATATTTCTCCTGGAATAATTCTACTGGATGACAATTTACTACATTCTTGCTCTCGTCGCTCAAGCGATTGGCTTTAACTGACAAGTAATTGAAGGAGTTACTTTGTTGGAGTTTTCTTTGGTTTTATCGCATTTCGGGAAATATTTTGTAAGATTTCTTGCATAACTTTTTGTTGCGGAGTATAATATAGGCCTACAGAAAACCTGAGAGACAGTTTCAAGCTAGTTTTCAGCTAACGAATACTATAACAGATTCAGAGTTGAATATATAATTAATACATTAATATATAATCAATATAATATATTTCATCTATTTAAAACTGAGTAGGTCTACTCAAAAGAAACGACAGGTTGAAGACCCTGAACCGCTGGTACTATATTCGTCGTAAAAGTGTGACGACTCATTGTCAAGGTTGAACGATATAGCCAATAGGAAATAAGTAAACAGACACTAGAAGATGAAGGCCGGACGCAGTTTGTTGACACACAAATGCTGTTTTTGTATTGTCGGACCTAGCAGTTTAATCTTAAAAGTATAAAATAATCGTTTTCATGTGTTTCTTTCCTATTAGAAGAGAGGAAATGGTAAAATGCTTTGCAGCCGTATGTAATCAACAGCTTCTACGGGGTAAATATAAATGTTAATTTAAGTAACATTTTATAAGTTTTCCTGTATTAATCATTGTGTTCAATGCATTGTTTGTCAACAAACTATTATCAGCTGTAGTGTCGTCACGTAAACGGTGACTTCATTACTTTTATGCCCTGTGTATGATATAGATTTTATACTCTGTGTCTGTGTATTATAGAGCCTTCTTCTTTCTTCCCTTTAATCCCAGTTTAACTAGAGTCGGGATACGAATGGACCTTCTCCACTCCTATTTGTCCCATATTATATCAAAGTCCCTTCCATTCGTTGTAGAAAAAAATTGTAACAATTTCTGGAGCCTAGACGCTCACCAACCGAATGCTCCTTCTGATGTTGGTTTGGATCTTAGTGCTTAAGTCGCCTTCTACGACACGTGCAGTCACTGGTTGGTC
Organism: Enchytraeus crypticus; assembly: GCA_905160935.1. Lineage (NCBI taxonomy): Eukaryota > Metazoa > Annelida > Clitellata > Enchytraeida > Enchytraeidae > Enchytraeus > Enchytraeus crypticus. Next base: position 1,463,932 of record CAJHZI010000517.1, on the reverse strand, counting down.
TATTATTCAAACAACCCGGACACAACACGGGGATAACTAATTGTAGAGTACTAAAATTTAAACCTCTCAACGTCAAATTTTAAGTGACATGTTTAGCACTTGCGTAATTTTTCTAAATAAATTTCCAGGCGTTATGTATGGAAATCTTTTAGTAAAAAATACACTTGGCTAGGTACATTTTTTACTAAAAGGTTGAGCATTTTAAAGCCGAACAACACCCCCTCTTTTATTAAAATTTCCTTCCCTCCCGTTTCTCCCATCCCCACTGACATCGTTCTCACTGTCTCAGCTTGTAATTAGCAATACATGAGGCAGTTAATTACATTCATATTAACGAATTACTAACCAATTAAATAACCAATTACTAGAAAATGAATAGCCCCAAATTAGTTATTAATTACGCTGAATTGTGATCGTAACGTAACAAGTCAGTTTATTCGTAATTAGATGATATACTTCAAAGATAATATTGTTGGATGATATAGGTCATACACACTATAACTAGTATACATGTATATTTAATATTCTAAGACTTAATTAAAGAAATGGAATTTCGTTATTTCTACATTGAATATTTAATGTAAAAGATATTGATAATAATATAACAACAATTAAAGTGCTACTATCATCAATGACAACATCGACACAAATCCAAGCCTGCGAGCAAAAGGAAGTGGACCTTCATTTAACTCGACGGATTTCGAATTTTGATTTAGATTGTTAGCTTTAGCAGCCAACTATGCTAGCCAGCAGTCAGATCTTAGAATACCATAACAGCAATACTGGAATCAGTGTTACTGTCGTCCGTGACAACATCAAACACTACCGCACCAAATCTAAGCCGACGAGCAAGAAACAAAAGATTCCAAGACGGTGCAAAATACAAAATCCAGAAAATCTATCCAAAGTATAAGTAATTATCTAACTATTATCATCTACTTTCGCTGTAGTAGAGGAAAACTGTGAGAGTTATCAACACTACCGGAATAATTAATAATGGCACAATTTCAAAATAGACCTACAAGGCTAACGTAAGGTAACTATTATGATCTATAATATATAGATTGCACAATGTAACAAAAGGAGACACAGCTTCTCAAAGAATGAGGTTGAATGATTCAAAGATTTGAGTGGCTAAGTCATTATACAAAAGAGTTAATTAATCGAGATTAACTTATAAATAAAAAAACTAATAATAATTAAATCGTCTGCATTTAATAACGAATAACTTGTTTGATTTCTCTTTCTAAAAGATTAAGTTAGACATGTCGCGAACGGTATAAGTTTAACTTACAATCTAACGTAATCTTGAAACTTTCAGAAATATAAGTTCCAACTCGATATTCCTTAGACTTTAGTGAGACGATATTAGCACGACTTTGCCAAAAACTCTTGACCAATCAGAGCTGGCGATTTTTTCGAGCGTGAAATTCTTCCGGTTTCCCTAAACTTCAAGTGCTAATAAACTGTAGGCCTAGAGAAACTGTAGGCCTACTATATATTATAGTAGACCTATACTATATATTAGTAGGCATATTACTACTACATGTAGAAGATGTGACTCAAACTTAACTCGATTAATGATTATAATGATTAATGAGTAAATGTTAAAAATGGCTACAATTGATAAATAAATGAACAAATGAAAAAAGATATAAGAACGAACGAATGAACGACCGAACGGAAAAGAAAGAACGAAGATTAATGAACGAAAATGAAACGAAAACGATAACGAATAAATGAATTTAGTTCTAAAAGTCATGACTCATGACTAGAACTATACAGAATGCATGACAGTCAGCAGACAAAAAAGTGTTAACTGTCACAACCATATAGGCCTACCAAAGTATCATAACATATGCTCTATCAGCTGGAACCAGTGGCGAAGTCGGTAAGATATTCGACCGCGGATCAGTAGGTGCGGGTTCAAATCCTGGGATCGCCCGTCACTGACATGGATTTCGAGTGAGGAAACTGACGTTAACCTTAGCTTTATCAGTACCAAAGTACCGCAACCATGCTCTATCAATACCAAAGTACCGCAACCATGCTCTATTAGTACCAAAGTACCGCAACCATTCTCTATCAGTACCAAAGTACCGCAACCATGCTCTATCAGTACCAATTTAAAAGTACCGCAACGATGCTCTACCAAAATAGATCAATACGTCACGCATGTAGAATATGTCAAATTACCTAGGGTCACTTATTCACCTAAATGTAAACTGTGACAGAGTGATAAACAGAAGGATGGTAATGCCTAAGAAGGCTCACAATAGCATGTCAAAGAGATTCAGAAGTCATAAATTATCTACAAAAAATAATGTTTCATTGTTGTATACTACCAATTTATTTATCTGGTAATGAAAGTTGGACAATTTATGCTGCAACGGAAAAGAAACTGGAGGCAACAGAGATGTGGTTTTACAGAAGAATGTTACGTATGTCATATAGTAGCCTATATAGATCACGTTACAAATTAAGAAATTCTACAATGAATTTCAACTATATAGTCATGATCTATTGAATCGAATGCGCTGCCAGATTGCTAGCAGATGAAGTTTTTCAGACACGTTATGCGGAACAAAATCGTTGAAAATACCCCAGTGACAGGAAAAATAAATGGCAAAAAGAAGTAACCCAAAAGGTCGACAGAGGATGACGTTCATTAAGAGTCTTAGCAAGTGAATGCAGATAACGGCAACAGAGATGATCAGAGCAACAATCAAAGATCTTTAAAATAAGTAGATATGGCATGACTGCTATTTCAGCGATACCAGTTTTGTAACAAGAGCGACTTGATTTTCAGCATGCTCCGTTCAATCGTGAGGGTAAACAAAGCCCCTTTGTCATATGTGTATTTAATAGTAATTTCTGTAATTTCAGATTTATTTCATAATATTCGGCCTCTAAACGGTTTTAAGATGGTGTATTGTTGAGCATTTGGGTATACAAAATCCAAGAGTCCGGGAACTAAATAACGGGAAATTTCTTTTAATAGATTTGAAATAATAACTGTATGCATTTTGTATCATAAAAGTATACATCCAATTAATATGAATTCGTTTCAAATGATTTTTTTGTCATGACGATATAATGGATAGATGTGACGATAAATGTGCTACTAAAGTGTTTGATTATCGTTCAAAAGCTTTGTAAATGTTCAAAAACTTCATTATCTTATGCCTTTAAATAACGATCAGCTGAGATTGTTTACCTCCGGCTAGCAAAATTAGTTGTTGGCATCACTGTAATACTTGAACTCAATGTTTGCAATGGTTGAGATTGCCTTTGACACTTCTACGGTTTTTCTTTATTCTATGGCAACAATAGACAGAGACATATGGAGAAACAGGGCCATGACCGCCCAGGCTTGGAACAGGCACGGCATTTGATGAAGAAGTTTCTGTAGTAAGTAAGAGCTGGACTTCAGTCCATCAGTTTTGGAAAATGTAGTTCAGTAACAAGTTATAAATTTTTTGCACATATTCTTCGCATTTTATTCGATAACTCTAAATTTTTCTGACAGCGATAACCTGCTCTCCATACTCTACACAACATTTAATGACGTAACTTCATAATACACACAAAAACTTGCTCAACACCAATCAGCCGATCCTATCACAATATTACTAAAACCGCTCAATAATGATCCAAAACATAAACATTTTATATAGACCACAACGGGTAAGCGTCTCGACCAGACTTTAAATGATAGAAATTCGATTATAGGAACTCATTTGAAGCTTATGGAGTCTTCGGGTGTGGAAAATAAAGCTAAATTTGTCTTTTGTTTTTTAGCTTTTTCACCCATGTTTTGGGATAGGCAACAGAGCAATGCAAATATATATTGAGATATGAAATGAACATTTAAGATGAAGATCTTGATCGATATTTCTGCCTAACTACCGCGAGACGGTTCTTCCGCCTAATCGACCGTCTTTAGGTGTCTTCCTGCTGCAATAGTCGCTGGACGTTAGGCGGAATTGATGAAAACGAAAGCGACAGCTGTAAAGTCACTGGGTGGGTTTGCTTTCCGGTCTATTTGGATTTATTTATTTAGATTTTATTTTTGATCGGCATCACCTCTTTGAACACTGGCCTGAAAAATCAGATGAGAAATTAGGATCAGCTTTGTTTAATTTATTATAACTGCAGCGAGTCGATGTACATTCAAAATTTGGTAGCATTTGCATGTTTGTGTATGCTATTATTCTGATACTTAGCTATTTAATTTTCTCTCTGACTAAAAGTTAATGCAACAGACCCCTAAAATTATGTAAATTTTAAAGGTGCGATGGCATGAGTTATTGATTTCTAAGTAAGATGCAACTGATTATTTAAAAATCTAGATATCATTTATTAGTATATTATCACCTTAATCCTAAAATATGCATGCATCAGTTTAGAACGTAAAATATTTGACATAAAGGAGATAATGTACTGTAAGTACATCATCGCTTTTATGTCAATATAAGAGTATCAGATTTTCATTATCTAAGAGTAACTGATACTTAACTATAAATAATAATAATAAAAACGCGTTATAGTGAAATCAACAACTATGCTGATATCTATCACTTTTAATACCACATGTTTAAACCTTTAGGCAATTTAGTCTATTTTCTGTATAACCAGTCCAGTGAATGTCTGAGATTTTACTCTCAGATCGGCGCGGCTGGGATTTGAACCCACGAGAGTTCAATTCACCTCAGGATCTGTCATTTAAACCTTCATGATGTTACCCCTGCGCTATTGAGACATTCAAACTTTAATAATATATATCGAAGTTTATAATATATATATATATATATATATAATATATTGAGAAATTCTGATATAAATGAGACATTCTAGCTATGCAACCGAGTAGCGAAATATTTAATATTAATAAATATTAAATATTATAAATTATTAAAAATGATAAATATTCATGTTAAAACTTTGTCAAACGTTTCAGGTAGGAGTCCGGAGATGTTTCAGCAGACGACGCTAGTTCAAAGCTCCGCCCACCAGCCGCCCGATATGTTCAGTCTTGTTACTGCTCTTGTCTCTCCTCACACCATCGAAATGCTGAGAACCCGCAAGGACACGATGATCAGTACGCTTACAGACAGTGCCAATGTAGTCTGTTTCCAGCCCTCCGACAGCGTGTGTTTACTCCAGGGAGAGTGGGAGAACGTTAAGAAGGCTTACTCCATATTAGAGGAACTGTACTTTAGAGCGCAGACGGAGGCGATGGTAAGAGAAATGCTGAGAGCTAACGACAGTGGTACCACGTCCTGCGAGGGAAAATCTGCTTCCACTAATTCCACTGCAGCTGTTCAAAACACTCTGTTGTCTTCCATGTTTTCAACATCTTCCGCCCCGTCGAACGCGAACAATAATCGACCCGTTTATAACTCAGCCAGTCTGGACACTAACGATAGACTGCTGTCTGGTAGAAGCTCTAATCTGTCACCGTGGGGTGGTGATAACGGACGAGCGTCTAGCGAAAGAACTGGTAGCAAGAGGAGCCGACGAGTAGATTCTGACGAGGGAATGCTCGGTAGGTCTTCGTCAATAGGGGAGGCATTGGCTTTTGATGAAGACGACGATGGCCCGCCTATTTTATCGAGAGAGAACATTAATGGTTTGGATACAAACTCTCCTGCAGCTACGTCCTCGGATGACGATAAATCTTGTAACACTCAAACGGATGGTGATGTAGATGAATGCGATAGAATCGCTACGATGTCTGCAAATAAAATATCTGGCATAAATGTCGTCTCTCAACAGAGAGACTCATTTCGAACAAATTCTACGCAGGATATTTCTCTATTTCCTGCTGGTAATGGATTATTTCGTTCCGATATGTCCCCTATGACTCCATTGGGAGTAACTTCATTGGATACAAGTCTTCTGGTAGCGGAAAATCAAATCGCAGCGATGGAAAAGGCTCTCCTAGGTAGAACGACATCATCTGACGCGGAAATACAGCTGAAAGACGTGGGTAATGTTTCCGGTTCTATTCAGAATCGGGCAGCGGTCAATGTGGGGTCCTCTAGCGCTGCTGGTCAGATGGGTGTCGGTCAAGAATCATTGACCCTAAATCAGTGCCCCCTTCCTTCTATCAGCCAATCCCTCGGGCTATGTCAACAATCAACCCTCGGTGTTAACCAAACCTCTCTGGCTCTAAGCCAACGTGTAGTAAACGCTGCCGCTGCAGCCGCCCTACGTACGCAGCAATATTTCAACGAGGCGGCCGCGTCTTCAGGTGGTCGCCGGCTTCCACAGTTTTCTTCGTTATTTCTTGGCGGGGCAAACGCAGTGGCCTCGAGCGTGGCCTCGGGGGCGACCCCTTGGGGCCAGTATGCCGCGGCCGATCTGTATAGCATGCATCTGTCGGCCCTGCAGCATTCTATGCAGATAAAGCAGGAAGTTGGAAATAATTCTCTAGTAGGTACTAACATCGCTGCTGGTGCTTCATCGGGCGAAGGACTTGGTAGTATATTGGATAACGATATGCTGCGCGACTCTACGTTAGTTAATCGAAACGATAGTCTAGTGGATGAAGAGTTGAAGAAAGTCGCTGGAGGGGTTCCCTATAGGGGCGCCGAGGATTTTGACGGTGGTGGGCACGGTTCGCTGCTTCCGATAAGTTCTTCGTTATCCGTCGGCTCGGGAAACGGCGGAATGCAGGAGATGCGGTGTACTCGCTGCGATAAAACATACCGAAGTGAGGCTCGGATGAAAGAGCACATGCGCACGCACGACAGAGATTATGTGCCCGTTCTGCACACGTGTCCCAAGTGCGGCAAAAGTTTTACCTACCGGCACAATATGGTCGTTCATTTGCGACGATTTCACTATGGCTGGCAGCCAGCCAAACGGCACACCTGCCGGATTTGTGGGGTAAAATTCCAGAAGCCGTATTTATTGCGACTACATGAGCATAAGACACATATGCTTCGGGATGATTCGGGTGCAGGGTTGCTAGCGGCTAATACCAGCGTGGATGGTGCGCTGTCTAATTCGTTTGCATAGGCAGAGCTTGTTTATTTAGAGGATAGGACTTAAAGTAAATGTGGTAGCTGCTTCTGAGTGACTCTTACATTCGATTTAACCCTTGCTCTCTGTCGACAGCTCTTCGTAGTCAAATCGTAACATCATTGATAGACTGCATAAACAATTGCTGAAAATTGCAGTATAAAATTACAGCTCGTCAGTATGAAGTATATACGGTTAAGATATAACGAATTTACAAGCGGCAATTTTAGAATTAGTGTCATTTAATTTGTAAATGTAGAATTTTGAACGCATTAAGTAGGTTGGTATTGGGTTGGTGCATTTCTGTTTAGATGCCGTAGTAAAGTGTAGATAAGTAGTTGTTAGATATATACTCGTATCATATCGTATAGATCACACACAGTACTTGATGTATGGTGAGAACATCGTGTTCTTATCATGTTTTATACCTGTATGTAGAGATGGGAATTATATAAATTTTCAGAGCTCGGTTCAGATTGTTGAAAATGAAAGTTCGCTTCGGGTTCAGTTAACTGTTGACAATTTGAGAGTTCGGGTCGGTTTGGCCAGAGGCTGGGTTCGGTTTGATTCTGTCAAAATTCCAGATTTTAGGGTTCGGGTTTGATTCCCATGTCTACTTGTATGTGCTGTCTACTGTGTGTGCTTGTTGTTGTAGCAGATTGTATGATAGAATATTTTGTTTATATTTATGTCTTAGTGATTACTGCAGTTTTATAGAAATATCAATGATGATAAACTTGTGTATTGAAAATTTGTATCTCCTGCAACGTTAAATAGTTGAGTGATTTTTTGAAGTAGGTTTCTTGAAATATGCTTGGCTATTATTAATAGTTTTAATTACCCGTAGAAATGGATTACGGCACATTTAGCTCAAGTTTTGCGCCACGATTGATTATGCTTTTGTTTCATTGTCGGGCATTTAAGATGGCTTCAATAGATCTGACTAGAAATGCTGAGTATTTACAGATTTTGTCTAAGAAAATTTGATTGTTGAGATCTTGCAGCATGTTTTGGTTGTGGCGATTAGTAGCTGAGCATCTGTTTACTGCTGGCTTAGCTAGAATTAGTTTATTAGTATTCAGTTGCTCTCATCCTATGATTGATTGCTTGATGGACTTGCGCAGTGATTGATTGATTGATTTAACCCTTGCTCTCATCCTATGATTGATTTGCTTGATGGACTTGCGCAGTGACTGATTGATTGATTTAACCCTTGCTCTCTTTGCATTGATTGATGGAAGTGTGCAGTGATTGATTGATTGATTTAACCCTTGCTCTCTTTGCATTGATTGATTGATTGATGGAAGTGCGCTGATAGTAGTAGCTAAGTTTTATACAGTACAACTATTTAAGAATTAAATACTTTTACGAATTACTTAGTACTGATCAGTAGTCCATGTCTTCTGTCAATCGTCTTGTGATATCCTGAAAATAGTGAAGAATAATTTAATATACCATATTGATTTGTTTATCATTTCTAGATACTAAAAAATTGTTAGATATTTCTGTGTTTTTAATTATTGCTAAATATTTGTCATTAAATTGTTAGATATTGCTCATTAATTCTGATTTCTGTACATCCACTGGCTAACTGCTCTTGCTGTACAAGATAAGTTAGTTCAGTACTACAAAAATGTTGTCAGTACTGAAATAATATCATATCTGCCACAGCCACATCATAAATTTCAATAAATTTAGGTATCACAAAGTTATTCTGTGACTGTTTTCAGAAAATGATAATTTTTCTGAAATACTTCAATGTTTGGAAATTGCTTTATTGGGCATAATAGTTTCAAAATTTGGAGTAAAGTGTATCAGGGATCAGACTTTGAATTTATAGAATTGCATGGTGTTTTTAAATTCTTTATGCTATATTTACAATTTGTAATAGTACGATAATATATATATATATATATATATATATATATATATATATATATATATATATATATATATCTATATATATATATATATAGCTGTATATATATATTCACATTCATATCATTAAATTATATTAAGTTATCATAATGAAATTTTGTAATATATTATGGAATATGTACTTGTTGGCTACAATTTTTTTGTAATTATGGAGTAACTTCGCACAAACATAGTGCATTTACAATAGCTCTCTGCATGCGATGTAAGTGTGTTTACTGCTTATTTGTTGCTCTTTTCTGAGTATGCGAGTATGTGTGCATTGCCATACATCAATGTTGTTATCTTTGTTGCTGTTGTCTTGTTTGTAACCTGTTGTTTTGTTATTGTACTCAGTGATTGGATAAGAAATTAAATGCGTCTATATCTAAGCATGGTTTGGGGTGAACGACCAAAACTTCCTTTATTTAAATGTATGCATGGTCTTCTTTGTAGCTGTATTTTCTGTTGCTACAGATGTTCTTGTCCTCAGCTATGACAACATCTAACAACATGGACGATGTTAGAGGCATGACTCTAACGCTACCCTCTATCGTTAATTTACCTCTTGTTACTAGTTTCTAACAATTGTTGCCTGATATGCTGATGACGTCATCGTTGGATGATGAAATGAACTTGTAATTATTGATTGTTGATTGTCACTAGTCAGTGTTTGACCACCCTCTCCCTTTCCTGTCCTCAAGTAGATTATCAACCCCTTGCTAAGCTAAATTATTATGATGTTATTGTTGTATGTGAATTCTTGTATGGTATTGTATGATGGAGAAAATACATGTATGCTATTGTACAGTATATATGTATATATCTCTATGTACAATATATATATAATACAGTCATGGCCAAAAGTTTGAGATCAGTGGAAAAAATTCGTATTTTATGATTTCTTTCTTATTTTGCTTTAAAATGCAGAAACGTTTACACTTTCTTATTATGACTTGATGTATACAAAGACATAGTTTAGGTTTTTTATCCTGTTTGGGATTTTTATATGTATGTTTTGTGCAAATATTGCTCGGTTTGCAGCGTATTAAGAGAATTTTATGCCAAATTTGGCCTATAACCCGGTATTAGTCATTCTGCCACGGTGTATTATAATACTCACCTAAAATTCTACAGAATGCTGTAATATCGCTCAAACTATAATATTATGTGCTGAATATTGTTCTGTTTTGCTTCAGAGCTGTAAATTATCAAATTTGTGTATTTAAACTTAACATGGGTCGAAACCCTGAAATTTCGGTAGCGAAGCTCGCAAACATTTTTGCTCCACTACATGGGTCAGAGCAACCAGCAGACAGCCCTGATTGAAGCAAGGGTAAGCCCACGAACCATTAGAAGACGTTTGTTTGAGGGTAGATTGAAGTCAAGACCAGCATTGAAGCTTCTGCTTCAAAGAAGAACATTCGAGATAGAATGGCGTTTTGTCGCAAATATCGCAATTGGTCTGAGGTTGATTGAGAAAGCGTACTATTTTCATATGAGTCAACTTTCACACAATTTTACACTTATTCCAGGCATGTAAGACGACCATTTGAGAAGATAAATGATCCAAGTATTGTACCAGTGCTGTGAAACATTGTGCCAAGCAGATGGTTTGGGGATCTTTTTAAGGGAAAGGCGGCCGCTCGGGAATCTGGTTCATGGAGCAAGGCACAACAATCAATGTTGCTGTCTACGAAGGTATTCTTGAAGATAAAGTTCTGACGTTCAGAAGTATACATGATGTGGAGTACTTCCAACATGATGGCGCGCCATGTCATACGGCTAACACTATTACAACATGGCTCGCGGCCGTGATGTACCCATGATTGGTCCGTGGCCGGGATCATCACCTGACCTAAACCTGACCGAAAATCTTTGGATACAGATGAAAAGAAAGGTTTCTGCACACAATCCTTCCTCGTTTCAGCATATGAAAGAGGTGACAAAAAGAGTTTGGATAACAGAAACTTCGCTTGAGAACTGTAACGCATTACCCCGCTCCATGCCTCGCCGCATTGCAAACGTCCTGGCCGTGAATTTAAAACACACTAAATACTGACTATCTAGGTCACTCAGCACATCTGTGACTATATTATAGCAATGTTATCATTTCTATATGGTATGTATATATTGTTTTATGATGATGAACATATTAAATACAAAAGAAAACAGTGATTTTACCATGATTTTCTAAAAATTATTGACTGATCTCAAACTTTTAGCCATGACTGTATATATGTGTGTTTGTGTATGTGTGTGTACATGTGTTTGCTTGCGTGCATGCGTGCGTGTGTGTATAAACCTTCAAATTTTTGTTGAAGACTGTTGCAGATGTTATTTACTAAGAGTTGCATTTATAACAGGGTATAGACAGTGAGAGTGCTGTAGTTAATGGTTCGCTATTTGTAATGCTCTTGACATCTGTCTGTTCTAACACAGGATTTCTCAATCTTGGTAACTGCAGTGGTCTAGATTTCCGTGAACTATTTCGAATTTCCAAAAGAGTGGGAAATATATATCTATAAATAGATCTATTCATAGAATTTAGTTGAATTGAAAAAGTACGAAAAGGCAATACTGTATGGTTCATAAATAAACTATAACTTACTATTTAAATTCATAGTTTGATAATTTTCTTTTGCAAAGGGGAATGAAAACCTTGTTGGTTTAAGCTACATATTGTAAAAAATTCTTTTATGCAAACTGTTTCTTGATGTCCCACATCAGATGAAGAACCAGTGGTATCATTTAGCGTCCTGTTTCTTATGACCACATCCTTCTTCAAGTAATTATATCTCATTCGCCTAATATCTGCTCATTAATATACAACATCATCTTTTTCACTTGAATCCCAGTTTAACTAGTGTCGGGATACGAAAAGACTGTCTCAAATCCTCTTTGTCCTACATCATATTGTCTATCAGTCTATCCCCTATTTGAGACTTTTCCATTCCTTTAAATTTTTGTAGCAATTTCTGGAGCCTAGGCGCTCACCAACCGAATGCCCTTTCTAACGTTGGTGTGAATCTTAGTGCTTTGGTCGCCTTCTACGACATTTGCAGTCACTGGTTGGTCAATTCTTCAAACAAATAGGACACAACACGGGGAAAAATACTCATTAATATACAAGATTGAAAAATTCTGCAAGTTCTGCAATTGCTTTCAATCATGTTTAAATTCTCACGTTTAATTAATTCTGTTATTGACTTTTATATACATGTCGATTGTATGCATTGTTACACTGTGTTTTATGTTTTAGTACTGTAGTGCCGTTGCAATTGTTAACAAAGTCGGCGTTTAGTTGATGTCTATGGTAGTTTAGGTGTTATGTTTACTAGAATTGGTTAAAAACCGCAGATATTAAGCACGCACTTGGAGATAATCAATATTGAGTTATGAGGCTACTATCAATTTACGTAATACTGATTAACTACACACTATTTAAATATTATTTATCTATGAGTTTAGGTGGTAGATTCTATTAAAAGCAATAGCTAAACTATCATGAGATATATCGTTTAACTCTACATTTCCTCTATATAGTTTAATTTATTTTGTTGACTAACTTTTTTTTGTGTGTGATTACTTATATGTAAATGTTTCATTTAAACGTTTCTGAAATGGATTTAAAAATCTATACCGTTTATTTCTATACATCTTAAGCAAAGTTTTGTTTAAAACAAGCTGGGTTTGATGTAAAAAAATGTTGTAAGACTTCTCTTCATTTCATTCTTGAAACATTTTGAGAATTGAGGATTTCTGTTAAATATTAGTTGCATTTATTGATTGCTGTAGCTTCCCGGCTAACCCTCTTCTTTTCTGTAGTGTAATTATTCCAATTAATTCTATTTTTATGTGTATAAGATATAGCCTATTTTCTGTCATAGTGCCAAATGTGAAAATATCGTACAGTGTTTTAAAATACTCTGTCTGGTGCGATTTAGTAATTATATTGCGTTAAGACTTTAGCGTGGTCCTTGTGTGCATTTTGTAAACTAACTATTGAGCATTTAATTAAGATGGTTGTGGTTTGCTGCAGAATATTGGATTGGCTGTTTGGAATTACATTCCTGTTTATAATAGTAGATCTGCTAAATTATTACAGATTCTTTTAGAGTATTTTTGTATAAATTATACAGGGTGTACAATTAGTTATATAATTAATTGTATAATTGGGGAGATATAGTTTGGGGACGTCCCCAATTTCATGCTCGGCTGAGGATATGGGGTTACACCCCTTGAATACTTAACGTTATTCTAAATATTTATTTATTTAAATTATTTATTATTTAATTATGGTTCTTCCAGGTTTTTATCAAAATCTGCTGATATTATGGAAATTAATTGATGTCATTTTATTTAGGGATTAATTGATCACTTGGGGTTTATTGGTTTGTATTGTTGAAACAGTTGGTGTGATGCTTATGCTTAACTTATTGCGGTGTGCTACTTTCTATATCTAGGTTTGAAATGAATGAAGAAATTAGGCTTACAATGATATTCGATGCAGTACAAAATTACATAGAAATTATAGTGTCGATTGTCCACTGGATATTTCTCAGAGCTGTGTATTTAGAAATTTGTGCTCTTTGTTTGCTTAAGTGGGGCCTGGCTTTTGCTTTGCTTCGCCATAGCTTAGATCAAAATAAGCGCAGCGTATAACTTTTTAAATATTGCTTTTATTATTAATAATAATTATTAATAATTAAAGTTTATAATAAGTAAGAGTTTAATGCCATTGTCTGCACTCTACGATGATTTCTGCAGATCTAAGACGAATATCTGATTATGTGGAGCCAGTGGCGATGTTGGTAAGATACTCGACCTCGGATCAGTATGTTCGGGGTTCAAATCCTGGGCTCGCCCGTCACTGACATCACTTTCGAGTGAGGAAACTGACGGTAACATTAGCTTCACCAGCGTTTTAGCTTTATCAGAGCTTTGTCTATCTGTAGAGACATTGAGTGGTTAATCTAAAATGAGATGAACCGATGCAAGGTCATCAGCTGTACTAGACGCCATGCAATGCCTTTCCTAAGTGTTCAATGATAAATGATACTGTAGTATTTCTGGAGAGTGTTGGCACAGATAGGCAGCTGATAAATGTATTAAGAAATAGGAAGAAGAGTTGGATAGGACACATTCTGAGGGGGAAGGTCTATTAATAGAGGTCATAGCAGGTAGAATGGAAGCAAAAGAGGCAGAGGCAGGCCGAGATTAGGTATGTTAGATGACTTAAAGATCCACTCATATGTGGACATGAAGAGGAAAGCAGAAAACAGAAAAGAATGGAGGCGTTATGTACCATGGACCTGCCATTAGGCAACTGAACTGGTGAAGGGTCAACAGCTGCTCTCTACAAGATAACACGCAATGCCTTTCATAAGTGTTCAAAGATAAATGATATTGAAGTATACGATAAAGCACTGCCTTTGTCTTTATGGAGCATGAAAAGCGGCATGTGAGCAGGAATATGGACCTTGAACCTGCCACTTGGCAGAACACGTAGAGAGAAAGAGCGAGAGAGTATATGATGAATGATGATGGAGTAAGTTGTAAAATGCGGGTTCCTTTGAATCTTGAACTAAACATTAGTAGAGATGATTGCACTTGACGTGTGCAGCACTCGTTTAGGATTGCAGCTGTCTGCTGAAATATTCATTTAATAATGAAAATATTAATATTTATAATAGAACTCTATATGTCGATTGCTGCTGTTAAACTAGAGAGCCTTATTTATTTCTACATGTTAAACATTAACTATGATACTAACAATACTATCGTAATTACTAACGTTGCAGCTAACATTGTTTTATGAGGTAGTAATAACAACAATAGAGTGCTACAGTCATCAATGACAACCTCGAGCATTATTATGTTTATATTATTAAATTTTAGTATGATTTATTGACTGCAATGAGGATGCGGTGAAACATCTAATGAGATAACTATTTTTCTAAATGACCGATGATTTGGTAAAATTACTGATGACTCGTTCGAAATTAACGTTGTGTCAACATGCTGTTATGGTGTCAACACATTGTCATAGTGTCAGCACACTGTCATAGTGTCAACACGCTGTCATAGTGTCAACACACTGTCATAGTGTCAACACACTGTCATAGTGTCAACACACTGTCATAGTGTCAACATGCTGTCATAGTGTCAACACACTGTCATAGTGTCAACATGCTGTCATAGTGTCAACACACTGTCATAGTGTCAACATGCTGTCATAGTGTCAACACATATTCAAATGTAAAACTGTTAATATTTAACTGCATGATGTTTTTGATTGAATTTGAAATTGTTTTGTGTTTGATGAATTTGACAGAAATGATTGGTTGGTTAAATTTTTAATTTGCTATTGTTCGTTTATTGTTTTATTAATTTACTATTTATTTATTTATTGGTTTGATGATCGATTGACGAAGATTTCTGTCATATTTCACTTGGTTGATAACTTTTTGTTGAACAGAGAAATAACAGTTTTAGTAATTTTTTATTGAAAGATTGATTGATTCATTTCTACATTGAATTACTAGCATGTTTAAAGCAGAAGTAAGGAAGTGTATCGGAATACTGATTGATTGATGAATTTAAAACATAATTGCGCGACTGTGGTATATCTAGATAGAAGGCTGAGTCGGTGGCTTGTTGGCAGGTTGTTGGACAGCGGATCAGTAGATGCAGTGTTCAAATCCAGTGCTCTCCCCGTCACTGACATGTTATTCGAGCAGGAAACTGAAGTAAAAAATTGGCATAGTCTTAGAACTGCAATTTATAAGTTCTTAAGGGATAAGTGATTATTTGAAGCTCTTCTATCGGTACAAGCTAACAGTACTAAACGTCAGTTTTCACCCGGGTTCACAGAGTAAGATGAGATTTAATCAAATTTAATCTTCTCCTCTGCACATTTCTTTTACTGATTGGTCTGGGTGAATTGATCTGTATTGATGTGTGCTGTGGGGACGTCCCTGACATCTTCCTTGGATGAGGAAGCGGACGTTAAACCTTTATTATTATTATTATAAGATTTCTCTAAACTCTTTCCCGGAGACTAAATATCATGTATCGCTAGACCTTACAGGTTTTACTCAACGTTCACTTCTGCAGGCTTCTTGTGGTGCAGCCGGTCTTCGAGAGTGCTTTACAAGCCTCTATTGGCATTTAGTTATTTATTCCTCCCTACGTGATTGTGTGTATACGTGGGTTAAGGAAGGACGGCACTTGACTGTTAGCCTGCTTTAGTCTGACTGAGATTCTATTGTAAATGTTGGTAAAGCTAATGTTAACGTCAGTTCCTCACTCGAAAGCGATGTCAGTGACGGGCGAGCTCAGGATTTGAACCCCGCACATACTGATCCGCGGTCGAGTATCTTAACCGACGTCGCCACTGGCTCCAGCCAGTGTCGTATACTTGGATACCGAGTTGTCGTTTGAATCTATTCTGTACAATTCTTAGCTATACAGTAAAAGACTTATTGTTTTATATTTTAGTCGTGCCAGTAGTCGATAAATCTTCCTTCTGTGTTCCTCGTATAGTGCTTGAAGTCATCTTGAACGATGGATTAATATGTGCTGTTTAGATTTAGTATGTGCATGAAATTTGAGTGAATTTATGGATTGGTCGATGAAGTGCTCTCTCTCTCTCGTGAGAGTGATAGTAGATTGCTTGTAGGAGTGTGTACAAGGGAACTGTAGCCATACAAAACCCACTACCACCTGTAAGAGCTTACACCAGGGACGGTGCCCTAGCTTGAACTCCGAACCTTCTGTACACGTGTCGAGTGTGCTACGTGTAACACCATGTGGCTTATTCTAGACCTATGTTGATTGATTATTTGATTATTTAATCAATTGATTTTGTTCATTACATGTGTCGCTTGCAGAGCTTGTGTAGATTTATGGGTTAGAAAGCTGTGTGTGTAGTTGTTACACGAGTGTTGTAGTGACATAGAGACGTTATGATAATGCTGTGCAAAAATATGTGCGCGCGTTATAAGCAAGATTATAATAGGAATTATGGCTTTCAGCCCTTTTTCTAACCAGATGGTGAGAAAGTTGAGGTTAATTTCCTGATTCGGCTAGCTGGTGAAGTCGTTCAGAGGTGTCGTGATCAAATGGTGATCGTGTGTTATTGCAATAGAGAGTAAAACAGCTTGCTAAACGCTGCAACTGTTGGGAGCTGTAACTTGACAGATTTAGAATCTTTTACCCGTTATTTGAATGAGGAATGCTAAGCGAAGTCCCTGACATAGCTTGAGTCTGAGGAAGTGGACGTTTAACAACGACAACCTGAGTGCTACTGTCGTCTAAGACAACATCGAGCACTATTAGATTAGTCTACATCGTGATTTAGAATAGAATCTTTTACCCGTTATTTGAATGAGGAATGCTAAGCGAAGTCCCTGACATAGCTTGAGTCTGAGGAAGTGGACGTTTAACAACGACAACCTGAGTGCTACTGTCGTCTAAGACAACATCGAGCACTATTAGATTAGTCTACATCGTGTTGTAATGTAGAGTATCGCGCAGTGCTGCTTTGATATTATATTATAGCAGTGCAGTTTCTTTAGTACAATGTTAGACTGATAAATATCGTCGTGTTAACTAATTATTGTTATTGTTATTTGTTGGTGTAATTCGCAGATTAGCTTCATTTACGTTCGCTATTTAGATGACAAATTCTATCTACCATTTGTTCAGTGTCGTGGCAGTTGAGCTGCTGTGATATTGTTCGTGTTTTTTGTCACTCGGCAGATGACGCCAGACATCAAGCACTTGTTATTACAAATTTTCTATATAAAAGGTGTTTTAGTTGTCGGACAAAGCGATTCAGAATATTTATCGGTATTTAAACTCCTTGGAGTTGTAGATTATATTACCTGGTATTTAAGTTTATATTAGTATATTAGGTCATTTATTGTTTTTTCTTTCGTCTGTCATAGAAACTGCTATTACTGATTGGAAAGTAGTGGCCTATTTATATCTTGGTGATTTTGAAGCTGTAAAGATTTGGATTTAAAATCACAAAATTCAAAAAGTATAACATTTCTAACTGTCTGACATAATAATGTCTGTAGTGCTTAAAAAACTGCAAATCCGACTTTAACGCCAGTTTCATCTCTCGAAAGCGAATTGAATTAAGAATTGTCTTATGTTTGGTTATAATATATATTATAGTATAGTATTGTAATTGGTTTTATTTATAACCCGCTAAAATACTAAAATTAGCTAAAATACTTTTGCTACTATAGCCACTGTAACGGCAGAGCGTGCTGTTCTAATGTAAGTTTTCATAGGTGTACTGATATACAGATAGCCTGTGTGCCATTCTGAGATTTCCTATTATCTGGTACTTAAATGCTACGGATTGGAAAATTGTATAGAAACTTAGGCTGGAGCCAGTGGCGATATCGGTAAGTTATTCGACCGCGGAACAGTATGTGCGGGGTTCAGATCCTGGGCTCACCCGTCACTTACATCGCTGTCGAGTAAGGAAACTGACGTTAACATTAGGTTTACCAGTTTTATCGTTAGGAACGGGAGTTATTTTAATCAGTGACACACTTAGCGTCGCTAGAGTTTGCTACGTCATCGCTGTCTAATAGAGGGGTGTGGCTAGGAGGCGTGGTTTTATCAGGAGGTGTAGCTTGGAGGCGTGGTTTTATCGAGGGGTGTGGGTTGGAGGCGTGGTTTTATCGAGGGGCGTGGCTTGAAGGCGTGGTTTTATCGAGGGGTGTGTCGTGGAGGCGTAGTTTTATCGACGGGTGTGCCTAGGAGGCGTGGTTTTATCGAGGGGCGTGGCTTAAGGCGTGGTTTTATCGAGGGGTGTGGCTTGGAGGCGTGGTGGTATCGTACAGTGTGGCGGCCTAGAACTGTATCGTATTCGATGTGAAACGTTCGATCAACAAACTGCATTTAGTATATCCTTGTTGTTTGTAGCTGCTATGCTTGTCATGTATTATAGTGTATGTGGTATAATATATAGGAGCCGTTAATTGTTACATACTGCGTAATTTTTTATTTATTCAGCATATGTGTATAGATTCGTGAGAGAGAGAGATAGATAGATAGAGAGAGAGAGAGAGAGATTTGCTATTTTACTGGAGATTGTTACAAATAGAATGTCATAAATTGATCTACAGTGTGTTGGCTTTTTAAGTGTAATAATGGAATAATTAATTTTACGATCCTTTGGAGTCGTAGGTTCTACCCAGCTATCGGTTCGCATTATAAGTGATCATGGATGAAGTCACTTATGTCAGTTATAATGTCGCTTATAATGTCGCTTATAATCTATGATAATATAAATATCTATCGCAACAGGAAGAAATTGCTCATTATATTAGATATATGTAAAATATTCGTATAAAAATGTACAATTGTAAAGAAATTGTGATTAAAAATACATCAATACACAAATACATCAATACACAAATACATCAATACACAAATATATCAATACACAAATACATCAATACACAAATACGTCAATACACAAATACGTCAATACACAAATACATCAATTCACAAATACGTCAATACACAAATACGTCAATACACAACTACATCAATACACAAATACGTCAATACACAAATACATCAATACACAAATACATCAATACACAAATACATCAATACACTACTACATCAATACAAATATACATCGATACACAAATACATAAATACAAGAAGCTGATCAAGGAATCTGTCAAAGACTGTTCAGAAATAATGAGGTCTTGAGAAATAATCCAGTGTAAGTCATTTCTCTCTTTGTGCAGACATTTCTCTCTAGACTATTGTCAAACAATCGACTAATTGAATGGCGCTGTAGTTCATGAAAAACATGCTGAAGGCTGCAACAACAGTACAATTATTATGAATGGAGTTAAAGTCGTCAGATTATGAAGTTTTTACAAATGGATTGTAATGATGCTTTTCAGAACTTATTATACAGTAGCATACATGAATTAAAGGACTGCCTGATGGCTACGAATGTAAAAGCTAAAAGCTAATTTTAACGTCAGTTTCCTCACTGGAAAGCGATGTCAGTGACAGGAGAGCCCAGGATTTTAACCCCGCACATACTGATCCGCGGTCGAGTACCTTACCGACATCTCCACCGGCTCCAGCCAGAATGTGAAAGGCAATATTGATTTATTTGCGTTACTGCAAATAATATTAATTACATGTGTATAATTATATAATTTAACTTCGCAATAGAATTAAGTATTATGTAATTTATCGCTATAATTTGATTGAAAGAATTTCATACTTAATTTAATTACGGAATATACTGTACGCCAAAATATGTTGTAAACTGTTACATCGTTAATCGATATAATTAGGATCCTGTTGTAGTAAAGTTACATTTAGGTTGATCAGAATTCCCACGTTTATAAGTCTTGTCACTTCATGAGTTTATACATGTATGAGTATACTATGCTAATGCATAAAGCTATCGGCTTCACTTTTGCCAAGTTCTAATGACAGAAATACGAAACCTCGTTCTCTCTTTCTCAGTTATTATACAATGACTTCTACCAAATGTTCACTTACGAATATGTCTTATTTTCAGTGTATTCTATTATATATACATGTATATTTATAAGTGCAATATAGTATATTATGCATATGAATATGTACGACGACAAGATGAATATCGAGTCGCTTTATTACATATAGGACATACGATAATGAATGCACAAGGGCTCGAGTTTAGATCTAATAAAAACATTGAAATTAGCATAATCTGCTAATCTCTCCCATTTTATTTAATTTCATCGATAATCGCAGTGAATAAATGCGCTGAAATTCGAAATTAACTGAAATTCGGATTCGAATGTTTTGATTTTGCCAAACCTTTAGTGAATTTACTAAATTGTTATATGAAATGCCCTTTAGAGATCGTGTGAGCAAGCTCTGAGTATGAATACATATCTTGGACCTGACACTTGGCACTAGAGAGAGAGAGAGAGAGCGAGAGAGAGAGCGAGAGAGAGTAAATTTTAATGTCAACATGGCATCTCTAAATATGTCATTGACGATCAAGCACTAGATTTGAACCCTGCACGAACTGATCTACAATCGAGTGTGCAACCCACCATTCTGCATTCACCGGCTTGATTTTGACTCAATAGTGCTCGATATTGTCATTGATGACTGTAGCACTCTAATTGTTGTCTTTATTATTATTCTTCTACGAGCATAGCCTAACGTTGCACTACATTCCGGGGCCTTCAGTTAGGCGTTCTAGGCCTGATTTAGGCCTTCGAGTACTAGACAAAAATTACTAACGAGAGTAGAGGTGAAGGGGAGATATCTAGTGTGTAACACTATCCCGCGTTGTGTCCGGTCACTGAAGAATAGACCCGTTGTAGACTGCGCGTGTAGTAAAAGGCGACTAAGCAATTTCTGAGGAAGGCTACGAAAGCCACCTCAGAAGCCATATTTTTCTCCATCCGTGTGCTCTGCTTTAAGGCATGGATTGGAGAGAGAGAGAGAGAGAGAGAGAGAGAGAGAATCATGTTGTTTATTTCAGTACACTCAAAATATACAGTAACATACGCAAACAAGGCCGTCAAAGAGGCCACAAGTAACCTAACTAGTTGACCACTCCTCAATCATACAAATTGATTAGATATGCAGACTCCTGTGAAGGGATGAAGTTATTGTCAGATGATCGATTGATATCAGTTCAGATAGATTTAAATATATTACTGAAATCTACAGCAAATTGTGCATAGGAATATTTACCTTGGACTTGACATCTGATAGAATATGAGAGCGACAGAAGAATATGAGAGCGACAGACACTTGACCATTTCAAGTATTAATTTAAAGAATGTCAAACAGCTTTCCGTCTGCAGTGTATATTAATAACGCTTGCATATGCCATGCACATTGCTCTTAGCCGTGCCAGGTTCATGTAAATGTTAGGCAAAGTGTTAAGTTATGCTCTGCAAGCAAATGAAACTTTAGTAACTTTCAAGTTTTATGAAGTCTAGCGGAGGTTAATCAGTACATGTATCTCTTACAATCTAAAGCTTTGCAGGTCTATACACGCTTTTATAGCGACTTTATAGAAGAATCGATCGCGTTCAGGCTTTATTTTGCTATTGCATCCCACGCTGTGTTCAGAGTTACTGCATCTAAAACATTGTTTACTTTGTTTTTGCTTTGGGTGTACTTTGAACTTAATGTATATGTCCAGACCAACTTGTTAAATCTTTCGTGATTTGTGATATTCTAGGTTATATGTCTCTATTTTTAACTAGCTTAAAACTATAATTCAATTCAGATGCATACTATAGTTACATAATTATTTAACTAGATAACAACAACAATTCTATTCAACTGTAGATCAGAGCTATTATTATATTCGTTTATTACATGAAATCTGACATATCGCAGAAAACGTACACACACACACACAAATGGCAATATAGAAAGTAATAAACATAAGCAGACATTGTTCAAAAAGAACTTAATAAGAGTCTTTATAGAGCATTCTAATTATAAAGTTCTTATCCATCAAAGGTGTACGCTTAGATGGTAAAGAGAAAGGATGAGCCCTCTCCCTGAGCTTAAAGTTAACATTATCTTTAAGCGGCGGAAGAAGCCGGTGCAGGACATGCTGTATGTTACTGATGATAGCGTTAAACAATTTCTCATCTGCATCGGCAGCAATATCCGCAAAAGATCGTACTCCAACATAGAAGTTACATCTTGTAGCCTTCCTGAGGAAGGCTTCAAGGCGTTCACTCTCGGAGGAACCAACATAACCCCACCAAAATTGCGATGCATATGTTAACTTGGAGTGTACAATAGATTTAAAGACAGTGACAATTAGGTCAGAATTAAGACCTTTTGATTTTAGAGTGCGAATGGCAAAAAGATTAGAAGAGCAACTGCTAATTATATCATCCACGTGGACAGAAAAAGAAAAGTTGGATTGCATTGTAACACCTAAGCACTTCAAGGTGTTGACTCTGACAATTCCATCTAGGAGCGGTAGTACAGAACTTGCTAGAAATCTAGATCGCGGAGGATGGAAAAGAAGTTCACGGGATTTCGACTTATTCAACTGTGGACTGTTCTTACTGGACCACAAGTCAATGTTAGCAAGTTCATCGTCAGTGGTATAAAGATACTGAGATGGGATAATGAGGTATGTATCATCAGCGAACTTAATAATGTCATTATAAGAGTGGATAGGTCTTAAATCCGAAGCAGTACTGGAATATGAAGCGGGACCAATAGCTGAACCTTGTACAACACTAGCTGAAATATTTGCAGTAGAGGATACATTGCCATCAAATTTAGTACAATGTTGACGGCCAGTAAAGAAACTAGCAAGCCAATTATGGATGCAAGATGGTATGTCCAGATCAGCAAACTTTTCAATAACAGTTGAATGTCTGATCCGATCAAAAGCTTTGCTAAAATCTAGAACAATGACTCTGACAAAGGGACTACTTGACAACATTTGTGAGATACTCTGATAGAGTGCTATCAGGGCACCTGTGGTAGATCCGGTTGGCCTGAAGGCGAACTGGTCATATAAACAAAGTGTAGCAGGAGGACTTAATAGAGCAGGATAAATGTAAGTTGAAATGATGACTCTCTCACAAAGTCTGGAAAGAACAGGGGTGATGGAGATAGGACGAAAATCGGACAGTGTAGAGGCTTTAGAAACTTTAGACAAAGGTATTATACTAGAAGTTTTCCACTGATTAGGGACAACAGACTGTGCCATGGAAGCATTTTAAAAGTGTTGTTAGAGCTATAGACTTAACTAGATTAAAGCGATAAATCAATTCTGTAGGACAAAGTAGATTTTATAAAACAACTTCCGACTGAAAGTGAAGCCCCTTTTTAGATTTTCTTCAATTTTCTTTTTTCAACTATCTGGAGTTTTATGCTGTTTTATGTTGAATGTTACAGAGCTATTGTTGAGCTGAATACCTAAATAGATCAGCATCTGTTAGGCTGCCTACTAGATAGGTAGGTAGGTAGAGAGATAGAGAGAGAGAGAAAGAGAGAGAAAGAGAGAGAGAGATAGAGAGATAGAGAGAGAGATAGAGAGATTCCAAAAGTTTTGCAGCAATTCCTTATGCCTAATTTAGACATAAGAAATTGCTACAAAACTTTTGGAAAAATAGTAGAAAATTTGAAAAAGTATCCCGACCCTAGCTAAACTGCCATTCAAGTGAAGATGTTGAGGATGAGGCGTTACTATAGTCCGTATTTTCTTGCTTCGTTTGCATTTTGCGTAGAATGGCGATTTCTAATTATAAGCCCACATTCGTATAAATATAACTATTACATTAATTTATTGATATTATTTTGATTAATGGCGTCTCTTAGTAATTCATTTATAAATCAATTGATTAAATCATTGATTATTTGATTTAAATGCAATATCTCTAACTTTAGTTACTTTTTTCTTCCCCAACATAGAATTGTAGAAGTACCACAGCAGCGTTGAACAAGTGCTGAGCGAGAATTTTAATTGTCGAGTCCATACACACAAGAACACAGCTCTGAGCAAATTGTCGAGACAAAACGTGCATTGTGTGTGGCAGAGCGCGGCAAGCACACCAGCTCTATTCTACACTAGATCATCTGATTGTGTGCCGCCATGGCAGTTTATTGCTATAGGCCTATGTTTATAACGTACGACTTCTGAGTTTATTGCTATAGGTCTATGTTTATAACTGAAGACCTCTGAGTTTATTGCTATTGGTAGTACACTTCTAGGCCTACGTTTAAAACTTAAGACTCGAACCTATGGTTATACGGCAAAACTATTGCTGTGTGTAGCTGCTACGCCTGGGCTTTTAACTTTGGACTTACGATCTATGTTGCATGTCAGAACAGTGGTAGTAGGTCTATGTGGTTGCTATAGGTCTAGGTTTTAAACTTAGGACTAGAACCTATGGTTGTATGGCAAAACTTTTGTTTTAGGGCGATCATCATCTATGTTTGTCTATCAGTATATGTAGGTCATCTATGTATGTCTATCAGTATATTTAGGTCGTCTATGTTTGTCTATCAGTATATGTAGGTCTTTTATGTTTGTCTAGCAGTATAATTATGTAGGTCATCTATGTTTGTCTATCAGTATATGTAGGTCTTTTATGTTTGTCTAGCAGTATATGTAGGTCTATCAACAGCTAAAAACAATATAACATTACAGAGTCAGGAAGCAATTATATGCTTGTTTAAGAAATACCGAGATCTTCAAGTTCTTTCGAGATCTTCAAGTTCTTATCTTATTTCACTTTACTTGAGTAAGAAGATTTAATTCTAAATTAACACCAGTCATCGAATATATAATTTTGAAAGGGGGGTCAAATGAGTAGCGAAGTACAAGCTTGAGATCTTCAAGTTCTTATATTATATTACTTACCTAAGTAGCCTACTTGTAAAAAGGATAAAAAAACTAAATTTACTTCATTCGATATACTTCAGTGACGTGAACCCCGAGTCTAAGCCCTGATAAATCTGATGGTGGTGGTGGTGGTTTAAGCCCTGAGAAATCTGACAGGATTTTACTAATGTGATTTCCACAGTCGATTGGAAAATCGATATCGAATAACGATGAATATCGAATCAATCAACCAATCAATCAGTGATCACAATATGTCCAGCGGTACGAAAGGAAGCTCCGCAGACGATGAAAGGACAACAACAACAACAGGTGAACATAATCCTGATCAATCATCCAGCAGTCTAGAGTATAGGTCTAATCCTAACCAAGCATCCGGTAGTTTAGAGTGTAACCCTAACCAATCATCCGGTAGTTTAGAGTGTAACCTTAACCAAGCATCCGATAGTTTAGAGTGTAACCCTAACCAATCATCCGGTAGTTTAGAGTGTAACCCTAACCAAGCATCCGATAGTTTAGAGTGTAACCATAACCAATCATCTGGTAGTTTAGAGTATAACCCTAACCAAGCATTCGATAGTTTAGAGTGTATCCCAAACCAAGCATTCAGTAGTTTTAGAGAAGAGGAGGCGAACTTGAGTACTGTCAGTGTAAAGCACCAAACAGCAGTTAACGGTAGTATTACGATTAATCAGTGTGTGATAGAAGAACATGCAGATTGTTCTACAGAAAGTAGAACTCAATCTGGATATGAAAGAGGTGCGATTAATAAGTTTATTTCGGAAGATTACGTAACGAAATCACCGGATAGAGTCAGTGAAATCAGCCTGTCCTCGAATGACAAAATCAGTTTCACACGAACAACAACTCGCGAAGATTCTGCGGATCATTTACAAGTACCTGTAGATATGAACAGCGAAGTACCTCTAGATATGAACAGCCGAGTACCTGTAGATGAGAACAGCCGAGTACCTGTAGATGAGAACAGCGAAGTACCTGTAGATATGAACAGCCGAGTACCTGTAGATAAGAACAGTGAAGTAAACCGTAGATTAATAAACAACTTCAGCACATTGCTTTGCAGCGAATCTGTGATTAACGTAGAATATGAATCAATCAAGAACAACGATTTCCTATCCAACGACTTCAGCCATCTCCATCTCTCTATCGTTACATCAGATGCGTCAACAGAAGAACCTTCTCTCACTCCATGCATCGATCAAGAGTCCAATGATCAGATAGGATTCGAACCCTCAGGGTCCTGTATTAATTTCATCGACGAATCCGCCGATCCTTTCCAGTGGCGACCAGAAGCGGAGACTGGATTCTCGCCCACCGGATTTGTGGAATATATCGACGATAGTCTTAATGACGCATGGAGTTGGAATTCGAACCACCGGAGTCGTTTGTATACGGGCCAATCCCCGAGTGCAGGTAGTGTTTACTGTGACGGACTGACGGAATACCCAGGATTGCGACTAACTAACGGCTACGGATTAGCTAATCCAGTATTTTATGAGAATGGATTGGATTCAGACGATAGCTCGGTGTTTAGTTAGAAGATTAAATCGGCCGATAACTGCAAGTGTTTGTAAAATTCTACCACATTGCGTGCTAATAAAATAGTAAGAAGCAATCGTGTCGAAATATGATTGGGCTGCATAACAGCTGTTTATTTCTATCTAGTATTCTGCGAAATGACAGAACCAATGTACAAATTCCTATTCTGAGTCTGCACTCGCGCTCCATTGTAGAAGTCTTCAAATCAACAAGGTAATCCCTTCACAAAAGGCAACATCTTATATTTCATAACTTCTGCTTCTCTCTTGGTAAAAAAAATGGCTCGTGATTCAATCTCCCGTTGCCCTAGACTTAAAATTATTGTCAGGATATATTTAAGAATTGAAATTATAGTCTGGATTGTATTTAAGAATTGAAAATATTGTCAGGACTGGATTTAAGAATTGAAAATATTATCAAGAGTGCATTTAATTAAGAATTGAAAATATATTATCAGGAGTGTATTTATGTATTGAAATTATTGTCAGGATTTTATTTAAGAATTGAAAATATTATCAGAAGTGTATTTAGGAATTAAAAATATTGCCAGGTTTGAATTTAAGAATTAAAATTATGGTCAGGATTGTATCCAGTAATTGAAATTATAGTCAGTATTGCATTTTAGACTGAAAATTTAGGCAGAATTGTATTCAAGACTGAATTTTTGTCAGGATGGTATTCAAGGGTTGGTTTTAAATATAATTTCGAGTCGTTGGAACAACTACATATACCTTTTGCGCAGCAATTGCGCTTTTCACTCGTTCTAAATACTATTGCACTTAGTTCTGCGATACGTGGCATTTTGATACATTTACGTTCTAATTGATTTCAAATGTAATTCAAAATAAATGATAACAAATAAATGATAACAGACTTTATTTACTATAATTAAAAAAACATTTACAAGTACATTGTTCCATGAATGATTTCATCAACAACACACCATGCATCACACAATGACAGTATCTAAACAATTCAAACAACTTAACCAACAAGAAAGACAAATTAAAGATTTCAAATATTATCCAAAAACGTATGAACGACTTTTATTTACAATTACCATCTTATGAGTTTTGGAAAGTTAAGCGTATTCAAGGTTTTCTCCGTGTTATTCAAGTTAAACGAATGGATACTTTACTTTAGACTGATGGATCTAGTGAAGAAGTCCTCAAAGTGCTGCTGTTGATAATTATGAACGTATCATACAATATATTTTCAAATGAAACCATTCGCGATTCGTGGTTAAATGCGTAGAGTTATATTTCTTCAAACGAAGTTATGTAGAAGTTCTTATTTTTCGACAGTTTCAGTATAAACTAGGACAAAATACATTACCATTATAGCAAAACGTCTAGATATATAACGTCGATATTTAATTTCAAAGGTATCTCTCTCTCTCTCTCTCTCTCTCTTTATCTCTCTTGGTCGACTAATGCCGAATCTGGACAACCAGATATCTAGAATCTACGTGCTAGTGACAAACATTAAACTAATTTCCAGCGCAGAGACACTGTTGATATCTAGCAAGTCAATTTCTTCTCAATTTCCTCTCTAATTCACAGAAGATCTATTGCTGAATTGACGACCGTTGTAGACGGTAGGATAGCCGTATTTGAACACGCTTGCATACTGAGCCCCTGAGGCCGGGGTTCGACTCTCGATCACCCGGCGCTGACCTCCCGTCAATCTCGTGCGAGGCAGCCTACGAGGCCCTTCCACCGGCAGAGTCCGGCACAAGCGGGTGGACTTCCCGTCACCACCCTCACAGCCATCCAGATTTCTCCAATCCTCATCACCGCATCCACCGGCGTTCGTAATCCCGTACGAGTCACAATTCCTGGAAGAGTCCCGGGGCTTCCAAGTCCAGAGGGAGTCCAGTTTTCTCGTGTCTTGCTGGATGGAGGCATCACTGATGGTGGTAACCCCCCAGGGGTGGCTCCAATCTACTGAGTCCTCGGGCAGACCTTTCTTGACGCAGGACTTGCTGGGGTTACCACGAGGGGTGGAATATAGAGGGGGTGCGCGTGATCGCCAGTGAGATTGGTCGTCGAGGAGAGGCAGGCGAAGAGGGGAGTGCTGGTCCACTGAGGTGGCTCGGCCGGGAATCGAACCCGGGACTTGTTTGTAGACAGTCCTGAGGAAGCGCTTGTTGTCTTTGAGTACTTTGTAGTTGTTTAGTTTGTTGAGCTGTTGATAGTATGAGAGGACTGTCATGTGCGCGAATATCTGAGACAACAGAGTCAGAAGAATTAGAGACTACTTTACAATTCTAATCAGCAAGTTTTAACAACAATTATCCTATTCTACAAGGCAGAATGAATGAAAATAGAGGCAGAGGAAAACCGAGATTAGGAATGGTAGATGATATAAAGATCCACTCGTATGTGGACATGAAGAGGAAAGCGGAAGAAGCGTTGAGTCGTTATATATCATGGACCTGCCAGTAGGCAGTGCACTAAGTAATTTTGAAGCTTACTTCATAGTCGACAGAATTTGTGTACACATTCTAGCAATCTCTAATTTTCCATTCTGTTTTGGCTTTTCATAGATTTTCACATTACAGCTAAATTAAATAGAGCACAAACAGAACATAACAAAAACGCAAACGCGCAACGTACGAAGAAAAGAAAAAAATGCAAGAAATATACGAATCGACTTACGTTCAGAAAGAATTTGACGACCCAGTACGCGATGGCAGCGAGTAGATACTGAAATTCAACAAATCAACCAATTGAGGAAATATACAACTAAATCGATCAATATTTTTAAGTGTACAACAAGTTCTATTAGAATCTATTACAAATATTTACTGCTAATATTTATCGATAAATGCACTTGGAAGGAACAAAAGCAGTACACAAAAGCTACAAAACGTATGTGCACACAATTGTCTACGAGTATGTAGATGAATATGCACACATGCATGTAATTATGCTGTAGTGAAATATTATGTTTTAACCGATTTTAAAACTATTTACGAGGAAACAAGGCACTAATCGATAGTGTTCAGTGCCTTAGGGCTTTTTTGTACCATTTAAATACAGTACATTTAGTTGCATTTGTGAAGGATTTGGTAAAAATTTTCTGTCAGTTGTATATTATTCTTATTTCGATTTCCTGAAACGAATAATCTTCTCTTAAATATTTAAAGAGAAGATTATTGCAAGCTTTCGTTTTATTTGAGGGATTTAAACAAAATTTGTAACAATAAACTATGCTTGCAAAATAAAGAAGAAATTATAAAGCCGTATCCTAATATAATTTAAAATCGATGTTTTTATACAGATTTAAAATGAAAAAAAAAGAAAAAAAACCGATTTTAATGCTAATAATCCGTGATTAAATCCACTGTTGATAATCCATGATTAAAACCACTGTTAATAATCCGTGATTAAAACAAAACCACTGTTGATTAAGTGTAAAATCACTGTTTATAATCCGTGGTAAAAATATAACACTAACATTACGTGAATTAAACCACTGTGGAGGTGTAAACAGCGGATTGCTTATTCAGTAAACACGGGAGAAGAAGGGTTACGTAGACCTACTCACCGAGAAGACGTTGGTTACGATGGGCTGATTAGTGTTGCGAGCCAGTAAAGCTGAGAAGAAGAAATAAGAGCAAACGACAGCTTCATATGACATCTGTACCGGCGTTCCCATCAGCCATGGCAACATCATTCTCGTTCCTCTAGTGTCCTTAGAAATTAAAATTAAAATCAACAATAAGTCAAATTAAAATTAAAAGTCTCGAGTAGATGTTAAATAATGCAGCATAAACTATTCTGTCAGTGGATCCGTCAATCAGTTCTCAATTAGTTTTTAGTAAATCAACGAGTGAATTTAGCATAAGCAATCAAGTAATCAAGCAATTAGCTAAATTAGCATAAGCAATCAAGTAATCAATCAATCAGCTAAATTAGCATAAGCAATCAAGTAATCAATCAATCAGCTAAATTAGCATAGGCAATCAATCAATCAGCTAAATTAGCATAAGCAATCAAGTAATCAAGAAATCAGCTAAATTAGCATAAGCAATCAAGTAATCAAGAAATCGGCTAAATTAGCATAAGCAATCAAGTAATCAATCAATCAGATAAATTAGCATAAGCAACCAAGCAATCAATCAGTTAAATTAGCATAAGCAGATAGCAATAAATCTATCAGTTATCAATTAATTATTGGTTAAATTCATTATTTATATATTTATTAGAAACTAATCAATGAGTGAATCAATCAAATATAAGCTTCCAGTTAACCGCGAGTTTAAAGTTATGGAACAAATCCGTATTAAACCCTATGTTTGTCCTAACTACTGTGACTGGAGCCAGTGACGACGTCGACAAGATACTCCACCGTGGATCAGTTTATTCGAGGTTCAAATCCTGAGCTCGCCCATCACTGACATCGCTTCCGAGAGAGGAAACTGACGTTAACCTTAGCTTTACCAGCTTTTCACTAAAATGTTCAATATAATTAACTAATTGCTTGAATCAATAAATTGTATTTCAAACACGAAACTTCAAACCAGTTCAAAGGAGGCCAGTAGAATGGACGCTAGAAGAACCATGATGACATTCAGCACTGCCAGTAGGAGAAACAGAAGATAGAAAACTCTCTGAGCCGAGCGAACTGTACATTAAAAAAAATCAATGAAAGACTAAACAAAATACAATATATAATGTCGATTTGTAGTTCATCGATTTGTAGTTCATCGATTTGTAGTTCATCGATAATGGCGATGTGTAGTTCATCGCTCTACTTGTGTCATGGGAGACGATGACATCTTTACTGTCCCTCTATAGAGCAGTAGTTACACAAAAGAGCAATCAACATCGACCTAGCTCGAGTTATCATAATGTTTTTATTCACCCTCTCTTTCGCTCTCTTTTCTCTCCGCTCTTTCTCTTTCTCCCATTATCCCTCCTCTCTCTCCTTTATCTCTCTCTCCCTCCCTCTCTCTCCTCTTCTCTCTCTCTCTCTCTCTCAGTGGCAGGCTTAATGTAGACATATGACTACGCCAGGTCGAAATTCACTCAGTTGGAGAGCTTCAGTGACTAACAAGTAGACTTTGTCATTAGAAAATATAGTTTCTGAAGTTATTTCCCATTGCCTTGCTCGAATTCTGCTTAGACGCCACTAGCGATACATACATATTGCAGTTGGTCTTCAGAAATGATTTAGCTTTAGTTACGCTTATTTATTACTGATTCATTATTATTTATTATTTATTTATTTATTATTATTTATTACTGATTACATTTATTGGTTAGTTTTGTAACAATTCCCGAAGCTACTCATCTCCCATGTTTGCTGCAGCTCAAAGTCTTTACTAGCGGATCGTGGACTTGCACTGTTTTGGCCTCGCTTTGTCTCATCTCTTTTCATACTCGGTAGTCTTCGGGTGATGCTTTCGAGTCCGTTGATAGAGAATTTGCTCGAGACGTCCCTGACATTGCCTAGTGACGATCGAAAAACCGACGTTACAGCTTACTTGATCGATACTTGTATTTAAAATATTTCGACTGTTCTAAATCATTGCTGTACAATCTCTGTGACTCTCCAACTAACTCAATTAAAGTGTCAGCCTATCAGATAAATAGTAACCGCGAACCAGACTTAAATAATAGGTTGTTGTGTATTTAACGTCAAGGTTCATAAGGAAAGCTTCTCTTCAATACGACTCAACACACTCGAGCTACCGTCACAAAGATTAAGGTAACCGTAAGCTACTGTTAGTGTCACAGACGTAAGAAGTAACGACAGACAGACGTAAGACTTACATACTTACCAAGTCTCCTATGTTTAATAGTTACAGTTTAAATGATAAAAAAGGTATTCAAGAAAACTTACATATTTCTCTACCAGACATTTGGTACTCTCCTGAGAAAAGAGCCACCATTAGGATTACTTCAACCAACGACGTTACCTGCAATAAAGAAATACAGCGCTCAATCCATCTCTAATAACTCAAAAATTAAATTAATTCCATTAAAAATAATCGAATTAATTCGAACTTTGGCTACTGGGTCGGGTAATTAATCAATTCCTACATTGAGACGGGCAATCGACTGCAGCTAAATGAATTATTACTCAGTTTTCAAATCAATGATCGTTTGCAGAACTAATAAAACATCAAAATCTTACAGAATCTAGTGTGGTTCTGTATCTGTATGCGTGTTTGTATTTGATCCGTGTTTTGTTGTATTTTAAGTATTATTGTTCTGTTGTTTTTCTGTATTTGATGTATTTTTATTTATGTATTTGTTATTGTATTCGTTGTTTTGTTGTATTTAATGTGTTGATGCAACAAGTATTTGATGCGTGTTTCATATCTCCTGGGGCATGTCCTTCAGTTTGACGTTTAATTACGTTGACGTTAAATAATGCTACTTATAAAATAATGATAAGTATAAAATAGTGGTGTTTAGTAATCGAATTATTTTTTTGGTTCTACTGGATATAGTTGCTCAGTACCGGATTAGCAGATGCACTAGAGATTGCTTGGCTCGTAGCTACTAGGCTATCCAACTCTTTAACGTTACATTCAGCCCTATTCTTTAATTTAAACTTATAATATTTACAATTATCGATGGACTGGCTTCATGGAATTGTTAGACTTCTCATTTTTGCCTCGTTGGCTTGGCTTCGGTTCTATACTGCTCGATGTTGTCACAGGGACAGTAGCACTTCAATGGCTGTTGTTGTTTTTATAATAAATACGAAATAAAAATATAACAATTTTGATTGAAAGAATAATTGATTACTCAATTGATTGACTGATTGATCGATTGAGAGATTGATTTATTACTTAATTGACGAATTGAATCAATCATTGATTGATTGATTGATTGATTGATTGATTGACGAACCAGAGAGAACATGGCGGACGCGACACTGGCGACCTTGAGATCACTCCAGCAGCAGCAGCTGTACAGGAGCACCATGTTGTCATGGACGACGATAGCTTCAGAAATCTTTTAGAATCGCTGTAGCAACAGTAGCGTACAATATCACAGCAATGCACGATTTTCATATTTCTAAAATCCTGATAGCGCCAACTAGCAGCAAGCTCTGATACATAATTAACCTTCCTGAAGGCCATTGGGACATAGCGCAACTATTAGAGGGGAATTGGCCTAACGGTTAAGGTGTTTGCCTCGGAAGCAAAGGCATGGATTCAAAACCAAGGAAAGTCAACAACTAAATGATAAGTCTCATGAAGGTTAATCATGTATCCGAGCTGTACTGTTGAAAATGATTCATTGTAAGTGCATCTGTCAAGTACATGTACTTATCATAAATATAAATTAGGAACAATTCATAATATTTAATGACACCCTTATTTACATGCTTCAAAAGCTTGATCTGCTCCGTTCTAAATCAAACTTAATTTGCATATATCATATCATAAACTTAATTTGCATATATCATAAAACTTAATTTGCATCTATCATAAACTTGATTTGCATCTATCATAAACTTGATTTGCATATATCATAAACTTAATTTGCATATATCATAAACTTAATTTGCATACATCATAAACTTAATTTGCATATATCTAGAAGTTTAAAATTAGACTTATCTCAAATTGTTTTCTTAAATTTAAGTTGAAATAGACACGTACCTGTAGCTAATCCTCCAAACTCTATGTTGATATGAACACCCGTCGCAGTCAGAACCTACAGGCACCGTACACCCTATCAAATGCTACTGACTTGAAGATCTTTCTGCTACCTTCTCGTTCTTACTTCTGCAATTCTTCTTAATGCCGAGTGTATCTCCTGCAGAGCTTTGAAGAGTCTACTAATCTATCTACAGTCTATCTATTAATCTATCTATTAGTATAGTACATTATATATCTATAATCTACTAATGTGTCTGCTAATTATACTGACGCACTAACTCCCACAGAGTCCTAAATTGAGGCAACGCTCGCTCTATCAAATGCTGCTGACTGGAAAGCTGCTCCAGTGCTACTTAAAGCTGCATGGAGCTATTGCAGGACTCAGAAGGGTCTATAATTAGACCGGTAATTATACCGACCCTCTAAATTCTGCTATGCCCTGAATTAGAGCACTGGCGTCGACCCACAGTTTAAAGTCTATGTCTCTGTCTATCATAGACAGTAAGACCCACAAGTGCCCAATAATGGGATCTATTGAGAGAGATTGTAGGTCAGGTAAAAACTACAGGCGAATCAGACCAGATCTCTAACCCACGTGAACTGTACGAAGATTTAATTTCCTACCAAACCTAATTATAAGAGCTAAATGTAGTATGAGGCACTATAGCTAAGGTAGTCTACATCCTACGTGTCTACCACTCAGCGACCTCTACGTCAGACAGTTTCCGGAGAGCAGAGTCTAGACAGACGAGTCTTTACAAAGCGGCACAACTAATGGAATTATAGAGGAACAGGACTAGTTTCAAGTCAATGGGTAATCGGGAATTTTGACCCGCTTGCCCTGGATCTTGGACTTGCACTGTTTTGATCACGCTTTCTCTTGTAGTCTTTGCATCGTCATCATCGTGTGGTGTTTTGGCGCCTGTTTGTGTTGAGTCTGCAAGAGACGTCCCTGATATTGCCTTACGGCTATTGACCGGACGGTAAATCCTTATTGATTAGTTTCTATAATGCGACAAACTTTAGAGTCCGGTAAAAGGCGGACAGCTGGCATAATGTGACGAATTGTTGTAAACCTATTTCAATGGTTTTCTGCTCAATAACCAGGTTATTTGGCCCTAAGATATGGCATGAAGATTAATGTAAAAAAGACCAAGGTTATGAGAGTGTCCAATAATAAAGGTGAGGTTAATATCACAATAAATGGTACGAAATTGGAACAGGTAAGGAGTTTCAATATTTTGGTAATACTATAACCGATGATGGGAAATGTGAGACGGAAATATGCTGTAGGATTGCACAAGCAAAAGCGGCCTTTGGTAGTAGAAAAGAACTATTAACAAAAAGTCTAAAGAAGGACACAAAGATAAAAATAGTGAAAACTTTGGTTTGGACACGCTATTGTATGGATGTGAAACATGGACCTTAAGGAAGGAGGATATCAGGAAACTGGAGGCATTGGAAATGTGGATTTGGAGCAGAATGGAGAGGATTAGCTGGACTCAAAAGGTTACAAATGAGGAAGTCCTGGAGAGAGTTGGCACAGATAGACAGTTGATAAATGTATTAAGAAATAGGAAGAAGAGATGGATAGGACACATTCTAAGGGGGGAAGGTCTATTAAAAGAGGTCATAGAAGGTAGAATGGAAGGAAAAAGAGGCAGGGGCAGGCCGAGATTAGGTATGTTAGATGATTTAAAGACCCACTCATATGTGGAAATAAAGAGGAAGGCGGAAGACAGAGAAGAGTGGAGGCGTTATGTACCATGGACCTGCCAGTAGGCAGTGCACTAAGAGAGAGAACCAGGTTTTTATCAGCAGGTTCAAAATTTAAAGTCACTTAATTTCGCTCCTATTTTTCTTAGCAAAGGCAACGGTTGTTGTTGTTGGTTTGTTGTTGTTGTTGGTTTGTTGTTGTTGGTTTGTTGTTGTTGTTGTTGGTTTGTTGTTGTTGTTGTTAGTTTGTTGTTGTTGTCATTCTATAGCATTAAACTGCATGTTAGATCAGCCCACAGACAAATTTATCCATTAACCGGTCCTGTAAGGTTACAGGGACAAATCTCGGTCAAGTCATTCTCAATCTACTAAAAGAGCTTCGAAATATGTGAAGGCAAACATATAAACTGAACGAATATTTGTCAAGCTTATTTTTACAAGATAGTGGAATAAACCTAAATAAAGTTAAAAGAATCATTGGCCTCGCTCAGTTACTACTAGGCTACAAAATATGTATTCATTCTATAAAAATTGTCGATTTTAATCAACTGAAGAGACTTTTAATATCACAAACAGCTTAATTCATTGTACTACGATAGACAACACTATAATGCTACAATCTGTCATCTAACAGCAAGTTGCACACATACAGCATTGATATAGTCAGAAAGCCTCATGGAGCGCCATGGATGACAGATTCAAGGCACAAATCTTCAGTTCACTACCACCCATCTCGCTCTACATCAGCAAACTATCGACCAACTCAAAACATCACTCATAAAAAGCGCTTTTGAAGTTATAAACTGTTAACGATTTTAGGAAAATTGTATATTTATTATATCCGAGTTTGTTTCCCAATGCCTTCTTAAGAATCTTGCATAGTCGAGAGCTATTCACATACCACATACAACGCAGTAACACATACATGCACATTGTGTCTTTTGATTTTTAGCATATTTTCTCGACCTCTTAAATTGCAATACAGGACATATAAACACGCTAGGATAATTATGTATTTAATCTACACATAGAGGTGCCCAAACAAATCATGCTATAGTCAATAGTTCTACACACACATACACACACACAGAAACACATACACACACACACACAGACACACACAGGTACACAGACAATATGCTATAGCTCATTATGTCTAGGTCCAGTCATTCTAGGTCCACGACTCTTCTTCTTTTCTTTTTTCTTTCTCTCTCTATCAGCTTTCTTCATCGCTGCCTGCACATCGACCTCTAACTTCTTCTGAGCTTCATGTTGAGCCTGCAACAACAACATTAGCAACAATAGCAACAACAATATTAGCAACAATTGCAACAACAACAACATTAGTAGCAACAGCAACAACAACAGTAACAACAACATTAGCAACAACAGCAACAACAACATTAGTAACAACAACATTAGCAACAACAGCAACATCAACATTAGTAACAACAACATTAGCAACAACAGCAACAATATTAACAAAGACAACACTAGCAACAACATTAGCAACAACATCAGCAACAATAACATAGCAACAACAGCTACAACAACAGTAGCAACAACAACAGTAGCAACAACAGCTACAACAACAGTAGCAACAACATTAGCAACAACAGTAGCAACAACAACAGCAACAACAATAGCATCAACAACAACAATTAATCAAACGCAGGTGAGTTATGGCCACTATATTATATTACTAGAAAAAGCAGAATACTTGAGCATTACTTTATATTAAACTTATTAAAGACTGCTATGACTTTACGGTCTTCAGTGTAAAATTTGTAGTATAGCATTACATTACAGAATTGATATAATTGATATATTGATTGAAATAATAGACTATTTTACTCAAATTAATGGGTATTACAGAGTAGTATTGCATTACATAGCATTCGTTTAAACTATTGTACAAATTTAAGGAGCCTAGGCGCTCACCAACCGAATGCCCTATCTGAAGTTTGTTTGGATATAAGTGCTTTAGTCGCCTTTTACGACAAGTGCGGTCACCAGTTGGTCTATTCTTCAAACAACCCGAACACAACATACGGACTGCAGTATATTATTTTATAGACAATATATTACATAAAAGTTTAGAATAGTTTAGAATTGATCTACAATGTAATTTAAATGACAGTATCTCTTGGAAGAATAGACTCAAAGGTAAACCTTAATGCTCTCAGCTCTAAATGGGTTTATGTAGTTCGGATCTTTCTCTACAAATTCCAACTCCTGGGCCATCTACATAAACAAACAACACTTAATGTAGTGTAACATAGAATAATAGTTACTATCATCTTAGAGGCAACTTCTGAAGCAATAACAGCAGTAATAAAACCATTCAAGAACTCAGTAGTTAAAGAGTATCAGAATGGGTATAAACTGGGTACAGCTCCAGTATGAACATATCAACAAGTATCACCACTCAAATTTTCAATACAATACTTGTAATAATATCAAGTAATGCAACAGGAAGAATACTCTAAATAAAAATCTAATACTTTTAATACTTGTAATAATATCAAATACCATACCATCAAGAATACTAAAAATAACAATACAATACAACATTCATTGGCAACCACTGATACCCTAATTATCACAACATTAGAGGAGGAAGTTACTAGTTGACGTAACAAACCAGATTGATGAGTTGAGAGTCTCCGCCCACAAGTATCCTGGTATCGTTGCTGTAGCCGACGCCCCACTGACCGCTGATCCTCCACTGAGGGTTCTGCTTCATCAGCCCGTGCGTTATGTCGGGCAGTCTCAGGGCAATGTCTCCCAGGAACAGCGTGTTCTCCAGCACACTAGACAACGCTGTTAGTTTATTTAATTAATTTATTTTAAATTAATTACATTTATTTTAACTCGATTTAATTGAAACATTTTAAATTATCTTAAATTTAAAATTAATTTAATTACATTTATTTTAACTTAATTTAAACATTTAAAATTAACTTATGTTAAATTTAAAATTATAAAATTTAAAATTTAACTTAAATAAAAAATAAAAAATTGTAAAATTTAACTTAAAGTTAATTTTAAATTTACTTAATTAAACTTTAGCTAAATGAAGTTACCTTTTAACTTAATGTAAATAAAGAATTTATTTTATCTTAATTTTTACGTAAAAATGCATAATAAGGATGCATTTGTTAAGATTTAATTAACAGTCCATTTAAATCCCGATGTACATGTATATCTGTCTATACATCTATCTGTACATCTATATATAAATACATCGATATAGAAATACATGTAAGTAGGGATTTAAATCTACCGTTCCATTATCATCCTCAGTTCTTGCTCAGTTGTCTCTTACAGAACTTTAATAATAATAATAATAATAATAATAATAATAATAATAATAATAATAATAAAGGTTAAACATCTCTTTCCTCATACAAGGATGATGTCATTTACAGTTGGTCTATTCTTCAGTGTCTTTTACAGAAAACAGGAAACATCTGTCTCCTTACTACCGACTAAATTCTTTAAAAAAATTAGCGAAATAGGACAGATATCAGTACAGACCGTCACGAGTGGGCTCATCGCTGGGGAATGGATCTCCCGGTACATAACTCAGTTCAGCCAGGCGATACTTGTTCTGCTCCAATACCTGAACACAGAAGTACGAATAACCCGAGTACTATCGTAATATTGCTTTCAAATCTCATACTGATTGATTGTATGTTTAAAAGTAAAGTAAACTGATAGTTGCAGTAGTAGGGTTGAAATAGTGACATTCTTAAGTATACTTACAATTCTCTCTCTCTTCAGGGCACTGCCAAGTGGCAGGTTCAAGGTATATATTTGTACTCAATGTCTGCTTTTTCACTCCATATGAGCACTCCTTAGATCAACAAGTTAATCCATTCACAAAGTCTATGCCTTATCCATACCTTATGTAGACTATAGCTTGGGAAAAGTAGGTCTTCTGAGGTGGTTTCCCTTTGCCTTCCTCAATTAAAACACTCAATAAAAGACGTTTTGTTACATGCAAGGGATTTTAAAGAATATTATTGGAAGTCATCTTCAACATTAGTTAACATTACTCCTATATGATGCTACGAAAGGTCTCAAAACATACCACAAAAAGCTTCGTCAAAATAGCCGTAACCATTTTCTTTTGTTTGTCGTAAGAACCAAGAGCTAGAATAGTCTCAACAGCCTCTGCTTGCGATGCTCTCTTCTGCTGCAGCAATCGTCTGTCTGAATGGAAAGTGTCAAGGAAGTCTTTTCAACATTTAGTTTCAAACATTTTACAAAGCATTTCACTCTTGAAAAGTACTAAGGGATTAACTAAGGGATAATTGAGTCTTAAATCTAAAGCCTTTAGTACCATTGGTTTAAATCACTACATAGTTTAGTACACTATCCATTAACCTATCCAATTAGGGTTCTAGATGTTAACATGGTCAATTCATTTTTGCTTAAAATTGATCTCAGGAGAATATTAATGCTCAGGCAGTACGCACTGTGTTTTTATAATATCAGAGAGATAGGAATTTTGTGTAAACTTTCCTTACGAAAATGTAAAATTTAATCACAAAATATTTTTCACAAAATATAAATGAATATAATGTTATATAACAACACCTATATAATAACTAAATATATAATAATTTTATCACAAAATGTAAATATTTCAAAAGGATACAGAGTATGACATTGTTAGAATCGCCCTGTTGTGAAGAACCAGATTGATCCGGTTTCATTGAGAAGTGGGTATCTCGCACATTGTCCTCTGCTCCAGAATCTTTTGCTCCAATGGCATCAGCTTCAGACGTTCCAGCCGCAGTTATTAATAAAGTTAAGCTGATATGTATTACCAATAATAGTTCTGTCTTAATTTTACTTCCACTAATGTTATATTTTAAAAAGTAGCCCGGTAGTATTTTCATTGCTCGAGCTTTGATACCAAATTCAGAAATTAGATATTTGTATCAGAGTAGACTAGACCGTAATGTCGCAAGAACGCAAGATTGCTGAAGATGATCACAACTGAATATATGACATTACTTTATTTTCTGTAATAAATTAAAAATAAGCTTGTAAGGTAATTGCTGAACGTTAGTCAGTGCTGTGCCAGTTACTTGTAAAATTAACAAGTTATAGCTACTAGATTTCCCTGTGTTGTGTTTGGGTGTGGTTGGGCCACTGCAGAATAGGGCAACCGCAAACAATCTGCCGCGTGTACGTAAGAGGCGACTAAAGGCAGGAGCTGAGCATGGCAAGAGGGGACCCACCTCACTATGAAATATTTTCCCCCAGGATTAAATGGTAATTAATCCACCTAACTGAGGAAGGCAAAGGGAAACCACCTCAGAAGCCATATTTTCCCAAGCTATAGGCTACATAAGGTATGGATAAGGCATAGACTTTGTGAAGGGATTAACTTGTTGATCTAAGGAGTGCTCTTATGGAGTGAGAAAGCAGACTTTGAGTATGAATATGTACCTTGAACCTGCCACTTGGCAGTGCACTGAAGAGAGAGAGCTACTAGATTATAAAGGTACCAAGCAATTCTTATTCAGTCACATGAGTTAAGTATTTATTCCAGTGTATACAATGTAATCCCGTCAATACAATTAGTAGCATCAAATGCTCTTTTATTGGCTCCAAGCAGAAGAAGTATTTTAAAGTGTTCATCATTCAGAATGCTTCTCCTTGGTGAACGTAACTGTCCGACAATGCTGAACAGTCTCTCCTCTGCTGCGCTAGAAGAAAATGTTTGGATGTTTTGAAACACAAACTTCTTCACAAGTGGAAAGTGCAGGAGGCTGGGTTTTATACCCCGCGTATGAAGGATCATTCGAGTAGAGGTCTTGATAGCGTAGGGGTAACGTCACGAAGTTTTAATTGACAAATCCTGAGGTGAATGGAACACTCGTGGGTTCGAATCCCAGCCGCGCTGATCTGAGAGTAAAATCTCGGACATTAACTAGACTGGTTTTAAGGAAAATGGAATAAATTGCCTAACGCAACAATTAAACATGTGGTATTAAAAAGTGATAGATATCAACGTAGTTGATCATTTCACTATAATGCGTGTTTTTTTTACTTTTAGGTCTAGTTCAGACACCACAGTCCCAATTACCACCAAGCACTGACTCTTTTAAATCAGTCAACGAATAAATTCATTAGAATATAAATATGATGAATCTTAAATTGCACCACTTCGAATTTACAGAAGAGCTCAACCATTTAATTATAATGTTATTTAAACATTTAATTTTTAGCTAAATGTTAGTGACAATTGAAAAACGTGCATGTATTGGACATATATTTTAATTTAATAAAACGATGACAGAAGATTATAAATAGCACTGATAATTTGATAATATATAACGATTAACAGATATTCTGCCTAGCAACTTTATGTCACTGTTAGAAGTGCCAGATATTGTCATGATTCAAATTATTTAAAAGAAATATCTTGATACATGTTTAAATCAGAACCACGCCTCTTTATTTACTTTTCCAATTTAAAGGGAATTGATCATTAAATCTCGCTGATTAGCAAGTTATTTTCAAAGCAATTGTACCAAATCAGTGTATCTATGGTTCTTAAGAGTTACACCCGAATATATAAATTTAATCAATTTATTTAGCATTCTGCAAATATCCCTGAAATCTTGGCAGATTACAACGATTTCAGTGAATAAATTAGTCAATTCCAAACTAGCAAGTTAGCGAGTATTAGTCAACATACTATTACCAAATTATAGTGAAGTAGCTAGAACAAAAGATCCCTAAATTATGTAAAGGGAAATACAAATTTATATTATCCATTCATTAAGACCGCTTTGACATGAATGAAGTTCTGCTGCGCGTAAAACGTTTAGTATTAAACGTTACAAATTTTACAATATAATAAACTGCTTATACTGTAAATATGTCAAATATTCTTAGAGCTGTGCCTGATGTTAATGGTTGCGTTAGTGTATGTGGCATTATTTCGGCTTGTTTAGTTGATAAATTGTTTCATTGATTATTATTTAAAAATTTAGTATGATATAGATAATCAGTTTTGTTTCTGTGAGAAATTACTTTTAAATTTAAAGTTGCTGTCTAACTGATATCTTCCCTTTCTTGATGTATTTGCTCCAATTTTTGTATCTCATATCATGCTACCCTGTTTTAGAATTTGTAAAATACTAAATTGTTGTGTTTCATCTCCTCTCATAGTAATGATTGATTTAATTCATCTCGTAAACGCTTTTCTTTTAACCAAATCATAGAACTGGCCTAAAGGATTCTTAAACATTAAAAGAAATAATTATAAATAATTAAAATACTTTAAGAAAACGTTTTTTAATAATATTTAAAAACAGTCATAGAGTCATATATATTTAAATAGTTTTAAAAGTAAAATGCTGAATTAACGTCAATTTCATCTCTGGAAAGCGATATCAGTGATGGGCGAGCCCAGGATTTGAACCCACACCTACTGATCCACCGTCAGATGTCTATGTCGGATATACGACTGATATCCTTTTTAATTGTCAGTAAACCAGAAGAATAGTCATAGTGATCATGTTTTAAATTTTATTTTACAGAACTCATGATAACAGCTGTTGTAGTGTATTGCTGATTGAGTGATGGCCTATAACTACGATTACAGTCAGGATCAGGGGGGTGGGTTCTATAATGATATGGGCTCAGCGGGGTACGATATGGGTGATGAAAAGTTTCCACAAGATCCGTAAGTATCTGCAATCTTGATTCATTCAGAAGTTGAATCGTTAATCTATCTCGACTTTAGTTTATTGTGTGTGTTGTGGAAATATTATTCTGCAATTGTCAATTTGATAAAATCTTTAAATTTTACGTCATTAATACTAATCCATCTAATTTATTTAACTTAAATACGCTTAGGCGCCCAATGCTTGTGATTCTGCGATT
This sequence comes from Enchytraeus crypticus, assembly GCA_905160935.1. Lineage (NCBI taxonomy): Eukaryota > Metazoa > Annelida > Clitellata > Enchytraeida > Enchytraeidae > Enchytraeus > Enchytraeus crypticus. Next base: position 1,419,767 of record CAJHZI010000517.1, on the reverse strand, counting down.
AAGCTCCTGTTGTCATTGCATAACAAGAGGTAAATTATAGTAATAGTATTTGCTATATTGTCATCATCATCTCCCCTTAACTATAGCTCAGTTGAACTAGGGTCGGGATACGAATAGACCTTCTTTTGAAGTTTTCTCATTTGTTTAAATTTGTAGCTATTTCTATATAATAGTATTTATATTCCAGTAATTCAAATATAGTATTTTTATAAATTTTTGTATGTTTTATATATATATATATATAAATAGATATACATATATATAATAGATAACATATATGTATAAATATATATGGCAGCATTTTTATGGTATGTCTCACTGTTTTTAATGCTCCAGTAATTCAAATATAGTATTTTTATAAATTTTTGTATGTTATATATATATATATATATATATATTATATATATATATATATATATATATATATATATATATATATATATATATATATGGCAGCATTTTTATGGTATGTCTCACCGTTTTTAATGCTACATATGTTTAATATGCAGTCATCTACTAGGTGCTCTAATTACTCTAAAAGCTAAAAAGCTAAGGTTAACATCAGTTTCCTCGCTCGAAAGCGATGTCAGTGACGGGCGCGCTCAGGATTTGAACCCGCATCTACAGATCCGCAGTCAAGTATCTTACCGGCTCCATTGGCTCCAGCCAATGGCGAAGTCGGAGCGACCTAGAGCGAAGTCTAGAGCGACCTAGCATTCCTTCTCGCAGTAAGCTCTCTAAGTTGTCATAGACGTCATTAGCACTATAATTCTGTTGTTGTAGTTGTTGTTGTTTCAATGTCTATTATTATTTTTATTATTATTAATTACATATGTGTTGTGTTGTGTGTCTTGTGTGCTTTGTGTGGGCCTTGCTGCCTGATTTCTAATTATAAATAAAAATAAATAAATAAATAAATTACTATTCGACGTGCTCTATGCTGTTCTTTATGTTGTTTTTCTGTCCGCAGTCAGTTTCAACAGTTTGACTACTCTCAGCAGCCCCACCAGGCTGATTACTCCGCCCACGAGGGTGTGGCCTCAGGAGCCTATGAGTCATACATCCCCCCCGCCGCTGATCAGCAGTACTACTACCCCCCTCCCCCACACACAGGCAGTCAGTACACCGGATCAATACTCACTCCCTCCCCCCCGCCCGCCTACCCCTCCCATGAAGCCAGCAGTGGAAGCACAAATTTCGACGATGAGCCGCCCCTAATGGAAGGTTTGAGTTTGTTTAAAAGTTTGTTCTCTCTCTCTGTCTCTCTTTCTCTGTCTCTCTCTATCTCTATCTCTTTCTCTCTGTCTCTTTCTCACTCTATCTCTCTCTTGCTGTCTCTCTCTTGCCGTCTCTCTCGCTCTATCTCTCTTTCACTCGCTTTGATCCCTTCACAAAGTTTACAACTTATCCATACCTTGCGTAAAATATAACTTGAGAAAAATATGGCAACTGAGTTGCTTTCCATTGCATTCCTCAGTGCTTGCCTAGTTGTCTTTTACAACAAGCCGTTGACGGTTGGTCTATTCTACAGTATCCCAGTTACAACCTGGAAGCAATTAACACTTATGTTTAACTAAATAATTTCTGTATTTGTTATTATGTTTGAATGCTGTTCTATTTTGAAAATTAAAATATTTAAATTATAAATTAAATTATAACCACAAAATTATTTAAATCTTATTTAATATTTAAATATTTAAATTTGTTTTCTACAGAGCTTGGAATTAACTTTGGACACATTTGTCATAAGGTTCGTACGTGCAACATGACTTGCAATATCATTACATTAGTATCTATTATTTGTACTCACATGTTACGCCTATTTTGAAGTCTTTGCACTGGCTAAAGGTTAAAGAGCGTATCATTTACAAAACAGCTTCGTTAAGCTATAAGTCAATCACCATCCCTGGACAAACTTGTATGTCCCACTTGATTAAAGTGATGCAGCCTGCTATTACTTGGTTAAGTTAATTACTCTTGTGAGACCTAGCTTACCGTCACGCTCTAAGCTATCTAATCGTTCTTTCCAACATGCTGCACCTCAGATCTGGAATTCTCTTCCATCCAATCTTCGGAAATCTTCATTTGAATCACATCAGCCTTTGCTTTCCTATGAGCAGTTCCATAAGCAGTTGAAGACCTATCTTTTCCATCTCTCTTTTCCATCCAGTGTCCATGAGCAGCAACCTGCACCTGAACCACCTTTTCTTTAACTCCCTTTACTTTGGACTGAATTTCTGGATTTTGGTTTTTGCACCGTTTTTGGACCTTCTTTTTTTGTTCGCCGGCTTGATTTTGTCTCAATAGTGCTCGATGTTGTCTTTGATGACTGTAGCACTCTAATTGTTGTTATTATTATCTATATACTAGCAAATTACATAAACCATATAACATAATGGCATACTGGATCAGGAAGCCCAGACACTTGTTTCAATTAATGAGATATTTTTCAACAAATATTTATTGCAAATAGGTGTGTCTTGAAATTCTTCTGTGTTTCGATGTGTTTCAACTTATGTTGTTTTGTTATAGTTTCTTCTTTTTTTATCTGTTAAACTTTAGTTTTTACTTGTGCATTTCTTCATGGGAGAAAATGCCTTAATAATAATTGCTTCACTAATTCAAGGAAAACTTGTGCTGAGCCTTTTAGAGCTTTCTCCATATTTAGACATGCTGGTCTCCTTACTGCAGCTAAATGTAACTTCTGCCTATTTGATGTTGCTAAAAATTGTTTGAGAAATTTGCAATGTAAACTCTATTGTGACAAGATTAGCTTTATACAGATATGGATATAGCTATATATGGAAATTGTGATTATTAGAGTAATAACTTTAAGGTTTATTGATTGATTGATTGACTAATTGATTAAATGATTGCTTGATTAATTAATTGATTGACTGATTGATTTACTGATTAGTTGATTAATCGACTGATTGATTGATTGACTGCTTTATCAATTGATTGATAGACTGACTGATTGAGTATATGATTGATAGACTGATTAATTGATCGACTGATTAATTGATCGACTGATTGATTGATCGACTGATTAATTGATAGCTTGCTTGATTAATCGATTAATTGATTGATTAATTGATTGATCCACTGATTGATCGACTTATTGATTGATTGATTGTAGACTCTGGCAGTATTGAACCCACTCAAGCGACCAGACTCCAGTATAATGCAGGATACAGACCTCGCTGGGCCACTCGTCTTCTGTCTGGCTTTTGGAGGCTCCCTTCTGCTGGTTCGTAGCTTCCGTTCTTTCTCTTGATTTCAATAAACTTGTGACTAATTAAATGCTACTAATTAAATGCTACTAATTAAATGCTACTAATTAAATGCTACTAATTAAATGCTACTAATTAAATGCTACTAATTAAATGCTACTAATTAAATGCTACTAATTAAATGCTACTAATTAAATGCTACTAATTAAATGCTACTAATTAAATGCTACTAATTAAATGCTACTAATTAAATGCTACTAATTAAATGCTACTAATTAAATGCTACTAATTAAATGCTACTAATTAAATGCTGAGTGTTGTAAGCTGATTTAGAGGGGTAATTGTTAGTGGCAATTGTTATTTCTTTATCTTTTTTATTCATTTTTCTCTTGATTTCAATAAAGTTATGACTGATTAAATGCTGATACCGGCATTTACTAACTTGTCTTTAATCAATAGATCACTTGCGCCTCTGTTGTTGGTTAAACTATTGTTCAGAAATTTAACTGTTGATGTTTAAACAGTTGATTATTATTAGGTCACATGTAAATATGGCCATAAGTGTTTTAAGCTGATTTAGAGGGGTAATTGTTATTTCTTTAGATTTGTTATTCATTTAAATAAATTTGGCTTAAAAATTTGTATTTGATGTTGTAGCTGATTTTTTAGTTTATTATTAATGAATTGATTGAGTCATTTATGTAAGGCTTTTCTTAATTTATTGTTTTATTTATATATTAATTGATTGATCGATTGATTGATTTCAGGCAGGGAAGGTGCACTTTGGTTATATCTATGGTCTTGATGTGTGTATGGGTGCCTGGCTATGTATGATTTTAATTGATTGATTAATTGATTGATTGATTAAATGATTAATTGACTGATTGATTTATTGATTGCAGGCAGGGAAGGTGCACTTTGGTTATATCTATGGTCTGGGTGTGTGTGGGTGCCTGGCTATGTATGCTCTGCTGAACCTGATGAGCTTGGCCAGTGTATCAGTGACGTGTATTATCAGTGTCCTGGGATACTGTCTCCTACCAATGGTCTTCCTCTCCTTCATCGCTGTCCTTATATCTCTACAGTATGTTCAACTGTCTCTCTCTCTCTCTCTCTCTCTCTCCCTCTATGTCAACCCATGGTCTTCCTGTCCTTCATAGCTATCCTTATATCTCTACAGTATGTTCAACTACCTCTCTCTCTCTCTCTCTCTCTCTCTCTCTCTCTCTCTCTCTCCCTCTCTCTCTACCCATGGTCTTCCTGTCCTTCATAGCTATCCTTATATCTCTACAGTATGTTCAACTACCTCTCTCTCTCTCTCTCTCTCTATCTCTACCTATGGTCTTCCTGTCCTTCATAGCTGTCCTTATATCTCTACAGTATGTTCAACTGTGTCTGTCTCTCTCAGTCTTTCTTCTCACTCTCTCTCTCTCTCTTTCTCTCTCTCTCTCGCTCTACCCATGGTCCTCCTATCATCGCTGTCCATATATCTCTATGTACAGTGTACACAATTTACTAACCGTGCGCAACGTGGCTTTACTTCGTTCTGTTGTCGCGCAGCTTAACTGAGTGCCCTAAGTCCCCTCCCATTTAAACCTATCAATTTCCTTGTGATGCTATGTAAGATGATTTCCTAGTGCATTCACTGTGGTGTATGTTCTGTTGTATATCTGTCACTTTGGACTGATTCTCTGGATTAGTGGATTTTGCACCGTTTTTTGACCTTCTTTTTGCTCGCCGGCTTGATTTTGTCTCAATAGTGCTCGATGTTATCATTAATGACTGTAGCACTCTAATTGTTGTTGTTGTTATGTGATTGTGTTGTAGAGGAATGTTGGGGACGGTTCTGACAGGCCTGGCTGTTCTCTGGTGCAGTATCTCAGCCTCTAAACTCTTTGTATCGGCTCTCTCCATGGACAAACAACAGCTTCTAGTCGCCTACCCCTGCGCCCTCGTCTACGGAGTCTTTGCTCTTCTTACTGTCTTCTGAACTCTGACCTACATAAGCTCTTCTGAACTCTGACCTATATAAGCTCTTCTAAATTCTGACATATATAAGCTCTCAGAAACTCTGACCTATATAAGCTCTTAGAAACTCTGACCTATATAAGCTCTTAGAAACTTTGACCTATATAAGCTCTTATAAACTTTCACCTATATAAGCATTTATAACCTCTGATCTATTTAACCTACATAAACTCCTCTAAACTCTACTAAATCTTTTCAGAATTGAAACTGCACAGTCGTCTAATTGAGCATTGTTTCAACATGTCAAGCTTTGTTTTAACCGTTATGAGATGTGGATATGAATATTTTTGGAGCAGAACGGTTCGATATGGGTGAATATTGATAGGTAATTAATTGACGACAACGGTTTCATCTCATTTCCAGTTGTAATTTGCAAACTTGAGGCCTTTGTTAGCTTTAAATGTGAAAGTTAAATTAATTATATATAATATTTGTGCAATTTACAAAACCTCATAGGTTACTATTAAAGTAATGTACTGTACATGTTTATTTAGGCTTATAGTATACACAATTACACATACATGTAAACGTGTGCATAAAGTCACGTGTAAAAAATTTAACTCTTGTCTCTCTTATATGTATGTGATATGTGATGTGGGGGCGCCCCTGACATCATCCTTGTACGAGGAAATGGTCGTTAATTCTTTATTCTTGTTATTAGAATGATGTAATTAATTATTGGCTTAATAATTAATTTATTAATAATTATTGCTATAAATATCTAAAAGTGAATTGGCAGATTTGCGCGTTTAAATGTCTCTACTCGTAGTTCTGCATTAACGACGGATTCACCTGGGTTTTTCACCTGGGTTTTCACCTAGGTTTTTCACCGGGTTTTCTCCAGTACACCTATTTTCACTGAGGTTTTCACCTAGGTTTTTCACCGGTGTTTCTCCCATACACCTATTTTCACCTAGATTTTCACCTAGGTTTTTCACCGGGGTTCTCCCGTACACCTATGGAACCCAAGTCACACATGGATTTCATCAGCCGATACTTACGCTGTTGTGATCACTTCATGTATTTCAGGATTAGTCAGCGAATCATTGCAGTCCGTTTCCTCATCTTACCATACTGTTGGAGTACTGAGATAAGAGGGGTCTAAATTGTTGCGTTGCATTTAAGTTTACAATTTGCTTCGTATTATTTTTATTTTGCATATGAAGGCTTTTTGTTTTTTTGTGAGAACTGCATGACGGTATATCTGGTCTGCTAGAATTGAATAAATATAGTGATTAAATAAAAAGGCGTTTGTGACTTCTCATTAACATAACATAACGGCACACTGGGTCAGGAAGCACAGGTGCTTGTTTAAGGCCCATTTCCTCCTCCTCTCCATGGTTATTAGTAATCGTTGCCTTTTGATGGCGCATCAATGGCAGCTATCTTCTTTGATTCTTTTGGATTCTTTTGAATTTTTGCCGGCGTTCACTTTGCAAGCATTTATCGACCGTAATGTTGTGGGAGGGCTGAGTAATGCTGTGGGTGTGTAGCAATGATGTGGGAGGGGGGAGTAATGCTGTGGGTGTGTAGCAATGATGTGGGAGGGCTGAGTAATGCTGTGGGTGTGTAGCAATGATGTGGGAGGGGGGGGGAGTAATGACGGTCTGTCATCAGCTGTGTGTTCGTTGGTTTAACTCGACATGATGTCATTCAGCGCCTGCTTTCCTAACAAACACTCGCCCATCATACTTGAGCGTCTCGTCGCTTAGTGGCTTAGCCGTGTGGTTTTGTCTCCTGGTTTAATCAGGTGGTTGACTACGTTGCTTAGCCGTGTGGCAGCGTCGTCTGCTGGCTTAGCCGTGTGGCTACGAGGCTTAGCCGTGTGGGTACGTGGCTTAGCCGTGTGGCTACGTGGCTTAGCCTTGCAGCTACGTGGCGTAGCCAGGACGGCGTAGTGGATAGCCATTCAGTTTCTTAGCTCGTCAAGTTTGAACGTGCTACGAGTTCGAGTATTGTGTAGTTTTAGGCACCTTAGATTTCTATATTTTATTTGTTTATATTTATGTTTATTTAATTTTTAAAGTTGAATTCATTATATATCCCAAATAACTCTGCCTTAGAAAGCAACTTCAAATCACTTGGAATACGACGTTATATTCAATTTACCTTAAAAAGTAAAAAAAGCTGGTACAGCTAATGTTAACGTCAGTTTCCTCACTCGAAAGCGATGTCAGTGACGGGCGAGTCCAGGATTTGAACCCCGCACATATTGATACGCGGTCGAGTATCTTACCGACATCGCCACTGGCTCCAGCCTGTGGATGGAACAGGAGGTATAGAGATGGTGTGGAGATAATGTGGAGTGCAGTGGATCTGTTTTAGGATTTTTATAACTTGCAACAGGGTTAAACATTCTTTAATAATTCATTCATTCATTAGTCGAATTAATTATAATTTTAAAGCTAGTTTAAATTTAACAAATTACTCTTGGACGCTATTTATTAAATCACAGGCTTCTGGCTTTTGTACTTTTATGCCTACTGGTTATTTTTTCCTATTATTATTATTATTATTAACTTATATTTATATAACTTATATTTTTATAAGTTATATTTGTATAACTTATATTTTTATAAGTTATATTTTTATAACTTATATTTTTACAACTTATATTTGTATGACTTATATTTTTATAACTTATATTTTGTATAACTTATATTTTGTATAACTTATATTTTGATAATTTATATATTTACCTGATTGCGCCTCTAATATTGTGTAAAACATTTCATAGCTTGCGATTCCCCTGAGTTAGAAATACGTAACCACTCCGCCATCTGTCGTCACAGACACTGCGCACTGATCTCTAATATAAACACGTCCATAAAAACATCACGTGACATTAAGTCCCCCCCCCCCCCCGTCAAATAGATCCACAGAGTTTCAGAAAGTAGGACGAATACCGCTCTCATCACGCTCGATGGATTCATTCTGTCTCCAAACGTGAGACTTTTACCGGTCTGTTTTTAGGCCTAATCTCATTAATTTACTATCTAATATGTATGTCTCTAAACAGAGATAAAGTTTCTATCTTCAGATGTGCCAAGTTTTAGGTTCAATGTGCATGTTCTGAGTACATTTAAACGAATTAACAAATTGCCTCAACATGTATGTACCTATATATCCCATTTTCTTTTAATGACTGACACAAGTCATACTGTTTTCCTAAAAAAAATAAATCATGACAGTTATTATTTAGTTATAAATTTTATATCCTTATCATTAGGCATTTCACTCCATATTTAATAATTACTTAAACATTAAATTTATTATTTATAGATGAGACAAATTAGCCTAAGTCAGATAATAAAGTATTAAGCCATGTATGAAGCAGAGCTGAAGCCTGGGGGTATAAAACACTAAATAACAAAAATCAAACGTGCTTAGCAGATGAGCATCGTTCTCGGTTAGTTGTTGAACTGTGGAACAGTTGGTGTTGGATTCAAATCCCGAGACCTCTCGTCGCTGATGTGCTTATGAAGTGGCATTAACATTGGGATTTAATTTATATTTAGCAACTATATTAATCAGAGAGTTGATAAAGTTACAGTCATTGCACACACTTGTTGCTAGAAAATTAGTATACAAAAATTAAATTTAATCGTAGCTGATGTGTGGTCCTAATTAATTAAATTAGATGTTAGATCAGTTATAGCATTTATTAATCTACTCTACAGTATCTAAAACAGCTTTCAGTTCTTCTACGATTTCAAATAGTAAATAATACACAGTCAAATAAAATTCTCTCACACCACATACTAATGGCAAACAACGTCTTATAAGCAACTCTCCTACGATAATACGCTAAATTAGGCACAATAATAGTAAGTGGTTAACGTCCGTTTCCTCATCCAAGCATGATGTCAGGGACGTCCCCACAGCACACATCACTACAGATCAATTTTATGTAGGCCTACACTACGCTACTAAGTAATGATAATAATAATGTTAAGTATATTGATCAAGCGCCGCTCTATGCTAAATGCCACAGTAGCGCTGAATAGACAGTTAAGGTAAAATAGCCTGTACGTTACTTAACAATAATTACTGACAATATGTACATTACTTGTAACGCATCAAATAATATTCCACTAGATTATTTCATCTAAATTATTTTATAGAAGATCTATAAGCAAACCATAAGTCAATGTTTCTCGCATCTTACACTGGACTCCATGCGACTATTTTACAGAATCGAATCTCGTAGACGACTATTTAACAGAATTCAATCTCGCCGGACTCTGGAGAAATCTATCAATATCCAGTGGAGGGGGTGGAGGTGGAAAACTTGTTTCCACCTTTACCATATCCCCTCCTTCCCCGCCTCCATGATTCATCCTAGCCCTATCCGTCAGGATCCCGTGTATCCTACTATGGGCGGCCTCTACGTCTTCCTGGAATCGAACCACCGCCCGGCGATCCAAAGTCGCCGCTCTCACACCCGGCGACAACCCAATCGAGTAGTTGTTGTTACCGCTGTCGGAGACTTGATGGTTGTTGTTGCTCGGCGTTGTTGTTGTTGTTGTCGGGGTGATGGTAACGGGGTGGTGGTGGAAGAAAAGGTCAGTGCCGCAGCTGTCGAGGTGACAGTCGCTGAAGGTGCTGAGGTTAGCGAGTCTGGGCAGGTCCCTGGCCAGGTGATCGTCTGTAGGGTGGTGGGGAGACATTAGGTGATGGTCAGCAGGGTGGTGATGAGGTGACATGAGGCTGAAGTTAGATCTCTGCGGTGACACACCTGAGGTTAAAGTTTTTAACATAATTAGAAGGAATTTAAATGTAACATATTTGAAATGATACAGTTTATGGAATGGAAGTATAAATCATAAAGATTTATAATATTGTTAGAAAGAATTTAAAATAAAAATGTTTTAAATGATACAGTTTATGGAATGGAAATATGAATCACAATGATTTACAATATAGGGGAACTACCACATGCTTAAACCATAAATAATTTATAGTCCATTGTCCATGAATACCGGTCCATTGTCCATGATTACTGGTCCATTGTCCATGAATACCGGTCCATTGTCCATGAATACCGGTCCATTGTCCATGATTACCGGTCCATTGTCCATGAATATCGGTCCATTGTCCATGAATACCGGTCCATTGTCCATGATTACTGGTCCATTGTCCATGAATACCGGTCCATTGTCCATGATTACCGGTCCATTGTCCATGAATACCGGTCCATTGTTCATGATTACCGGTCCATTGTCCATGAATACCGGTCCATTGTCCATGATTACCGGTTCATTGTCCATGAATACCGGTCCATTGTCCATGAATACCGGTCCATTGTCCATAAATACCGGTCCATTGTCCATGATTACCGGTCCATTGTCCATGAATACCGGTCCATTGTCCATGATTACTGGTCCATTGTCCATGAATACCGGTCCATTGTCCATGAATACCGGTCCATTGTCCATGATTACCGGTCCATTGTCCATGATTACCGGTCCATTGTCCATGATTACCGGTCCATTGTCCATGAATACCGGTCCATTGTCCATGATTACCGGTCCATTGTTCATGATACTATAGATTATACAGAAAACTTAGAAATTTTAATACAGATGTATTAAAGTTACACAATCAGTAAATTAAGCATACATGTATATCTAACTCTGGTATTGCATTAAATGAAGAAACGTAATTTGTTGCTACACTGTTGCTGTTGTTTCACTGTTGTTGTTGTTTCAATGTTGTTGTTGTTGCTATTGTTTCACTGTTGTTGTTGTTGTTAGTGGAAGATTTACTCACATGTGCCGATGTTGCTGAAGTCACGTGACGAGTGATTGGCAAAATCGTCACCAGATGGCGAGAGAAAGGACTGATCTGCGTGGGTGTTTCTCCACGTGAAGTTATCGTAATTCTACGATTAATCAGCAATAAAAGATCTAGTTAGTAAAACTACTAGTTAGTGAAGCAACTAGTTAGTAAAACAACTAGTTAGTACAACAACTAGTTAGTAAAACAACTAATTAGTAAAACAACTAGTTAGTAAAGCAACTAGTTAGTAAAACAACTAGTTAGTACAACAACTAGTTAGTAAAACAACTAATTAGTAAAACAACTAGTTAGTAAAGCAACTAGTTAGTAAAACAACTAGTTAGTACAACAACTAGTTAGTAAAACAACTAATTAGTAAAACAACTAGTTAGTAAAGCAACTAGTTAGTAAAACAACTAGTTAGTAAAGCAACTAGTTAGTAAAGCAACTAGTTAGTAAAACAACTAGTTAGTAAAGCAACTAGTTAGTAAACAACTAGTTAGTAAACAACTAGTTAGTAAAGCAACTAGTTAGTAAACAACTAGTTAGCAAAGCAACTAGTTAGTAAAGCAACTAGTTAGTAAAACAACTAATTAGTAAAACAACTAGTTAGTAAAACAACTAGTTAGTAAAACAACTAGTTAGTAAAACAACTAATTAGTGAAGCAACTAGTTAGTAAAACAACTAGTTAGTAAAACAACTAGTTAGTGAAACAACTAGTTAGTAAAACAACTAGTTCGTAAAACAACTAGTTAGAAAAGCAACTAGTTAGTAAAACAGCTTGTCAGACAGTATGCATCCTTGATATTATCCTTGTATGAGGAAACGGCCGTTAAACCTTTATTAAAACACTAATCAGTTTTTGATGAAACTGATTAACCAGTGCAAAGTAATATAGCACATTGAGAGATCAGACATGGCTGAATCAATTAATTAAGAGATTAATAATCAATTCATTTTCAAGGAATTCTTTAAAAGATGAATTGAATAAATTTTAAATGCGGTAAATAGTAATTAAAGCATAATCATTATGCTAATTCGAATTGCCTACAACTTTAATATTCCACCAAATACTTGACCGTTATGCTTTTAAATGTGAAATATGTCATCAGCATCGTCTGCTCACCTAATTAGAATAATTGGAAACTTACAGTAGATTAATTATACGATTAATTACGCAGTAATAGCAATAATTTGTTTTACTATTAATCTAAATCATAACACGCCTATTATTTAAACAAGTAATAGCCAGTGGCAATGTCGGCAAGATACTCAACCGCGGATCAGTATATGCGGGGTTCAAATCCTGGGCTCGCCCGTCACTGACATTTTCGAGTGAGAAAACTGACGTTAACATAGGCTTCGTCAGCTTTAATAGCCACGTAACTAGAGAACCACGGACCTCCAATCCTTTGAAGGTTGGAGGAGCCAATTCATCATCACTGGAACTCTCCAGATCAGAGCAGTTCTGTCTCATTCCATCCTTTCCACTTCCTGTCCTATCTCCTCCCCCCGCTCTCATTCCACTGTCAGCCGTGATTGATCCCATCATGTCTGTGTTAGACCAGAATGTTACCTCCCCTTGATCATAGATCAATCAATCAATCAATCAGTCGTGTTAGACCAGAATGTTACCTCTCCTTGATCATAGATCAATCAATCAGTCAATAAATCAATCAGTCGTGCTAGACCAGAACGCCACCTCTCCTTAAACATCGATCAATCAATCAATCAATAAATCAATCAATAGTGTTGGACCCGAACGTCACCTCTTTAACAGCGATCAAGCAATCAATCAGTCAGTCGTGCTATGTTGAAACGGTGCAGATTAAAGACATCAAGTTTACCACTAACTCTAACATTCATAACTTTTGAATGTTAACTTTATAAATTGGTTGAAAGAGATATACACCATGGACCTGCCGTTAGATTGTATACATACAAAGATAGAGTCGTATCTCTCTACCTTAGTGCACTGCCTGCTGGCAGGTCCATGGTATACAACGCCTCCACTATTCTCTATCTTCCGCTTTCCCCTTCGTGTCCCCATACGAGTGGATCTTTAAATCATCTGTAACATTTCTTTTGATATACCATTATTCATGGGGGATTCTGCTTAAGACGAAGAATCATATCTCATTAACCTAACTAATCAATCAACCTAATTATTAAGTAACCTTACATAATTTCTCATCAATCAATCAATCAATCAATCAATCAATAAGAATTTAACTTCTTTCAATTTAATTGCTCATCGGATCTACCTGCTGTAGCTGACCCGCCATTCTGCTTGTTCTTCCTTCGTCTTCTTCGTCGCCTCTTCACGGCACATACGGTCATGAGGAGTAGGGAGAGTATAACGAGGAAGCCCATGAGGGCGCCGATCAGGACGGCTAGCTGCAGACCGGTCAGGGGCAGGCTCAGCAGCCCGGCCTCTCGGCTTCTCACCGTGTCTGCTTTGTGCTCATCGGGGGCGGAATGGCGCTCGTCCCCTGACGACGAGGGGTGAGGGACCTTGGGGTTGTGGCCCGAGGCTGAGGGGTCGTCCCCCAGGGGAGCGCCCCCTGCCTGAAAAAATAAATAATGGATTGTTGTAGATTGTTGTTGTTATTTATTGCTTGGCTGGAGCCAGTGGCAACGTCGGTTAGATACTCGACTGCGGATCAGTATGTGCGGAGTTCAAATCCTGGGCTCGCTCGTCACTGACATCGCTTTCGAGTGAGAAAACTGACGTTAACCATAGCTTTATCTTTGTGATGTTGTCGCATATTGACTAATTTTAAATTTTAAATTTATGATTTACATTTTAATGAATGTAGATTAAATCAGTTACGAAAGAATTAATTAAATCAACTAAAAGAGTTCTATTGAGTTTGTTCGATCTTTCATTAATTTATTCCTTTAATGTATGCGTTTGTCAATAATGATTAAATGAACGATCGAATGATGGAATGAATCGATCGATCAATCAGTCAGTAAATAAGTAAATCAATAAATCAATAATCAATAAATCAAACAATCAATCAATTCATCTCAATAACTCCACAATCAGTCAATCTGTTCAAATAAGTCATTCAATCGCTAAATCCACTTATTAAACACAGTTTCAACACTTATTCAACACTTTGGACTGATTTTCTGGATTTTGAAATTTGCACCGTTTTGGACAATTCATTTTGCTCGCCGGCTTGATTTTGTCTCAATAGTGCTCGATTTTGTCATTGATGTAGCACTCTAATTGTTGTTACTATTATTGTTATTGCAGTTCTGCTTACCTCTACCACATGTACTATGACAGTGGCTGAGTCAGTCACTCTAGGCAGGGTCTCGCTTTGAACACCCACGGTCAGATTATACAAGCCTCCCTGGTGCCTCCTGTTCAACATCTGCCGGGTGAACAGACTCCCTGAGTAGGGATCGACTCCGAAGGGGTTTGAGTAGGAGGCGGCGCCGCTACCTGTTGTGTTGAGATAGAAGGTGAAGCGATTGTAGGGTCTACTGTCCCTATCATAGGCCGTCAGTCTACCTACTTCGTGTTGTACCGGGACATCTTCTGCCACTCGAAATATGTACCTGTAGAAATGTGCATTGAAAAGAAACACGGCATTATAGTGAAATGATCAACTATGTTGATACCTATCACTTTTAATACCACATGTTAACTCCGTTAGGCAATTTAGACCATTTTCGGTCTAATCAGTCCAGTGAATGTCCGAGATTTTACTCTCAGATCAGCGCGGCTGGAATTCGAACCCACGAGGGTTCTATTCACCTCAGGATCTGTCATTTAAAACTTCATAACGTTACCTTTTGCCTCTAACCATTACGTTATTGAGACATTCAATTAACTATATGAATTAGTTAATCTAACTATAATTATTAATTAGAATTCATCTACATCTAAATATGTTATATAATTAGAAATCATCTAACTATAATAATTAATTAGAAATCACCTAGCTATTAATTAATCAAAATTCATCTAACAATGTTAATTAATTATAAATCATTTAACTATATTAATTTGTAGTAAATCATCTAACAATATTAATTAATATTCATCAATCTATATTAATTAATTAGAAATCATCAAACTGTATTAATTAATTAGAAATTATCGAACTGTATTAATTAATTAGAAATTAATAAATTATAATACTTTTTCTGCACGAAGTGAGGCCCTTCGTCATCCACATCTAGCAATTGATTGATTGATTAATTGATTGATTTATTGCTTGATTAATTAGTTAATTAATTAGTATTATTAATTAATTATAATACTTTTTCTGCACGAAGTAGGCCCGTCGTCATCCACATCAAGCAATTGATTGATTGATTGATTGATTGATTGATTGAATGAATGATGGATTGATTGATTGATTGATTGATTAATTAATAATTAGTCTTATTAACTAATTACAATACTTTTTCTGCACGAAGTGAGGCCCTTCATCATCCACATCAAGCACCTGTATGACAATGAGGGCGGAGCTAAAGTTCCTCGCCTTGCTGGAGTCACGTGCTATCACGTGGAACCTCAGAGTGGGCGTGGCCTCGTGGTCCAGTGACGTCACTGTGGTCAGGTAACCTGTGCCGGGGTCAATGCGTACAAAACCCTCAGCGTCTAGGTTCAGCTCGTACGTCACCCGGCCGTTCTCGTCCTGATCAATTAGTAATGGAGTCAGTCAGTCAATCAATCAATAAATCAATCGATCAGGCGAGCAAACATTCACTGCATCAGTTAGTCAGTCAGTAGAACAATCAATAAATAATCAAACCATAAGGCAAGCAGGCATACACTCCGTCTGTCGGAATATTATTATCTGAAGCTTGCTTAATATAAAGAAATGTGAGAGAAATTGATTTCAAATTGATGAGATTCAAAACCAATCAAGCCATTGGCTCAATATATAGCCTGAAATCGTTAAAGAAAATCTGCTAAATCAGTTAAGAATCATATGATTAAGTTAAATCTGTAGTAGTCTTTCCAGTATTAACCGTAACATCACTAAATAAATGTTATCTCTATTATTATTATTTTTTCTATTTTTATAAATTTCTGTATATTTAAATGTAGTTCCTCTCTGGCCATTTCTAATTTTCCTATCGATGAGACATCTAATTATACATTAATCACTATTAAGGTTTCTATTTGTACGAATTTATGTTTAACACATTTTCCCCAAGCACGCAAGGTATTTCCAAGAATATTTCTACACGATTCACTTGAAATGCTGTTAAGTAGAGGTAAATAATCAAATACGCACAAAACAGGAACGTAAGCGAGACAACGTCTCAAAAATAATTCACATACGTGCAAAACACAGCATAACTGATTGATATAGGTGTGTGTAAATCTCTTTTTTCCTATTTCCTTGTTTACTACACATGCTTATATTACATCATATTATATTATATTAATTATATTTACAATCATTTTATATGATATTATATACTACATCCTTGTATAGTACACATGGCAATAAATTATACGAATTAATCAAAAAAGGTAAAAGCCAAGCTTAGTTTAAAGTCAGTCTCAAGTACCAGCCGCACCATTCTATCATTATTTTCTTATCTAACTATGCTATTAATTTATCAAGATTCTCTACATAATCCATAACGAGATAAGATAGCAATGTGTCCCATTGTACTGCTATACTTGAAGAACTGGAATTAAAATTGAGCAAACAGAACTAATGAGCGAGTCAAACGGTGTCAAGCGAAACCATCTCGTCGCAATTAGCAAGCTCTCTCGAGTGCTGCCATCTAGTTGTTGTCAAAACCTCCTCAGCAGCTTGCGGCACTTGTCCTAATATTACACAAAGCTGTTTGTTTTGTGTGCTTTCGTGCGAACAGCGCGCAAAACTTCCTCATTTAATTCCTTTTCTTTGGACTGGCTTTCAATTTGAGAAGTTTATTAGAGTGTATATACCCGTTCTAGTTGACCGACAGCTATTAAGCAAAACCAGGCAAACATGCAACCAAAATTAGCGCCATGTACATGTATATGACTATATATATATATATAAATATATATATATATATATATATATATATATATATACATGTATATATATATATATATATATAAATATATATATATATATATATATATATATATACATGTATATATATATATACATGTATATATATATATATATATATATATATATATATATATATATATATATATATATTATGTACAATAAAGAAACTATGGGGGAAAAGTAAGTTGAACTGACCTTGTCCGGATCTGTGGCATTGACCTGACCTATAAAAGTATTGGCGGGACTATTTTCAACTATCGACCAATTATACGAGGTCTGAGAGAACACGGGGGCGTGGTCATTGATATCCTCCACTATAACCGTTATATTTAAAACCGAAGTCTTCGCTGATTGGCCCATGTCGTGACACATGATCGGCACGTGATGCACTGCCATATACTCATGGTCAAGGTCACTAGCGGTCAAGACCTTATACTCTTTATCGTACATCTGCACTAAGCGAAACTGTGGCGACTTCAGGGAACAGTGAACTTTTCCATTATTCCCAGCGTCCGGATCTGTGACGGATATATGCGCAACGAAAGTTCCAATCGAGCAATGCTCTCGTACGTAGACTATTGGATTAATTCCTGTTCCGCTTTGCTGTGCGTCCGTGGTTTCCACTCGTATTTCCGGAGCGTTATCATTTAAATCTCGGACTGATATCATAACTCTGGCTGTAGATGGAATTGAACTCTCCCCGCCATCTTTAGCTATCACCTCGAGCGGAATTGAACTGGTCTGCTCGTAATCCAAACTTTTCCTTAACGACAAAACACCGGTGGATCGTTCAACACTGAACTTATCTCCGTATAAGGACTGGCTTCGTGGAGAGAACGAATAGGTTATAGCACCATTTCTACCGCTGTCAGCATCTGAGGCTCGAACCTGCACCAGTGAACTCTGAGGGGGAGAGTTTTCGTCGATAGTCACCTCGTATAAGTCTTTCTCAAACACTGGAACATTGTCATTCACATCGTCTACCTGAATGTGAACCACCACAGTTCCAGATTTCGATGGTCTACCTCCGTCATACGCTATTATCTTAACCTGATAAATCGACTGCCTCTCGTGGTCTAGCTTCTCTTTCAGAACCAGCTGTAGGTCGAAATACCCCCCTTCCGACCTGTCGGCCTTCAGTTCAAACGTCGGTCCATCCGGAATGATCTGATAGCGTGCCACACCGTAGTACGGACTGTCCCTATCGACGGCCTGTTGGATTGGGAACAGGGGTCCAGGGAGCGTGGCCTCGGAGATAGTCTCATTGATGTGTTCACGAGGAAACTGAGGCGCGTGGTCGTTAATATCCAATATATCAAAGATCACCTTGATGACGTGAAGCGTGTACTTCTGGCGTGACGTCATCGTGACGTCGACGTCGATGACGCAATCTTTCTGTGACGTGCAGATGACGTCACGGTCAATAATGTTTGCGATGCTGATGACGCCAGTGTTAAGGTCGACGACGAAATCGTTGCGAGGTTTGAGGAAGGTGTAGGTGAACTGTGTGAGCTGTTGAGAAGTGTACTTGCTGGCCAGGTGGGAGTCTTTGACTATGTCTGCGACGACAGTGCCTATGGGCCTTTCCTCCTCTATGCTGTACCTGAGGGGCAAGTCCTGGCCTTCTATGGTCCATGTGGAGGCAAGGATTAGCAAGAGGAGGCGAAGGATTGGTCCTTGCTTCATGATTGACCCATTAGTTTATCGAAAATCCTACTGAGACATTAGAAACTACTCCAGGTTCTAACTGCTGCTGATATGGAATGAAATTATGTCATTTTCAAGGGATAAAATTTTAAAATTATAAGCTTGATAAATATTAGTTTATAAAATGTATAAACAGGTCAATTTGCTAGTTACACTAGCTGCACACTGTAGTATGCATTCTTTAATAGACTAGTTACAATGAATTAGTAGCTCTAAAATTCGTCGAGTTTTCATTAGTCGTTTATAGAGATTTAAATCAACATTCTGCGCTAAATAGAATAAATTTATTAACATAAGTCGATGCTGAATATCGAATATAAAGTACTTTAGTTACACTACTATATGCAGAACATAATCATTTCTTATTTGATAAGATTCAGTAGTTTCTTATTCTTTTAGATCTCTGCCATCATTTGCTAGAATCCAAGAACTAATCCAAGCCAGTCTAATATGTGAAGCCCATTTACTTTATTAGACTTATATATTTAATAGGTTTAATAAAATTGGAAATTATATAACCCTTTGATTTTCAGTCTCTTCCTATTTACTATGCAAAATTAATCTAATGACGCTCAAATTAACTCATTTAACCATCGCCTACAAGATACTAAGCAATGGTTAAACCCGCCTATATAGGCAACTCTGTTGGCTTATATCACTATAGTGAAGCTGGGATTGCCTAAAATTGGACTATAGTTATCTTGGTATTATTGAACTTTCTATTTGCTTTTTGTTCCATGTATGTTTGTACGTTTTCTGCGGTATGTCAGATTTCAAGTAATAAACGAATATATATATATATATATATATATATATATATATATATATATATATATATAAAGCGCTTACACACCGAGTTACCGAGACATTCAAGGAAATTGCTGTGAAAAGATCGGGTTGAGTGATGGTTAAAACGTCAGACTTTGGAAATTGCTATTCCTTAAAGTCTTTCTATTTAATTAACCCATAGATCGAAGATAACGGTGTTTAAGACAGACAATAGCAGAACAGTTCTAGCAGATAACAACAGAAGATAGGGGCCTGATGGTTTAATCCATCTTGTCACATGCCACTGGAGTGATTTATCTCATTCCACCAGGAACCGATATCTTATCAAATACCATCACTCAACGCTCGCTTACTCGGTTCTATCAGACAATCTTAGACGAGATGTAACAATTAAATAAAACGATAGGAGCTCTTACTAGGACTTATGTTAAAGTGATGGAACAATTAAATAAAACGATATAGTCTCCTGATTAGGATTTATATTAAAATTATAAATTAACAATTAAGTAAAGCCATAGAGGGTTTTCACTATGACTTACATGTACGTTAAAGTAATGAAATAATGAAATAAAACAAAAGAGGTTCTTCACTATGACTTATGCTAAAGCGATGAAACAATTGAATAAACCATAGAGATTCTTCACTAAGACTTAAGTTAAAATAATGAAACAATTAAATAAAACGTTAGTGGCCCTTCACTATAGTGATGACCTATGTACAGTTAACGGGCACTATATGATTTATATCAGGGACAACATAGAATATCCTTTAGTTTCCCGATTTCTATAAGAATCTAATTACAATTAGACTGATTCACCGGTATTTTGATTTTCACCGCGAAATTGATTTTCTCCACATTCCTTTAACGATCTGGATTGATTAAGGAATTGATTGACTAATTTATCTAATAATTTTGTCTAAAGGTGCTTAATGATTCCTAACTCGAGACCGCATAGCATGTGCGGTCGATTGTAGTTATCAAGTAGCAAGAGATCAGCTGTATCGGCTGATACAACTGATACAGCTGTATCAGCTGATACAGTTGATAGCAGCAACATACAACTGATATAGATGATACAACTTATACAACTGATACAGCTGATAGCAGCAACATACAGACAGCTGATACAGCTGATACAGCTGATAGCAGCAACATACAGGCAGCTGATACAGCTGATACAGATGAGTCAATTTTCTAGAAAGCTCAGTACAATATAGCAAACACTAAAACTAACCACTTTACAGACTGCAATGTCGATAAACTATTATTTTTAGATTTCTCTCTCGTTCTCTCACTCTCTCTCTCTCTCTCTCTCTCCTTCTCTCTCTCTCTCTCGTAGCATTCTGCCTAACAAAAGGTCCACGGCATGTAACTCTTCCAACCAATTCTATTCTTTTTTAATTATTTATATTATTATTGCCTTTCTTTTCATTTCTATTTAGGAATCTAGAATCAAATTGTTATAGTATTGGGACTATACATGATGATATCAAGCAGTATTGATTCGTAGTTTTTGATAGTATTTAATGAAAACATTGAACAATTTGTAAACCTACCAAACTTATAGATAGTATTTGACCGTTAAAAAAGGTGTCCCTTAACTAGACTTATAAAAGCTGGTAAAGCTAAGGTTAACGTCAGTTTCCTTACTCGAAAGCGATATCAGTGACGGGAGAGCCTCGGATTTGAACCCCGCACATACTGATCCGCGGTCGAGTGTCTTACCGACATCGCCACTGGCTCCAGCCGGAATTATAATTATAATTTAAATATTTTGAGTTGCAGGCTGCATAAATTTATTATTTCAATTCGGCCTAACTGAGTCTTATGGGCGAGGTTTAAAAGAAACTTTTGAACAAACCTCGCTGTCGAATCGAGCAGATAAAATGCCTCTTTATCCGAACAAATTAAGGACTTAATGTCGAAGACTCATGATCAAATACGGGGCTTCAGAAAAAAAACCAGTTTAAAATTTTATTAGTTATTTTCTGCCCAGAAAATCTTCAGAATTTACTCTACAAGCTCAATATCCTTTCCATAGATACATTAAAGCAGGTGGACTGGCGTGCATTGTACGCGCATTTGATAGGATGTATGTATTATGATGCACGCTGACACACTATACTGTATACACACCATACTCTTCTCGGGTTCTGTAAGGCGATACAAAGAGGTCATCTCATATCATAAGCCAACATCTAATCAGATCATCGGCCGTTCTACGGACAATGTCTTGATGTAAGTGGTGGGCACTTGCAATTTCTGGGGGCGCCTTGGATTCCGTGTTAAAAGAAACATTACACGAAAAAATAGACTAAAATATGTTGTAATTGGATTAAATTTACCGACATCGCCACTACCTGGAGCCAGTGGCGATGTCGGTAAGATATTCGACCGTGGATCAGTATGTGCGGGGTTCAAATCCTGGGCTCGCACGTCACTGACATCGCTTTCGAGTGAGGAAACTGACGTTAACATCAGCCTTTTTTCAAAAGTTTCTCCGGATAAGGATTCATCGAATGAAAAGGCTAATTGTCCTTGATGCTAAATTACGATACGGCACCATTTAAAATAGCTGCGCATCTACAGAAATCCTTTCTTGCAAGCAACACAAAAGAATTCTATAACATCTTGGACGAGAATCATACCCTCCCCTCTAGTTGAGTCTTCTAAGCTAATATTCACCGATGAATCATCAAGTGGATTAGAGAATTGGCGGGGCCACAGGGGCACCCGGGTACTTCGTAAATCATCCGTTTAAGACAATCAACAGCGTATCTGGCGGATCCTAGAGTATTCCGCTAATTACGGAATTAGTACCGGCCGGTACTCCAAGGCACGAAAATTACAGTTCACCGCCTAGAAAAATTGAAAATCAATGCCAACTTTCCAGGATCGCTTTAAAGCTAGTAAAGCTAAGGTTAACGTCAGTTTCCTCACTCGAAAGCGATGTCAGTGACCGGCGAGCGCAGGATTTGAACCCCGCATATACTGATCCGCGGTCGAATATCTTACCGACCTCGCCACTGGCTCCAGGCAGTGCGAAGTGCTTAATAGCTTTTGGAAACATTTCTGTATTCTGTAATTGTTATAAACCCAACCCATTTTTCTCGATTTGTTAAGAGTATGTAAACTATAGCAAAGAAAATAATTTTAAGAGACAACGCAGAAACTGAAAATTCAGAATTTCCTTTAGCACAGAATTTGTACTACATGTACTTTCTTTGAGTTCAGGTCTGCACAAGAAAGATTCCATACATGTGTCTTTAGGCATGATTAGTTACTCCTAGCAGATTTGGAAATTGAAAAGTTAACCTATTCACAACTGTATTCGTTCTCAAGAGGAGACTGACGCAGAAATGGCGGGGAGAAGACATTCAGCTATGTTTTAATCATTTCAGCGTTTTATATCAACTCATTCATCCTATTGTAGACTTCAGAAAACGTCTACATATAGCTACACTCTCGGTTGTGGCCTTTTATAGTTAGGCTACTTAGTCTATAAGGTATCCATCTAACGATACTGCTGAATTTTTGCATAAGTGTCGCTTTGTAAATATAAATAGCCTATGACTAAATTTACTGATTGTAAATATAAATATCAATAAGTTTATTGATTAATTGCTTTATTGATTATATTAATTAAATGGCGCTATAGGTAACTATGCGGCAATTTGTGCATTTGATCGGTTATTAGCTGGGATATTTCAAATCGCAATGTCACAGGCGATAGGAGAAATCACCGTTAAACCTAATTACTATAGTTAATACCAATAAAAAAACCTCTATATGTCGCTCTATTTCTCTGTCTCTCTCTCTCTCTCTCTCTCTCTCTCTCTCTCTAGTGCTCTGTCAAGTGGCAGGTTCAATGTACATATTACTACTCACATGCTGCTCTTCACGCTCCATAAAGAGCACCCTATCGATTAATGAGTTAATCGCTTCACAAAAATTTATGCTCTATCCAAATCTTATGTAGCCTATAGCTAGAGAAAAATAGTCTGGGGCCCTTTCGGGAGCTCTTGCTCTGTCGCCTCTTACGATATTCGCAGTTTACAGATGGTTTTTTCTTCAGTGCCCCACACATAACGCTGGAAAATACGAATAATAATTATACTAATTCTAAGTAATACTTTTTTAAATGGTTCCCAGATACCAATTTCTGATTAGCTAGGTAAAATTGTCATCATATTCCCTTTAATCCCAGTTTAACTAGGGTCGGGATTAACTAGTTAATATTAGCTTAATTGATTAATTGATTAGCTAGGTAGCATTATATTGAAACTCCGGATAACAGTTATAGAAAAAATAGTCTGTCTTTCATCAGTAGCGGTTGCGAATTTGCGATGATTTATAGAAAAAATAGTTTATGCTGTATCTATTGCGATATATTAAAACTAACTTTTAAACTACGGCAAATTACAAGCCGGGAGTATGGTGATAAGGAGTCAGGCTTTAGAGCGTGATGTACTGGGTTCGATTCTCGCCCTATTTTCTTTGTTATGGTTGGAGTTAGGGTTAGGGGTTAGAGTTAGGTTTAGGATTAGAGTTCAAGGTATATAAACGTATTAGTACCAATCTTTATATTAGTATTTTACAATTACTGGCGAAAGACAGAATGTTTTTCTTACGATATACTGATATAGGCACAAACCAAACTAACAATTCTATTTTACCTGTGAAATTATATGATTATCAGTGCATAATTAAAGGTATTAAGTGGTTCAACAACCTAGACCTATGTACATGTATTGGTAGGTAGGTTGTAGTGTGTTTAACGTTAAGGTTCAGAAGCACAAGTCTTCTCTTCAAGACCACACATTCGAGCTACCGTCACGAAGATTAATGTATCAGTAAGTTACTGGTAAGCCAGTTACCCATATGAAACAAATGTAACTTATGCATACCACTATACATATGCGTACCACTAGTCTAACATTGTAATACTAGGAAAATGTCCTATCACTACTATTCAACAGCCTATCAACTCATCAACCCCTATCCTATAGTTCTATTGGCCTGATGGATCTCTACCTAGCAACAGCCACTCTGTCGGCTCTCATTCGTTGATGCCTCATTCAAACTACCGAAAGACATCTAGCAATACTTACAAGAACACATGGGCATACATCTAGGCGCACGGATAAACAGAGAGATAGACAGGTACATCCACACGTACAGATAGAGGGACAGGATAACCGGATGACGAACGGAAGTCCCGATTAGATCAACAATCGTTTAGCGGGACTTCAGGGAAGTGCGGATCATTTATGATAGGGGCAATCGCTTGGAGCTTGATGACTAGTAGGGAAAATGTAATCTTTGAAATTTTGTAATTTTTAAAAACCTTCTTGTCTATGCATATATGTCTCTTTTCATCTCTATGCATCTATGTCTATGTCTATGCATCTATGTCTAAGTCTATGCGTCCATGTCTAAGTCTATGCGTCCATGTCTAAGTCTATGCGTCCATGTTTATGTCTATGCATCTATGTCTATGTCTATGCGTCTATGTCTATGTCTATGCATCTATGTCTATGTATTTGTCTATGCATCTATGTCTATGCATCTATGTCTATGTCTATGTCTATGCATCTATGTCTATGTATTTGTCTATGCATCTATGTCTATGTCTATGCATCTATGTCTATGTATTTGTCTATGCATCTATGTCTCTGTCTATGCATCTATGTCTATGTATTTGTCTATGCATCTATGTCTATGTCTATGCATCTATGTCTATGTCTATGCATCTATGTCTATGTATTTGTCTATGCATCTATGTCTATGTCTATGCATCTATGTCTCAACTGTATGTATCCACACGGAAAAGTCTACATAGGACGTGGAACCTTCATTACTTCCAACCTTCTAACTTTTTCATTTGTTCAGACAGTAACAATAATAGCAAATACAAACATACTTCCTTAGCAAATAAATAAACATTCAATAAGAAGAAAGAAGAAGCTTAACGCGAAATTGCCTAGACATAGAGATGTCATTCGATAATCTAGTTCCTTTATTTGTCAATTTTTAACTTAGTTGTTAATATTTTACAATTTCTACACTCAAAGTTAGCATTTCTATTTAATATATTTTTTAAAAAGGCTTCGTTTAATTATAATTTAATTTTTAATTCCCAATAACTACAAAGAATACCCAAAGAAACTATACCGTATTATTTTTTAAAACTGCTCCGGATCGGAGCCAAATGATCGGAGCCATATGATAGGAGCCATTTGATCTGAGCCATATGATCGGAGCCATATGATCGGAGCGATTTGATCAGGGCTTTTTGATAGCTAGGAGCCATTTCATTGGAACCATTTCATCGGAGCCATTTAATAGGAGCCATTTGATAGGATCATTTGATAGGATCATTTGATAGGATCATTTGAAAAGAGGAGATAAAAATTGTCATTTAACTTATAGACTAAATAAATGTGAGTTTTGCTTTATGCCGAATTCTGAAAATATTTGAGATTTTGCTCTTGAACTGAATTTACCAGAAATAGAATCCAGAATCTGCTACTCTGCACTAACTCTCAGACACGCTAACCTATGAGCTATCAATCGGTACCCGTTGATCTTCTTCTTCTTCAGTGCACTGCAAGTGGCAGGTTCAAGGTACATATTCATACTCAAAGTCTGTTTTCTTGCTCCATATGAGCACTCCTTAGATCAACAAGTTAATCCCTTCACAAAGTCTATGCCTTATCCATACCTTATGTAGCCTATAGCTTGGGAAAGTATGGCTTCTAAGGTGGTTTCCCGTTGCCTTCCTCAGTTGCCTTTCCGTTGCCCGTTGGCAGCATCGGATAATTCTGAGCACGTCGCTGATAAATTTCCACAACGTCAAAGCAAGTTCAAAACTGAATCTTTGCAATTTTCTCTGTTGTTGCTAGCAGACAGAGTCTTGATATTATATCATAGGTTGTAGTGTGTTTAATAATAGTAATAATAATAATAATAATAGTAATAATAATAATAATAATAGTAATAATAAATCAGATTAGATCAGACGGCAAGCGTCCGGACGGCTTGACTTTAGTGCCCTGGTGCAACGGTAAATGTGCCGTATGGGACGTCACGGTCATTTACACTATGGCAAACTCCTACCTGAATACGACTTCAGTCACAGCCGGTGGAGCTGCTGTTCATGCCGCCTCTAGACGTTGGATAAATATCCGGTGATCTGTCCCTTAGGATATGAAGTTTGTTCCGGTTGCCTAAAACCATGGGCCCGAGGATTCCCGAAGGACTGACTTTTTAATGGCATAGGCAGAACTTAGTGCAGAGAAAACCGCTGATAAGCGAGAGACTTCCTTTTCTTGCAAGGCTTCATACTTGCAAAGATAAATGCCGTCCTCTTCATATCTTTAAGCCGTTTTGCTGACCTCGAGTAGCCGGGCGGCGATTCAGCACGTATTGCTTGAATCGTTTTTATCAAACCCCAGGTTCTTTACACCGGGGGTAAAATAAAAATAAATTTAAAAAAATAAAATAAAAATGAAAATAATAATAATAGTAATAATAATAGTAATAATAATAATAATAATAGTAATAATAATAATAATAGTAATAATAATAATAGTAATAATAATAATAATAATAATAAAGGTTTAACATCCGTTTCCTCATACAAGGATGATGTCAGGGACGTCAAGGTTCAGAAGCAAAAGGCTTCTCTTTAAGACGACTCGATACACTCGAGCTACTGTCTCAAAGATTAATATAACAGCATATTACTGGTAGTTAATCTGGTAATTTCCCAGTTCATTCAACCCAGGGCAAAGGAGAAGGTATTATATTACAACTTTATCCACTCAAATTTAAGGATTTTGAAGTATAAAAATAACGGTGCTTTTGGTAATCAAGTATTAAGAGCCATGCAAGTGATGGATTGAGGTGAAGTACGGAATCCAGGCGGGGGGGGGGGGTGGGTTGGATTCAGCGATATGACGGAGGAAACTGGACATTGGGATATGAGGAGGGGAGGAAACATAAATAGGGCTCAAACCTGACCTTCTCTATAGTGCTATACCCCCCCCACCTCTCGCTCCGCGAATGTCACCTATATATTCAGTCCTCTACATAGGTTATACATAGAAAACTGTAGAAACTGTATTAGCATTAGAGAAAGATCTTATAGCTCTCTCTCTCTCTCTCTCTGTCTCTCTCTGTCTCTGTCTCTCTCTGTCTGTCTCTCTCTCTCTCTCTATCTCTCTGTCTGTCTCTCTCTCTCTCTCTCTTTCTCTCTTAGTGTATTGTCTACTGGCAGATCCATGATATATACCGCCTCCACTCTTCTCTGTCTTCCACTTTCCTCTTCATATCCACATACGAGTGGATCTTAAATAATCTAACATTCCTAATCTCGGTCTGCCTCTGCCTCTATTTTATTTCATTCTGTCTTCTATGACCTTTTAGCAAACTGTATCACCTTAGAATATGTGTCCTATCCAACTTATCTTACTATTTATTAATGTATTTGTCAATTGTCTGCCTGTACCAACTCTCTCCATTCTTCAATTGTACTGCTCAAGAACTTCTTCATTGTAACTTTTAATGTACGTAACAGTATAAATATGTTATTCGCTAATGTCAGGATTAAATGACAGTTAATCCATTATAGCTCTGAGGAAGGTAACGAGAAACCACCTCAGAAGCCATATTATTCCCAACTCGTTAATCAATGGTTTTACCTTTTTGGAGACTTTAATTTGCGTGAAAGCAGCATGTGAGTAGGAATATGTACCTTGGACCTGTTTTCTGGCCAGAACACTAGAGAGAGAAAATTAGAGCTATACGTTAATGAGAGGCAACATCGTATCTGATATCTGCCAAGCCCGTAGTAACCTAGCCTAGATCATTCCCCTAGTTTAGACAACGCCTCTATTTTAGGCCACTCCCCTAGCGTATACCAGGGACGTGCAGTGAATATGCTCAGGAATACTGAGCTATGTTGACTGATCTCAGTGCGTAATTAATTCTCTGCTTCTAAAAACAAAGGAAAGGGCGATGAGGGATTAGAACACCAACAACAGCATCTGCCGAAGCGTCCAAGTTATCGAATATCGAGCCGGACTGCTTCTGGTTCCTGGGGTGGATGATTCAGGACCCGAGGTGATTTGGATAGAGTGTTGGACGTAAGGATGCGGATAGGCAGCTAACACACTGAATCCGTATTAACACGACTACCTTGGAATTGCATTTTATTGAAGAATAATATTAACTATTCCAGCATAAAATATTATCAAATAGCTTTGATATAGAAGAGCTGCTGGCAAGATTGAAGTTATATTCTTTTCTAAATGTTAGAGTTTAGTTCAAGCCTTCCCTTCCAATGTTAGTGCCTCCTGTACCTGTATGCTACAACACTTTTAAATGTTAGTGCCTACCTGTATATGTTACAGCATATGTAACATATACAGCATATATATGTAACATATACTTGTACAGCATATATCTGTAACATATACAGCATATGTACATGTACAGCATATGTTTTATGGTTATCTCCTAGGCTAAGTAATACTGTACTATTTGTACAGTATTCCTTATTTTTAGTGCGTACAAATGTCTCACAGATTTTGCCTCAAAAAAATCAAAATTATGTCACCATCAGGAGTCATAACGGGCGCTAAATCTATCAGGTCTCCTCTTTTGCCTCATTTGCCTTTGTGTACTACAGCCGTCGTCGTAAAGTGTTTTGGTGCCTGTTTGTGCAGAGTCTGCAAGGGACGTCCCTGACATTGCCTTGGAGAGGATGTTAAATTCTTACAGATGTTAAATTCGTACAGATTGATTGATTGATTATATAAACCTCTCCACAACCCTCTAAGTAGACTCCAACTTTGAGGGTTTTCAGGCACTCTAACACACCCCTCTCTAGCTCTCCTCATATAGTTCCTCGTATCTCGAGCTTTAATTGCGCCTGTGTATGGAGAACAATGAGCGATAGGGAGCTAAGCGAAGCTCATTCTTTATCTCGCCTCAATTCTCGGCTAGATTAGAAGAGCTTGTTGTTGCATCGCTTTATCACTCTCACGCTAACGGGTCAATTGGGCCATCGACGAAACGATGACGATGATTGGAAAATGTCACAATTAATGACCTTAATTTTCAAATGTAATCATAATATAGTAAATCATATTGTAATGAATATAGAAAAATACAGTGAATGTAGTAAATAAAGTAAAGCTGGTAAAGCTAATGTTAGCGTCAGTTTCCTCCCTCAAAGGCGATGTCAGTGACGGGCGAGCCCAGGATTTGAACCCCGAACCCGACCACACTGAACAGCAGTCGAATATCTTACCGACTGCTCCAGCCAACGCTCATTACATAATTATATAAATAATCATGTATTTAGCGTAGTTGAATACAGAAAATCTGGTAAGTCATACTATAATGAACATAGAAAGCTATATGAATATAGTAAATCACAATCAATAATTTGCAATATAAAAGTAGTTCAACTAATGCATCTATATTTTAAAGTATGGGAAAATGTTTTACGCATTGCTTCATGACTCGTATACAAATCGTTGTTTTCAACAACTTTTAACATGGAAGTTCGGCAAGTCTAAAAACCTACATCATTAAAGTTCAAAGAATCTCTGTTTTGCACAAAAAATCCACCATAGTCCTGATTGAACTAAATTAAGTTAATTAATGGAATAGCCGAATGATCAAAGCTTCACAACCAGTCTGTATATTTGGACTGGTTTCTGGATTTTGGTATTTGCATTGTTTTGGACCATCCTTTGCTCATCGGCTTGAATTTGTCGAAATATTGCTCGATGTTGTTATGGACGACAGTGTCACTCTAATTGTCGTTATGTTATCTTACGCAGTCAGTGCCACGACAGTAACTTAAATCCTGAAATTTAAGCAGCCACTTTTGTCGCTGCTTGCGAAAAAATGCAGTCGCGGGGATTGAATTCCCAATTTCGCGGAAATCACCCGGAATGTAACATAGAGACATGATAGATGGATGCGGAATGACTGCAGCATGGAGATATGCTATCGTATAGATCGAGTAATTTCATCGAAGCAGACAATCTTTCATGCATAACTTGCATTAAGTTAATGAAGCGTTTACAAGATTGCGCGTAACTGAATCAGTCTACTTCGCTATTACAACAGTATAATTCGTGGCTAAATGTTAATTGCGGAATAATAAATAATTAATTAACTGTAAACCTGGATAAATCATTAACCCTGAATGACAATAAATTTACTTGCCTAAATGCTGCCATATCATACTATCAGACATGTCGTATAGATCTGAGAGTGTGTTGTAGTATCAGACAAGACTGATATATCTGACAAGACTGATATATCTGACAGTGTGTTGTAGCATCAGATAGGTCTTATAGAGCTGATCGAGTGTTGTAGCATCAGACAGGACTGGTAGATCTGACAGTGTGTTGTAGCATTAGACAGGACTGGTAGATAGATGGGTTCTAAACACTTGTAGCATATTTCCCCGGGGCCCCGGCACGTGATAGAGAAGCAGGAATCTCGTCGTAATTGCGAGACTGATCTAATCTCACGGGATCTCATTTGTGTACCCGAGCGCCATCTCTACATTCAACTCTACGGAGGATGTCCCACCGTCCTTTCAAAATTACCCCCAGTCCGGGGTTTTTAAGTGAATCTATCCGGAATTTGGGTACGAACAAATCTAGGATATCTACACAATAAGGTTGAGATTTTGTTGGAAATTGGTGGATATTAGTTGGAGTAAATGTTGAATGATATATCGTGTTAAACTCGTTGAACGATAAAGTTAAGTGTTAAATATTTAAAACATTTTATATTTAAACCTGTTCATTTTATTTATCTGATTGTAGCAGAGCGCTTTGGTGAACTGATGAATGTACTGACGAACTCTGATGAATTGATGAATGAACATTTAAACTCTGATGAATTGATGAATTAAATGATGAACTCTGATGAACTCCGGTGAACTGATGAATATACTGATGAACTGATGAATGTACTGATGAATGCACTGATGAACTGATGAAATATGATGAATTGATTAACTCTGATGAACTGATGAATGTACTATGACCTCTAGTGAACTGATGAACTCTGGTGAACTGATGAATGTACTGTTGAACTACGGTGAACTGATGAATGAACTGATGAACTCTGATGAACTCTGATATCCCATCCCGGCGTGGTATATAGCAGGACCATGGTATATATATATATATATACATATATATATATATATATATATAAATATAAATATATATATATATATATATATATATATATATATAAATATAAATATAAATATATATATATATATATATATATATATATATATATGACACTGCCACTGCTGTATACATGTATGGCCATGATACTGCTATATAAATTATGGTTGGTAATTATATATATATATATATATATATATATATATATATATATATATTATGTATATATATATATATAATTAACACCCATAATTTATATAGCAGTGTCATGGCCGAACTAGGTCTTCGAGACTACTTTACAAGAAGAGTTCAGTTGTAATCATGAGCTAAATAACAATTACATTTAAATTAATATCTAAACTAGTAAAAATTTCTACATATGAGCGGAACTTTACGCTATCCAGCAACACTCATTCCAGACTTCATAATACAACATACTTATATTAAACATACATTCGCGTATAATACTTTCATGTAGAAAAACTACGCGACCACAATAATGTTTTCACACCACGACGGAAAGCTAAATAGTTAGACTCATGTCTTAGACTATTAGGTGTCAAACCATTCCAAACGAGAGCCGCGGCAGAAGGCCAGGCTCGGTCACTTAGCTAGGCATTTGTTCTCGGCCGAATGGGTAGACCTGAACCATCTGACAGAAACACCGTGACGCTGACGACGACCTATATGTACTGTATAATTATATATATATATATATATATATATATATATATATATATATATATATATATATATAGCGCCTCCACTCATTAATATCTTCCTTTTTCCTCTTCATGTGCACATTCGAGTGGATCTTTTAATAATTTGTAACATTCCTTTTGATATACCACTATTCCTTTAAAGTTATAGAGGGCAATTTTAAAGCATTAGCAAGATAGCTTTCTCACAGGATATCCTTTCTCTCTCTCTCTCTCTCTCTCTCTTTCTCTCTCTCACTGTTTTTGTCTCTCCCTCTCTGAATATTCAAATTTCTTTTGAAAATATGGCTCATTTCAGTCAGTTGCCTGTTTTCCTTCGATTAATAAAAATACTCAAAATCGCTTCGTTTCATTTTGATTTACTCTAAATAGATCGATTCACCAGAGTGCAGCATTAAATCGCAAGTATTCAGGTTCATTTGGAAGAATTCCGTCTAAATACTGTAGTTCGCTTCATTTATCGAATGTTTGAAAGTAAAGGAGTGGGTCTTTAAATTATTTATAACATTCCTTTTGATATACCATTATTCTTGGGGATTCTGCTTTTGATGAGGTGGGCACCCTGATTATTTAGATGGACCTTTGTTTGATTATTGGAAATAATAACAATCATAATAATAGAGGTTCAACGTCCGTTTCCTCATCCAGGGATGATATCAGGGACGTCCCCACAGCACACATCACTATAGATCAATTCACCCAGACCAATCTGCAAAAGAAATGTGCTGAGGAGAAGTAAGGTCCTAAAAGAAAGCCAGTCGGATGATTATTGGCAATAAAATAAAATAAAGCAAACAAAGGCTATATGAATAAATAGTATAACAGGTACTATCACAATAGTATAACAGGTACTATCACAATAGTATAACAGGTACTATCACAATAGTATAACAGGTACTATCACAATAGTATAACAGGTACTATCACAATAGTATAACAGGTACTATCACAATAGTATAACAGGTACTATCACAATAGTATAACAGGTACTATCACAATAGTATAACAGGTACTATCACAATAGTATAACAGGTACTATCACAATAGTATAACAGGTACTATCACAATAGTATAACAAGAACTATCACAAGGCACGGAGACATTAACAATAGCCACTTGTGGCTTACATTATAAAAGTTAGGGTGGTCTATTAGTAAAAAAATTGCGTAATATTAGCTCTAAGGTTATTTATCGATTATACTAAACTTACAAAACTACAATCATTGAGTTCAGGTGGGTGGACATATGGGATGGCAGATCCTATTGTTTTACAATCAATAATCGTCTATAATATCATGATAAAACAATGGTCCGAAATTTACGTTATACATGTGGCTTTAGTTCATTAGGCATATTATTATCATTATTTTTTGGTTTCCACCATTATTTGTGTAATTATTATTATTATTATTATTAAACGTTGCTGGTCGCAGCAGCGGGTGACATTGCCCTGAATCCATAACTTTTGGCTCCAGCAGCGCCCGTCTCCACTTCATCTGTTATCGATCCACCACGACGGTGACTCCCCTGAACAGGCGTTGATGAGGCAGCTGTGAGAACTCTGCTGGGAGAACCAGGTGTGGCTTTATAATTTGAGTAAGAACTTGCACAACTTTACAATTAGTCTTTAGTCACTTAAGTACTGGATATTAATACTGATTAATGTCAGTTTATTGTAAGGACTACTCTTATGTTATTTAGTAAGGTGTAATGGTTTGCAATAAATAAATAAATAAATAAATAATAAATAAAATTTATTTATTGACCAGATGAGGCACCATGGGATGATTATCACCTGATAGCCTACATCAGGCACCCAGGGTGATAGCCTACATCAGGCACTCAGGTGTGGTTATCACCTGATAGCCTACACCAGGCACCTATGTTATGATTATCACCTGATAGCTTACATCAGGCACCTAGGTTGTGATTATCACCTGATAGCCTACATCAGGCACCCAGGATGATAGCCTACATCAGGCACCCAGAGTGATAGCCTACATCAGGCACCTAGGTTGTGATTATCACCTGATAGCTTACATCAGGCTCCCAAGTGTGGACATCACTCTGTAACCTACATCTGGCACCCAGGTGTGGTTATCATCCGATAGCTTACATTAGGCACCCAGGTGTGGTTATCACCTGATAGCCTACATCAGGCACCCAGGGTGATAGCCTACATCAGGCATCCAGTGTGTGGTTATCATCTGATAGCCTACATCAGGCACCCAGGTGTGGTTATCACCTGATAGACTACATCAGGCACCCAGGGTGTAGTTATCAACATCAGGCATCCAGGGTGTATTTATCAACATCAGGCACAACCAGGCACCCAGGGTGTCATTATCAACATCAGGCACCCATGGTGTGATTATCACTCTGGGAGAATGCTACATCTCGTTAGGCACGGGTGTTCTGCCACATGTAGTTAGCCTATAATAGCTCTCTAATCTCTGTATTCCCATCTGTCTGTTTTATCAAAGGTCTACAGACATAATGGCACTTTTTAATGTCTAATTTAGCACGTGAACGAAGCGTGGGAGAGCAAATCTGTGCAGAATAGATTCTATGAATTCAACAAATTGTCTTATAGACGACTTAATATACTTAATATAGACGACTTGAATGTCTTAATAGCGTATGGGTAACGTCATGAAATTTTAAATGACAGATCCTGAGGTGAACTGACTCTCGTGGGTTTGAATCCCGGCCGCTCTGATCTGAGAGTAAAATCTCGGACATTCACTGGACTGGTTACACGGAAAATGGAATAAAATGCCTAACGGTTTAAACATGTGGTATTAAAAAGTGATAGATATCAACATAGTTGATCATTTCACTATAATGTGTGTTTACTTACTTAATCAAATTCTCGCCTAGCATAACAACATATCAACGATTAGAATGCTACAGTCATCAATGACAACATCATTTATCTGAAATTTGAGATATACTCAGGTCTAGTCACAACTGATGTGGATTTTGTTAATTTTACCTCTTGTTGTTAACAGCGCTTCTGAGACTTTGTTAAGAGTGCGCGACTAATAATCAGATTCTTAATCATATATTCTGAATCGTCATAAACGAGATAATTCTGTCGTTGAACTTCTGAGAGGAAACTGACGTTAAAATAAGTTCAAATGTATATCACTATTAGCCAAACCATGTGGACCATTAAGATTAGGCTATCATAGACTTGAGTCTTTTAGACTATGCTATTATAGGCCTCTAAGACCATGCCATTATAGGACTATAAAGTTTCAATACTTACAGACCATGATATTGACTCAATAAATCTTTAACATGAACTAAATGTGAACTCTGCTTTAGAGGCCGCAGAAATGTTAAGCTAAATTGCATCACATCTGCTGCAAACTCCAGAACAAGTTTTGCTCATTCGTCTCACCAGCCGTTAGTTTTTTTTATAGTTTTAGTCTGTGTTTCATTTTGACGCTCATTCGATCGTTTGAGCTCTGGTCTACATTGAGGTCTAGGCCTAGGCCTAGACCCTGATCGTCTGTCAACGTGAACCGTTGATGATGTGGGTTTAACGTCAAGGTCAGAAGCCCGAGGGGCCTCTCTTCAAGACTTCGTGAATGTACTGTACTAGCAAGGAATGCTGGTACAGTACATTGCTCAATGTTGCATGTTGCATGAATGCTCAATGTTGTCATGGACAACAGTAGAACTCTAATCGCATTGTTGTTGTTGTTGTTGGAAAACGCGGGTTCAAATCTGCTGGTTATTCTCATACTCGTTCTGCTGTCACTTGATATCTGAGAAGCTTTAATAGAGAGACGATGTTAAATATTGCTTATCATGACTTCTACCATTTTTAATGTTATGCTTAGAGAGCATCACTAAATTGATATTGTTTTATGACTAGCTATTGACTATTTAATATACCATATGGCTTCACGTATAAACACGACTATGCTTATAGGTATACATAAACATATACATACACGCTTGAGGGTGCTTGATGTGTAATAAAGATAATTACCTCAATGTGATCAATGGTGAGTCATTCAATGGTGAGCCCTGCTTTTATCGTAAATGCTCACAACGAGGCAAGCTTAGAAACACGATTAACCTTGCCTGCGCTGTCGATATATGTACCTTGGTGGACTGGTAAAAAGGTGCAAAGCCGATGTTAACGTCAGTTTCATCTCTCGTAAGTGATATCAATGACATACAATTAAGGTATAATTAATGGAGCGTTTGTTATCTGTATTATAGATTATGTTGAGTCATCAGATGAATGCGGGTCAATAAAGTCAGGAGACTAGCTCAAGTGTGCAATTTATACAATGTGATAAAAAATCATTTTCATTCTCTCACTCACTCACTCACTCACTCACTCACTCACTCACTCACTCACTCACTCACTCACTCACTCACTCACTCACTCTCTCTCTCTCTCTATATATATATATATACATATATATATACATTTTTGCTTTATATATATATATATATATATATATATATATACATGTATATATATATATATATATTTATTTATTTATTTATATACAGGGCGAGTAAAAAAAGTGACAACACCCGCAAAAAGGTTGAATATCTCAGGCTATCGTTTATATTTTCAAATCAAACTTTTACCAATAACTGAAGGACTAATTTTAGATGAGGTGGTCAATTTTTATCCATTTTTGTGCATAGATTGGCCAGTTATGAAAGTTTCAGCAGATCAACCCCCCATTTTTGAATGTACTGTTAATAAAATTTTTATTTTATTTTATTTATTTTAGGTCCTGAAGCGGGTCGTTGTGGTGGTTCAGAAAAAAAACCAGTTGTATCTTCTAGCATTATTGCCTATTAAATATGCTTTCCTCCGCCTGCTGCGCAGGACTGCAGAATATATATATATATATATATATATATATATATATATAATATATATATATATATATATATATACATGTATATATATATATATATACATATATATATATATATATATATACATGTATATATATATATATACATATATATATATATATATATATATATATATATATATATATTTCTCTTCTATTTTTTTGTGAATGATTCATCGATGAAATGCTCAAAAAGGAGTAGAAAGAAGACTGGGAGTGGAAATTCTTTGGACCTGCCATTTGGCAGAACATTTAAAACATTAGATTATTATATTTGTATTACTGCTTTGCATATATGATCATTAGCAAGTGTTAGAGATCATGACTTTTAGCAAGTAATTTAGACCGAGCTTCAGTAATGTTCATTTCATTAAATCTAACCCAGTCAAATGTCAAATAGCCCAGCAGGCTTAATGCTCTAACAACAACAACAACAACAACAGTACGATTAGAGTGATAGTGTTGTACATGGCAACATAGAACACTGTGGAACCAAACCATAACCGATGAGCAGAGTGAGAGGTCCATAAATGGTTCGAGCCAAAATCCGGGTAATCAGCCCAAGGGATACTGGCTAGAGATATTATATCTGCAGATTAAAGGCGGACAAATAGTAACATTTTGAATCAAATCGGACGTCCTGGCATCATCCTTGCATGAAGAAACAGATGCTAAACCTTTATTATTATGATTATTATTTGATCCAAACATGACAACAGCACAAGTTTACGGGTTCCTCCTTTTGCTCTAAAATGCATTTAATAATCTCCCCATCCCTCGCGCTAAGAGCACCGTGATAGCTAGCGCATATATATGCTGAATCTTCATCAGACTATAAAGGAATATGTAGACATACCAAAGGTTTGATATCACTTAATTTTCAAATTTGTCTTTCAAACTTCACAGACTTGGTAATTTAATGAAATTTTTTCCTTCAAATATTTTGAAATGTGTGATTTTAAACGAATAGACCTAATAGATGCATAGAAATAAACTAATCAACTCCGTCTCTTAAGTGTTAATAAGTTTAAAATTTTAATAATATTTATACGCATTGAATTATACTCGTCTGTCAATTTTCAGATACGAAATCGCACATCCAGAAATTATAAAAAATTGCGAGATTACGGATGAAAAGAGACTGAGTTCAATTAGAGGAAGAGAGTGAGAGAGAGAGAGAGAGAGAGAGAGAGAGAGAGAGAGAGAGATAGAGAAAGAGAGAGAGAGAGAGAGAGAGAAAGAAAGAAAGAGAGAGAGAGATATGTTTATTAGATCCAAACACATCATATACCATACAAAATGAAAACAAGCACACGGAAATAGACATATTGAATGAAGCAAAATTATATAAATTAAATTTTTAAAAATAACATCAATCAAACAAATTAAGCAGAGACAAAACAATAGCAAATAGAACGAGAAGCGTTCTATCAAGTTACACACCTATTTTGCAGAGTTAACTGACGAACAAAATCATACACTAGACTAAAAAAAGTAAATTGACGTACACTTTTGCCATTTTTAATAAATTTGAATTAGATTGCGGGACAGAGCTAAAGATTATTTTTAGATTTATTTTATGAATGATCTCTCACCCCACGTAGCCGCTACTTCCTAAAGCTGCTACTCGTAAGGTTCTTATCAAACTTTGTTGTTGTTCTACTAAATTCTATTTTGGTTCAACGTTCAATGTGCAAAGCTTAGCTCAAGAAGCTAAAGGTTATGTTTTTGTTTTCATATCTTTATAACTCGAGAATAACCTTGATCAATCAATCACGTCGATACCGTTCTGTTTAGGATCAATACATCAGCTTATCGATGAGAGGATCCAAAACACACTTTTATAGCTTACGTTATTCTGTGTGGTGATAGTGAGTAATTGTATGAAGCTTTGAAATAGAAAAAAAGTGCAGCAATATAGTCATAGTAACGTCACATCAGGAACAATCAGGAGAAATTAGGAGCAAACATGAATAATCAGGAGCAAACAGGATCAATCAGGAGCAATCAGTAATAGCCAGGGGCAATTAGGAACAATCAGGAACTATAAGGAAAAATCAGGATAAATCAGGAGGATTCAAATCATCAAAGAATTCGTAATATCACAGAGATCACGCTCTTATTTACACGATATATGCCATATGATATTGTAATCCTATTTCTCATTGGCTTCGTCAATATCTGCTTTTTTCTCCGCTTAGGATAAGAGCAGTTCAGAATGTACGGGGTTCAAATCCTGGGCTCGCCCTGTCACTGACATCGCTTTCTTATTTTTTATTTTTTTTAAGAATGTCTTAATAGCGTAGGGGTAGCGTCATGAAGTTTTAAATGACAGATCCCTGAGGTGAATTGAACCCTCGTGGGTTCGAATCCCGGCCGCGCCGATCCGAGAGTAAAATCTCGGACATTCACTGGACTGGTTATACGGAAAATGGTCTAAATTGCCTAAAGGTTTAAGCATGTGGTATTAAAAAGTGATAGATATCAACATAGTTGATTATTCATTATAGTGCGTGCTTACTTTACTTTCTTTACTTTCGAGTGAGGAAACTAACGTTAACCTTACCTTAGCTATTTTATCACAATAAAACCTGAGTTGATTTCTTAAGTGAGGAATCTCTTAAGATCACATGCTAGAAGTTATTCTCCCAGGGGCTCTAGACTCTCAATGCACACGTGACGGACTAGTCAGTCAGACATACGCACATGTTTTCTGTATTCTTTCCAAAAATAGGCAACTGCTAGTCAATTACGAGTTTACGACCAGTTATTCAAGGGGGAAGGGGGGACGCAGGGGAACTCTGTTCCCCTAGCTCTCATTTTTTCTGAGGTGCGTTCCCCTGCCAGGGGTCCATATTAGATACTAGGAGACCCGTAAATGTATGACATGGGGGTTCGAAAAATTTACACCGTTCCTCTAGCTGGAGCCAGTGGCGAAGTCGGTAAGACACTCGACCGCGGATCAGTATGTGCGGGGTTAAAATCCTGGGCTCTCCCGTCACTGACATCGCTTTCGAGTGAGGAAACTGATGTTAACATTAGCTTTACCGGCTATCAATGCCCACTTTAACCATTGATAGTCAATCCCACCATCCAGGGTTATTGATGCTGCGTTTGTTTTAGGAATTCATGGCTGGGAGGGGTAGACCAACTCATAAAATTTTTCATCGATGCTAAACATGGGAAGTATGGTATAGGTCCTCTCAAAGTAGAATCTTAGGTTTTCATCCCTATGTTCAATTTTAATATTCACACACTTGGTATAATTGGCACAGTGATGTGATCTCTCTTGAAGGCTCTAGTGATAGTGTCTGGTGCTGACTACACACGTGTTATATATATATATATATATATATATATATATATATATATATATATATATATATATATACATGTAAACATATATCTCTATACACACATATTTATGTATATATATATATATATATATATATATATATATATATATATATATATATACATATACATATACACACACACATATTTATAAATATATATATATATACATATACATGTATATATGTATGTATATACATGTACATACATGTGTATGTACATACATGTATATATATACATATATATATATATATATATATATATATATATATACACATGTAAATATATATATATATATATATATATATATGTATACTTGTATATACAATATATATATATGTATATATATGTATATATATATACTGTATATATATATATATATACATATCGTATACAGACTACACACGTGCTACCCAGGCTCCACTATGAGCACAAGTGTAGCACATCGTCCTTGCCAAGTGTTGCGTAACTATATGCGAACAACTTAGTACAGGCCAAACACGTGTAACACATGGCTTATGATAAAAACATAATAACAGATAATATTGACTAGATAATGAAACCTAATCTACTGTCTCAGGCACGCATTTATCAGTCGTCGAACTAATAAATCATAGATAGAGTAGTGTCTAATAGGGTCAAGCGGAGCAATAAAAATAAATTAATAATATTATTATTATTATTTATTAATCCCGTTAGCACTATTGGACACAAATAATAATATATACATAATAAATAAAATAAAATAATAAATAATAACACAAAAAATGTTAAATGCCATGGGCTGTATACGGCCCTTGGCTGAAATATAAAATAGAGGAAAGATTTTTTTAATTAAAAGAAATTTGAAAGAAAATGTTAAAATAACTCCTCTACGCTCTGGGAGGCCGCATTGGCCAATGCGCCACAAACGCAGACAGCATTATTATTATTATTATTATTATTATTATTATTATTATTAATAGCAACAGCAACAACAACAATACGATTCGTATGCTACTGTTTTCCATGACAACATCGAGCACTGTGTAACCAAATCAAAACCGAAGAGCAGCATGTGGGTGGTCCATAAACGGTACGCACCAATATCCGGATGATCAGTCCAAGGATTTTACTATTAGTCCATTTTCTAATGGATTTTGGATTTTGAAATTTAGTCCATTTTCCGTATAGCCAGTCCAGTGAATGTCCGAGATGTTACTCTCAGATCAGCGCGGCTGGGATTCGAACCCACGAGGGTAACGGAGGGTTCAATTCACCTCGATCACGTTTCAGGATCTGTCATTTAAAATTTCATGACTTTTACCATAAAACTTTAACCACTCCGCTATTGATACAATCATAGAGTAAAAGATAAAATAACAACCTACCGCATTGATTGCTTCATTGTCTGAACTTCTTGATCTAATTAATTATCATTGTTTGTCATAAAGTTAACAATAATTTGTTGG
The DNA here is from genome assembly GCA_905160935.1 of Enchytraeus crypticus. Taxonomy (NCBI): domain Eukaryota; kingdom Metazoa; phylum Annelida; class Clitellata; order Enchytraeida; family Enchytraeidae; genus Enchytraeus; species Enchytraeus crypticus. The sequence goes on along the minus strand of CAJHZI010000517.1, from coordinate 1,377,522 downwards.
ATTAGTCACAAACTGAGTGTAGATAAGATAGGACGCAATGTCAATATAATACAATCAACAAAATAGGCTACGACAGATAAGAAACTTCCACACAATATAGGAGTCTAGATAAGATAACCTGTGACGACGTGGTTGGAGCATGTGGCGATGTCGGTAAGATACTTGATCGCGGATCAGTATATGCGGGGTTCCAAGCCTGGGCTCTCCCGTCACTGATATCGCTTTCGAGTGAGGAAACTGACATTAACATTAGCTTTAGATATGTTTACAATGTCTAATTATATTATTTACAATGTATAATTATTTCGCACTAGCTGTGGCAGATTGGTTAACATACGTGATTGTGTCGGCTTTCTACCCATTCAGTTGTCGAAGGTTCAATACCCACTCGAGTATCATTCAAACTGCGATCTGCTGCAGACTGCAGTTTGCTATGGTCGTTAATATTGTAGCAGACATTGCCATGGTCGGTCTTTTCTTCTCTTATCTATTTTATTCTCTTATCCAGTATTATCATCATCATCTTCATTTTAATCATCGTCATTATCCATCATCGTCTTTCATCATCCTATCATCATCACAATCATCGTCTAATCATCATAATTTCTGTCAGACAATAGGACCAGTGTAGAGTCAGGTTTAACGTCTGCTTCAGAGTAGCAACGCCATTGGTAGATCTCCAAGAATTAGAACACGTGACCTTTGCAATCAATTATTACGTGCAATTAATTGCCAGATAATTATTGCATCAGGAGCTAATTATAGCCCCCGTAATCTCACGATTCTCATCAAAATGGCGCCGACCTTTTACCATACCACACGCAATGATAAAATAGCCTTTTGTAAAACATAGCATCTTGTGTGACCTCTTAAAGCACGTGCAGTTCACGGCTGTTCTATTTTCAGTAGCTCGGATTGCTCGGACACAACACGGGCTGAATTGTTCAATAACAATAACAGAATTAGAGTGCTACTGTCGTCCATGACAACATTGAGCACTACGGTACCAAATCCAATCCTATGAGCAGAGTGTCGGGTCCAACAGCGGTGCAAGCCAAAAGTTCTACAGCCGAACATAGTAATAGGATAATTGATATGCGGGTGTGGGTGAATTTGACCTTGGGTCTGCCATTTGGCAAAGAACAGAAATAAATATGCGTGACTATGCGTAAATTTTCTTGGCAACTGCTAAGAATAATGAGTTGTCTGAAATTTAGGATTACAAATCCAGTATAGTATTAATTTATTATGCAACGGAGTTCCTCCTATATAAAATAAACGGCAGCTATTATTAGATCCTCCACGGGTATTGATTCTCTTTTAAGATTTCCTGCGGTAAAGAAGTAGAAGGCCCAGTAGCATCAATTCTGGCAAAAAGGTAGCAGACAAAAGTCGCAGAGAAGTTTGAAAACACGTTGTTGAGAGCGTGCGGGTGCGTGGTAAATAAGTTTAACTAGGCATGATAGCCGCTGCTTGTAAACTAGGTCATTTTAAGATTACAGCGTAGTACTGTTTTATAGACTGTTCACTCAGAAAAGAAAACAGATCTCAGAATAAGGTCAGGTCAATCTTAGCGTAGAGTTTTGTGAACTCGCACGCGAATGAGGCTGATGTTTATAGATAGAAGTCAAATTCTAATTTAGTTTTGTAATTTCAGTTATGTTCTCTTGTTAGATCCTCTCACTCAGAAAAGTGAATTAATTAATATTTTTTCTAAAATAGTTAATATTCTGAAGTATTTAATGGATCCAAAACATTTTCATGAAAATTTGATTTTCATACCCATGGCTTAAAATCAAATCGAATCAAATCAAGCCATTTTATTGCAGACACATACAGGTCCATAAACAAGCAAAATATTGACTAATTTTAACATAACTGATCCATACGAGCAATGCTAGGAAACTAAAATCTAAATATCTACAATTAGTGAATCGCTTAGCAGACCGCAGAAAGCATCAACAACAACAACAAGAGCAGCAGCAAAGACAACAACAACAACAACGGCAAAGAAAACAACAACAACAGCGGCAAAGACAATAACAACGACGACAACAGAAGCAATAACAACAACAACAATAGCAGCAATAAGATAACAACAATAACAGTAATGACGACAACAGCAGCAATAACAACAGCAACAACAATAACAGCAATCAGCCAGAGAGAGCAACAATATCAGTATCAACAGCAATAGTCTGCCTTATAGAGCAACAACAACAACAAGAGCAATCAGCCCGAGAGAGCAACAACAACAACCAGCTGGATACAGCTGTAGGTCGAGCACTTGATCCTAGGCTGTCAATAAGCTGTCGTACTAGTAACTTTAATAAGATCTCCTGATTCAGCTTTCAATGGTATTATATACCCCATAGGATCTCTATTATAAGTTAATACCTGACCTTCTGAAGTGCTTTTATCTTATATTTTTAACAATGGTAATAACATGACTTCTATGAAGGCGGTCATATGACGATAGTGTTTTTGAAAATGATGATGACGATGATGATTGCGTTTTTTATAAAGAAGATGATGATGATGATGATTTGTAATCTATGATGATGATGACTTTGATGATGACAATGAAGATGATTATGGGGGGATTTGGATGATGACCGTAATATCAATAATAGACATGATATATCTAGAATATAATCTTTACGCACGGGTTATGCATGCTACAGGTATACAGGGATTGGATGGCTGGTTGGATAACACTCATGCCTGCACAGGAGGCTGCAGACTCGAGTTCTAGTCGAGACGTATTCGATTAGTATACCTTGTGGTATAACAGACTTTAAAATATAACGCTTTAGAGCTTTTTAATTAAGGTCAAAGCCAACAAGCCAAGTTTAACGTCTGTTTCTTGCTCGATAGCATATCAGTGGCGGGGAGAGCACTGAATTTGAACGTTGCAACTAGTGATGGAAGGAAAAACAGGCAGAGGCAGACCGAGATTGGGTACTTTAGTTGATTTAAAGAACCACTCAAATGTGGTCATGAAGAGGAAAGCGGAAGACAGAGAAGAGTGGAGGCGTTATATAATGTGGACCTGCCGGTGGGCAGCGCACTATGAGAGAGATATAGCTTTGATTTGGTTTCACAGTGCTCAATGTTGTCATGGACAACAGTAGCACTCTAATCGTATTGTTGTTGTTATTGGAGAGCACTGGATTTGAACGCTGTACCTACTACCTAGTGATGCGAACAACTTGCCATCAAGCCACCGGCTAATCCCAACCTAGTAGCCTAGAGTGCACGTGCACTGCAGACGATCAGTAGGCCTACATATGATGGGTAGGCATATAGGATCAGTAGGCCTATGTATGATCAGGTCGTACCATACTGTGTGTGAGTGCAATGTGTGTGCTTTCCTTAGACAAGAAAAGTCTCAGATATATTTAGTTTCTAACTTTCTAGTTATAGACATTGTTAGCCTGAAAATATAATTACAATGAAACTCAGAGTTTCATCGTAAGACTGAGACGGAGTCAAAGCCTCCGACCTTCAGATCAATCAATCAATCGATCGATCCATCCATCAGTCAAACAATCAATCACCCGATATTGATTTTTATCGTTCGGTTCCTCGCTAACAAAATTACAAGATCTATTATATTATAGATCTTCTAGAATATAAAAGAATTGTAGAGGGGAATAAGCTAATGTCGTATTACTGTAACATGCAATGATTGCACTTCAGAGAACTAAGAATAAAACCTTAAAAGACTGCATTCATTGGTCGGATAAGACGCGTAATGGAAGAAAGAAATGGAAATCTACCTGAGAAGCGACATGTTTTCTATACTAGAGGACATTTGAGTAGAAAGTACTTCGTGATAGAATGATCTTTTTGGATTGGTAGTAATCTATTTCTTTATTAAAGTTTATTTCATCAAAAGTCTGAAAAATCTAAGTCAAATCTGCACAGATTTATCTGAACAGACAATTTTTGTACATTTTGATAGTCTGTACAAATTTGTACGCTGCACACTTTGATAAGCTGTACATTTAGTTTTTCTAAAAAAGTAAAGGTAAAGCTAATGTTAACGTCAGTTTCCTCACTCGATAGCGATATCAGTGACGGGAGAGCCCAGGATTTGAGCCAAGCATATACTGATCCGTATCTCTCTGTAAAGTTTGCTGAGCAGCAGACAATATTCGCTCCAGTAGGCCTAACTTTGATATTTTGTACACTATGATATTCTGTTCACTTTAATATTCTGTTCACTTTAATATTCTGTACACTTTGATATTCTGTACACTTTGGTAATCTGTACACTTTGATATTCTGTACACTTTGGTATTCTGTACACTTTGGTATTCTGTACACTTTGGTATTCTGTACACTTTGTTATTCTGTACACTTTGGTATTCTGTACACTTTGGTATTCTGTACACTTTGATATTCTGTACACTTTGGTATTCTGTACACTTTGGTATTCTGTGCACTTTGATATTCTTTATACTTTAATATTCTGTACACTTTGATATTCTGTACACTTTGGTATTCTGTACACTTTTCTCTCTGCTGTATATCAGTTGAAGTAGATAATTTAATGTATCTCTGGTAAAAACCCTAATGCTAAGCTATTAAATACGAATTTTATTTTGAATTGATAAATTTCGAAGTTGTTGAAGTCTATATACCTTGCGCTATAGTTTCAGAGAAACTCCCTTCAGACAACTGTGTAATAGAAATAGAGAACACGCAACAAGAGCATCAACCGTTTAAACAGACGAGCTGTCGATGTTGAGATACAGCTAAAGAAATATGCAAGAGTCTCAAGTCCAAACACAGTTTAATTCAACAATAGCACTTACAGTACAAAATATGCGATTATCTACATTTACAATACGGGGCAAAAGCAAACAAAACAAGGTGTTCATAAAAGGCGACGAAAGCAGATAGTGAGGGTGGTAGGCGATAATGTACCAGCTCAGTGGCAGAAAATGAACGTCGAATATTAAACCAACTATCAAAGGATGAGCAAAACTCTTTCAAGACATGTCAAATAGCAGCAACTAGATGTTACATGGACTCTTAAGTCTCATTTATCTTCATTTACAGATAAAATATACATAACTTGTAAAGACTACGACACTAAACTATTCCTATTTAAAGTAATAAAATTACATTGCTACAAAAATCCATAGATGTGAAAGGCGAGTAGAACGTTACGCACAAATGAAGAACAAGAAAGTAGAATCAGTACACCACTAGTATAATTATTGAATTCTAACAATTCTTAAGACTTAGCGTTCTTTTTGCATAGAATTCTAACTATACAAATTTCATTATCTTGCAATCATAGCATATACGTAGGCAATCTAACATTTTACTGGCATAAATGCATAGTTATATGTATAGATATTCTGCATATGCATATATGCGCAATAACTATATATGTACTATATAGCAAATCATAACTGCATTCAGTTTTTGAAACATTAATATTGCCTGATTTGCCTTAAAGCCCTTCAGTTATAGCCTGTATACATCTACACACAGCAATATGACAAAATAATACAAACGTCAAACTAAAAAGCAAACGAAGATTATACAGCAAAAACTCAGCCACCCTGTATTGTGTTCTTATATAGTGATGCCATGCAACTTTTAAGTAATCATTCAAAATAATTCAACAGCAACAGAATAGAATGTCAAATATAATAATATATCAACACAAAAACACACGTCTAGTGGCAACCAAATCCCTCTACAGCCACAATAGAACACATGTGACTAGAGAAAGCTGTGCTAAAACTATCAGAGCTTTTGTTGATGTTTAAGTTTTCAAGTACACAATGTTGAAAAACATCATATAGCTCGTCTCATCGTACTTTACTGCATAATTATATCCTAGTCTACAGTACTCTACAGTATGTGCATACCTGCCATTATAAATATAAAATTCAAACATAGAAGTCATTAAAAATTTCTATGGGTCTTAAACAAACGGTTAATATAAAAAAAATAATGTTTAATTAATAGAGTGCAGATGCACCTCTTTACTTTACAACAATAACAGTCAAACACACAATTTGATCCTTTGACGTATTTGATGCTTCCTGACTGACTCAATGTTTTCATGATATTAGTAACCCAACCACCTCATAAATAGGCCTACCTGTAGGAGTATTACTAATCGGTATAACAGCAGTAAAGGCTCACAAAGTGAAATACAAGTGTGAACAGTACTACAGTGGAATAGCCTGGGGGGAAAGGGGCCCAAATGCCCCCGTAACCCATGATGTCAAGTAGAACTTTTATTAAACCGAAAATATAAATGTCCGTGCCTTCACCAAAGCGCCCTTAAGATTAAAGTGCCCCTCCCAGATTGAATCTCCCTTGCTACGTCACTGCATTATAAAGAGCTTGAGTAAAGCTTTCTGATAAGTCAACATTATAAACAAGGTGACAATGTTACTATGGCAATGCGTGGGCAGTGTAGTACTAGAATAATGCTTCCTTACTTTGGACTGTTTATCGGGATTTTAGAATTTGCACCCTTTTTGGACCTTCTTTATGCTCGCCGGCTTGCTTTTGTCTCAATAGTGCTCGATGTTGTCATTGATGACTGTAGCACTCTAATTATTGTTATGTTATGTTCAATGAATATTTTAAAATAACTACATATCCTAACCTATAAATCATTCTCATAAATTCATTACAATCAAAATGAGAAATAATAACAGTACAGAGTCATTTCTGTAAAAATTTATCCTTTCACCGGAAAATCAGTCAAGATATTATATTAATAAATTCAACCTACTAATTTGACCACGGTTACTGCACATCAATGTTAATTTCGTTTCAATACAAGTGTCGTCCGCTACAGCAGAATTTTGATGTAGGGTTTGATAATTAATATAATTAACAAATATAAATAATTACGGATTAAAACAAGCAGAAAACTCATTATTTATAATTATACTATTGTTCAATCATATTAACTCTGTAGAATTAATCAATTACTGACAGTAATACTAAATGAACTTTAGTCATATTATTTACTAGAAATCAAAGTTATTTATATTCATAATTGTGCAGACATTGTGGGGTTTATATTATTCTATTGAGCTACCGAATAATCCCATTTAAGTATCAAAACAGTGATTACAGAAAAAAATTAACAGTAAACACTAGAAAATTATGCAACCCACATTCACAATGTATTAGAATAATTGGTTTGTCTAAATGGTATTTGCTAAGGCAGTGACTGAAAATGACAATTTTCTATATAACATAATATTTTTTCTACAGTATATTGCTGAACCACATACAGTCAGCACATAGTGATAAAGCTGAAAGAAGCTTTGTCTATAGTGAAAAATGCACCACAAAACTTATTCAAATAATTTCTCAGACAATGTTTTGCAATGCAGAATCAGAAACATGTTACACACAGCTAAATATTTTTAAAACAAAATGAAAAATAATGAAAACTCACGGGGATATCACAGCACAATCACTGTGTAAATCACTGGGAAATTCACTACGTACTGGATAAATCAAAGGGATTATGAATTTAAACCCAGGTAAGAAGCTATCCATATAAACACAAAATTCCCACAATACTTTTACCTGGGAATAATTTTATGTGCATTTGCATAATTTATATTAATGTATGTGCGATATTATTGTATTTTACTTTATATACTTTTTGTATGCAACAATAGACAATTAAAAATAATGAAAACAAAGTCACAGGGAAATTCAAGGGAAATCATGGGGAAAATCATAAGGATTATGGATTTAGACTCAGTTGAAAACCCTTCCATATTTATAAACACAATTAATACAAGGAAAATTAACAAACTGAAAGATGAGAATGAAGATAAAGACATTCCCCAGGTTAATCAGGTATACATACTAGGAGCCAATTGGCAATGAGTACTCTAAGGATACTGCATGTCATAACGAGACTGATAAAGTAAACAGTAGTAGAATAAAGGTAAATTCCGACTCACAGATAAATAAAAACTATAACACCAGATTTTAAGAAATATTACTACCATTGAAATTATAACATCAGATTTTAAGATAATATTACTACTGAACTAAACTACAGGAGAGACGGTAATAAAGAGCAGTGAAAGAAATCTCTGCAATTAAAATAATTAATATATTTATAAATATAATAATACAATAATTAATATAACTAGCATAAATCTTAATATTTAAATAAGAACAAACGAGAATATTAATTAAAGAGTTAAGCTAGATAACAAACGTCTGGTACAAACAAGTTTGCAAATCAAATATGTTAGTTTTTAGTCATTATTTTATTTCATTTATTACATATGAATCTGTATTGAAGAAACATATAGAAAAATTGCAAGGTAACTATATAGTTCACCATAAATTATTTAATGAATAAATATATATATATATATATCTGTAAATAAGTTATACATATGAATTACCCCTGTAGGCAATTATAAATTACTCCTGTAATTTATACTAAAAGTAACAAATTGATAATAATTAAAGCATAAATAATAATTCAAACTAGCAGTTTAGTAGGAGGCTTAAGCTGCAGCTCAAAATAGTATAATTTTCTTATAGAATGAGATCAAGCGAAGCTACCAATACGGCAAACTATTTGCTCTCGAGGAATTCCGACTGACGCCAGCCAGAGCGTAGACATTGTCCAGACCTTCCAGAGCTCTGAGATCAGCCTCCAATGCAGCCTTCCTCCTTGCTTCCCTGTCCATCTTCTTCTGGATCAGCTCAAAGTTCTGCCCATCATTATTGTCCCAATGCTCAATTCCTTCACAGGCACAGCACACGGAAAACTGAATTTTAGCCGCCGCGGGGAGAATGTTCGGTAATTCAATTTCAAATGAGAATATGTCACAATTGGGGTAAGCTAAAGTAGGATCTGGAACGGGAGTTGCTGTATAATCAGAAGTGGATTTCCATTCGTCGAACGTCAGATGAATTTTGACCAGTTTATCAACGGATTTATTTCTCACCTGAACGCGACCAGCAATTGAGCTAGGTTTAACGTCAATGCTTTCTAGGGTAACGTAGCTGCTTTCAAGTTTAGCAGTAAATTCTGCACTGTCAATCGCTGGTAGAGTAAAATTTGGCACAAAGTTATATTTTGATTTCCACGGAGCTTTTGCAGGTGACTTTAGATTTGAGGGAACAGACTTCGGTGATGAGGAAATCGCGGGATAATCAGCGAGTGACTCAGTAATTGACACTTTCTCAAGAAGGTCAAAAATTATTTTTTCTGGCAGCACTGGTGGAGTATCAGGCGATTCGGTAAGTATTCTTATCTCAGAGAGATTCAAACCACAATCGTCGGCGAAGCTTACCTTCTTCTTACTGTTCTTTTCTTGAGATGATTCGACAGTCATACAATAACAGAGTTTTACAATATTCTCCGGCTGTTCAGAAGGACTGCAAGCATAGAATGACTCCCAGGATCGGATTCTTTCCCAGTCTTCTTCCTTGCTCCACGCAGGTTTATCTCCGTCATCATTATAATAACTGTCTGAGCTCTCGTCGTATAAGACTGAAGAGGAATTTCCATTGTAGCAGTTAGCGTACAAGGAAAAATTACTGCCTATAGATGAATCATCGTCGAAAGAATCGTTGCTCGATGAATTATAGTCAGCTGAATTATTATAGGATGTAACGTTGTAGGATTGAGGCGAGAAATCCAGATAGTCAGATATGTACAGATTTCTTGTCGACTCGAATTTCTTTAGTTCAAAGTCAGTTGAGTTGCTTGCAAGGATATACTTGTCAAAGCCCAGCGAAACGCCGCAGTGCTTCGACAGCGGCAGCTTAGAAGATTGGTTTGATATGAGATTCTCTGATGACAGAGAGGAAGATGGTATTTGAGAACCAGGAAAAGGAATCGTAGTGACTAAATCCAACATTTTTGCAGTTATCAATCAGTTTTTGAATTAAATATTATGATTCAGGTTACCAGTCACTGACACTAGGTTTTATCGTTTAATTTTAGCTAATTATTTACAATAAGAAGTTTAATCTTAAATGGAGAATCAAAGCAGTTAGCTGAAAATATTAAGTATCAACATTAAATTTAAATTTCTTAATTAGAACAATTAGCTGCTGAGATTTTAAATATGCTGTAAATGCTAACTAGAGACAATGTAAGGTTAAGGGCTCTTCTGATAGAATAACAACATTTTTCATATCATAAACAATCTTTCTGTCCATATTTATGAGTGAACATTATAATTTTTGCATATTCGGAAGCAGAAAAATCATCTAGGTTAGAGGAAATTAATTTGTCACAATAATAATAATAATAAAGGCTAAACGTCCATTTTCTCATCCAAGGATGATATCAGGGACATCCCCACATAATGCAGAAGCTTTCTGATGTAAAGGCTCTTAGGAAGGCATCAAAAAGGAATTTAATAAGAAAAGAGTATAAATGACCAATGCATTGACTATGGATATGCTAAATGTTTTTATAAAATGTAGAAAGAGATATTGAGGAATTTAACTACCTAATGCATTACATTAAATAGGTAATAATTTAAGAGAAAGATCGAGACTGCTTAACATGTATATACATGTCCATCATCAGCATCATTGACAGAATTAAATCAGAACAGGCACAAATAGCCTTTAATTAATTATAACTTTATTACTTACTAATGACTACCAATAGTAATTCAGCAATGAATTATTAGTTAAATTATACACGCTTAATTAATTTCATTTCAATCTCCAAGCTGGCATTTAGTAAAAGCATAATTAATATTTATATTTTAAGATAAAACTTCATTACATAAGCAGAAATACAGCGCATAGCTGACTGTAACAAAATAGTGATAAGTAATTAATTATTCAATCAATTAATTAGTGAAGTGAGTAATTAGTTAATTATTCACTTTCAAACATGTTTTGATCACTTGCAAGTGCACACCCTTGTTTTTATAGGCTGACTTGCCGGATGATGAAGTTTCTATTTGGCATATGGCATTTAACACGAGATATATCTTCGCGCATATTATATGTAATCTACCATATCAAATATTGTCTGTCGACGCTGTCGAGGTCATTAAGTTCGCACGGTAATGTCACCAGGACTTTTAAAAATCAGGAAAATGATTTGCTAACAAAATATCGCTTGTCCGAAGTTTTATTAAATCTGCGCCAACTGCTTTAAATTGAGACTTAGTTAATTAATTTAGTTAATTCTTAGTATATTATATTCTATGTGTACTATAATCTTAAAATAAATAGTAATTGTTTATTCTATGATTAATAGTAGTTGAAAGTTTAGTCAATTATTCTTTTAAAAATCCTATCAATTATGGAATCGAACTATAGTTAAAAACAGCTGCAGTAGTTCAATAAATTGCCTTGGCGGGATTAGCGCACTCGGTTAAGCTGCGTGTCAGTTGAACGAAGTTAAGCTCCCTCGCGCCGGTTAGTACTTTGTGGGCGACCACCTTGGAAGACCGAGTGTTGACAGCTTTGAAAGAAAAAATCCCGAGGGTGTTGGAAGATTATTCATAAATCCGCGCCGGCTGCAATTGATGCGCCAACATAAGGCAACGATTTCTAAGAACCAAAGAGAGAGAAGCAGACAGAAAGAGATAGATAGGCTGAGAGAGAGAGAGAGAGACAGTCAGAGAGAGAGAGAGGGGGGGGGGGGGAGAGAGCTAGAGAGGGTAGAATAACGTCAATAATAAATTATTTTTGCAGCAGGTTCCTACAAATTGAATTAAATTGTCTACAAATAATTTGAAAGTACATTTTTATCATTGAAGCAAAGTAGGCTCCGTAGTTTCATACTTAATTAGGATTTCCGGTATTAAATTAGTAAGTTTATATGAACAAATTACAGGAGGTAGATCGAGCGACTTGATGTCTTCGAAAAGCTTAGGAGTTTGCAGCAATTTCTGATTTTCATATAATTGCTGGCCAAGCGTTCATGTAGAATAGCGTGATAGTTTAATATTGAAACTTTACACTATCGCCAAATCCATCTGAAGGTAATGATCAATTATAGAATGACACTCCTGATATTTAATTCGATAAATTATGAGGGCGAAAGTAAAACAATACACATTAATAAAGAATAACCTTTGAAGTCCGTTTCGGCACGTTGAATGATGTGAGGGGCTTCAACTTCAATTGATAATAAAACTGAAGGGCGCATAGCTTTTGGGTAATTTTCTTTAGATATTTTCTCAGACCCTACACGATTCGGCAGATTGTAGGCATGGCATATAAACTCAGCCAGAAGGTTTAATAGCGTTGCGAAATGATTGAACCGTAAGCCGAACGTGATAAGAAAGGGTCGACAAAGCAGCAACCAGTGGGGAAAGCAATGACAAATGACCGCTTAATTCACACAGCAGTTTTGCTAAAAATGACCTCACGTTGATAGCTGTCAGGAACCCATATATTCCATATATGGATCCCTGTTTCCGTCTGTGTTCCTGGCTATATTTGAGAGCATGTGAACTAATATAAAGCCCCCGTCTATAGATCCTATTACAACAAAGGACAGGGTAATGTCTGAGGTCTGGGTCTACGTCTGTGACCATCAAGTCAGTGAGTTTCGGAAGTCGAAGAGGAGAGTTGCTTTGAGAAGTTGAATTTGAATTAAGATATTAAATTGAGTTACATGGTATTCAAAAGGATGTGAAATAGTAGCAATTAGTGAAATGAAGATATCGATAGGCCCTACTATTATAATTTTTATTATTTAAATTAATAATATATTTTTCTTTATACCGTCGTGTGCATGTTTAAGACTAGCTGTATTGATGTTTTTTATTCTGAGATGTTAGAATGTAGCCTACTGTATTAAATGTATACTTAATAGTTAACGAAAATGAGTTCCATGTGTCATATTCAAATATTCACGTAAATGGACCTTTTAATCGAGGCTGCAATATAATTTAGAAATGGAATTCCCCACAATAGCTTTAAAGGATGGAAGGTGGAATCGACTTAACATTAACTTGAGCTTTTCACGAGAGATTACGAGACATCATGAATATGACCATAGAATAAAGAATTACAAGAATAATTCTATATCTTTGAAGAGGACATAAATTCTCCATATAAATACGATGGAACCCAGTATTGAATTCTATTATAATAATCACTTCAAATATTAACGGTTGAGCTTTACACATAAGTGATCCTGTTATTGCCTGTTTGTAGACCAACAGTAGGGCTAGGGAGGCGTGTGACAATAGATCTTTTCGGTAATAGCTATAAATAGAACATCGTGGACACCAAATATAAACAGTGGACTAGAAAAAGTAAACACTGCATAGAATACTATTAAAAGTAAACGCGTATTATGGTGAAATGATCAACTATGTTGATATCTATCACTTTTTAATACCACATATTTAAACCGTTAGGCAATTTATTCCATTTTCCGTGTAACCAGTCCAGTGAATGTCCGAGATGTTACTCGTGGCTGGGATTCGAACCCACGAGGATTCAATTCACCTCAGGATCTGTCATTTAAAACTTCATGACGTTACCCATACGCTATTAAGACATTCTATATTATAGTATTGAAATGTACTAGTTCCTCATAAAATTTCTAATACAAGTTTTCGTAAGAAATGTTATTTACTTTACAACCTACTGCGTATATTAATTAAAGAATAACTTAACACTTATAGTTTAACTCTTTCACCCATTATAACGGTAGGCATGCATTATAACGAAGTTATAATATAGACCCAGTACAATTACATGTAAATTTATTTATCAGATGTCAACATAAACAAACCAGTGTTACCATACAACACAATATGTTTTCAATTACCGAACTGATCTATAGAGAGGTTTCATGAACACGTCATTTTTTGTTTACATTACAAAGCCGCCATTTTGATGCAGATAACTCTATATGATACACGGCTATATATGTATCTTTAAGCAGTTTTTCATCTTAATTTGGTATAAAATTGTGTCTGGCATATGGACATGGGCTCTTTCTTACAGGTTAATGAACTGGTAATGGATATGATGGTTCTTGAAAGCTTTGTTACATGTAATTTCAGCATTTCTACCATTTCTGCCAATTAGTGCATGTGACAGGCTAATTGGCAGAAATGGCAGAAATGTGGACTCCATGAGTAGAATTAAGGAAAAGGGAACAAAAATCTGTCCGCACGATGTACGTGTTTGCTTTATTTTGTACTTATGTATTTAATTAGCAATCGAAATATAAGATAGGCCTATTGTTGGCAAGCTTTAATCGTTTGATGAAATTAGTAATTGCAAAACTTCTGCCATTTCTGCCATTTCCGTAATGCAAATTAAGGTCAAATTTCTCAAAACAGAGTCAAATTATTGGAATATACGTAGATCTGTACACAAAAAATATTGAAAGTTTTGGCCTTTTGCACTAGCCTATAGTTTAAGACTTAAGGTTTGTATTTGAATCCTTTACAGTCTTTGTGTATTGAAGCATTAAACTACGACTAGACTAGTGTTGCAGGTCCTCAAGACTTACTGAATGAGTATAATTAATTTAAGTCTTCAACTATAGAATTCAGCTACATAACGAATCTACAAAGTACGGCGTACCGGTAAGATCGGAGCTCATATATTTCATACGTAAGTGCATATAACTTCATGAGGCACATAGGTACACTGTCTGTGCATATTACTAATAAATCGCGTGCATTTTTACAAATTACAATATACGTACATGGAATTTTTTTTTATATGCTTATATATCTATACATAAGTAGGCCTAATGCTAAAAATCAACAAACGTAATCCAATATGGATGCCAATGCCGGCAGGTGTCTAAAAGTGGGCGCGGCTAACAGCTGTGAAAGTCATCTATTAGCAATGCTTGGTCTGACCACTGGGCGTAAATCAATTGTTACAAATATCTGATATATGCTACGAAACACTCTAATAGTATACAACTAATAGTATAATTAAAAGTAAACACCCGGAACGAGCATTTAATTGTAAGATGTTTGACTACTATCTGATTATAGGTTGGATTTATTCAATCCAAAGAAAAGATCTAAAAAGATAAAAAAGATAAGAAAAGAAGCAAATTAACTTGTGCATCTTGATAAAGAAATATGGCGGACTTTGTTGTTGTTTATATCTGATGATGTTTTGCCGGAAAAACTGAAAAATGTTAAGCACTAATCCTAATAACCAGCTCGCGGCTGACGTGGTGGACAGATTGAAGAAGCAGGGATTGTTTGACCAATTTCGGAAAGAGTGTCTGGCAGATATAGAAACTACGGTTGGAATATCAGTTTTACATTTATTCATTTTACTTAACTACTTTGGCTTTGAACTTTCTTTATGTTTTAATTATTTCTTATGCGGTTAATTAATCATATTTATTTGGATTATGATAGTAAGTTATGTATACACCCGTTTTGTGTCCGGGTTGCTGAAGAATAGACCAACCGTGGACTGCACGTGTCGTTAAAGGCGACAAAGCGCTAAATTCCAAACCAACATCAGAAAGGGCATTATGTTGGTAAGCTCCTAAGCTCCAGAAATTGCTAAAAATGATTTAAAAACAAATGGAAAACTTTTTCCCGACCCTAGTTAAACTGGTATTCAAGGGAAGATGATAATGACCTCGTATATTTAAACTCTATACTTGAATGACTTGAGAATTTTCACATTGCTTTTTATAGAGGTTTTACTAGTATGGCAACAATAAAGGTATTGTACATACATTTATTTGTATATATTTAAATTGATAAAATGTTATCTGTTTGATCTGCTGCTTTCAGCCTGCCTATCAGAATTTGATGAGTAGAGTTCAGGTAAATGTAGAGCGGTATCTGTCGACTCAGAAGTGGAGACCTGATTTGAACAAGAATCAGCTGCGAGAGAGTCTTAGGCGACACATGACAGAGTAAGCCAAATGCTTGTTCTCATTGAACGGATGCGATAATGAAACGCATTGATTAATTACGTGGGGTAGTTTTCAAAATATTTTATTTCCCAATACTATCAATTTTAGTTAGGAGTTTTGAAATGTAATCAAAATTTGTTTCCTTTAATGTAATCTAATTTTCGGTATCTGGTTTATGATTCCTATTCTTATTTAATAGTTTGCTATCATGCCCGATAATGAGCAATGCTATGATAATTTATTAGAGTATTGCTATGATTGAGTCAACTCGCACTGTAAAGGCTTATATATTAAGTTATTAACTACCCAACTTAGTATGTTGCTTTTTTTCGATAACTGAAAATTATCAAGGAGAAAATTCAAGACTTATTTATTTTCTCCTGCCTACCGATGCTTAACGCAGACACTGGCAGAATTTTTTAATTCATAATTGATACGAACTGTTAGTTGATTAGTTGAAATTAGATTAAAATTGAAATTGAAATAGGAAATTAATAAGTAAAATTTGAATTGATATGATTGACTAGTTAAATTGATTTCGCAGGACTGCCTATGTTTAATGCAGATACTTACAGAATTTGTTAAATTAATTACAGAATTAAATTAAATTAATTAGATTATATTAAATTGTACTTGATTAATTACTGCAGCTTATCAATGCTGAACGTGGGTATAGTCAGAGTAGTGGATCAGGTTATATATCCAAAGATAAGCGACTTCAAGCCTCAGGTTGACAAGATTGTCTGTGAATATCTCGGCATTGACTACGATCAATGGAGTACCAGGCAAAGTAAGATTATATATGTTGATACTTGGTATATAGCGTTCATTTTAGCATAATATTATATTGTTGGAAATATAAGTAAATAAATTATTCAGAGAGTTAATGCAAATTTATTTTATATACAAAATGCATATATACAAAATAATATACTAAATACAATTGACTAAATCCTCTTTCCTTGTATTTCTTATTTAACATCTGTGGAGAAGTGCTTAATTTTCATTGCTCATTTTTTTATTTTATTTACTTTTTACTCATGGAACATTTGCATTTTGATGAATTTATATAATAAAATAATAGTTAATTAGTAGCTGACCCTTGTTAAACTGGAATTCGGAGGAAGATGATGATAAGTAGTCAAGTCAAGACTACTTTGAACATTTGCAGAGACATAATCGTCATCATCATCCTCCTCCCATGAATCCCAGTTAACTAGGGTCGGGATAATAATAATAATAATAAAGGTTTAACGTCCGTTTCTTCATACAACTATGATGTCAGGGACGTAATAGACTGTCTAAAATCCTCTCTGTCCTACACCACACACCAGCAGAGACATACATACGGATATTTTAATGGGAGAGAATAATAATCAAACTTGCTTAGAGCATATTCAAATACATAGTAATAAAAATGTATACTTAGTAATAAAAATACTTGATTTATTTTATTCGCTCTTTATTAAATACTTATTTTAAATTATTTATAGTATTTAATTATTTATTCGTATTTTTCAGCGGGGCCGAGGACGAAGAGAGTTTACACGGGGGGGAGGGGGGTTCCGAGCCTCATGGATCTAGACTTGGGCCCTCGGGGGAAGGACGGGGGTCCACGAGGCCCTGCGGGTGGCCGAGGCTCAAATTCTACTGCTGGCTATCCCCCTGGTGGTCCTCTTGTAGATGGCCCTCACGGCGGTCCCCGATTTGATGGTCCCCCTGGTCCCATCATGTGTGGTCCTGTTGGTCCCATGGATGGTCCAGTTGTTGGTCCTTACGGTGGTCCTCCCGGTGATTTTCTAAGACCAAGCGCCCCGTGTCATATAGGACCACCAGTGGTGGAGGGGGGGCTTCACCCCCCACCCCCTCCTCCCCTCCCTGCTGATGGAACATTCATGCCCCCTGGAGATTCTAATTTTAATCAATTTCCACCAATGGCTGGGGGTTCCTTTATGCCGCCTTTACCCCCACATTCTTCAAACTACCCCCCTGGGCCCTATTATCCCCCCGGGGTACCCTACCCCTCCCAGCCTTCTATGCTTTACCCTCCGCTGCCTCCGGGAAATCCCACTCTAGAGGGATTTCCCCCGGGATTTATGCCTCCCCTGCCTGAATCAGGTAATCCTACTGAGCCTGAAGCTGATAGAAAGAAGAAGAAAAAAGCAGCAGAGCCGTTAACGGTTGAATCGTTGCTTAATGTGCCTCTACCGAAGTCTGCTCCGCCGTCGGGTAAATCTAAGAAATATGAATTGGGGGCTAACACAGAGACTAGTAGGCCATCTGGTGGTGAGGTGGGTGAAAGAAAGAGTGAAGCCGCTGTAAGCAACGATATCTCTGTGAAATCATCAGAACCGTCAGCGCGTGACGGAAAGGCTTCTAGCCGAAAAGGTGAAGACGTAAAGTCTAAGGAACTCCTACAATCTGACGACGGTGATGCGGTAGCGTCGGCTTCCACTAAGGAGTATCACTTTGCGTGGGACAACGTCGACGTAGACGATCTTTCGATTAGCTCTGTGCACACGTCTGATCTGTCGGAGTTTGATGAGGACAGCGATGTAGAAGACAACGACGCTACGACGTCGTCGTTAGCTGAAGAAGTTAAAGAAGCAAGCGACGACACGGAACGGAAAGATATACCCGATGATGCATCGTCAACGCTGGCTTCAAAGCAGGCAATTGAGAAGAAATCAAAAGAAGATAAAACAATAGCAAAAGTTTCTAAAGGTATGCCATTTTTTATTGTAGTCTATTTAAGAACATTGATTAAGTCTTATATTTCTGTAGTATATAATCATAAATGATTTCACTGGGTCTTAATCCTGTTTTGGGCATGACGTACTCATTACATGTGCTACTTACTATAAATTGTACGTTAATGCTCAATTTTTCGCTCTAAATTTTCTGTTATAAAGTCCATTAGTTTGATTTATTCTTATCCTAATGTTCTCATTTGTTACGTGCTCTTTGTAACTGATTCTTAGTATTCTCATTAACCGTTTGTGTAAACAAACGGTTAATGAGAATACTAGTAAGGAGTTAATACTAATAATATTAATATTAATATTAGTAACGGTTAAGGAGAATACAGATGGAATTCAATTTGTTTTCAACCTTTTTATGTAGACGTGGCTTTGCAGGAAGAGTCGGTGAGTGAGGTCAAGGTGAAGGTCAGTAGAAGCAGACAGATGGCTGAAGAGAAGGATGAGGAAACGGGGGAAGAGCGGAAAGCCAGACTGGTTTTTACTAGCGCTTCTCGTTCTCTTTGATGGCCTATTGCTTCTGTCTCTGCTTAATTTATTTGATTGATGCTATTTTTTATTTTCCTTTCTATTCATTTTGTCTAATTTCGTGTACCTGTTTTCATTTTGTGTGGTATGTGTTGTGTTTCGATCTATTAAACATATCTCTCTCTCTTGTACTTATTTTGTCCCTGCAGACATTTCTCTTTTTAGTAAGTTAACTAGATAGTAATTTATTTTGTGCTGGCATATAGTATAGTATTTAGGATTCTATGTTGAAAATAATTGAAGAATAATATTAAAAATACCTTAACTATTGATTACCTGACCCTAGCTAAATGGGGATTCATGTGAAGATGATGATGATGATGATGTGATGAAGATGATGATGATGATGATAAAGAATGCGTTAACTAGTGGTGATAGGTGATAGCGACACCATCTGTTGATGAAACTGTAGATCTTAATTGTTGATGAAACTGTAGCTTGAGGAAAATATAACTTTTGAGGTGTTTCTGCTGTTCGTGCTCTGTTGCCTCTTAAGATACTCGCAGTTCTCGGTGTTCCAGACATGACACGAGGATCCCGGCAACTGTACAAATTCATCTTAAATTGGTTTACCCTTGAGTGTAACCGGTAAACATTTAATTCCGCTTCTTCTTTGGTGAAACAAAAGCAAATACTTTGATGAACTTAGCACCAAACACTTCCTGAAACAAAATCAGAGCCGTTTCTGCTTGTACCATCGGAATATTCTACTGAATAAACTCTTCTCAAGGACTTGCTTTTCACATCATAGATAGGTTTTCACGTTGGTCAACTTGTCATACATGAATGGCTTTTTTAAAGTATTTTATATTGTCTATTACATCTTTTTATGGAATAATGTAAGTGTAAAACTAAATTGATTAATGTTTTAGAGTTGATTAATGTTCTTGGATTGGATTAATGTTTTAGACGCGAGAGAAGGAGGAGCGATGTACTCGCAGACAGATGCGCCGAGCGGAGATTGAGTCGAAGAGAAAAGAAAAAGATGAAGTGAGGAAGACTCGCAGCGGAAAGAAGCTTGATAAAGAAGAAGAAAGTTTGTAGTCGTTTTTCTTAATTTCTCCCGCATTCATTTTTTCTTTTACTTTTTAGTATTTATTGCTCGCTCTTCTTCATTTCCCATGCATTGACTTTATTTAGACGCCGTGCTTTAGGCTCAGGTCGCATATTTCTACCGATACGGTCTGCTGTCTCGCTCACAAATGAGCATCAGATAACTACTGACTGGAGTAGCGATGTCGGTAAGATACTTGACTGCGGATCAGTATGTGCGGGGGTTCAAATCCTGGGCTTGCCCGTCACTGACATCGTTTTCGAGTGAGGCGACTGACGTTAACCCTAGCTTTACCAACTTTTAGCTTTTAAGATGGATTAAAGATAGGTATGGGAAATAAACATAATTTTTTAAAACAATATAATAAAGACTTAAGTATAAAGACTTAAGTGTATTAGATATCAAATTTAATATTGCAGATGGTGTCAAAGGTATACCATTAACATCAAATGTAATAACAGGGCAAGTAGTTTCAAAGTGAACAAGTATGTGGGGTAGTTTTTCATTGCCTTACTATGTATGCATATAGCTTAGGTCTCTTGTTTTCACAGTAGCTCACTGTTATGCACATATTTGCTTTTTGTTTGCATTTAGTTGTGTTTCAAATCGTAAATATTGAATGATTTTTGGATCATTTCAATTTAGTAAATTTTATACTAATTTATAATTTAATTTATAATTTAATTTATAATTTAATTTCTATAATATAATATATATATATATATATATATATATATATATATATATATATATATATAAAACATAATATAACTTAATTTATATAATATAATATGTATATATATATATAAATAAATATATATATATATATATGTATATATAATTGTATCTCTTTCTCAGTGCACAGCCTACTGGCAGGTCCATGGTATATAACGCCTACACTCTTCTCTGTCTTCCGCCTTCCTCATATGTCCACATATGAGTGGGTCTTTAAATCATCTAACATACCTAATCTTGGCCTGCCCCTGCATCTTTTTCCTTCCAATCTACCTTCTATGACCTCTTTTAATAGACCTTCCCCCTTAGAATGTGTCCTATCCAACTCTTCTTCCTATTTCTTAATATTATTTATCAACTTAATATAATTTATCAACTGTCTATCTGTGCTAACTCTCTCTAGAACTTTCTCATTTGTAGCCTTTCGAGTCCAACTAATCCTCTCCAATCTTCACCAAATCCACATTTCCAATGCCTCCAGTTTCCTAATATCTTCCTTCCTTAAGGTCCATGTTTCACATCCATACAATAGCGTGGTCCAAACCAAAGTTTTCACTATCTTTATCTTTGTATTTTTCTTCAGACTTTTTGTCAATAGTTCTTTTCTACTACCAAAGGCCGCTTTTGCTTGTGCAATCCTACTGCATATTTCAGTCTCACATTTCCCGTCATTGGTTATAGTATGACCCAAATATTTGAATATACTCCTTATCTGTTCCAATTTCAAACCATTTATTGTGATATTAACTTCACCTTTATTGTTGGACACTCTCATAACCTTGGTCTTTTTTATATTAATCTTCATGCCATATCTCAATGCCGTATCATTCAGCCTATCCATTATCTTCTGCAGTCCAATCTCGCTGCCCGTTACCATTCCTTGGTCATCTGCAAAACGTATATCTTGTAACAATTTCCCTCCTACTTTTATTCCTTCTTCCATGTCTTCCTCCATCAATGCCTCAGCGTAAATGTTAAACAGCAGCGGCGGAATGCTGTAACCTTGTCTTACTCCACGTCCTATTTCACCTTCTTCTGAGTATTCTTGTTGGATTTTGATTACTGCTCTTTGATTCATGTACAAGTTCAAAATTAGTCTTCTATCTCCCCAGTCAATTCCTATTCTTTTTAAGATATTCTTCATCGTTATCCAATCAATCCTGTCAAAGGCCTTCTCGAAGTCTTCAAAGCATACAAAAATGTCATTTACATATTCTAAGCTTCTTTCGCAAAGAACCCGCATTACCCCTATTGCTTCTCTTGTTCTGCATCATTTCCTAAAACCAAATTGTGTCTCGCTCAGTATCATCTCTGCTTTAGACTGAATGTGATTATTTACTATCTTTAATAAGATCTAATATAATTAAATTATATCTAATATAATTTAAAATTATATTTAATATATATAAATTATATTATATTATTTATATATATATATATATATATATATATATATATATATGTATATATATGTATATATATGTATATATATATATTTATATAATATATATATAATATAATATAATATAATTTATAATATAATGTAATAAATAAATATATATATATGTATATAATATAATGTTATAAAGGTGGTAAAGCTAAGGTTAACGTCAGTTTCCTCACTCGAAAGCGATGTCAGTGACGGGCGAGTACAGGATTTGAACCCGAATCAACTGATCCGCGGTCGAGTATCTTACCGACTTCGCCACTAGCTCCAGTATATATATATATATATATATATATATATATATATATAATTGAATTTATATTTTATACATTGCAGAAATCAGCACTGCCAGTCCCAGCCTAAAATCTCCGGGTAGATCAACGCCTAAGAGAAAATCCTCTCAAGAAAATGCCTCAGCCAACCAAACCACAACCGAGAAGCCGGTCCAGACAAGACAGGCGGCGGCGAGCACCAAACAGCGACTGAAGGAAGAACTGATGGAAAAGAAGGTGGAGGAAAAGAAACGAGAGCTTCGTAGACAGCGCAACATCAATCCGAAATATCTGTCCGAAGATTTCACGTCGATGTTCACTCGCAAGACTCGTAGTTCCGGAAGTTTGGTCGAGTCGTTGAGCGAGAGAAAGAACGACGGAGAAATGGAGACGGTGGCCGAGGAAGAAACAATTCCCGAGGAAACAATCGCAGATGAAGAATGTGTAGTGGAGGAGGAGTTTGCGATAGATCAGGAAGTCGAAATTGAACAGTCAGGCTATCAGGAAATAGAAATCGATCAATCAGGTGATCAGGAATTTGAAATTGACCAATCAGGCGACGCCGATCAGAGCATAGATATCGACGACACTGGTGTGAATGTCGGAGAGATCTTCGTTGAGGGAGAAGTCTATCCGTATGAGACGCAGAACGAGGGTGGAGATTTTCCGGAGGGAGTGCTTGTGGAGGGGGGAGTGGAGGTGCAGTATATAGAACCTAGCGGGGGTCTATCGGCTGCTTTTGATGTCTCGGACCAGCAGTCGATCGAGATAGAGCAGTCTGCAGAGGTCGATAAGGTGGTCATATTGGAGCAGTCAGTGACGGAGTTTGATGCTAGTGATAACCCTGTTGAGTGTTCTTTACTAGATTCGAGCGCTGCTGTTGATGGAGCCAAGACGAAGGGTTTAGTCGATAGAGATAAAGATAGTGGAAATGTGAACGCTTTGAGTTCTGATTCGGCTGAGAGTCAAAGAAATGAGAGCGAGAGAGATTTGAACGAGTCAGTCGCTGTGGGTGAATCGGTTGTTAACGGCGTAGCATCGTGTGATGTTAGCAGTGGAAGCCGTGCGTCCTCTGCTCTAGAGACTGTTAACAACGTGACTGTTCATGAAGCCTCCGGTAGTGCTGATAAATTCACGGGCAGCGACAATGTGGGCCCAGCTGATGCTGTTGTAGGCCCAGCTGCTGCTGTTTTAGGCCCAGCTGATGCAGTTTTAGGCCCAGCTGCTGGAGAGGCAGGCCTAGAAGTGATAGGCCAAGCTTCTGAACAATTGGGCCTAGATGCTAAAGCAAGAGGCCTAGCTACTGAAGAACTGGGCCTAGATTCCGAGCATTGTGAGCTGGCAATTAGCCAAAGAGCTGTATCCACCGCTGTTGATCTGCTGAACCCAGCTGTTTGTGCTGTAGATCAACAGACTTCAGAATCAGGGCAAGCTGCTGTGGATAGGGACCAAGCAGCTGTGAATAGGGACCAAGCAGCTGTGGACACGGACCAAGCAACTATGGACATGGACCAAGCAGCTGTGGACATGGACCAAGCAGCTGTGGACATGGACCTAGGGACGGGTGATGAGGCAGAACCTGTGAACATCAGCAGTGAGTCAGAGTCCGACCAGAGATCCAAGTCGTCGAGATCTCGTCACAAGAGTCATCGCAAGCGAAGACATCGCTCGAGCAGCGACTCAACGTCGCCATCTGGTGGCCGATCAGGGAAGAGAGATGAGCGGAGGAAGAGAAAGCACAGGAAGCACAGGAGAGAGGAAGAGAGTGGGACAGAGAGGAGGAGAGAGAGGTCTAGGGCGGATAAATATCGTAAGAAGAGCGAGGGACATGATGCCAGATACTATGATAGGTTTGAATTCTCTTCTCTGCTGTTCAAGAAAGGTTTTAATCCGTTAATTGGTTTTGTTTGTTTGGAAGTTATTCGTCAGTCGTTGGTTTAACTGGGGTCGAGAAGTTGATTATTGATCAGGTATTCTAACAGATAATCTAACAGTTACTATGATGAGTATGCAATCAGTTAGTATAACATACATAGTATGTTAGGCAATCAATTGATTGTTCCATCCAAAAAATATTTAAAAAATTAAATCGATGGATTGATCGAGGTTGAAAGTGTGGTAGCGATAATTCCTAAAATTGAGTTTGTTAGATTTCTTAAAAATATCCAGGAAACTTTGTAGTAATCCTAGTAGGTAAGTACATTATGGATATCATCATCATCTTCCCTTGAATCTCAGTTTAACTAGGGTCGGGATACGAATTCTTCAAACAACCCGGACACAACATGTGGAAAATTTCTTTCCTAGCTTTACCACAAAATAGCATTACTGTAATAAAGCTAGTTCCATGCTATCTTTCCTAGCTCTATAACTACCACACAGTAGACTGTAATGAAGCTAGTTAATGTGTGAGCGAGTAATGTGTGAGCGAGTAACGACTGAATCCTATCCTAACAGATCAGCCTATGGAGGACATTCAGCCCACCCTGAGGAGTTCTACTCGACTAGCGACAGAAGTCTACACAAGTCTCGCAGCTCCTCGTCTGTACGGTATGGTTACAGCAGATATCAGCGTCGCTAACTGTTAGCATGTTACATAGGCGTTATACGTAGCTGTTCACTAACTGTTAGCAAGTTACATAGGTGTTATACTTAGCTGTTCACTAACTGTTAGCAAGTTACATAGGCGTTATACCTAGCTGTTCACTAACTGTTAGCGAGTTGCATAGGCGTTATACCTAGCTGTTCACTAACTGTTAGTAAGTTATATAGGCGTTATACTTAGCTGTGCACTAACTGTTGTATGTCGAGGATGTATTTATTCACCGTAGACGGTGTACGTGTATATCTCTAGCTGTTATATTAATTTGCTTAATTTAATCTTTATGATGTACATTACTGCTTTTGAGATTTATTTGCTGTATATTGCTTTGTTTGCGGCAACTAAATGAAGCGATTGTATCGAGCGGTGCCGTTAGTCAATCTCTCTACTGTTAACATCTGAACCGTTGAGAAATCTAAATCTGTAATAAGAATCTTTACTGTCCTGTGCTGATATCTGAAACCTTTAAGTTAAAATTCACTAGCAGCATCAGCAACTAGAACATATCGTGTAGACTATTGCTATCCATGACAACATTTATTTCGATGAATCAGTTGAGATCTAATTCAACCAGTGCTCTGAACTATTCTAATAATAATAATAATAATAATAATAATAATAATAATAATAAAGGTTTAACGTCCGTTTCCTCATACAAGGATGATGTCAGGGACGTATTCTGTTGTTATGTAGCGTATAGTTAATTAGTTCTGCATAGAACGTCTCCAACACTAGTCCTAATATGTATTTACACGCCATCAGAAAAACTAACTCGTTTTCCTTTGTTCTATCGCTTTAAAAATTAGTCGTCTCCGGCTGGAGCCAGTAGCGATGTCGGTAAGATTCGACCGCGGATCAGTACGTGTGGGGTTCAAGGCCTGGGCTAGCCCGTCACTGACATCGCTGTTTTAGTGAGGAAACTGACGTTAATAGTAGCTTTTACCAGTTTTTTTAGCTTTAACTTATTCTTTGGCCAGCATCAGGTCGCTTTAATTTTCGTTGGAATATCAATTTTGCGTTTTGTCTATGCCCAATTTAATTTCTATGGGTCGCTAATTGTATATTGCGCTTCGTGTTGTTGTAGACTTTTTTGTCGTTATTTTATTTGTGTACTAGTGAATAGTGTAATTCCCTTTTTCTGATGCTCATTAAAGGCTTATACTAAATAGCCTAAAATTGTTCTATTAACTATTCAGCTGGTTTACTTTTCGTGTTTCGTTGTACTTGGTTTTTCTTCTTGTTCTTTTTGTTAAATTTTCATGAAAGATGTTGGAGGAAAATTTGATGAATTGAAAGAAAGTGAAATCTGTCCAGAGAGGACGATAAACTACTCAATAGAAAGTTGAAAATTTTGAAAGAATAGAGGCTGATGAAAAGGCTTAAAAGCTAATGTTAACGTCAGTTTCCTCACTCAAAAGCGATGTCAGTGACGGGTGAGCCCATGATTTGAACCCCGCACATACTGATCTGCGGTCGAATATCTTACCGACATCACCACTGGCTCCAGCCAAGTGAATTGTGAATCGTGTTCCTAGAGCCAGCTGTTTAACAGTCATGCAGGGGACTAGATTTTACTTTGTGCCTTATTTTATGAATTATCTTCCATGAAGTTATTTACCGATTGGCTGCAAAGTGGCTTCTTAGTAGTTTTCTTTAGCATTCTGTTAGGCACGATGATACTTAGATGTTTCTAACTGCCAGCGATACAAGTAATTAATGTCAGTCGTTGTAAGCTGCTAATCGGTAATAAAGTAATTAATTTTCAATTTTTCATCATTTTTAACCCTTAGTGTAGTTGGTGTTTGGTATTTACCTGTTTATTAGCATCTGTTTGTTTTCTACTAGTTCTAACAGAAATTTTTTGCTGTTAGTGGATTCTCTGGTAAGCTTAGTATAGTAACTGTTGTTTACTAACAGCGAGTGTGTGTTGTAACGATATTTGTTTTGAGAAACTCTTTGGCTAAATTATTGAAGATGTAATTGTCATTAGTTTAATCCACAGTTTCGCTTGCTGCACGGACTTTGTGCATTAGAATTTATCGTCGTTATGTGAACCTTTCTCTTTAAGTTGTTCTTGTCACGTCTCAGTGTATCGTAGAATTTAGCGGTTGATTTTTTTATGTGTCAGTTGAAGTAAGCAAACAATTCATGAGATTCAATTGTGCATGATAGGCGTGTTTCATCATAATCATCATCATCATAATCGTCATCGAAACAGCTGATTCAGTGGTATCATTCGTACACTTTATGTAGTTGTCAACTTTGTTACTCGTTGCTTACATTAATTAATGCCATATCTAACTCTATATATATACTTTAATATTATTTATTAAATAAGTGCAATTTGTAATGTAATAAATTTCTAAATAAAATTGTAAAAAATATATTGATTTAATTCAAGTGGAGGTCCGAAGTCAAAATTAATTAAAAATATATGTTTTTTATATTGGTCTTTTTTGATACCCCCGCTCTGGTCACTGCTCAGAATTAAAGCCGTGGACATTTAGCTTTCTTCGCTTTGTTACGTTGCTTAATTGCTGTAGGATAGGCTACTCAATCAATCTGTCAACCCGTACAATGTCTTAACTGTGTGTACTAGTCAATCAATAATTTATTGTTTAACTTAATAGTGTGTCATAACAAATAATTTTAGTCAGTCGTGGCGTCGTTTCAATCAGTCAATCAGTTGTGTATCGATAGGGGCATTGCGTGAACTAATGTAGTATGATTAATCAATCAATCAATCTGTCTACGCGTACAATTGTCTTCAATGTGTTTATATTTACTAGGCAATCAATAATTTATTGTTTAACTTAATATTGTGTGATGATAATGGAAGGAAAGAGAGGCAGAGGCAGGCCGAGATTAGGTATGTTAGATGATTTAAAGAAGAGGAAAGCGGAAGACAGAGAAGGGTGAAGGCTTTATATGCCATGGACCTCCCAGTAGGCAGTGCACCAAGTGCACTAAGAGAGAGAGAGAAAGAGAGAGAGATAATTCTACTAAGTTTATCGAATACGGCTTTCTTGTGTTTTACAACTGACTGGTTTCTCTGTTAATATGTTCAAGCTTATATTCCTATACCCGTTATTCTTGCACGCTCACTTAAGAGCTACCAAATAACGAATGTCTCACACAGCACATCTTGTATCTGTATTAAACAGCCTTTAGTCATATCTTTAGATATTAACGTTAGAAATGTAATTCTCTGATTTGGTTTTCCACTGCTTTCTCAATTGGTTTTGTAAATATTTTGATTTATTCCTATTTTTTTGCTTCAATGCTTTTACGGCATTCAAGACAATCATTGTTGAGTTGTTCATTAGAATTTGTGCTGTAGGTTGTATCGTATCTGCTGCAATTTCTGAGTACTTACGAGGGGCAGTCATAAAGTTCGAGGACTACATTTATTACACAAAAACTGTTAATGCTATTTACAAAATTTAAGTTTGGCCTTCAAAATACATCCCTTGGGAATCGATACACTTCGTCCAGCGATCCTTCCAAGCCTCGAAGTAGTGCCATAGGCCATTCTTGGACAGCACCTTCAGCGCACCCGAAACAGCTGCGTTGACCTCATCGTCTGACTGAAACCGTTGACCACGGAGGTAATTTTTCAGGTCAGGAAATAGAGAATGGTCACAGGGAGCAAGGTCAGGTGAGTAGGCAGGGTGAGCAAGCAGTTCACAGCCGATTTCAGCGATGGTCTGCTGGCAAATCTGGGACCGGTGAGCTGGCGCATTATCGTGGTGCAAGATCCATCCATTTTCAATCAGTTTAGGGCGCTTCTCGTTCAATTTTACCATGAGTTTCCTTTTCAGTACTGTCGAGTAATAGTTTCCAGTTACTGTTTGTCCTTTCGGCAATCTGTGATCATAGATGATTCCCTGATAATCAAAGAAAATCAGGTGCATCACCTTGCCAGCACTTCTCGCAACTTTTGCTTTATGAGGTCTTGGGCTTGATTGGTGCTTCCAAACTGACGATTGCTGCTTAGATTCAGGATCGTAGTGGTGTATCCATGTCTCATCGCATGTCACGACACGTTTCAGAAAGTTCTCAGCCCCTTCACGTTGCAAGCGGGATCTCCACTGCAGGCAAATCGAAACACGAGTCTGGCACTGTTCTTCAGTCAGCAGCCTGGGCACCCATCGTGCGCATACTTTGTTAAATCCAAGTTCATTTAAGATTACTGCAACTGATCCATGACTTATACCAACTTCATTCTGTAGTTCTTGCATGGTAATTCTGCGATTTTGAAGCACCAGTTCATTGATTTTGACCATATTTCGGTCGTTAACTGAAGTTGAAGGCCTGCCTGAGCGTTCCTGAGACTGCACCAATTCTTCACCACTTTAAAACGATTATACCATTTGCTAACATTTGATTTTGATGCAGAGCCTTCTCCATATGCTGTAGTCAACATTTGAAGCGCTTCCGTTTGAGTTTTGCCAAGCTTAAAGCAAAATTTGATCGAATAACGAACTTCTAACTTTGACGCCATTTTGTTTGTTTATTTGTCTGACTGGGTGTAAAATAGTATCAACACAGAAATGTTTCTATATCCGGTTGCGTTGAACCCATAGGGCAAGTAATTATATCAGAAGAAAGCCAAGAAAATAAGCTTTCACAATATGTCAGTCTAACGTTTGAAGATTCCACACCCTTTTCGAATTTTGACTAGTCCTCGAACTTTATGACCGCCCCTCGTATTTTAATTTGAAATACTTCGATCATTGAAGCTTTTCTTGCCTAATTTTTCAGTTGTTCCTTGCGTTATTTAAGTTCATAAACATTTAGTATTTCCGTTTAATTAGAATTTGTACTGTGTGATGAAGTAGCATTTTTGAAGTTAATTTTCTGAAGATTTGTTTAGCATTAAAAACTAAGTTCTTCGTTACAAATATCAAAGTAACTTACAGTATGCAATTATTTTTTAGTATTTGATTTCTTTCTTTAAAAATTATACGATGCAACTCTAACATAATTACCCAGAATTAAGGGTGGAGGAAAAGTGTCATATATGATAACTGCTACCAAAAATTTGTTGAAAAAATTGTATTGATTTTTTATAATAAATGCATAAAAATTCTACGTATGTTGAAGTGTGAAATGCTAGTAAATATAATACTGATGTAAAGACTCCAGTTAAGCCGAGAGTCAATGAAAGATGACGATTGTGAGTAGGCCTATTGAGCCTTAGTCTTGGTCGTAGGCCTACTGAGCCTTAGTTCTCGTCTATTAGAGACTAAAGATCAATAACAACAGTAGAATAGACAAGTTGATTAGAGTCTCTTGCATGAATTTGCGCGGACTTTGCGCGATCATGGCTTTCCACAGTATTTTATACTCTGCAGCACGATTGTTGACTACTTCAGATTAATGGTATGAATTTACAAGTGGTCGTGGCCTTCTATAAAAAATAGTAATCGGCAATTGAGGAAGTGATAAAAGATCAACTTGATATCGAAGTGACATCAAAGGGTTGGCATCATTTATTAATACCAATGTGTACATAAAATAATCAATTAAATGCGATGTGTTGACACCTAGAACTGACACTGATTACGGTGTCAAATTTGTGCTCACATTTAAAAATAATTCTGCTACAAACGGAGAGAAACCTTATCAGTACTTTTGGGAAATATTGCGCATCTAGGCCGGTTTACTCGGGTAATTTGACTGCCTAGAGGCTGGAGCCAATGGCGACATCAGTAAGATATACGACCGCGTATCAGTATGTGTGGGGTTTAAATCATGGGCTCGCCCGTCACTGACATCGCTTTCGTATGAGGAAACTGACGTTAACATTAGCTTTAGCTTTTTTAGAGGTGACCTAGAGAGAACCTAGAAGTGACCTAGAGGTGACCTAAAGGTGACTTGGAGGTGACCTAGATGTGGCCTAGAGGTGACCTAGATGTGGCCTAGAGAGAAGCTAGAGGTGACCTAGATGTGACCTAGGTGACCTAGATGTGGCCTAGAGGTGACTTAGATGTGACCTAGAGAGAAGCTAGAAGTGACCTAGAGGTGACCTAGAGAGAAGCTAGAGGTGACCTAGATGTAACCAAGAGGTGACCTAGATGTGGCCTAGAGGTGACCTAGGAAGAACCTAGAAGTAACCTAGAGGTGACCTAGATAGAAGCTAGAGGTGACCTAGATGTGATCTAGAGGTGACCTAGATGTGACTTAGAGGTGACCTAGATGTGGCTTTGAGGCTATAAGCATAGTAATAATTAATTAGCATACTTAATTATTACGTGATTAATTATTATTATTAGCATACCAATAATTTATTAGCATACTTAATTGAGGACGTGTTGTGATGATATTAGTTTTATCATTGAAATTGTGAAGTTCGTAAATCTAGTGTTTCTGTCGTATCAGATAATGGTTAGCTGGATATGATGTTTATTGGCTGAACCTATGGCAGCATCGATATGTTTCCAACTGCAGATCAATATGTGCTGGGTTGAATTTTGGGCTCGCCATCACTGATGTTTGATGGAGAGAGATGAAAGTAACACTAACACCGGTTGTTGCTGTTTTGTACAGTTTTCCTAGCACATCATTCTTGGATTAATGAATCACTACTGTGATGCTATACTATTACAATATACTACTATACTATTATATATTATATTATATATTATTATAATATGCTACCATTATAATATACTGTACTATAATTATACTATACTCTATTATAATGTATTACTAGAATTATACTATACTATATTATAATACTATAGTGTATTATTATTTACTATACAATTATAATATACTATGCTATACTATATTATAATAGTATAATATATTATTACATAGTATATTATTATAATATACTAAATATGGATTATATAATAATAGGGATTATATAATAGGGACTATATAGTATACGAATAGGGGATTGACTGATGATATGGTGTGGGACAGAGAGGACTGGATAAAGTCTATTTATATCCCGACCCTGGTTACACTGGGATTTAAGGGAAAATGATGATGATGATACTATTATAATATGCTACTATAATTATACTATACTCTATAATAATAGTATAGTATATTATTATATACTATTCTATTATATTATACTACTATAATTATACTATACTCTATTATAATAGTGTAGTATATTATTATATGCTATATATATATATATATATATATAGATATATAATATATTATTCTAATAATGTACTTCTGTTGTTATTGCGCGTGTAGAGGAGTGGGAGAGATGACATCGAGCACTGCGGAAGACATGAAGAGAGAGGACTTCCAGCCAGGTGGTGAGAAGAGTGAGACAAGAGTACGTGGAGAGAGATCTCCAGACAGACTGGAGAGTGAGGAAGAGGAGGGAGAGGAGAGAGAGAGCAGGTCCAGACCACCCATAGACAGAGTCTGTATTATTTGTGTTACCCTGTATGATGAACCCATAGACAGAGTCTATAATATTTGTGTTACCCTGTATGATGAACCCACAAAGTCTGCATTATTTGTGTTACCCTGTATGATGAACACATAGATAGAGTCTGTATTATTTGTGTTAACCCTGTATAATGAAACCATAGACAGAGTCTGTATCATTTGTGTTACCCTGTATGATGAACCCATAGAGAGAGTCTGTCTCATTTGTGTTACCCTGTACGGTGAACCCCTAACCCCTAGACAGAGTCTGTATTATTTGTGTTACCCTGTATGATGAACCCGTAGACAGAGTCTGTATTATTTGTGTTACCCTGTATGATGAACCCCTAGACAGAGTCTGTATTATTTGTGTTACCCTGTATGATGAACCCCTAGACAGAGTCTGTATTATTTGTGTTACCCTGTACGATGAACCCATAGACAGAGTCTGTATTATTTGCGTTACCTGTATGTAGGGAGGTTGGGGTAAGATGAACACAATGACAAAGTTAGTATTAATTATTTAATTTTGTTATGCTGTATGTAGTGGAAGTTGGCCTAAAATGAACCCATGAAAAAGTGTGTATTAATTAATTATTGAGTTGTGTCAGCATGTATATAGGAGTTCTATATTCCAGCATTGTTTCTTGCTAGGCAGACAAACGTGTGATTTCTTGTGACAGGTAAACTTTGGAGAGGCTGCTAAACGTTCATCAAAGAGAAGCGCAGACTCCGCTCAGAGATCATATCCACCTAGAGGCGACCTGCCACCACCATGGCATGATCCCACCTACCCACCACCAGCTAACCCGTGGCATGGTGGAGACTGGAGGTACCCTGCTCCAGGTGAGGGACCACCACCACATGGCTGGAGGGGACCACCACCACCTAGAGGTGCAGGACCCTGGGTAGACCATGGTCCACGAGGACCACCAGGTGCCCACCATGGTCCTCCAGGTCCTGGTTATATGGAAAGACCACCAGGTCCTCGCCATGGTCCTCCACCAGGTGCTGGGTATGCAGAGAGACCTCCAGGTCCCCACCATGGTCCTGGGTACATGGATGGACCACCTGGACCTCACCATGGACCACCTGGACCTCACCATGGACCACCAGGTCCCGGATATATGGATGGACCACCTGGACCTGGGTATATGGATGGACCACCTGGACCTCACCATGGTCCACCAGGTCCTGGGTACATTGAAGGACCACCTGGACCCCACCATGGTCCACCACGTCCTGGGTACATGGAGGGACCACCAGGAGCACCTAGGTGGCCTGGTGGTGTACCACCACGAGGCTCAGAGCCCTACTTTGCACCACCACCACCCAGGTGACTGGTTCTGTTGTACATTCTATATATTTAATGATTGTATATTGTCCTAGGCTCCAGAAATTTGCCACAAAAACTGAAATGAATGGATAAACATCCAAAGTTTCAGAGCACGGCGTACGGGGCCCCGAAAATAGGGATTGACTGAGGATATGGTGTAGAGAGGACTGGAGAAAGTCTATTCGTATCCCGACCCTAGTTAATCTGGGATTTAAGGGAAGATGATGATGATGAATGATTGTATTTTGTTCCATCTATAATAACATCATCATTAGTTCCTGTCATTCTGAACAGAACATAGAGATTCAACATTCCTCTATTTACTTTAATCATTTGCAAGTGATCAAGTTTTTCCCATGAGATTTTCCTGGCCAGAGTATTATTACTGACTGTACTATGCCAAGTTATACAAGGTCTTCCTCTTTCAGTTACTGGGTATCCTGGCACATTTACCCTCAGAATTCTCATTAAATATCCTATAGTCATAACTATAGCCGTAGCATAACAATAACATAACATTATTAATATTAACAGAAACGGTATATTCTTAAGTGATTTATATTAGAAAGGTCAAGGAATCAAAATTTATGACACTAATTCTATGTATTGATAAATACATCTGATAACGGCGTCATTGGATGTTTTGCTGCTCGTATTTCATAGGACAGAAACGACAAGGATTTATGAATGTTGATGAATATGATTCATGAATATTTATGAATGTGATTAATTAAAGCAACAGACTTGAGCGTAACAACTGTTTGATTCTCTCGTGACATACATGTAAAGTGTATGTTATGTGTTGTATTGCGCAGGCTCGGCAAACTACCCCCGCCACCAAAACCAGTTGTGACTCACAGACCACCGCACCCCCCTCCCCCTGCTTGATTCTTCAGCCTGTTTACTGGATGTATGTGTGCGTCTACCTCTCTGTGATACTGTTTGGATGTGTCGTGATCTTATACAGATTAGATTCTCTAGATTCTTCTGTTCAGATGTGAGAACTGAAGATTTTCATGCAACAATCGATTCTTCGGCTCGTCATATGACTCTGTATTTACTGTTTCATAGTCTGTGAGCTTGTCTGAACAGACTATGAGAGTGCTACTTAAGAAGAAACAATGTTCAATTCTGTTCTTATTAAGTTTGTGTGGAGAAGATAGAAGTCGATTGAATTTGGGTTTATAAGTAGATTTAAGTAGATAAGTTGATCAAATATGGGTTTATCAAATATGGGTTTATAAGTAGATAAGGTTGATTAAATGTGGGTTTATAAGTGGATAAGGTGAATTAAATATGGGTTTATAAGTGGATAAGGTGAATTAAATATGGTTTTGTAAGTAGATATTGCAAGTAGATAAAGTTGTTTAAATATGGGTTTGTAACTAGATATCGTTGATTAAATATTAAAAAAAGTAGTTTAAAAAGGTGCATAGTGAAGAAATACGGTAGAGATATAGGATATATGTAACTGGGGTTACTAGGAGAGTGACTGTACTAGTAAAACTTTAATCTCGAGCGAAGTGAACAAAGTCTAATCGTTTTGACTATGTATTTAGAGCCATCAGGTTATTTTAATTATGAATTAATTATACATGTATATGTATTTACATCAACATTCTTCATACACATTGTAAGGTTTATTTTGTGCTGGTTTTGTGCTGGTAAAGTCTGTGTAAATACGACGTGAAGATTTAACTGACATTTGACCACTGACGTGCAAAAACTTGTACAAGGCAGGCATCTTTAATGTACTGCTAAACTATACCTACCCGCATATTGAAAGAACTATATCACGTCACAATAGATCTAACACGGCACACAAGCAATGGTAAATGGTAAAAAATCACAGACATGACTGACGAGACAATCCCGATATGAAATGTTTAGATGATGCGCAGTTTTGGTCCTAATCAAGTAAGAATACTATCGTTAGTTTTAGTTGTTTTTGACATTGACAGATAATGATAAACCATTGGGTTTCTAGGGTGCCTAGATGTAGGGTTGCCAGCCAGGTTCCTGGGGTCTAGGGTGTCTAGATGTAGGGTTGCCAGCCAGGTTCCTGGGGTCTAGGGTGTCTAGATGTAGGGTTGCCAGCCAGGTTCCTGGGGTCTAGGGTGTCTAGATGTAGGGTTGCCAGCCAGGTTCCTGGGGTCTAGGGTGTCTAGATGTAGGTTTGCCAGCTAGTTGTTTCTAGAATTCAACTAAACCATTGACAGATCCTGGGGTCTAGGGTGTCTAGATGTAGGGTTGCCAGCCCGGGAAGAGCCTCGCTAGGTTCCTGGGGTCCCTGGCCTCCTGTATGAGGTGATTGATCTGACCTGTGACACTCAGCTGCCCCCCTCCCTCCTCACACCCCCTCAGCTTCTGCTCCAGGCGCAGCAGCACCCTCCCAGCCATCCTGTTCTCATCCTCACTCTCACCTAGCAGAGCAGCAGCAACAACAATAATAATAATAGTATTGATAGTAGTAGTAATAATAGTAATAATAATAATAATGATAATAATAATATAGATAGTAGTAGTAATAATGGTAATAATAAGAGTAACAATAATAATAAGATGACCAAGTAGGAGGTCACCTCATAGGAGGTGACCAAGGAAGAGCTGAGGAATTGATTGAACAGAAAACCTTAAATGTCTAATTATAATAATAATAAATAGTAATAATAACAGTAATAAATATAATAGTAGTATCAGAGCAGGAAAACAGTAATATCCTTTCTATGTACCCAAGAGATACCTGCTTATTATTATATCTCTCTCTAGCGTTCTGTCAAGTAGCTACTCCAAGGCAGATATTCCTACTCGGTCAAGCCTTCACTCTTCATAAAGAGCAAACCATCGACCAGCAAGTTAGTCCCTTCACATATGGTTATCCCATAAGGTTATAATCGTTAACCACTGCGCTTTCGAGACATTCAAATTTCAACAAGGACAAGAAGTTAAACAACAGCAATTATCGTATATAGCGCTATCACTCCGTGAGAAAACCCTACTAACACGCAGCACAATGAGGCGACGAGATGAACGTCAAAACACAACTGAATGGTCAAAACAAAATATAAGAACAATTCATGAAACGACACATAAGTAAGTATACGATCTCTATTCAAGAAGAAAATCCTTAAAAATGTAAATACAATATAAAATAAAGGTATGTTAAAGCTGATAATAAAAGCTAAAGCAAACTTCAGTTTCCTCATTCGAAAGCGATGTCAGTGACCTGCGAGCCCAGGATTTGAACCAGCACATACTGATCCGCGGTCGAGTGTCTTACCGACTTCGCCACTGGCTCCAGCCAGTTGTTCCAACTACTCAAAAGTTCAACGCTGGCAAAGCTCAGAAGAACGACTTACTTCTACGCAGAGTGTTGTCCAGGACATCATCGAGCATAGAGACGTTGTGCTCAGTGGATGTGTCGGTGTCTTGACGGCGGTTCTGAAGCTGAAAGGCTTTGAGGGGAGAAATGGTCCAGGCGTAGAGGGGGTCGTATAGGAGCACCTGCAGTATCGTCACTATAGCCTCACTGTTCAATCTCAGCACTGCCATTGTCTTCTCACAGCATCTGCGCAGTCAATATCAATCGATAGATCGATCAATCGGCCAATGATCAATCGATCAATATGTCAGTCAAAAGATCCATCCACAAATCAAGAAACGAATACTGAATGCTGATTTGCTGATTGACTGAAGTCAATCAATTGTTCAGTCGATCAAGGCATCAGTCGGTCCGTCAGTCAGTCGGTCGGTCAGTCCGTCAGCAAGTTAATCAATCAATCAATCAATCTATCAAATCAATCAACCAACCAACGAATGAGGATTTAACATCCACTTATACTTGGTAATACCCTCTACACTGCTTACCTCCTGAACACGCCCTCCACTCCAGATACACCCATCCCATCCACGATGTCCCTGGTCAGCCTGAATGGAACAGTCTCTGGGGTGGGGAGGATGCGGCCCTGCTCAAAGGCCACGCCCAGATCTATGTGTATCAGCTCTGCCGTCTGCTTGTCAATCAGTATGTTCTGTACGTGCCTGTCTCCTAGCCCCAGTATGTAACCAACTGAACAACAACAACAACACTTTATCTATCAGTGTGTTCTGTACGTGCCCGTCTCCTAGCCCCAGTATGTAACCAACTGAACAACAACAACAACACGTTGTCAATCAGTATGTTCTGCACGTGCCTGTCTCCTAGCCCCAGTATGTAACCAACTGAACAACAACAACAACAACACGTTGTCTATCAGTGTGTTCTGTACGTGTCTGTCTCCTAGCCCCAGTATGTAACCAACTGAACAACAACAACAACAACACGTTGTCTATCAGTGTGTTCTGTACGTGTCTGTCTCTTAGCCCCAGTATGTAACCAACTGAACAACAACAACAACAACACGTTGTCTATCAGTGTGTTCTGTACGTGTCTGTCTCCTAGCCCCAGTATGTAACCAACTGAACAACAACAACAACAACACGTTGTCTATCAGTGTGTTCTGTACGTGTCTGTCTCTTAGCCCCAGTATGTAACCAACTGAACAACAACAACAACAACACGTTGTCTATCAGTGTGTTCTGTACGTGTCTGTCTCTTAGCCCCAGTATGTAACCAACTGAACAACAACAACAACAACACGTTGTCTATCAGTGTGTTCTGTACGTGTCTGTCTCTTACCCCCAGTATGTAACCAACTGAACAACAACAACAACAACACGTCTGTCAGGTCAAGTATGTAATCGATGACGTCCCTGACATCATCCTTGTATATGGAAACGGACGATAGACCTTTATTATTATTATTATTAATTAACTGAGCAACAACAACAACACGAAGTCTATCAGGTCATATATTATTATAATTATATTTATTACTTTATTACATTAAATATTTAATAATATTAATATTATAAGGTCATGTATTATAATAATAATTATTTAATAATTATTTTATTATGTTAAATATTTATTAATATTAATCGTGCCTCACCTACAGAGTTGGTGGCCACACTCTTTGTATAGGCTAGACGTCTCTCGTACCACTTGGAAGGTTCTAGAAAGTTCTCCAGGAAGAAGTGATGCATAACTGGTTTAAACCGGCTACACACGTTCATATACGTGTTGTATTTACCTTCAGCAGAGCCCCCGCTGTGTGCATTCTACACATACCAATCATACAAATGATTGAGACGACTCTACCGTGTGCATTCTACACATACCAATCATACAAATGATTGAGACGACTCTACCGTGTGCATTCTACACGTACCAATCATACAAATGATTGAGACGACTCTACCGTGTGCATTCTACACGTACCAATCATACAAATGATTGAGATGACTCTACCGTGTGCATTCTACACGTACCAATCATACAAATGATTGAGATGACTCTACTGTGTGCATTCTACACATACCAATCAGAGAAATGATTGAGATGACTTCACTGCGTGCATTCTACACATACCAATCATAGAAATGATTGAGATAACACACATTAACACACATTATAGTGAAATGATCAACTAGGTTGATATCTATCACCTTTAATACCACATGTTATATCCGTTATGCAATTTTTGTCCATTTTCCGTGTAGCCAGTCCAGTGAATGTTCGAGATTTTACTCTCAGATCAGCGCGCCTGGGATTCGAACCCACGAGGGTTCAATTCACCTAAGGATTTGTCATTTAAAACTTTATGACGTTACCCCTACACTATCAAGACATTCATGACTCGACTATATTAATATAATAAGTCATCTTTATTATAAGATGACTTCACTGCGTGCATTCTACACATACCAATCATACATGTAGAAAATTTAATCAATCACAAATTTTTGTGGGAATTTCTGAAGCCTAGGCGTTCACGAACCAAATGCCCTATCTGGCGTTTGAACACCAACAAATTAACAACTCAACAATGAACAACAATGATTATTATGTTGAACGGACGGACATTAAATTCTTATTGATTGATTGATTATCTAGAGCCTCTCACCGCCATCAGCTTTCTACACTCTGCAGCCTTGAGGTCCTGAGGTCTGTAACGCTGATGAGCGCCATTCACTGGACCCACGAGGTACTCGCCCATAGGTATAGTCCCCTCGCACCACTCCAACAAACCACTCCTCTGTGACAACTGGACCACCTGAAATCAATCAATCAATCGATCATTAGCAATCAGTCAACCATTCAATTAATCAACCAATCGACCATTAGATCGATATTTCAATCAATCAATAAGTCTATAACTCAATCAATCAATAAACCAATCAATCAATCAATCAATATATCAATCAATTGATCGACCAATAATGTAATCCGAGTATCACTGCACTTCAACAGCAAGTCTAAGTTAACTAAATAAACCTATCATTTTCTAAATAGTAATGTTAAACCTTATAGGTCCTGACTATAATGAAGTGTTTAACCTTATAGTTCCTGACTTTAATCAAGTGTTAAACCTTATAAAGTCCTGACTTTAATCAAGTGTTTAACCTTAAGTCCTGACTTTAATCAAGTGTTTAACCTTATAGGTCCTGACTTTAATCTAGTGTTTAACCTTATAGGTCCTGACTTTGAGAGAACGTTTGCGAGCCTCTGTATCTCTCTCTAGTAGATTATTGACCATATCAAACACCTGCTGCATCACCGCATCCTATCAGTAGTACAATACAATACAATACAATAAAATACAATACAATAAAATACAATACAATACAATAAAATACAATAAAATACAATACAATACAATACAATGCAACAGAATTACAATACAATACAATAATGACACACAGTACAATAAAAAATTATATAATATAACACAATGCAACACAATACCAAAAAATCATCATCATCAGTACCATCACCATAACCAGTTAACCACCCATCACCATCATCACCACCACCACCATCACCACTACCATAAGCACGACCACCACTATCATCACCATCACCACCACCACCACCATTATCATCATCATCATTATCATCACAATCATCATCATCATCACCACCATCACCATCACCACCACCACCACCACCATCACTACCATCACCACCACCACCACCACCATCACTACCATCACCACCACCATCATCATCACTATCATTATCATCACCACAATCATCATCATAATCACCCAGCTCGTCCTACCTGCCTGAGATCGTCCCTGCCCTTGACTAGCTGACGCCTGGCTAGCCCATCAGAGCCCCTGCAGGAGATGATCTTGGGCAGGTTGATACCTCCAGCCAGTGTGAACGTGGGCTGAAACCCTGCCACGTGAACTATGTCCTTATACTGACACGTGGGGTCCACCTGCGTTATATCATCATCATCATCATAGTCATCACCATCGTCATCAACATCAGCGTCGTCGTCATTATCAATCATCATCATCATCGTCATCATCATCATCATCAAACCCTGCCACGAGAACTATGTCCTTGTACTCATACGTGGGGTCCACCTGCGTTACATCGTCATCGTCGTCGTCATTGTCGTCATCAGCGTCGTCGTCGTCGTCATCAGCGTCATCGTCGTCGTCATCATCATCATCATTATCTTCATCATCGTCATTGTCATCATCATCAGCGTCGTCGTTGTCATCATCATCAGCGTCGTCGTCATCAATTCATCATCGTCGTCGTCGTCCTCATCATCATCGTCATCATCATCATCAATTATACAAATGTGGCAAACTAATTCAATCACTGAAATTAATTTCAGAATTCTTGCTAATAAATGACAATTAATATAACAAAATCACACCGGAATGTCCATAGTAATAAGAGCAACGCTGCTGAGATTCTTCAGTTTTGTGATCGCCAGGTCCGAGGCAAAAGGTATTGGCTCTGAAACAACGAACAAAATACAAAATCTATAGGGAAAAAATTACACTACACTAGGAAAAAGTGTAAACATGTATAAAAATTAATTATTCTTTATAAATATCTATATAAATCACGCTCCATTGTAAAGGTAATTTAAAATGTTAACCAAAATATCAGAAAATGCCATCATTATCATCTTCCCTTAAATCACAGTTTAACCAGGATCGGGATAAGAACAGACCTTCTCCAATCCTCTAAGTCCCACATCATATATCGTCAGTCAATCCATTATTTTTCATGTCCCTCCTAATCACCGCACGCCAAGTCAGTTGTGGTCTAACTCTCTTTAGCCTAACATCCGGCTCTTCCCTCTTATATAATAATAATAATATAATTTAGTAATAAAAAAGGCTCTTTAGCGACCATGGGGAGGGGATATGCCGTAACGGTTTGAGCGTTCGCCTCGGGTACAAGTGGCCTGGGTTCAAAGCCCAGGTCGGTCAAATAATGATGGCTATATCCCTGGGCCTATAGAAGGTTAATCTTGTATCGGAGCTCGCTGCCGATTGGCGCTATCAATAGCAAAGATATGATTAACCATGGAAAGGATTAATAATAACCTGCCAGGAACCTGTAAAGAGGTCTCGAAGACCGGACACAGGCACACCACTATAGAAATTGTCCGAGGTTATTATTATTATACTTCTATAAAATTAATAGTAATATTTTCAGCACTCGCACTTGTTTCTGTCTTGTATCTATCGATGTTCCAATTTGCCAGCTCT
The DNA here is from genome assembly GCA_905160935.1 of Enchytraeus crypticus. Taxonomy (NCBI): domain Eukaryota; kingdom Metazoa; phylum Annelida; class Clitellata; order Enchytraeida; family Enchytraeidae; genus Enchytraeus; species Enchytraeus crypticus. The sequence continues at coordinate 1,334,877 of CAJHZI010000517.1, read as the reverse complement.
ATGTAGGCAGCACACAGCCTGTCCAAGTCCTGCACTGTATCACAGCGGCGAGATGTGCGCAGTCGAGCTACCAGCGACTTAGCGGCTGTCACACGATCCTACCCATCAATCAATCAATCAATCAATCGATCAATCAATCGATCAACCAATCAATCAATCGATCGACCAATCAATCAATCAATCAATCAGTCAGTCAGTCAATCAGTCAGTCAATCGTTCAATCAATCGATTGATAGATAAATCAATCGTTCAATAAATCGATGGATCGATCAATCAATCAATAAATCGATCAATCAATCAGTCAATCAATCAATCAGTCAATCAATCAATCAATCGTTCAATCAATCGATGGATCGATCAATCAATCAATCAATCGATTGATAGATCAATCAAACAATGAATCAATGAAATAATTGATCGATCGATCGATCAATCAATCATTCAATCAATCAATCAATCAATAAGTTTATAGAACCAGCATCATCTGTTTCTTTATATCAAACGTTAAAATTCAAAGCACTGAATGTAGTTTAACTGCAATCAGAAATCAATCAACTACGCTGCAGTAAAATAAGCAAAGTAAATCCTTAAATTACTTTCCAATGAGGAAACCCATAACAATCTACTATCAATCTAAATTCAATAGTAATTTAGAGTATGATATAAAAGCTCAAAGCGAAACACTAATTTGATGCTAGAAGTGCAAGTTAATATCGGATTTAAACGCTGTAAATAAAGGTGTGCGAGTTTTAAAAATCTAGATGGATTAAATAGACGGAAAACGAACCTCATCTTTTTCAGATTCTTGACTAGACTTGCGGCCGGATGTTCTTCTAGAAGCTCCGCCCATAGGCGTGGCCTGAGGGGAGGAGTCTTTGTTGGCATTGGCCAGAGCTAGAATGATGAACAGGCTGTGATGTGGATGATCGACAACAACCCTCTCTATCAACTGCATCGATCACACATACACACACACATACACAAACACACGCACACACACATACACAAACACACACAGACATAAACACACACACACACACGTACATATATACACACACACACACGTACACATACACACACTCACAAACACATAATTATTATTTTTGTTTTTATTTCTAACAAATATATAATACACATATATAATGTATAGAGGTATTATTTATAAAAAAAAGAGAAATAAATAACAAATAAATAAATAACAAATAGAGGTAATTAAAGGAAGAATAGAAGGAAAGAAGGCTAGGGAAAGATCGAACTTTGGGATATTGAACGATTTGATAACTAATTCACTTGTTGCTATGAGAAAAGCAGAGGATAGAAATAAGTGGATGAGTATTTACCATGGACCTGCCAATAGGCGGTTCATTGAGAGAGAGACAGAGAGAGAGAGAGAGATAGATATACACGTAGATCACAACAGCATACCTGTAGAAGAGTTTTCTGGAAGAGGTTCTGATCTGTACCCAGCCTGGCTGCCAGCTGATACATCAGAGGTAGAAATTTGTGAGACTTTATCCCACTCAACCCTTCCTACAGATAACATCATCATCTTTTTCCATTCAACCCCAATTTAACTAGGGTCAGGATAAATACATACACATAATAATAATAATAGTAAAGGTTTAACGTCCGTTTCCTAATACAAGGATGATGTCAGGGACATCACGTCCATGTCCCTGCTAATAGGCAAAAACCGCAAGAACGAGTGAGAGAGTGTCAGAGAGAAAGAGAGAGTGACATAAAGAGAGAGGGAGAGCAGTGTGTGATACAGGGAGAGAGAGAGAGAGAGAGAGAGAGAGAGAGAGAGAGAGAGAGAGAGAAAGAGAGCGACAGTGACAGCGAGAGAATGTGGCAGTGCCACGTCCATGTCCCTGCTAATAGGCAAAAACCGCAAGAACGAGTGAGATAGTGTCAGAAAGAGAGAGTGACATAAAGAGAGAGAGAGAGAGAGAGCAGTGTGTGATACAGGGAGAGAGAGGGAGAGAGAGAGAGACAGAAAAAGAGCGACAGTGACAGCGAGAGAGAGAAAGTGGCAGTGACAGAAAGACATAGATAGACAGAGAGATAGAGAGAGAGGAATACCAAGATGGCAGTATTGGTATCCTGACAGGCGATGTTCTCAAACCAGAGAGCGGTTAGTCTGAACATACAGATGTCGTGGGTGTCTAGACAATGGAGGCACTTGATGTAGTTCATGACGGCGTAGCTGAGGAAGCGACCTCTGTTAGACAACAGTCTTCTTGTTTCCTGCTCGTCTATCTGTCCCTGCTTCTCCAGGGTACGGTAGTAGCGGCTAAACACCATCAAACATTGAATCTGTAGTGTACGGTAGTAGCGGCTAAACACCATCAAACATTGAATCTGTAGTGTACGGTAGTAGCGGCTAAACACCATCAAACATTGAATCTGTAGTGTACGGTAGTAGCGGCTAAACACCATCAAACATTGAATCTGTAGTGTACGGTAGTAGCGGCGGCTAAACACCATCAAACATGTACGAGTAGCGGCTAAACTCAAACATTGAATAGTGTACGGTAGTAGCGGCTAAACACCATCAAACATTGAATCTGTAGTTTACGGTAGTAGCGGCTAAACACCATCAAACATTGAATCTGTAGTGTACGGTAGTAGCGGCTAAACACCATCAAACATTGAATCTGTAGTGTACGGTAGTAGCGGCTAAACACCATCAAACATTGAATCTGTAGTGGTAGTAGCGGCTAAACACCTCAAACATTGAATCTGTAGTGTACGGTAGTAGCGGCTAAACACCATCAAACATTGAATCTGTAGTGTACGGTAGTAGCGGCTAAACACCATCAAACATTGAATCTGTAGTGTACGGTAGTAGCGGCTAAACACCATCAAACATTGAATCTGTAGTGTACGGTAGTAGCGGCTAAACACCATCAAACATTGAATCTGTAGTGTACGGTAGTAGCGGCTAAACACCATCAAACATTGAATCTGTAGTGTACGGTAGTAGCGGCTAAACACCATCAAACATTGAATCTGTAGTGTACGGTAGTACGGTAGTAGCGGCTAAACACCATCAAACATTGAATCTGTAGTGTACGGTAGTAGCGGCTAAACACCATCAAACATTGAATCTGTAGTGTACGGTAGTAGCCTAAACACCATCAAACATTGAATCTGTAGTGTACGGTAGTAGCGGCTACACCATCAAACATTGAATCTGTAGTGTACGGTAGTAGCGGCTAAACACCATCAAACATTGAATCTGTAGTGTACGGTAGTAGCGGCTAAACACCATCAAACATTGAATCTGTAGTGTACGGTAGTAGCGGCTAAACACCATCAAACATTGAATCTACAGTGTACGGTAGTAGCGGCTAGTGTACGGTAGTAGCGGCTAAACACCATCAAACATTGAATCTGTAGTGTACGGTAGTAGCGGCTAAACACCATCAAACATTGAATCTGTAGTGTACGGTAGTAGCGGCTAAACACCATCAAACATTGAATCTGTAGTGTACGGTAGTAGCGGCTAAACACCATCAAACATTGAATCTGTAGTGTACGGTAGTAGCGGCTAAACACCATCAAACATTGAATCTGTAGTGTACGGTAGTAGCGGCTAAACACCATCAAACATTGAATCTGTAGTGTACGGTAGTAGCGGCTAAACACCATCAAACATTGAATCTGTAGTGTACGGTAGTAGCGGCTAAACACCATCAAACATTGAATCTGTAGTGTACGGTAGTAGCGGCTAAACACCATCAAACATTGAATCTGTAGTGTACGGTAGTAGCGGCTAAACACCATCAAACATTGAATCTGTAGTGTACGGTAGTAGCGGCTAAACACCATCAAACATTGAATCTGTAGTGTACGGTAGTAGCGGCTAAACACCATCAAACATTGAATCTGTAGTGTACGGTAGTAGCGGCTAAACACCATCAAACATTGAATCTGTAGTGTACGGTAGTAGCGGCTAAACACCATCAAACATTGAATCTGTAGTGTACGGTAGTAGCGGCTAAACACCATCAAACATTGAATCTGTAGTGTACGGTAGTAGCGGCTAAACACCATCAAACATTGAATCTGCAGAGTCCGGGTTGTCAGGCAACCACGCCACTGAGTATGCCATTCACAAATAAAAACTTACTGGACTAAAAAAAAGTAGAAAAGAGTTTAGAGAAATCTTATGGTAAGGTTAAATCTTATTAAAGTAAACACACTTTATAGTGAAATGATCAACTACGTTGATATCTATCACTTTTATTTGTTGGTCGGGACACCTCAACAGCTTCCGAAGCTGAATGGGAAAACTCTTTCGTTATCTTCGGGTATTAAAATATCACCTGTTTCTTCTGTGAGAAATCTCGGTGTTATCCTTGATAAACACCTAACCTTCCACGAACACATAACTAAAACTTCACAAGCAGGTTTCTTCCATATCCGTGATCTTCGTCGAATACGTCCATATTTGTCACGCGAGACAGCTGCTACAATTGGTGCTGCTCTTATGCAATCGAAGTTGGACTACTGCAATTCCCTGTTTTTAAATCTCCCTGGCTGCGAGATTGATCGGTTGCAGTTTGTTCAGAATTCTCTTGCGCAAGCAATTTTTTGTAGTTCCAAGTACTCACATGTTACGCCTATTTTGAAGTCTTTGGATTAAAGAGCGTATCATTAACAAAACAGCTTCGTTAACCTATAAGTCCACCATCATCCCTGGACAAACTTGTATGTCTCACTTGATTAAAGTGATGCAGCCTGCTATTACTCTGTCTTCTAAGTTAAGTACTCTTGTGAGACCTAGCTTACCTTCACGCTCTAAGCTATTTAATCGCTTTTTCCAGCATGCTGCACCTCAGATCTGGAATTCTCTTCCATCCAATCTACGGAAATCTTCATTTGAATCACATCAGCCTTTGCTTTCCTCTGAGCAGTTCCATAAGCAGTTGAAGACTTATCTTTTCCATCTCTCTTTTCCATCCAGTGTCCACGAGCAGCCACCTGCGCCTAAACCACCTTTTCTTTAACTCCCTTTACTTTGGACTGAATTTCTGAACTTTGGAATTTGCACCGTTTTTGGACCTTCATTTTTTGCTCGCCGGCTTGATTTTGTCTCAATAGTGCTCGATTATGTCTCAATAGTGCTCGATGTTGTCATTGATGACTGTAGCACTCTAATTGTTGTTATTGTTATTATTATTTTAATACCACATGTTTAAACCGTTAGGTAATTTTGGTCCATTTTCCGTATAACAAGTCCAGTGAATGTCCGAGATTTTACTCATTTCTGTCATTTCAAACCGCTTTCATGATCTATAGTACTAACAGGAATAAATTCATTGATAAAATTATTATCAAAACAATTAATTACAATCTAATAATTCAACATTTTCTTTATAATTAGATGTATAATTGTATACATGTATAATTGTATACATGTATAATTGTATACATGTACAATTGTATACATGTACAATTGTATACATGTACAATTGTATACATGTACAATTGTATACATGTACAATTGTATACATGTACAATTGTATACATGTACAATTGTATACATGTACAATTGTATACATGTACAATTGTATACATGTATAATTGTATACATGTATAATTGTATACATGTATAATTGTATACATGTATAATTGTATACATGTATAATTGTATACATGTATAATTGTATACATGTAAATATACCTCAATCACAAGGGATTTATAATTTACAACGTTAAGCCGCTTATTTATTTTATTTATTTATTAATGGCTTTCAAAGCAATAGTAAATGAGAATTAGTGTACTAATAATTACAACAGATGCTAATCAGTGACTAGAACTAGTTTCCTTGTGAACAGCAAATAGTTAATTGTAAATAGAATAATAGCCTACAAATAATAAAAGCAAATTGGGACAAGCAAATGTTTAAAATCATATATAAATTACAAGCCATTAAAAACTCAAAAACTCTCAGAAACACTCTACACAGAGAAGGGATAAGCAGCCTGGTGTAGGTGTCCGTCAATTATTTAATTTAATTCATTTATTCAAATCACACGGTGTCAATTAATATAACCAAGACGAATAGGTTATGTGAAGGGTGAAGGACACAAAGATAAAATGATACAGACAATGGCGGCACAAACAATACTACTGACGCTATCCTGTTCTGATAAATTATAAGTAATTATAATTATAAATTATTTTTGGAAGGAAAAAGAGGCAGGGAGGGGCAGGCCGAGATTAGGTATGTTAGATGATTTAAAGACCCACTCATATGTTGAAATGAAGAGGAAGGCGGAAGACAGAGAAGAGTGGAGGCGTTATATACCATGGACCTGCCAGTAGGCAGTGCACTAAGAGAGAGATAATTATAAAATAGAATGGATCAGTGCATTGAAATGACGTTAAATTAACAGTCCATGTTAATGAGCTACGTCATAACACACATACTCTACAAACACTGAAAACGATACAATCGAACCACATCGAAAACTGTAAAGCGAAAACTCTAAATCACAACATATCACAGCACACATGAAAATACAGCATCACATGAAAATACAGCATAAATCAACAAAACTGTTCAAAACTTAGAAACACACAACCCGCTACTGGAACAGAGAAACTTCACATGCAACAGTCCACAGAAATTAGCAATAAAGGCGACAAAGCAATAGGATCCAAAAAACTTCATAAAGGGCATCTAGTAACACTGGGGTTCAAGGAAAGATAATGATATGATGATGATGACGACGATATGTTGATATGATGATGATGATAAGATGATGATATGATGATAAGACGAAGATATGATGATGATACGACGATGATAAGATGATGATATAATGATGATACGATGATGATAAGACAAAGATATGATGATGATACGATGATGATAAGACAAAGATATGATGATGATACGATGATGATAAGACAAAGATATGATGATGATACGATGATGATAAGACAAAGATATGATGATGATACGATGATGATAAGACAAAGATATGATGATGATACGATGATGATAAGACAAAGATATGATGATGATACGATGATGATAAGACAAAGATATGATGATGATACGATGATGATAAGACAAAGATATGATGATGATACGATGATGATAAGACAAAGATATGATGATGATACGATGATGATAAGACAAAGATATGATGATGATACGATGATGATAAGACAAAGATATGATGATGATACGATGATGATAAGACAAAGATATGATGATGATACGATGATGATAAGACAAAGATATGATGATGATACGATGATGATAAGACAAAGATATGACAAAGATATGATGATGATACGATGATGATATGACAAAGATATGATGATGATACGATGATGATAAGACAAAGATATGATGATGATACGATGATGATAAGACAAAGATATGATGATGATACGATGATGATATGACAAAGATATGATGATGATACGATGATGATAAGACAAAGATATGATGATGATACGATGATGATATGATGACAAGACGAAGATAAGATTATGATAAGATGATGATACGATGATATGATGATGATACGATGATGATAAGATGATGATACGATGATGATACGATAATGATACGATGATGATACGATGATGATTCGATGATGATACGATGATGATACGATGATAAGATGATGATATGATGATGATGATGATAAGATGATGATATGATGATATGATAATGGTGATAACGAAGATATGATGATGATGATGATATAATAATGATATGATGATGATGTGATGATGATGATAGAAATCAGGCGCCACACAACTCAGAAGCGATTAATCACAACACACAACAGAGCTACAGAAAGGAGGAGGCAGAGAATGAAGCGTAAAGCCTTGTAACACTGATACACATCACTGGCTTACCATACGTCATCCTCCTGGTCGCTACATACATGTATATTTATATCACAAAATAATGCAATTATTAGTCCTCCTGGTAGCTTATATATATATATATATATATATATATATATATATATATATATATATATATATATATATATCACAATATACTACAATATTAGTCCATAATCGTCCCCGGCTGAAGCCAGTGACGATTATGGACTAATAATTCTATTATCTTAATTTAAATATCTCATTGTAGGACAGCCGTGAAGTCATACTGTCATTTCTACTTTCACAGCACCCTTCTTTCAGAAACAATTGTTTAGCACAAATGCAATAACTGAAGTAAATTCAATAACTGAAGTAAATTCAATAACTGAAGTAAATTCAATAACTGAAGTAAATTCAATAACTGAAGTAAATTCAATAACTGAAGTAAATTCAATAACTGAAGTAAATTCAATAACTGAAGTAAATTCAATAACTGAGTCAATAACTGAAGTAAATTCAATAACTGAAGTAAATTCAATAACTGAAGTAAATTCAATAACTGAAGTAAATTCAATAACTGAAGTAAATTCAATAACTGAAGTAAATTCAATAACTGAAGTAAATTCAATAACTGAAGTAAATTCAATAACTGAAGTAAATTCAATAACTGAAGTAAATTCAATAACTGAAGTAAATTCAATAACTGAAGTAAATTCAATAACTGAAGTAAATTCAATAACTGAAGTAAATTCAATAACTGAAGTAAATTCAATAACTGAAGTAAATTCAATAACTGAAGTAAATTCAATAACTGAAGTAAATTCAATAACTGAAGTAAATTCAATAACTGAAGTAAATTCAATAACTGAAGTAAATTCAATAACTGAAGTAAATTCAATAACTGAAGTAAATTCAATAACTGAAGTAAATTCAATAACTGAAGTAAATTCAATAACTGAAGTAAATTCAATAACTGAAGTAAATTCAATAACTGAAGTAAATTCAATAACTGAAGTAAATTCAATAACTGAAGTAAATTCAATAACTGAAGTAAATTCAATAACTGAAGTAAATTCAATAACTGAAGTAAATTCAATAACTGAAGTAAATTCAATAACTGAAGTAAATTCAATAACTGAAGTAAATTCAATAACTGAAGTAAATTCAATAACTGAAGTAAATTCAATAACTGAAGTAAATTCAATAACTGAAGTAAATTCAATAACTGAAGTAAATTCAATAACTGAAGTAAATTCAATAACTGAAGTAAATTCAATAACTGAAGTAAATTCAATAACTGAAGTAAATTCAATAACTGAAGTAAATTCAATAACTGAAGTAAATTCAATAACTGAAGTAAATTCAATAACTGAAGTAAATTCAATAACTGAAGTAAATTCAATAACTGAAGTAAATTCAATAACTGAAGTAAATTCAATAACTGAAGTAAATTCAATAACTGAAGTAAATTCAATAACTGAAGTAAATTCAATAACTGAAGTAAATTCAATAACTGAAGTAAATTCAATAACTGAAGTAAATTCAATAACTGAAGTAAATTCAATAACTGAAGTAAATTCAATAACTGAAGTAAATTCAATAACTGAAGTAAATTCAATAACTGAAGTAAATTCAATAACTGAAGTAAATTCAATAACTGAAGTAAATTCAATAACTGAAGTAAATTCAATAACTGAAGTAAATTCAATAACTGAAGTAAATTCAATAACTGAAGTAAATTCAATAACTGAAGTAAATTCAATAACTGAAGTAAATTCAATAACTGAAGTAAATTCAATAACTGAAGTAAATTCAATAAATGAAGTAAATTCAATAACTGAAGTAAATTCAATAACTGAAGTAAATTCAATAACTGAAGTAAATTCAATAACTGAAGTAAATTCAATAACTGAAGTAAATTCAATAACTGAAGTAAATTCAATAACTGAAGTAAATTCAATAACTGAAGTAAATTCAATAACTGAAGTAAATTCAATAACTGAAGTAAATTCGATAACTGAAGTAAATTCAATAACTGAAGTAAATTCAATAACTGAAGTAAATTCAATAACTGAAGTAAATTCAATAAGTAAATTCCAAGCCGATATTGTCACTGAGCAGTGAATTGCAATTCTAAATACTTTAATAGGCATAATGCAACTGAGAAAATGTCATTTTTAATATTCTAATGAAGATAATGTCACAGAGTACTAAAGCGTAATTTAAATACCTCCAATGAGGATAACATCTTTGTTGAACACAATACAAGCAAATATAAGCCTTAGCTTCATTTTGCTATCATATATCATGCACTATGGTCTCTAGAGCATAGTGTCACTATGAAACTTTTTCAATTTTTGATTTTTATATTTAAGCCCCCATACCAAGGGGCCTTTTAAGAATTATTATTATAACAATTATTATTATTATTATGACCATTATCATTATCACTGTTATTAGTATGATTATTACTATTTTTATTACTATTCTTTTTAATTGTTACCCCGGTTGTAAAGAACCCGTCGTTTGCTATAAACGATCTGAGCAATAACTACAGAATCGCCGCCCGGCTACTCGAGGTCATCTAGACGCTTATAAGAAAGAAATAAAAGAAATCACTTACTGATTTCTTAAAATAATTCACTAAATATTATTACTATTATTTATTATTATTTATGTGGTCATGGAAATAAAATTGAACGAATAAAATAAATTAAAATAATATTGAATGAATTCTTTTATTATTACTATTATTAATGAGATCGTGGAAATAAAAGAAGGTATTGAATGATTTTTTTAATTATTACAATCATTAATGTGGTCGTGGAAATAAAAGAAGTGGACTCATGGAAATAAAAGAATTTATATTGAACGATTTCTTTTATCAATACTATTATTAACGTTGTCGTGGATACTGTTATCCACGACAACACACAGCAGCAGCAGATACCTGGATGTCTCGCGACACTGTCTGAGCCTGGCCACATCCAGCCTGGCCTGTCTCATCAGTGCCTGCTGCGCCTCATAGGCTGCAGACTTCATGTGATCGGTCAGGTTCCTGTACTGTAGGTCAGCGTAGCGAGCTAGCGACAAGAACGCGTCACCGGCTGTCTTAGGTTCAACTCCCTGTCCAGCCTTCTCCAGGCGAGTAACTGCCTGTGAAATATAACACAACGCCTTTCTGAAGTCATCAGTTCGATTCTCGGAGCTGTAAATTTCATTACTACAGTAATTAATATACGATGACTAAGGACTAACTCTAGAGCGAATTCCACTATTTGTATGAGCTGTGACTATTGCAGTGGTACTCTTTCTCTCATTGCCAGTACTAGCTGGAGCTATTACTATGTTATTAACAGATCGAAACCTAAATACTTTATTTTTTGGTCCTGCTGAAAGGTGGAGACCATATTCTTTATCAACACTTATTTGATTCTTTGGTCATCCAGAAGTATACATCTTAATTATTATAGGATTTTAAGAGCCTTCAACTTCAAACTAAAAACATACTACTTCACATAAATTATGTCAATATCTCTTCTATTCTACCAATTAAATCTATATCTATTCTATCCTACCAATTAAATCTATATCTATTCTATCCTACCAATTAAATCTATATCTATTCTATTCTACCAATTAAATCTATTTCTTTTAACGAAAGTTACTAAATACCACTAGACTACAGGTACCTCGTTTAGATACAGCTCTAGTATTATGGTAGGATTTTCAGATCTGGTATCAGCCAACCAATTGCCGTAGAGAACGAGGCATTTCTCGTAGAGCCAGGGTGATGCATTTTTACCCGTCTCATCCTGTCTCTACAAACAATAGGATCCATTAACAGTAAAGCATTGATTATTTTCAAGCTAAATTAGAATTCATGTAAACTAAATAAATACTAACTATTTAAATATATACATGAATATTAGACTATATCATCAGATTTTAAAAGAAAAAGAGTAGAATAGAGCATGCTGTCGTTTTTGTAGGATTGAGAGAGAATAAAAATAACAATTAGAGTGCAATGCCATCTAAAGTATTGACTACAGTATCTCAATGAAAAACTACTCAGTTTTCTATAAATGAAAGTATTTCAGTCATATAATAAATTAATCAACAACTGCCGCTATAGACCTCCCTCTCTCCCACCCCACTCTCTCTACCCCTCTCTGTTTCTCTCTTTATCTCTCTCTCGTACTGTACAGCCACACCGCAGGTCCACGTATAAAACAGTTTTAAACACTGGGCTGCTAGGACACAGTATAAAATATAAAAATATATACTAATATAGTATAATATAAAAACTAATAATATAATACAAAATAATATAATATAAAAGTAAACTATAATAAATAAAAATAATATAATTATAAAATATAAAAGTATAGAAGCAACCAGCCTCAGCCAGATCTGAGAGTAGGTTCTTTAGCAGACATTTCGCTGTTTGTGGCTCATCCCTCGCCCAATACAATTTACTCTCCTCAATCCTCCACTCTATCTCCTCACAGCTTCTCGATGTTATCATGGCCTGGCCGCCTACAGATAGTCGCTTCAACCTTGACACGGCAGACTCCGCTATCTGTGTGAGAATAAACAATAAGAACAATGACAATGCTGACGACTAAACTAATAAAATACCTCAATTTGCTGCACTTCCGTACAATTAATCCTACACAAATATTAGAAATGTATTTATGCTTATTTCAAGAACAGTACATAATTATATATTATTACATTGTAACCATGAAATATTATGAAAAAAACCAATAATAATAACACAATAAGTAATATCTAGAACAATATTCAACACAGACCAGGTAGTAAATTATATCCATAATATAAATATCAAGTGGATTTTAAGTGGATTAAGTGGATTTAGATGCGCCATTCTATGCAGTATATCACAGTAGCACTAGTATAGTTAATTATAATTATATATATATAATTATATATATATAATTATATATATATAGTTATATATATATATAGTTATATATATATATAGTTATATATATATATAGTTATATATATATATAGTTATATATATATATAGTTATATATATATATAGTTATATATATATATATAGTTATATATATATATAGTTATATATATATATAGTTATATATATATAGTTATATATATATAGTTATATATATATAGTTATATATATATAGTTATATATATATAGTTATATATATATAGTTATATATATATATATATATATATATATATATATATATATATATATATATATATACATATAGTTAACTATACTAGTGCTGCTGTGACATACTGCATTGAGACATATTGATTATAATCAACAAGGTTAATCAAGCGTAACCTGAAATCTGGAAGACTCTCTAGCGGCTCTGGCGAGCCTCTTCAGTGAGTCAGAGAGCTGCTGTAGAGAACGAGGGGACCTGTGCTGATCATGATACAACTGTAGCATGCTGCAGCGCAGTGATAGTACCTCCTCCAGCGAGTCAAAGTCACCGCCGTCCAGAGCGCCGTTCTGCTGCTCCCATCTGGTGAATAACTTGCATAGCTTGCTTTCGCTGAAACAATGAACACAGTATATAATAGAGATTAACAGAAATTACAAGGTATTCGCTAAGAGCATTAATAATACGACATAATATCATATTAATCATAATAATAGTAGCAATAATAAAAAAAATTAAGTTGATAAAAGTAGTCGGGTGGCAATTCAGGACGTAATGCTTGAATTGTTCTTATCAAACCACGAGGTCTTTACACCCGTGGTAGAAATAAATAAATAGATAAAGCTAATAAAGCAATTCATCATCATCATCTTCTTCCCTTTAATTCCAGTTTCACTAGGGTCGGGACAATAAAAAAAGCAATCCATACAAATTAAATGTAGAAAACAATTCTAAGCTAAATGCTGCAAATACATTTACAAAAATTGCAATCACTAAAAGCAATCAATAACTAATGGATTATAAATTATAATTAATTATACAAATACTGGATGGAGCCAGTGGCGATGTCGGATAGATATTCGATCGCGAATCAGTAAGTACGGGGTTCAAATCCTGGGCTCGTCCGTCACTAACATCGCTTTCAAGCGAGGAAACTGACGTTAACATTACCTTTAGCAGCTTTTTATCGGCTTTCTTTAGAGACAGGAAACTGACGTTGAACTAGACATCAACTTCTCTTCTTCAGAAAAAGTGATGAGAGAGACAAAGACCCGACGGCATCGATATGTTGTTCCGATTTGAGGAATCACGCTGTAATAAAAGATTTTAGTACATGAAAGAGCTCATGAAAGAAATAAACTCAAAAAGCTTTTTTACAAATGAGGTTAATCTAACTCGTTGAACGCCCGAGCAGCAGCTGTCAGTTCAGAGAGACACTGTAGCTTAGAGAGATAGGGGTACAAAGTTCGACTGATCTCCAGGTTCACTGAACCCATCTCATTCAGTAGACATGTCCTGTGGTACAAAATTAATCATTAGTCATATCCTTACTAACTCTTCCTTTCTCAAACAGGAGATTGACTGACTGATGATATGACGTAGGACCGTGAGGATTTGAGAAAGTCTATTCGTATCCCGACTCTAGTTAAACTGGGACTCGAGGTAAGATGATGATTATTTAAACAAACTTTCCCCGCATTGTGTTCGGGTCGCTTGAAGAATAGACCAACTGGTGACGGTACGTGTCGTAGAAGGCGACTAAAGTACTACGATCCAAACCAACGTCAGAAGGGCATTAGGTTGGCGAGCGCCTAGGCTCCAGAAATTGCTACAAAGTTTTCTAAAACGAATTTCCTTAAATCCGCGCCGTCTGCTTTTGGAGCGCCAACAAAAGGCAACGATTACTAATAACCATGGAAAGGAATGGAGGAAATAACGAAAACTACAAAAACAGAAACTTAAGAAAGGAAACATTGTAAACACATGCGGTATGTCATGTTTGTAACTATACGGAATAAAACAATATAAAAAAAATAATGAAAGAGATTATAGGGGATTGACTGATGATATGGTAGGAGACAGAAATTAGTGGAAAGGTCTATTCGTATCCAGACCCTAGTTAAATTGAAAATAAAGGAATTAGAAAATCAAATAGAGAGAGCTTTAAATCACCGAGCAATACTCTTTCTCGCGGTTATACACCATTTTCTTGGGGGATTCTACTTATGACGAGATGAGTCTCCTATGCTTTCCTCAGCTTTTATTTATATTAGCTAGAAATCAATGAAAAGGAAGAATAGAAGAGAAAATTACCTGGCCGAGTCTATTCCAGAGAGAACCAGAGACTCATCTCTATGTTTGAGACCCACCAATGAGCTGTACATACTTTCTACATAGGCTTCGTTACCAGTCCTTCTGTACACGTCAATCAATCAATCAATAAATAAATAAATCAATCAATCAATTAAAGCACAAATGGTAACAGTGTCCATAGCAACAGTGACCATAATAACAGTATCCACAGTAACAGTGCACATAGTAACAATGACCATAGTAACAGTGACCATGGTAACCTGGTAGATACGTCTAGATCCCAGTTACAGTTCCTAATGGCCGCCTCGTATTGGAGTTTTCTAACAGACGCCACGTCACCCAGTGTGGCTTGTGGCTCTAGACCCTGTAGGTAGCTCTCCAGCATGTGACAACAGCCCGACTTCTTTAACGCCTGGTACAACAACACGTTAAATACGATTAATCTCCTCACATTTAGTCACTAATCATTTAATATTATATATATATATATATATATATATATATATATATATATATATATATATATATATATATATATATATATCTATTTGTTAGTTACATGATATTCTGACATACCGTAGAAAACTCGTATACATACAAATAGCAAAATAGAATTCAAATAACATCAATAACTACATGTAGGCATTGTTAAAAAATAAACATAAGAGTCTTATATCGTATTTGAGTCAATCTGTGCCAAATGTTGTGAATGTTTAAGTCTCCTATATTGCCTTATGGCGAGAAACCGGACGTTAAATTCTCATTGATTGATTGATTACAGATGTAAGAATTACTCGTCGTTTCCTCAAGATTATTTTACCACAATGAGAACTTTTCCAGCGAGTTTTTTTCCTTGCATATATTTTTTTCTTGCCCACAGTATTTTTGATTATTTATGCGTATTTTTTCCCTTGAGAGTATTTTTCCTGCATGAAAGTCATATAGAATCAAGCCACAGCAAGGAGATTTAGAGCCCTTTTCGTCACACGATGATTGTATCAAAGAGGTCTCTTGAAACATCTGAACAATTGGCCTATAAATTTAATAAGAACTAGCTGGTGTTAGTGGCAGCGGACAGTTGCTTAAGAGAGCAGCTAGTCGAGGAGACACGATTAACCTGCATGAGACCGACTTGAGCGTAGAGATTGGACTCAGCCTGGAGCTGCAGGTCATAGGAGCCAACAGCCTGACTCCATCGCTCCTCATGCTCGTACATCTTGATTCTACAGCATACACCATCAATCAATCAATCAATCAAAAATAAGAACGAGAAGTAAAATAAACTATAATAGCGACGAGAAATGACACTAGAATAAGAACTATAAGTAAAAGAAACAAGAATAAGAACTAGAAGTTAAAGAAACAAGAATAAGAACTAAAAGTAAAAGAAAAAAGAATAAGAACTAGAAGTAAAAGGAACTAGAATAAAAACGAGCAGTAAAAGAAACAAGTATCTACAAGTAAAAGAAACAAGAGCGAGAAGTAAAAGGGACTAGAATAAAAACGAGTAGTTACAGAAATAAGAACAAGAACTACAAGTAAAAGAAATAAGAACAAGATCGAGCAGTAAAAGAAACAACAATAAGAGCGAGAAGTAAAGAGGAACTAGAAGAACTAAAACTAAAAATAACTAAAATAAGAACGAGAAAGTATACCTTGCAGAAGGATCAATCAGCTGATGACTACCACACCCGTACAGCCCGTCAGGATCTCCAATCCCTCTATAGGACTCTAGCATCAGATCCTGCACGCTGATCCCAGTCTCCTCCACTGAGACACGGGACAGCCGCTCCAGTGTGTGGCTGGAGGAATCCCTGTCCACACTGGTGGACTGGAGAGTTGACGACTCGGAGGAGTTAGAGGAGGAAGGGCTGGACTCGATTCTCTCACTACACACAGAGAGATAGATGTATAACAACAGTAGTAGTATTATTCATTATCATCATCGTCATCATATCATCATCAGCGTGGACTCGATTCACTCGCTACACACAGAGAGAGAGATAACAACAGAGTAGTATTAATCATCATTGTCGTCGTCGTAATCGTTATCATCATCGTCATCGTCGTCATCATCATCATCATCGTCATCGTCATCATCACCATCATCACCAGATCTCCAGGTAGAGCTATAGTGTCTACTTACAGGTGCTGGAGGCACCAGATTTACTTACAGATGCTGGTGGCACCAGATTTACTTGCAGGTGCTGATGGCACCAGATTTACTTACAGGTGCTGATGGCGCCAGATTTACTTAAAGGTGCTAGTGGCACCAGATTTACTTACAGTCGCTGGTGGCACCAGATCTCCAGGTGTTTACTTACAGGTTCTGATGACACCAGATTTACTTACAGGTGCTGTTGACACCAGATCTCCAGGTAGAGCAGAGCACTGAAGCAGTCAGAGCTGTTGAGCGCTGCCCGAGCCACTAGGATGTAGTTCAGCTCCAGCCAGAAGTTGTTCTCCCAGGTTGTGCTGAAAAATGTTTTATTGTATTTTTAGCTTGATCCATGTAATAGAGATTAAACAGATATAGACTAATTAGACTAGTGAAAGCCGATCCTAAGATAAACGGCGATTTTAGTTAAAATTTCTCTATTTGCACACACTTTAATGTTAATCCGTAGTTTCTGTTATTCTGTTCGTTCATTATTTTTCAATTCTTGTTTTCAATTCTTGTTCTCTTTATACTGCCATGAATTTTGGTGAATAAAGATGATATATATATATATATATATATAGCCGTACATCACACGTAAAAACTTAAGCTAGAAGCTAATGTTAACGTCAGTTTCCTCGCTCGAAAGCGATGTCAGTGACGGGAGAGCCCAGGATTTGAACCCCGCACACACTGATCCGCGGTCGAGTATCTTACCTACATCGCCACTGATTCCAGCCTAGTTATGTTACATACGGATTATGAATTCATGGAAACGAGCGATTTATCCGTGAGACGCTGCTTATCTGAAACAACATCTAAATAGTTCCATGAAATCTACTCATCAACGAATCTGCATAATTTGAGCTGGGTGGGGGTGGCTAAGATAATATGTGCATTTTTTTTGTATATGCTTGTTTTAACGCAACAGTTGTAAAGTGTAGAGAAGCCTTAGATAACTTTATACTCTATTAAACATTAAATATTAATAAACACCAGTCAGGAGGTGAGTTCTTAGAGTTCTCGTCAGTTGAAATTTTCTGATAGGACAATTTCCCTAATGAAATAGATGTTAAATTTCGAGTTTTTAAAGATGAATCTCAGATCTAGGCTCTAGAATCTAGAGCCCTAAATGAAGGATCGAGAGTTTAGATCCTTCAGACAACAGCACATAATCCAATGACATACCTTCCCTGATGCAGCGAGTGCTGTCTCAAATACAGGACGACATTCAACAGAGTTCTGATGGACTGCTGGTTGGTACATATCGTCCTCTTGTTGGAATCTACAAACATCACACGAGGTTTTGCACTGCTTCGGTTAGAGACTTCATTCCAATTTCTTGTGAACAATACAGCCTACTATACAGAGCTATCAAAACCTTATTGCCAATAGGGATTTGATAATAATAATTATAAATAATAATACTAATAATGATAATAATTAGAATTACACGTTATTTATTTGAGGATTGGTATCCTCAACTAAATTAGGGCCTACATATATTTATAATTTAAGAAATCTTTCAGCGTTAATAAACTGAATTAATTGTACTGTACACATTACAGAAGTAAAACTTAACAGAGAATTTAAAAAATAAATAAAGGCACCTCTATACTTATCATCATTATCATAATCATCATTACAAATAAAAAAAATGTCATACATTACATTCATCAAATCGAAAGCAGTGATTGACGAAATCTGAGAGAAATCTAAAGATTGTCAGGGATCAGAATTTTCACAGAGAGATCGAAGGTATGTCTTTTGTTTTATTTTTTTATCTAACTACAGGCACGTTCCTATTATTTGTATAATCTGTGCTGTGATGAACAAATAAACCATACTAAACGAAGGTAACTGACCACTCATGGAGGAGAGTTGAGAAGATCTACTGATAGACAGAGCGCTGCAGTGTTGCTCAAAGAAATAGCCCGTCTGCTCTGACAGAACCTTTCTGCAAATATCCACGTCAGCTGCCTGACTAAATGCAGAAAGGAGCTCGAGATAAATGAATGGCAGAATCATCTCACAGAAACTCGTCTGCAACAACAGATGGCGAGAAAAAAGTTTGTGATTATAGGCCTTTTATAAAAGCTGCTTACTTTGAAAAATCACCTTGTATAGGCTAATCAAAGCTCTACAATAGCAGATAGATAGGCTAATCATAGCGCTACAATAGCCTATAGATTGACCAATCACAGCTCTACAATAGCAGATAGATTGACTAATTACAGCTCTACAATAGCAGATAGATTGACCAATCACAGCTCTACAATAGCAGATAGATTGACCAATCACAGCTCTACAATAGCATATAGATAGGCTAATCATAGCTCTACAATAGCATAGAGATAGCTAAACCACAACTCTAAATAGCAGATAGATTGACTAATCACAGCTCTACAATACCTGCACCATACAGACAGGTTTGAGATGGGACAGAGTGTTATCACTGAGGGCACCACTATCTATCAGTGCTCCCACAACACTTCTCAGCCACGAGTCATGGTCGTCATGTCTAGGGCACCACAGGTCGTTGTTGCCAATGCTCGCTACAAAAACACCCTCGTCAAACTGTCCAACAGGCTGAGACAGTGTTGCCACGTTACCCTGAGCAAAACAAAAACACACAAGCGTTTATTGTTAGCAATTAAATAAATCTTAAATAACCATTAATCCAAAAATCAGTTTTGTTCATCCGTAATATACAGTATAAGTATAAATATTACTTGCATGCGGGAAAATTATTTTTGAGAAGCATTTGTGACGAGCCAAATTTGCCACTATTCGTTTGCGACTATCTATTACGAGAATTAACGATGATTCTACACACTGATGATCTATTGTAGGTTACAAATACATAAAATCGTACTGAATTTAGAATTTAAGAAGTTAAAGTTAATTCCTCAATAAAAATTTAACAGCTTAACATCATAGTCTCTCTCTACAGCCATCATATGCTGCAGGTGGTTACTCTTATACTCTGCCTTAGTATTTCTGAAAACCTTTCTTTTGCCGCTGGAAATTACATTAGTCTTTCAGCCTATTTTTCTTTTCCCGCTAGAAATGACCTTAGTCTTTCAGCTTACCTTTCTTTTCCCGCTAGAAATGACTTTAGTCCTTCTGATTACTCTTTAGTCTTTCTGATTACTCTTCTTTTCCCGCTAGAAATGATTTCAGTTTTTCTGCTTACCTTTCTTTTCCCGCTGGAAATGAAGGGTCGTAGACGGTTGAGGAGGTCATCAGTAGGGAAGTTGGCCTTGAACTCAGCACAGAACTGCTGCCCCTGTCTGGTCAACATCACTCTCTTCAGCGCTGTAGAGCTGGCCACAACCGTCTCTATGCTGAAATACAAATGTGCTAGACATTTATTTATGTCTATTTATTTATTTGTAACTGTTTAGTACTCCGAGCTAAAAACTCGTCTCATTCCGCCATAGGTCTAAATTTAGACACGCTTGCCTTGGATCCTGAACTTGCACTGTTTTGATCTCGCTTTCTCTTGTGGTCTCTGTGTACTCAGTCGTTATCGTGTGGTGCTTTGGCGCCTGTTTGTGTAGAGTCTGCAAGAAACGTCCCTGACATTGCTTTATGGCGAGTGCTTTATGGCGAGGAACTGGACGATAAATTCTTATTGATTGATTGAGAACAAACATATAAAGATAGATAAATATATAATATATAATACAGATATACAAAGTTTTCATTTGTGCTCTAGGAAATTTTTAGTTCAGAGTCATTAAATTAAAAACACTAGCTTGTAAAGCTGATGTTAAAGTCGGGTTCATCTCTCGAAACCGACACTAGTGACAGAGAACAAATACATTTGTTTAAATAACAGCTATAAATTAATTTTTAGATCAATAAGACTACGTAACACAGTCAAAGGCACAAGTAAACATAGGATACAACATCATCTTTAAAATATCTGACAAAAAATTTGTTTTACTCATTTACAAAAATATACTAATTCAACAGAATCAAACTTAATTGCTAATCACAGAAGCTCTGGACAGCAATCATCTTAAAATCGTATTTGCATAAGGAATAGATTACAGTTTAGGTTTTGTAAGGTCCTGCTTTGCGAGTGGATTGCTCACAGGTGTGCTCTTTTTCATATTCGCTGAAACTACAGAGAATAAATATGTACCTTGAACATATCTTTTGGAACTGTCATGCGACAGTGCCAAAAGAAAAAATACAAAACCAATCTTAAATCTGAATCATCATCATCATCATCTTCCTTTGAATCACGGCTTTGCTAGCGCCGGGTTTAAAATATTTTGTAGTAATTTTTGGAGCCTAGACACACACCAACCGAATGCTCTTCTAACGTTTATTTGGATATTAGTGCCTTATCGCCTTTTACTATCTTTTATCTGAATAAAATATATTCCATACAAAACAAATCTATGGCATACTTACTCCGTATCAATGAGGTACTGGCTTAACGTTCGCAGTATTTCATAGTTTCTATTCAGGATGGCAGCTTTAACTGACGTAGTATTTTTCGAGCTCGTTGATTGGTTGGTACAACTGACCAATGATGTGTCAGAGAGCGTGGTGACGTGCAGATCGCAGAGACCAATGACAGAGAGGCAGCGAGAAGCTTCTAGAGTGACCTCAGTGACCTGATGACCTTTCAACAAGCTGACCAGACTGTATACTAAACTCAGAGCTACATCTCTACCAGCTGTGACACAATACACAACACAATAAAATACAATTAAATACAAAATAAATAAAATGAGGATAAATACATTGAGGATAGAAGGGAAGGGGGTATGGCGTCAAAGCCCGGGTCAGCAAAGTAATGATGATATCCCCTTGGACCCATGGAAGGTTAATCTTGTATCGGAGTTTGCTGCCGATTGGCGCTATCAATAGCAAAGATATGATTAACCATGGAAAGGACTAATAATATCCTGCCAGGAATCTGTAAAGAGGTCTCGAAGACACCGGCCATGACACTGCTATAGAAATTGTTGGAGGTTATAAATGAAATACTACACAGTATAATTCAGAGCAACTACAATGCATAGGACAATGCACGCCCCAGCAACAAGCAAAACAACGTTATAATTATGGTACAATGTAACACAATGCAATGTAAATGCAATACAATGTACTACAGAGAAAAACACTGTAATACAACCTAATTGAATAAACAGTAATATAATACGATAAAACAAAACAATAATCAAGTATTACTTCTCAACATTCAGAGTATATATCTCAGCAAGCTATTAAGAATTTTACGACATAAAATTACAATTGCAATTTTAATATACTATATATTTAAAAATAAAATCTTTCCAGATTTCTCCAGGTGACCAGTACAAGCAGTAATCTGCTTGTGACAAAAAAAAGTTTAAAAATATTTGACGCAAACTTTTAGCTTTAGAAGAGAGTAGTTGGAGGAAGTCCTGACGCCTCTCAGTTAACAGAAGCCTCAGATGTCTCAACCCCTCCACTCTACCTCCCCCCACCTGTCCTATCCCACCCCTCCCTGAGCCAGCCCTTAGAAACTGCTCCAGCTCCTGCAAAAAGTAAAAGTAAAGTAAACACAAATATTACACCGACATCGCCACAGGCTATAGACCGTGTGATATCTTACTAGAGCATGCAGAGATAAGCTGAACAAGCACTGAACCTGTTTGATTGATCGCTGGGGTGCTCCTCTATTGAGCAGTGACTCCCACGAGCCTCTCGCTCTCTCATAGTCTGACGACTGTGGCAATGGGTCCAGGTCAATGAGTACGTCTCTCAGCGCCTCCCTTCTCTCTATGTATAGAAGATCTATCAGCCCAACACACTGTGCATCATACAATGCATCATACATAATAAAATACATCACACAATACATCACACAATACATCATACAATACATATACAGTATATTTAAATAATTATAATACATATATAGATATTCGACCGCGGATCATTATGTTCGGGGTTCAAATCCTGGGCTCGCCCGTCACTGACATCGCCATCGAGTGTCACAAAATTAAAGTTACAAAAGAAATATACATTTCTGGATGAATATGTGATAATCAAACGATAATTGGATATTAATTTGATATAACTCATATTAACTCAAAAGGATTATTGCTTTTATATAAAAACATATCCAAATGGTAAGCTTATTTACTACTCTATCCAGTATATCCATAAGCAAGAAACACTTGATTAATATCAATTAATCGATATTGATTGATTGATTGATTGATTACCTTAGATTGTATAGATTCACTGAAGTCAGTCACCAGGCACACAGCATTTACAACGGATGAGATGTGAGGTAGAATATCCTGCCAATACAAAAACAATATAAAATATTTTTTTAATTTGTTATTAAAGCAAAAAAAAGGTAATCCTAACTGTATTGTATAATAATTTTTACAGCTATTGGTGCAAAAACAGCAATAGCATTACTTAATTTTTAGTGATTTCATACTAGATATTTAAGTTTTCGCCACAAATGTAAAAAAACATTATAAAACAATCAAAAACTTAACGACATTTATTTAAAACATTTAGAAAATTTTACATACGGTTAAGTTATAAAAATATTTAGTATATACTCTAGAACAATTTAAAAAAGGAATTAATACATTTCAGCAAATGTTAAAGAAAATTTTCAATTTATTTGTGTAAAAACAACGCCGACGTTGATTTAGAACTTAGTGCTCCGTCTTCTATATCGACACGCACAGACCACAGTTGCTTTTTCTTCAGTAGGCCAGGCAAAACACGGGTATAAAAGAGAAAACTCAACAGATATTAAAATATCCAGTTCATATTACCCACTAAGCACGTCAAAACTCAAAACTATACAACGCATTGCTATATAAAACCTACTATACAAACTGACGGCAAGACCACAAGTAGAAATTAATCACATATACGAAGTACTAAATAACAAGTGGAAGGACAGAATGGAAAATGAATATGTGAGGATGAATTTGAATGTTAAGAGGATTGGGGATAGGTTGGCTCAGTCGAGATTGAGATAGTGTGGGAATATCGTGAGAAAGGCAGATGAGGTTGTTGTAGTAAGGAAAATTTGGAGGGAGGAGCTGGATGTTAAGCTAGAGAGAGGTCGACACAACTGACGTGGGATGCGGTGCATAAAAAGGACATTAATAATTGGAGATTGACTGAAGCTATGGAGTGGGACAGGGAGGACTGGAGAAAGTCTATCCGTATCCTGACCCTAGCTAAACTGGGATTTAAGAGAAGATGACGATGATGATATGAAGTATTAAATTACTGTGCAATATAACGTAACTCATACAACCTGAGAACAGTGTTCCACAGCAGCAAGTATCACGTTATGTAGAATTGAAAGACTTAATTCCACAAAGTCTTGTAACCTCTTCACTCTTTCATTAGTACTTGCCTCGCGTCTACGCAAAGATTCACAATTTTACACAAATGTAAGAAAATAAACTAGTAAACATCCACAAATTTACATAGTAAGCGACTAAACGAGAAGTTATTTGCTTGTAACCATTAAGACTAATGCCACAACCATTGTTACAAGTTTGGTTACCTGTAACCATCAAGACTAATAATTCAACCAATACTATAAGTTTGGTTACCTGTAATCTTTTAAGACTAATGCTACAACCAATACTATAAGTTTGGTTACCTGTAACCTTTTAAGACTAATGCTACAACCAATACTATAAGTTTGGTTACCTGTAACCTTTTAAGACTAATGCTACAACCAATACTATAAGTTTGGTTACCTGTAACCTTTTAAGACTAATGCTACAACCAATACTATAAGTTTGGTTACCTGTAACCTTTTAAGACTAATGCTACAACTAATACTACAAGTTTGGTTACCTGTAACCTTTCAAGACTAATGATTCAACCAATACTATAAGTTTAGTTACCTGTAACCATTAAGACTAATGATTCAACCAATACTATAAGTTTAGTTACCTGTAACCATTAAGACTAATGCCATAACCAATACTATAAGTTTGGTTATCTGTAACCATTAAGACTAATGCTACAACCAATACTACAAGTTTGGTTACCTGTAACCTTTATGACTAATGCCACAACCAAGTTTAGTTACCTGTAGGAAGAGGCTTGCAGAAGACATCGCTTCAGAGTGGAGATGACGTCACCTATGACGTAGCACGACAGACCGTTCAAACCAGAATGCAACTCCTTGAGTACGAGGTTAACTAGGAGCCTATAGACAAGAAGTAGACGACATTTCTCCTGCAGCACTCGAGCTCTGGCCAAGCGAGTGGAGAGCGAGAGAAGAACCTTCTGTATACCATCCTATAAGCAGTATTACATCAGTATCAGTAAATTAAACCTTCTTTATACCATCCTGTAAGCAGTATTACATCAGTATCAGTACGTACACCATGCTGTAAGCAGTATTACATCAGTTATCAGTACGTATACCGTCCTGTAAGCAGTATTACATCAGTTATCAGTACGTACACCACCCTGTAAGCAGTATTACATCAGTTATCAGTACGTACACCACCCTGTAAGCAGTATTACATCAGTTATCAGTACGCATACCGTCCTGTAAGTAGCATTACATCAGTTATCAGTACATACACCACCCTGTAAGTAGTATTACATCAGTTATCAGTACGTATACCACCCTGTAAGCAGTATTACATCAGTTATCAGTACGTATACCATCCTGTAAGTAGTATTACATCAGTTATCAGTACGTACACCACCCTGTAAGCAGTATTACATCAGTTATCAGTACGTATACCATCCTGTAAGTAGTATTACATCAGTTATCAGTACGTACACCACCCTGTAAGCAGTATTACATCAGTTATCAGTACGTACACCATCCTGTAAGTAGTATTACATCAGTTATCAGTACGTATACCATCCTGTAAGTAGTATTACATCAGTTATCAGTACGTACACCACCCTGTAAGCAGTATTACATCAGTTATCAGTACGTACACCATCCTGTAAGTAGTATTACATCAGTTATCAGTACGTATACCATCCTGTAAGTAGTATTACATCAGTTATCAGTACGTACACCACCCTGTAAGCAGTATTACATCAGTTATCAGTACGCATACCATCCTGTAAGTAGTATTACATCAGCATCAGTACATTAAACCTTCTGTATACCATCCTGTAAGCAAGTATCTAACAAGAAAACTCTGTAGCACATGCGGTATAATCATGTGTCTAACCACGTCAACAAAAACTTTTAGTAATCTAATTAAATTAAATTATTTAAATTACAAACTACTGAGCGCGTAAGCTCCAGAAATAGTTACAGAATTTTCTAGAATGAAGGGAAAAGTTTCCCACCCCACAGAGAGGATTGGAGGTCTATTCGTATCCCGACCCTAGCTAAACAGAGATTCAAGTGAAGACGATGATGATGATGAATTAAATTACTGAAAAAACTTAAGTGAAAGTAAAAATGTGTACATTTAATATAGGTTTAGAAAACTAATATATATTTCTGTCTACAATCAGTCTAACCTGACTCTTACACAACAGCTCTACTAGACTGCGAGGTCTAGAGCTGTGCGATGACGTGAGATAATCGAGTGTGGCAACCACGACCCTGGTGCTGAAGTGTGGCGGGTTAGGCTCTGCGTCCGTCTCTCTAGAAATCAATCGATCAACAATCGATCGATTAATCAATCGATCCACCAATCAATCAATCAATCAATCAATTATCCAATCAATCAGTAGATTTAGTTGAATAAATTTATTAATTTCTTAGAGAAACTATCGCACAATTGAAAAGTAGCATACATTACGCACAGTAACAAAGAATATTTAGCAACGTTCTGATATTCTGACATTAACCGAGGGCCTGAGGCAAATGCGATCCAACAGGCATCACAATAACTTTCTCTTACGACGTTTATTGTTCTTTGATAGGTACGTACAACGATTAATTTCAATAGGCAAGTGATGCAAAAGGCTTATATGCATGTATCTCTCTCCGTCTCTCTCTCTCTCAGTCAGATGGAAGGTCCCATTGCTAACAGCTGCTCTCACTCAACAAGTAGATCCCATCACAAAGGTCGAGTCCCACCAAACCTTAATTTAGCCTTAAGTTGAAGAGCAGCATCCAGCGTTTGAGGTGGTTTCCCTTGGCTTTCGTCATTTTCAGCTTAGTCGCCTCTTACGACATGTTCACTTAAAGGTTTATCAATAATTAAGCAGCCCTGACATATCACGGGAAATATACATTTTACTGATATAGTGTGATATGAGAGATAACTCGCCTGATAAACCTAACGTCACCCTCAGAAGCCAGGTTGGGATCAGTTTCATGTAGACTCATCAGTGTTCCCACCACAATGTCCTCCAAGTTATCAAGTACTGACTGCTCCAGTGCCTGCACGAACATCCATCCAATAGCAACAACACCAATAACACCCTCAATATATACAGCACTCGTAGCTTCAGTCAATAGCAACAACAACAACACGCTCAATATATCCAGAGTTATATCCTGGTTCTCCACCATGTGCAATTACGGTTGTTCCTATACGGTTTAGTGCATTAAGTGGTAGCTAATTCTTGAAAACTACTCGACGCTTCCTTTATAGCAGAAGCTACGGGAGATCACGCTGCTAAGAGACTTTGGTACTATACCCTATGAATCGCATATGTCTAAGAATAACTAACGCGAATGCAGTATAATAAACACAACATTCTAAGCGATTTATCACCAGTATACTGCAATCGAACGAAAACACATTATCATCACTAGTATACACCGATCAAACGCTAACATTAAACTTGTAGGAACCTAGGCGAGTACGCTAACGCAAGGCTGGACAAACAACAATCGTGACTAATACTGGGACTATAAACATGCAGATTTCTAAGACATATCACAAGAAGAAACCCGCGGCCTGTTGGGTGCCCGCTGTTAAAGGACCTTTTGTTGACCTAGTTCACCTATTAGCCTATGGTAGCACTCACCTGTTGACCTAGTTCACCTATCAGCCTATCGTAGCACACTCTCACTCACCCGTTGACCTAGTTCACCTATCAGCCTATCGTAGCACTCTCACTCACCTGTTGACCTAGTTCACCTATCAGCCTATCGTAGCACTCTCTCACTCACCTGTTGACCTAATTC
Source organism: Enchytraeus crypticus (assembly GCA_905160935.1). Lineage (NCBI taxonomy): Eukaryota > Metazoa > Annelida > Clitellata > Enchytraeida > Enchytraeidae > Enchytraeus > Enchytraeus crypticus. The sequence continues at coordinate 1,306,461 of CAJHZI010000517.1, read as the reverse complement.
ATGTATCAGCCTATCGTAGCACTCTCTCACTCACCTGTTGACCTAGTTCACTTATCAGCCTATCGTAGCACTCTCTCACTCACCTGTTGACCTAGTTCTCCTATCAGCCTATCGTAGCACTCGGAGGCAGGCCTCAGCCTCCGCTGCAGGCTAGCCTCCAGGCCACTCCCCTCCTCCTGGAACTTGCCGGCAGCGCAGAGTGGTAGGATGTGGATTAGAACTCGGGCCAGACAGTCGGCGAGCAGGTCTCTACGACTGACAGCCAGAGCTGAGCAGACTGACTCCAGCGACTCACTCTTAGCACGGAGCAGCAGAAAGGCTACGATCGTCTCCTTGTGCCCTCTGGTGAATAGATAATATTATTATGTATATCTTTGTAGTTCAAATAATATATTCCTCATCATCCTCAAAATCATCATCGTCGTCATCATCATCATCATCATTCATTGAATTCCAGTTCAGGGTCTAGTTCCTAGGATCAGTATTCTAAATTTTTTTATCAATTTCGGGAGCCTAGGCGCTCACTAATCGAATGCCCATTCAGGCGTTAGTTTGGATCTAAATCGACGTCCCTGATATCATCCTAAGACGAGGAAACAACATTAAACCTTTATTATTACTATTAATGCTTGGTCGCATTTTACGACACATACAGTCAACGTTTGGTCTATTCATTGGCAATCCCGACAGAGATTGAGAGAGAGCGAGAGCGAGAGAGCGAGAGAGAAAAGAGAGAGATTGAGCGAGAGAGTTCAACACTTGAGAGTGTGAGACCGAGAGAAAGAGAGAGAGAGAGAGAGAGAGAAAGTGAGAGACAGAGGAAGAGAGACCACATCACAACAGATAGTCCATTAGAAGACTTACAGGAGGAACTCTTTGTATGAGGAGAGGTGGAGCAGCCTATAGGGGAAGAGAGAGATATCATAGTCGCTGGCGACCCACAGCTGAATCAGGTAGGGCAGGTGTGTCGAGAGATAGGCAGGGATGGATTCGTAGCCAAGGCTGCGAGATAGTCGCCTCAAAGCCTAAGAGTTAAATTATATATTAGTATATGGTAAACGTCACAACATTGACTGGAATTATGTCACAATTAGATATATATATTTAGAAACAGTTATTCTAGATTTTTTTTCGTTAAGACTCGACTCTGCCATATATTGTAGAGTCGATAAAAGACTCGTTTATCTCAGCGATTTATCATCAGGGTCCTATATACCAATGTCTCAATAGCGCAATGGTTAGAGGTGTAGATAACGTCATGAAGTTTTATACGACAGATCCTGAAGTGAATTTAACCCTCGTGGGTTCGAATCCCTGCCGCGCTGATTGATCGAGAGTAAAATCTCCGATATTCAATGGACTGGTTACACAGAAAATGGACAAAATTGCCGATTTAACATTTGATATTAAAAGTGATAGATATCAACGTAGTTGATCATTTCACTACAATGTATGTCATATTATATAATATTATAATAGTAACCTACGCAACAGACAAGACATTTTATCTACTAATGCTTTTAAGAATAATTAACTTTCCATGTCACATCTTCAACGTCAAAAAAATTAAAATAACACTTGTTAAGTTGCTAAAAAGAAGCACTAAATGAAACTAAATTATAACAAATTCAACCACTGTGAATAGTGAAGTCAGGTTATTAAATTTTTCAACCTGAAGCTGTTCGTGAATCTTAAAGTCGACTAAAGCAGTCACAGTACTGATATACTCTTCAGGATCATATTCAAGCTAACGGCTTAACGTGCGGTATGATAAATCTACAGCCTTGGAAATGGCGTAGAAAAGGTAAAGCTAATTAACGGTAAAGCTAATTAACGCTGGTAAAGCTAATGTTAACGTCAGTTTCCTCACTCAAATGCGACGTCAGTGACGGGCGAGCCCAGTATTTGAACCCAAAAAAGAAAGTCTTTCAACAAAAAACCAATTATATGGCACTGCTGTAACAGCAGCTTATTTGCATGAATAAGTTACCTCAGTCCTCAGACCTAACTGGCTGGAGCCAGTGGCGATGTCGGCAAGTTATTCGACCGCAGATCAGTATGTGCGGGGTTCAAATCCTGGGCTTGCCCGTCACTGACATCGCTTTCGAGAGGAACCTGACGTTAAAATTAGTTTTACCAGCTTTAAGCTTTTGACAAAACACTGCCATGATGGAAAATAGAAACTAAATGATAAAAACACAAATTAATTTCATACATTTTGCACTACATGGAAGTTGAACGAATGGTCTGTCATCATTTGAATAATGGCGAATGTAGCTTTCTTCTCGCAGAGTGGACTAGACTCAGCGATGCACAGTAGAGTCAATAAAACTGTACTCATTCTCAATGACTTCTCATCTGCGTCCTAATCAATCACACTAACAAATCAGAAAAGATATCATACATAGAAAAATGTGCTGAACTATATAAAAAAACTACTTGTAAAAACAATCAATAAATTAACATCAGACGCTCTAAGCAGCTTTCAGTAATCTATGTACATATTAAGAGAGAAAAACTCGAAAAATAATAATAACTAAAAATTAAAAAATAAATATAAAATCATCATCTTCATCATCATCTTTCCTTGAATCCCAGTTTAACTAGGGCCGGGACACAAATAGACTGCCTCAAATAAATATAAAATTAAAATAAATAACAATAAAAAATACTCGAACTAAAGACAGAATGAAAGCTTAAAGTAAACCTCGGCAGTGACAGCTTTCTGTAGACTCATATAACACAACTCAAACAGTTTCTCGTATCTAGTGCTGCAGGCAACATCTGCATCAGAGGAGCCTGCAAACAGTCTGAAACCAGCAATACAACAGCACCTAATCAGAAATATCTGCCCGAAACAAATTAGCCAGATAAAACTTTAGAATTCCTCGTCAAAAAGCCTCTCATTTACCGGCTGAAGATTACAGAGCTCTACAAAAAAGTATCTAGTTGCAAAAGCTGGTAAAGCTAAGGTTAACGACAGTTTCCTCACTCGAAAGCAACGTCAGTGACGGGCGAGCCCAGGATTTGAACCCCGCACATACTGATCCGCGGTCGAGTGTCTTCATAAGTGTGTCTGATTGAAGAGAACTCTGCCGGGATATTTGTGATTCAATTCAACTATACAATCAGAACTCCAGACAGGCTGCTAGACAAGCAAGAATCTTCTAAAACAGTAGAAAGATTTAACGTTCTGTTTCTCACTCGAGTGTGGTGTTAGAGTTGGATGGTTATAACAAGTTGTTAGCCTTGCTAATTGGAGAGAGAGAGACAGAGCGAGAGAAAGAGTGAGAGAGACAGCGAGAGAGACAGATTAAGAGACAGAGAATGTGTGAGATAGACAGAATGTTAGGCACATAGCAGAACTTACAGTGGAATAGATAGAGCAGCTAGACGTCTGATAGCATAGTGCCTATCCTGTAGCGAGTTAACGAGCTCCTCAGATAATGCTTTCATCTGATTGGATGGGCAGGCATTGTTAGTTAACGTCTCCCACACCGTCCATTCCTTCAATGGGTCAGCCTAATGGTCAATTAAATCAATTATCAAATCATTGAACTCTCTACAAAAAATACATCATATATTATTTCATCATCATCATCATCCCTTTAATCGCAGTTTAACTAGAGTCGGGATACAAATTGACTTGTCTCAAATCCTCTCTGTCCTACATCATACATGTATCATCAGTCAATCCCATATTTGAGACATTTCCATTAGTTTAATTTTTTAAGCAATTTTTGAAGCCTATGAGCTCACCAACCGAATGCCCTTTCTGACGTTGGTATGGATCTTAGTGCTTCAGTCGACTTCTACGACACGTGCAGTCACCGGTTGGTCAATTCTTCAAACAATCCGGACACAACACGGGAACATTGTAATGTTGAAAATGCTATAGTATTGTAGCAATTATTTAACCTTTTATCATTTTATTAGTGCACATGTCAGAGTCTTCGGACCTTTGTGTCCTTTTCATTTCAAGTGAATTTCTGTATTTTGTGAGACTTTTATAACTATATTGTATGAAATGATTAAATCATTTAAATAAATATTTAAAAAAAAATTATATACACCATCTATAATAGACATCATCATCATAATCTCCTTTTAAATCCCAGTTAACTAGGGTCGGGATTATTAAAGCTTTCTAGCAGTTTCTGGAACGAAGCAAACACTCAGAACTGACCCGGATGAATGCTACCATACACGTCAGTAGCTCCAGCCTGATCTCTCTACTGTATGATCCCTCCTTAGCTAGCTTCCAGAACACTCCGTGCAGGGACAGCGCCAGCCTCCTCGCCTGCTCCAGAGACTCCGTCACAACTCTCTTCCGCTCGGCACTGCACGAGCAGCTGTTGTTGTTGTTGCTTCCGTTCATGTTGCTGCTTACACTGTTGTTGCTGCTTCCGCTGTTCTTGTTGTTGCTTCCGCTGTTCTTGTTTTCATTAGAGCTGCTCTTGTTAACGAGTTGATTGGAGGCATTGCTGCCACTCTTGCTAGTTTTGTGTCTCTCAGTTCTCTCAGTTTTTATATCAGTTCCGAAGTTGTTGTTGCCATTGTAGCCACAATCGGCGCTACAGCCTGGGTTGCTACTGTTGAAGCTGCGGCCTGCACGACTAGAGCCGCAGCTGCCCGTGTTACGAAGACAGCTGCTGCCTGCGTAGCGTGAGCAGCTGCTGCCTGCATAACGTGAGCAGCTAATGCTTGCATAGCAGCTGCTGCCCGTGCTATGAAAGCAGCTGCTGCCTGTGTGTCCAGACCAGCTGCTACCTGTGTGTCCAAAGCAGCTGCTGCCTGTGTGAGGAGGGCAGCAGCTGCTAGCTGAAGCAGCAGAGCTGCTGAGATGTGGTACGAGACATGAGAGCAGCTGTAGCACAACTCTGCACACTGTCTGATCTCTTCTGAATTCTTTACACAGCCATCTGTAACAAAGTATCTATATTATTTATATTATTATTACAAAATATTAAATTATTATATATTATATTATTTATCATTTATAGTTTTGATTATCTATATATAAATCTTATATATCTATCTATCTATCTATATATATATATATATATATATATATACATAAATCTTATTTTATGTATTTTTCTTTTATATATAGATAAGAGACACAACTAAAAAAATATTTAAAAACATAAATAAAACAAGACACCGAAGGAGCGTCTGCCCATGGCAGAATTAATGTTTGGTGCAGTGAGAAGGTTTTAAGTAGAGGAATCATAATTTGATCATTTGAAATCTTCCTTGGTTTGATCGTTTGAAATCCAAGGAAGCTATCTTGAATTTTATCCGTGCGGAGACTGGATGGCAGTGCAGTTTCTTAGAAAAGAAGAAGTGTGGGATTTGAGTATTCTTACATTACAGACGACACGACATGGAGTCAGTGATGTCGATAAGATATTGACTGCGGATCAGTATGTGCGTGGTTCAAATCCTGGGCTCGTCCGTCACTGAAATCGCTTTCGAGTGAGGAAACTGACGTTAACATTAGCTTTTAGCTCTTTACATATAACATCACCTAAGAGCGTCGAGAGAGACTTCAATGAAGTGGTCAGAAAGCCGAGTAGATAACGACGTCATGCCAGTAATCAGTCGATATAACTGAAAAACACAAAACATAACAGAGTATGTGTATCCGAAATATTTAGTCGAATCTTATTTTTTTGTTTGAATTTTATCCCACGTCAGTTCATTTATCTGAACTTGATAATTGCACAGTAGGCGCGGCGTTTGTTTGTTTGTTTATGCTGATGTGTACTACCATATATGTAGATGAATAAAGATTATATAAGACTGCCAATAAATAAAACTTATACATTACTATTGACTTATTTTTTTACTTAGGCAAGTACTAACAGAAATAATTACATATAACAAATTACTCGTTATCATTTGGAGATTTACTTTTATATTTAATTTGAAGTCGATTTTATTCATTTTACTAGTAAACTAAGCTAATTAAAGACAGCAGGCCAATACTAGAAACTAACCAGTTGAAATTCGAACACACTATCTTCAGACAGTTTGTCACTATCTACGCATTCCAGTAGTTTATCTAGAACCAGTTGGAAGCGGTTTGAATCTGTTTCCAGCCGGTCTGCACCAGTTGAAGACAGACAGCACCAGCTACACAAAATATCTGCTATCTTTAGTCTAACCCTATCCACAACCGTCAACAGCTCCACTGAGAATTTCTCATCTGACGCAGAAATAACAATCAATCAATTAAATATGTTGCAGATTAGTCACACAAGGAAATAATTGATTAGTCGCTCTAAATTAAATTAACCTATTAATGCCCAAAATGTTTCAGCACATTTTTCCAAGCTGTAATTCATAAATTGGTCTCAAACAGTCCAACTGATGATAAAAAATAATCATTTTTCATTTTTAATCCTACAAATGGGGGCCTATTCCTAAATGGGAACATTGGGCACATACGCAGTCCAAAATATAAGCATCAGCTATAAAACTCTATTGCATGCAATTCATGCTATTATCGCTGTAGAGTGTCTGTTGAATTTTAAAAAATGTAAATTACTCAATTCTTATTAGATAAAATAAAAAGCTAAGGTTAACGTCAGTTTCCTCACTCGAAAGCGATCTCAGTGACGAGAGAGCCCAGGATTTGAACCCCGTACATACTGATCCGTGGTCAAGTATCTTGCCGACTTCGCCACTGGCTCTAGATGGTAGGCCCCTATTGTATACCTGCATCCAGATGCAGGTATACAATGTGCTTTGTACAATGCCAGTAACGAGATCGACAAGTACGGTTGTTCATGGTATTTTCGTATGCAATGCAGCTGTATCGGAAAGTGATACATGTCGCACTCCAGTCTGCCATTCGTGCCACAGAGTCTTGATTGATTTTTCACTAGTTTTAGCAACGAAATCTCTACTTTACGCCCTACAAGTAACATTGATTCTCAACCCTTATATAGTACCATTCTTCCATTACGTTGTGCTGGTATTCGCTGTAGTTCAGAAGCTAACACCCACTAATTAAAGCAGAAACGAACATCATTGTGTCTCTGTTTATACAATTGCGAAACGTGCTCAAAACATTGCCGATGATCGGCTTCGAAGATGTCTGGCAAGACTCTTCTGTATATAGAACATCCTTGTGTTACAGCAGTGCTTGTGCCCATTGTTCCCAAATGGGAACATTCTAGTTCAACCCAGATTTTTTGTAGGTAATTATATATATTTATAACCAATATTTATAATATATAATACGACACCATTTCTAAAGAAAATTGCTATTTCAGATTTTTCAAACATGATTCTTACTTCGGGTAAGATCAGATTAAAGTTAGGCTGCTGGAAAGGTAGAAATTCATTACTTTTGACCAAAAGCCACAAAACCGGAAGTGGCTGAATAAATGTTAGCTGGCCAGTAAACCATGCCAATATCATTATTATTACAGCTGGATATCATAGATTACTAATTGTAATTCGACACAAGACACCACAACATAAATTGCTGCTGTTCCAAAATAGGAACATTGGGCGCTAATGGGTTAATAGAGATAGATAGAGATGAATGGAAGAGTTCTATACTATGGATCTGCCAGTAGGCAGTGCACTAAGAGAGAGAGAGATGGAATTAAATTAATAAAGGCCACACAGAGTAAGAGATAAACAAGTCAACAACTTCTCGAAAGTAAAATTGACATGGTGTCCAAACAAGTGACACGATGCCATAGCACAATCAATTACTGAAAGTTGAAACAGTAAAGTTCGGACATCTTGCTGCCACTGATTAGCAAGTCGTAACAAAATCAGTAACGTAAAGAGTAAACAATAGTCTGCACAGTATGTGCATTGGAAACAAAGCACACTAGTGGATTACTGCATTAAATGCTGGACTATTAGCTCGACATCATCATCGACGACAGTAGCACTCCAATAGTTTGTCATTAAAAAAAGCCAACGTAAGCGTCAGTTTCCTCACTCGAAAACGATGTCAGTGACGGGCGAGCCCAAGATTTGAACCCTACACATACTGATACGCGGTCGAGTATCTTACTGACATCTCCACTGGCTTCAACCAATTAATTAACACCACCTTTACCATCCTGAATCCAATCAAAGTATTTACAGTTCTGAATACAGATAACACAGATCAGTATGTGCGTGGTTCAAATCCTGGGCACACTCGTCACTGACGCCGCTTTCCAGCGAGAAAGCTGACGTTAACCTTAGCTTTACAGCTTTACTTTTTTTATCACCGGACATGCACCGTTTAGGATACTTTTCTTTCTCTTCAGCACACGTCTTTTTCAGATCGTTTGGGGTGAATCGATTTGTAGTGACATGTGATGGGGGGACGTCCCTGACATTATCCTTGTATGAGGAAATGGATGCTAAACCTTTATTTATTATTATTAACACTATCCCTTGGGCCCATGGAAGGTTAATCTTGTCTTGGAGCTTGCGGCCGATTGGCGCTATCTATAGCAAAGATATAATTAACCATGGAAAGGATTAATAATAATCTGCCAGGAACCTGCAAAGTGGTCTCGAAGACCGGACACCGGCCATGACACTGGTATAGAATTGTCAGAGGTTATTATTATCAATATTATTACTATCGCACCGTTAGAAGGGTTGTTGTTGTTGCTGTTGCTGCTCTGCCCATCACTGTCACCAGATGGCCTCTGAGTCATCAAGTCTCCTCCTCCCAGTAGATCTTCCTCTCTGATCTGATCCTGTGTGGTAAATAGATCCAGCTCTAGATCTCCACGAGTCGACGTCGTTGATTGGTTGAAGGCATTGACCAATGGCATTGGTTCATCCTTTATCCGAATGGGATTCTAATGAAATAGCAGACATTAGGTGAAGAAAGCAGTTTCTAACGAAAGAGCAGACATCGGTGTATCACAAATAATGAGTTAATATACAAATTATACATAAATGCCTGCATACTATCCCGGCACTCACTTGTGGATGTTGGATAAATTGATTTATATTGTGATTTATAACAATGATTTGTAATATCATTTATTAAATGATTTTGAATACGATTTTTAGATTTTTACTAAATCCATTCTATAGTTAGCTGGTGTTTGCATAAACTGATGCTCTTCATGTATAGGTTTTTAAGAGCTGATCATTTAATTTATTATTCAAGCTCCATACAGTCGATTAAACTTTTTTTAAATGTTAATATTTCAATCTTTATAGTTTTTATAATATAAAAACTATAAAAGGCTATAAATCATATTATAAATCATACTATAAATCATAATAGGCTATAAATCATATTATAAATCATACTATAAATCATAAATCATACTCCAAATCACATATAAATCATACTAATCCAGCAGCACAGCCTGTAACTTACACCATTGGTCGAGACTGGAGTTAGCAGAGACTGCACAAGCTTCTCCGGCACAACGGCTGCGTACAACTTGCTAGCGTCTGATTGGTTGATGTGGCACGAGGGGCGGAACAAATCGTGAATGATTGACAGCAGCTTGTCGAGCTCGGCAATGCCTGATGTACTGATGTAATCATCTATCTGATCTGCCAGTCTGGCCAGAGCTGTCTATAACAAGTATACGTCGATATCTTGTAATTAGTCAAAAAAGCTAGTGTTAGCATCAGTTTCCTCACTCGAAAGCGATGTCAGTGACGGGCGAGCCCAGGATTTGAACCCCGAACTTACTAATCCGCGGTCGAATATCTTACCGACATCGTCACTGGTTCCAGCCACATAGACAACTACATAGATTTTGTGGAGATGAAGAGGAGGAAAGCGGAAGACTGAGAATAGTGGAGGCGTTATATACCATGGACCTGCCAGTTGGCAGTACACCGAGAGAGAGAGAGATTTCAAACAACAAGTATTCGAAAGGATATATTTAGCTGAATATCGTTTAACAGTACAAAAACCTGAATAGGAAGAATATTCATCTAATAGACAATTAATTAGCAGAAGACAGAGAAGAGTGGAGACGTTATATACCATGGACTTGCCAGTAGTCAATGCACTATGAGAGAGAAGGAGAGAGAGAGAGAGAGAGAGAGAGAGAGAGAGAGACAGAGAGAGAATTACCCTGACAGCCTCATTCAGTCGGTGCAGACAACTATTGGATGACTCGCCTCTATCTGGTACAGTAGCGTTGTAAAACAGAATGTACTTGACGACTATACAACTGTACCAGGCGAGCCCCTCGATGTGTCGCAACTGTAATCAGGCAAAAATATACCTAGTACAAATATTTTTCAAAAGCAGGTAAAGCTAATGTTAACGTCAGTTTCCTCACTCGAAAGCGACGTCTTTGACGGGCGAGCTCAGGAGTTGAACCCCGCACATACTGATCCACGGTCGAGTATCTTACTGACATAGTCACAGACGCCAGCCATTTAGACTACACAACATATATTCCCATATTAGCTCCGACTGTGTGGCCTTTGTTAATTTAATTCTCTCTCTCTCTCAGTGCACTGCCTACTGGCAGATCCATGTTATATAACGTCTCCACTCATTCTATCTATCTATATTAATTTAATTAAGAAGGACTATTTAATTATTTCCTTTTGTGATCAATCTGCAACTTATTTATTTAATTGATTGATTGCTATTTCCGCGTCAGATGATAAATTCTCAGCGAACTCGTCGACGGCCGTGGATAGGGTTAGACTAAAGATAGAGGACATTTTGTGTATCTGGTGCTGCTGTCTGTCTTCAACTGGTAAAGACTGGCTGAAAACCGATTCAAACCAACATCGTCACTGGCTCCAGCCACATAGACTATAGCAGATATTCCCGTATTGTAGATGTTTCACACAACACTGCAGTAGTAGTTGAATTAGAAACAGTCAGTTCAGACACGGCATTACTGTTCCAGTAAAACCCATCAGAGAGTAAAACCTTGGACAAACTTTGAAACAAGAAGCAGAAAAAGAAATTCAAGGCCAAAGCTTTAAGTTCAACATAAGCAGTTCAACTGATAAAGCTAAAGTTTCCGCAACGACAATGCTTACAGTAACCTTCTGTTGGCTGTCAAACAAGTGTGCTATCCATTCGACCATCCAACTTGTTCATAGAGTGTTTGTAGGCTTATAAGCGTGTGAGGAGACTACAGTCTAAACCTACCTGTGGCTTATCTACAGCGTAGAATATCTGAGGAGCATACAGTCTAAGCCTACCTGTGGTTTATCTACAGCGTAGAATCTCTGCAGATCTCTAATGAGCAGAGCAGCTGTGTGCTCTACGATGGAGCTGAGAGAACTGATGTAAGACCTTGAGCATCTCACTCCGTCATCATCGCCATCGTCACAATCACAATCATCATCTCTGACGTCCAAGAACAGTGACGACAGGTAGCATGCCTCTAAATCTATCAATAGATCAAGTTAATCTATCAATAAATCAAGTTATAGGTAGCAGACATCTAAATCTATCAATAGTTCAAGTTATAGGTAGCATGCCTCTAAATCTACCAATAAATCAAGTTATAGGTACCATGCCTCTAAATCTACCAATAAATCTCTAAAACTACCAATAAATCTCTAAATCTACCAATAAATCAAGTTACAATTAATATCAACCGTCAAGTCAGCCACAATGAATGCTTTTCTCTCAGTTATACATGTATGCATGTATAAGTGTAGGTATATATGTAAGTATAATTGTATATGTGTATGAATATGTCAATGTATATGTGTATGTATATTATATGTTTATACATATGTGCATGTGTAACGTATGTTAGTGTGTACTGATGCAAGATATAAGTCCGAGGTGTACAATCGTCTCTCAAAGAGAGTAATCTAAAGAGAGCGTAGGCTCTCTTTATAAGCCATACCTTGTAAGCTCACTGAAGCACTGTATAGAGATGACACTCCATTAACCTTTCCACCCACTCTACACTCACTAATATCATATCCCGCATCTCTCGGGTTTCTCAATCCAACAGCCAACAGTATCCTAGCCACAACCGTTGTGTCTAGACCCTTCTCTTCCAGCTGCACGGAATGTTCCGCAGACGCGTCCGTCAAACCTTCCGAGTCCAGTTCTATTGAGGACAACCCGTCGTTGACCACAGAAGGTCCTGGAAGCAACCAACCTAGGAGATATCTCCTCAACGCACGATCCGAGGTCTGATCCGCAGTGAATAGGGAACAAGAGTTGAGAACGAGTCTCTCGGGTAGTTTTCCAGCACGGAGACAGACGTGGAGGAAGTGGAGAGAGGACGGAGAGGGTTTGAGGGCATTGAACACACTCCAAAGATTGGGGCTGGTCTGACAGAGCTGATGGTTTATTAGGTAAGTGAGCAGCGAGAGAGCGGGAGACTGACAGTGAGCTATGAGCACCAGCCTAAATAAATAGGAACATATTAATACATTGATATGTCTGTGGGAACAGACATGTCCCGTGTTGTGTCCGGGTTGCTTGAAGAATACACCAACCGTGTAAATATGCACGTGGCGTAGAAGGCGACTAAAGCACCAAGATCCAAACCAACGTCAGAAAGGGCATTCGGTTGGCGAGCGCCTTGTCTCCAGAAATTGCTACAAAATTTAAACGAATGGAAAAAAACTTCAAAAGTCTTTAGAATTGGAGAAGGTCTATTCGTATCCCAACCCTAGTTTAACTGGGATTTAAGGGAAGATGATGATGATATGATATGTCTGTGGGGAATTCCATTTCTAAATTATATTACTGCCTCGATTACAAGGTCTATCAGCGTGAATATTAGATTATGACATATAGAACTGGCTTTTGTTAATTATTAAATACATTTATTACAGTAAATAAATAAAAAATAAATACATTTATTATTTATTTAAACGAATGGAAAAGTCTCAAATAGGGGATTGGCTGGTAGTGTGGTGTAGGACAGAGAGGATTTGAGACAGTCTAAACTGGGATTCAAGGGAAGATGATGATGATGATTTATTACATTACATTCTAACATCTCAGAATACAACAAACATCGATACAATCATAAGCATGCACACGACGATATAAAGAAAAATATAATAATAATTTTAAAAAAAGAAATTATTATAGCATCGATATCTTCATTTAACTAATTGCTAATATTTCACATCCTTTTAAATACCATGTAACTCAATTTAATACCTTAATTCAAAAAAAACTTCTCTCCTATAATCTCTAAAACAATGTTTTTACTCAACGTCTCAAATCAACTCTCCTCTTCGACTTCCGAAACTTGACTGACTTGATGATCACAGACGTAGACCCAGACCTCAGACATTATCCTGTCCTTTCTTGTAATAGGATCGAGACGGAGGCGCTATATTAGTTCACATGCTCTCAAATATAGCCAGGAACACAGACGGAAACAAGGATCCATATGAGAATATATGGAATATATGGGTTCCTGACAATGCCAATTATCTCATGTACGGATACCATTAAAGTTTATACATTAGAGAAACTTTCAGAGAAACCAGTACCCAACTCTCCCTTTCTCTCTTTCCTACTCTCTCCCTCCCTCCCTCTAGCTGACCATCCTGCGGTGATCAGCTAGATGGGGCACTGCTGTGTCCTCTCTGATGGCTGTAGGTCTCTTACTCTAACCCTGATTTGATTGTTTATGTTTACGTAGACTCTGATATGTAGATTGCTCTCTGTTATTTATTTCTATATTTTCATTTCTGTTTATGATTTCGTTCTCTCTGTGCCTCTACAAGGCGTCTTTGAGAAATAGTAATAAATATATTTCTCCCCTTTCTCTCTCTAACGTTCAGTATTACTACAAACGGCAGGTCCAAGGCATACAACTTCTACGTATAGCTCTATCCTTAGCTTATACCATGTAGTCCCCGTCAGCTTTTACATAGGAACCATAACTACCACACATTCTGTATCAAGCTACTATTTATCCTAAATACTGAAACATTGGCATTAAATCAGATTAACTACATAGAAGGTAACTGAGCTCTTCCAAGTGCTTAACATCAAGGCCAGAAGCTTATCTTTGCTCTTCAAGATGAACTGAAACAATCGAGCTACCATCACTGGGTTTGTTAAAGTTTAAGGGATACTGTAGCTTTTATGCCACAATGAAAAAAGTAAGTTCTGTATTCACCCACTGACGGTTTTAAAAATAAACTTTATCAAAACCATTATAATTATTAACAGGCTTAATTCCTACGAAGTTTGTTGCCTAATAAAAATAATAGCAATTTAAAAATATAGAAATGGTGCTTTGTTAACATTCCATTCAATGGTGTATATAGCTTAATATTCTATTAAATTTTATGAATTTTACAGATGAATAATAGTAAATGCAGGAAACGTAAAGAAACGAATACCACTTGCTCGCATAAAACATAAAGAATGCCTTTAAATAAAAGTACTAAAATAAATTACTTAAAGAGTCAATATAAAAAATTATAAAATTACTTATAAAGCAATCAGTACCTTAGTACGGACTGGACAATCTTTTGGTACACGTCCCGACTAGATTTCTTTGATTCAAATTCTCTCTCCTCCCAAAGCGATTCTCGCCTCGTTGATAATCCACCCGCAGTAGTTCTTGATGCCTCACCCCCTAGGAATGACGATGAACTCCTCTCAAGTGAGCTACAACAGGATTTTCTGCCACGGGTCACCAGGGTAACACCATGGTCACCACTTAAAGAGGAAGATCTTTGCAGAACTGAGGTACTTGCCACTTGGCATCGCGCCACAGCCAGAATACAATGTAGAATGTGAACGGCTACTTCCTGGATTTTGCATTCAGCGAGTGATCCTTGAAGGTGAGTTAGAAACATGGAGCGTTGAGAGTGAGAGAGAGTGTGGGGGTACTTGGAGCACAGGGCCTCCAGCAACTGTAACCTGTCAGCCAGTCAGTCAGTCAATCAATCAATCAGTAAATTAATCAATCAATCCGCCCATCTATTAATAAATCAATCAATCAATCAGCCAATCTATTAATAAATCAATCAGTCAAATAATCAATCAGCCAATCAATCAATCAATCAGTCAATCAGTCAGTCACTCAATCAATCAGTAAATTAATCAATCAATCCGCCCATCAATAATAAATTAATCAATCAATCAGTCAATCTATTAATAAATCAGTCAAATAATCAATCAGCCAATCAATCAGTCAATCAACCAATCTATTAATACATCAGTCAATTAGTAAATCAATCAATCAATCAGCCAATCAATCAGCCAATCAATCAGCCAATCAATCAGCCAATCTATTAATAAATCAATCAATCAGTCAGTCAGTAAATCAACCCATCAGACAATCAATCAATCAACAAGTCTAACAATCAATCAACAAATCAGTCATTCAGTCAGTAAGTCAATCAAAAAATTAATAAATCAACAAGTTAACAAATTCATAAAAAATAAATTAATCAATCAAACAAACAACAGTATCGAGATAAGGCAGGAGCCAGTGGCGATACCGGTAAGGTACTCGACCGCGGATCAGTATATGCGGGGTTCAAATCCTCGGTTAGCCCGTCACTGACATCGCTTTCCAGCGACGAAACTGAGGTTAACATTAGCTTTTTAAAGATAATATATTTTAGCTAAAACGTAGCCCAACATTATAGTATCACATATCTACTAAAAACGGTATAGCAGAGATCACGTGTTCACAAAAACTAACATAGTTAACATAAGCACATCACATCTCTACTAACCACGTGTTCACATAAACTAACATAGTTAACATAAGCACATCACATCTCTACTAACCACGTGTTCACATAAACTAACATAGTTAACATAAGAATATCACATCTCTACTAACAACATGTTCACATAAACTAACATAGTTAACATAAGAACATCACATCTCTACTAACCACGCTATAGCAGAGTCATGTGTTCACATAAACTAACATAGTTAACAGAAGCACATCACATCTCTACTAACCACGCTATAGCAGAGATCATGTGTTCACATAAACTAACATAGTTAACATAAGCACATCACATCTCTACTAACCACGGTATAGCAGAGGGCGTGGTCACGTGATCAGCTAGTTGTTGTCTCAGCATTGCCCAGCCAGTGTCCACTCGACGTCTCTTAGCGGTGCTACCAGACACCTGAGCTCTGACAGAAAGCTGAGTCACCTCCAGCGTGTCTGTTCTGTTCATGAACTGTTCACACACCATAGCAATATACGAGGCAACGAATGAACGGTATGTATAGTATTAGATATATATAATATTATACATATTATAAATATGGACAAACTAGTATGTCTCACCTGATTAAAGTGATGCAGCTTGCTGTTATTTGGTCTTGTATATTAATTACTCTTGCGAGACCTAGCTTATCTTCACGCTCTAAGCTATCTAATCGTTCTTTTCAGCATGCTGCACCGCAGATCTGGAATTCTCTTCCATCCAATCTTCGGAAATCTTCATTTGAATCACACTGGACTTTGCTTTCCTAAGAGCAGTTCCATAGGCAGTTGATGACCTATCTTTTACATCTCTCTTTTCCATCCAGTGTCCACGAGTTGCATCCAGCGCCTAAACCTCCTTTTCTTCAATTCCCTTTACCATGGACTGATGTTCTGGATTTTGGAATGTTTCACCGTTTTTGGACCTTCTTTTTGCTCGCGGGTTTGATATACATACATACACATATATATATATATATATATATATATATATATATATATATACACTGCGTTTTTTATAACTGATACCCCAAATTGTTTTAACAATAAAGTCGTAAAAAGTTGACCGATGTTCATGAAATTTACAGCACTTGACCAGCAGCCAATTCTATAGAGAAATTTCGTTTTAATATTTCTAATAACGTGAAAGTTATAGTTTCGCGAATAGGAGTGGGGTCAGATACGAAATTTCCAATGCAGGATTACGGGCGTGTTATATTTAGCGTAGAATATCTCTATAAAATACTAGCTAACACACAATTTAAAATTTCAGCTAATGCTATTTTGAAGAGCAACTATTTCTTTTCAAACGATGTAAAATACGTGCCGATATGTTTTTAATAGACAAAGTTATTGAACTTTTTTATGCATGCATTGCATGAAGAGAATAAACGAAGAAATTATTTTAACTGCTGCGCTACAAGACGCCGCTGCAGTGGCTGTAGTGATTGCAGTTGTACCCAGACATGCAATGCATGCATTAAAAGTTCAATAACTTTGTCAATTAAGAACATATCAGCACGTATTTTACGTCATTTTGCAAAGAAGTGATTGCTCTTCAAAATAGCATTAGCTGAAATTTTCTGACGTGTTCGCTATTATTTTTATAGAGATAATTTTACCTGCACTAGAGCACCCCGTATCCGGATGGGAAATTCCCGTATCTGATCCCACTCCGTTCGCGAAACTATAACTTTCATTTTTTAATTAAAGTATTCTAACGAATTGTCTGCAATGTTTTGTAAGATTGGCTGGCTGATCAAGTACGTCTATTTTCAAGAATATTGGTCCACTTTTACGACACTTATTTATAAACCAATTTGGGGTAATATATATAGATATAAAAGCCGGCGCAATAAGAAAGTACTACTTATATCATAATCTCGTATAAAATAGCAGATATATATATATATATATAGATAATCTATATAGCTATATACTAACTATATATATATAATATTAAATATATATATAATATATATATATATGCATCACTATATATATATAGCTAACTATATATTATTTGCTATACTATATATATTAATGCTATACTATATCTATATGCATATCGGATATATATAATTGCATATATAATTGATATATATAGTATGCATATATAATATAGCTATATATAGGCATATCTATGATATGATATATATAATTGCTATACTATATAATCATATTACTATTATAATATAATATAGATATATATATATATACAGATATATGATATCTATATATATAATATGCATATACTATAATATATGCATATACTATATATTTATGCATATACATATAGATATGCTATAACTATATATATTTATTATATATATATAATAGATATTATACACATGTATATATATATATCTATATAATATATAATATATATTATACAACCACACATGTTAGTATATATATATATACATATATATATATTATCTAGATAATATATATATATATTGTAAGATATACATACATATGTAGTTATAAAATATATCTACATAAAAAAGCAAACAACAATATAAAATAATTTGAAAAGAGATAAAAGATATATACACAAATAAAACAATAAATACATGCCTTTTCTCTCTCTCTTCTCTCTCTCTTCCATACATTGCTATTTACAGATCTATTGTACTTAACTTCTTCACATATGAGAACAAAATATTATTACATAATTATTATATGTTGCTATTACGACAGAACACGTAAGCAGTCAATGAGCAGCAGTAAACTAGTACCTGATTGCACACATCGGCAGAGAGCCGGAGAAATTCTTCCTTCAATACTAACCTGCTGAAATCTCTACAATTAAACACAAATGTAATGAAATATATATATATATATATATATATATATATATATATATATATATATATATATATATATATATATATATATATATATGTATATATATCTAGAATTGTAATATAATACAATAAATATAACATTACTGCAGAAAATTGATTGGTTAACGTGATAGATTGAATGGCTAATTAATTGATCAATCGAGTGACAAAAGAAATATAAAACTTTTTGTACTTGCTAAGGGAAATACTCCAAAGGTATCAGTGAGCAATTATTTGAGACGAGATAAACATTAACATATTAGGGAAATTTCAAAAACTCCCTATCAGCATAGACGTTATCTGCAGTATTGCCAATTGACATACTAATAATAACAACAATTAGAGTGCTTCTGTCGTCCATGACAACATCGAGCACTATATAATTATAGAACTATAACGTTAAATAGAATTCGGAGATATCAAAGAATGGTAGTGTACATGAGCCTATACAAGTAAATGACAACAAACCTGCTGTTTAGTTTACTGCGAGCATTCAATTCCTCTATCTCGAATAGAATCGCTTCGTACAGCTTCGACAAGTTACTCTGAAAAATATTGATGAGCATATATTATGGAGCGAAAAATCAGACTTTGAGTATGAATACGTACCTTGAACCTGCCACTTGGCCGGGCACCGAGAGACAGGTAGTATAAGCTCGAAAATTGTATGCTCAATAGTTGCCCTTCAGTCTAAAAGATTTTTAACTGTAAACCCTCCAACATGACATAGGCGACCCTGATGCAATATTTATTCTGATAAGAAAATTACAGACTATAAATTCTCGATGCTTTGATTAATTAGCAAATAGAGTAATATCACATAATATAATTTACAGTTACACCTAATATATCAGCATAACTGAATGACCAATTCTAAAATATTATAAAGTTTATGAAATCTAAATAACAGCCAGAAGTTAACAGAAATGAAATCATGAATCATGCTTAAATCAGATTCATACTTGTTTGAAACCTACAACAGAAAATGAAAACTTAAAAAGTAAAGGATAAAATATAAAGGGTAAATATACAGTAGGAAATTTAAAGCCTGTTCCATCATCCGAGTAGAGTATAGCGTAGGACTCTTAACGGGTCCATCATAATGCAGTAAGAAATAACACGCCGAAGGAAAAGTGTTTCCAAAGACGTGCAAGTCCAAGAAATCTAGTGGGAAGATAAAGCAATATGAAAAAAAGCTACGGTTAACATCAGTTTCCTCACTCGAAAGCGATGACAGGGACGGGCGAGCCCAGGACTTGAACCCGGTTTATACTGATCCGCGGTCGAGTGTCTTGCCAACTTCGCCACTGGCTTCAAAAAAATTAAACACGAGAAAGAAAACAACCTTCCAGTTATCCCAGTCAGCCGCCATCGCTCCAGTGTTCACGTCCCAAGCCCCAGCAGGGTGATGAGCTGCCATCTGTAGACTGTAAAACTCCATCAGCTCCAGCTAGAACGATTAATAGATCAATCAATTAAATCAATTAACCAATTATTCAATCAGTCAATAAATCGATCAACCAATCGATCGATCAACCAATTAGCCAATCGATCAATTAACTAATCGATCAATTGATCAATCAATCAATCATCCAATTAATCAATCAATCAATCGTCCAATCAATCAATCATCCAATCAATCAACCAATCAATCAAAATCGATCAATCAATGAATCAGCCAATTAATCAATAGATCAATTTAAATCAGTAGCTCAACTAAATCAGAAAACATCCAGATCTACGAAAAACTTAAATTTAGTATTCCACAATATATATATAATTACTATGATTTAAATCAATGATGTTAAAAAATACATTGCTATAAAATGCTGTGATAACAGTTTGAGAATATCAACCGGTACAACTATAAAACAAACATAAAGTTACAAAGTTTTAATTCAAATTAAAGTCCGTTTCAATACATTTAATGTACAATAAAAGCTGATCTAGAACCTTTTCAAACAATTGACCTCTTGCATTACAACCAAGCATACTAACCAACTCGCGCAGCAGGCTGGCTGGAGCCAGTGGCGATGTCAGCAAGTTATTCGACAGTGGATCAGTATGTGCGGGGTTCAAATCCTGGGCTCGCCTGTCACTGACATGGCTTTAGATTAAGAAAATGTTAACATTAGCTATTTTTTAAAATTTTTTTACCAGCAGCTGTTATATAAACCGATATATTACCTATCGTTATATTAACCATTCGAATATGCCTGTAATCAATAACTGCACCAGATGGATGGCCGAGTGGATAAGATGCCTGCTTTAGAAACAGGATGCAATCGATTCAAATCCTAGCCAGACAGACCCTGAAAGCAGCCCTTATGGTACTAAGCAGACGTTAAACTTAATCAACCGTGTCTATATATAGAATGTTATAGATGATTTAATGATCCAATCGTGCCTCGAGATGAAAAGGAAAATGAAAGAGAGAGAAGAGTGAAGGCAGTATATACCATGGACCCGACAGGAGTTAGAGCACTAAGAGAGAGAGGGGGAGAGAGAGAGAGGGAGAGAGAGAGGGAGAGAGAGAGAGAGAGAGACAGATAAACAGAACTCCAGTATTCACACACGAGTCAATGACAACAAACCTTCAGTATATCATTTGGGTTTCTCTTCCAGGCCACGAGAAGAGAGAGGAAGACGCTTTCTCCAAACTGACAGAGCTGTAGTCTTCCATCCACCGCCAGGTGGCGACAGGTTAGGTTAACAAGCCTCAACGTGTTCTCTTGTATCAACATACTGCTGTCAGTGAATCTAATCATTCAATCAATCAATTAGGCAGTCAGCCAATCCATCAACGAGTCAGTCATGAATCAGTCAATCAATCTATCAATCAATAGGTCTATCAATCGATCAGTCAGTCAGTCAGTCAGTCAGTCAATCCATCAGTCAATCAGTCAGTAAATCAATCGAACAACCAATAAATCAATCAATCAACCAGTTAGTAAATCTATCAATCAATCAATCAATAAGTAATATAGTCTTTAAGCAAGAAATAAATGTCCAATGGCATGAACAATCTATACACTCATCAACATTCATTAATTCATTAATCTAGGAAGCGCCAACATATTCAGTCAATCAGTCAAAATCTAGTCTACATCAAATACTAATTAAGGGCGTTAATAGAAGATCCATTACCTTCACTAAGTTTAGAGCTATTTTGTAATCAGATGATAACCTCCTATCAGTGATAAAAGATAGACGATAACCTCCTATCAGTGATAAAAGCCAGACGATAACCTATCAGTGATAAAAACCGGATGATAACCTCCCATCAGTGATAAAAACCTGACGATAACCTCCTATCAGTGATAAAAACCTTATAATAACCTCCTATCAGTGATACAAGCGTGATGATAAACGCCTATCAGTGATAAAAGCATGATGATAACCTCCTATCAGTGATAAAAGCGTGATGATAACCTGCTATCAGTGATAAAAACCTGATGGTAACCTCCTATCAGTAATAAAAGCCAGACGATAACCTCCTATCAGTGATAAAACCTGATGATAACCTCCTATCAGTGATAAAAGCCTGTAGAGCTGAGCGTAGTTTATTGGTCGAGAGATCAAAGAGTCGTAGAGCATTAGAGCCAATGCTCCTCAGAGCTCTCGTTAACGTCACAGGATCAACGGCTGATGAACCAGTTGAGCTGTACTTGTGAAGCATCGAGCTGTACACACCCAGCAGTTCTGTACAAACAAAGCTTATATCATAATAATAATAGTAATAATAATGTTTAACGTCCGTTTCCTAAATAAACCTGGTAAAGGTTATGGTTAACGTCAGTTTCCTCACTCGAAACCGATATCAGTGACGGGAAAGCCCTGGATTTTAACCCCACACATACTGATTGGAGGTCGAGTGTCGAGCCACTGGCTCCAGCCAGTTTCAATATCATAAATATCTCTCCAGAGATCTACCAAGTGGCAGGTCCAAGGCTCAAATCCCTATATAATATAGTCACACTCAGTAGGAGCACCCCATAGATCAATCAGATAGTTCTATCACAAAGTCTAAGCCATAACCAACACTTAATTTAGCCTTTAGCACAGGATATATGGCTTCTCGGATAACTTCTCATTGCCTTCTTCATTTTCGGTTTAAATGCCTCTTATTATACATTTATTTAAGAGTTGGTCCATTCTGTAGTGACCGAGTACAACACATGGAATTGAGTTAGAATTTGTGAGCACGCAAGACAATGGAGCTACATCAAATAGGATTTAAAATATATATTAAAGACATTAACAATGATCTTAATGCCCACTTATTCGTCTAACAATGCTATAAATGATGTCCATACAGTAAACACTGCAATCAGACAGTTAAGCAATATTTCATAATAAAATCACAGCAATTAACATTTACGATCATTTAAGATCTTACACACTTTGAACGGTCTTAGCATCAAGTTGAACCCAGCTGTTTCTGTGTATGAAGATTCCTCTATCAACGGCAGCCGTAAGCTCTTTACCAAACGCAGAGCACAGCTGTTGATCCTGCAGGAGATCAGACAACCAGACCACTACGTCCATAGACCCGAGGCGTGGTCCTCCTGAATGCGTCAGTTAAAATATACGAACGTACGTAAAGTACATCCTAGAGCTGCAGAATAGGGCAACCGCAAACAATCTGGTGCATGTACGCAAGAGGCGACTAAGGCCGGGACGGAGGATTAAATGGTAATTAATCCATCTGACTGAGGAAGCCAATGGGAAACAACCTCACAAACCATACTTTTCTCAAGCTATAGGCTACATACGATATGAATAAGGCCATAGACCCGAGTCGTGATCCTCCTGAACGCGTCAAGCAAAATACATATTTAAATTATACATATGTAAATATAGATTTAATATGTACGTAAATATATACGTCAAAAATTTGCCACAATAAAACCTTCAATTACCTCGTTTCATCTTGCAATTCAAGTCAATTGCTTTGGGACGTGTGTATAGATGACTAGTTTAAATAATATAGAATGTCTTAATAGCGTAGGGGTAATGTCATGAAATTTTAAATGACAGATCGTGAGGCGAATCCCGGCAGCGCTGATCTGAGAGTAAAATCTCAAACATTCAATGGACTGGTTATACGGAAAATGGTCTAAATTGCCTAACGGTTTAAACTTGTGGTATTAAAAGTGATAGATATCAACACAGTTGATCATTCACTATAATGCGTGTCTATTTTTACGTCAAACATCTGCAGCAATATGACCTTCAATTAACTCCTTTCATCTTGCAATTCAAGTCTATTAGAGACGTCCCTGACATTGCCTTATGGCGAGGAACCAGACGTTAAATTCTTATTGATTGATTGATAGAATTGCTTTGAGATGTGTGTACAGATGACTAGCATATGGCAAATCTGTTAAACATAATGATTACATCAGACATGCCAGAGTTTCCAAGTATTGCCAAAGTAGTGATAAATTGACTAAGTTAAGAAACATTTGATCAACCGTGAGACTGACCAGTTATCGACTGTATCCTGCTAATCTTGCAATGAAGACAGCACGTCTGATTACAATCATATAAAAGCTGGTAAAGCTAAGGTTAACATCAGTTTCCTCACTCGCAGGCGATTTCAGTGACGGGCGAGCCCAGGATTTGAACCCCGAGCATACTGATCCGTGGTCGAGTAGCTTATCGACATTAACCAGACATTCGACCAGATATTCAATTACTAGTAAATGTGCATATAATTGAAAAGTCGTTTACCAAATCTGATGACAGTCTTGACCAGAGACGGCGCATCTGCTTTCTTTTTCTGAGTTGCGGCTGTCTGGCTCTCTTTGACCTTCAGATAGGCCTCGACATCCAGCTGAAAGATACGTCGCGCGCACTGAAATAAGATCAAAGTCAGGAACATGAAATGTGATAAGTTATGTCCACAGTACATTAGTTCAGCTTTCGTTCTTATTTTTTATTTTACTTCAGGATTTGTTCCCTTAGTTTAATAAGCCATTTACTTTAAATCTTCTTTTGTTACATAGAACTGCCTGACAACTATACACATAACAACAGTTACTTGCATAGCTGCTGCTTTAAAAAATTTACGTTATTTATTATTCTTTAAATGATTATTAGTAATTATTTCCTGTGTTGTGTCCAAGTTGTTTGAAGAATTGACCAACCGGTGACTGCACGTGTTGTAGAAGGCGACTAAAGCACTAAGATCCATACCAATGTCAGAAATGGCATTCGATTGGTGAGCGACTAGGCTCCAGAAATTGCTACAAAAATTTAAACGAATGGAAAAGTCTCAATTAGAGGATTGGCTGGAGGTGTGGTGTAGGACAGAGAGGATTTGAGACAGTCTATTCGTATCCCGACCCTAGCTAAACTGGGATTCAAGGGAGGATGATGATGATGATTATTAGAAATTATTGCTTTTCATAGCATAGATTGCAGATGTCACGGATTTAGGAATCATCTTCCATCGCCCTGGGGTTTACATTCTACCCTGTCAGCACTAGATCATTACAAGTAATAACCCACACAAGTTCTTACCAGGCACGACGTTGTTGCCTATCACACATGTGATCTATCAGTATGACAAACAAGACAAAAGAAAGTAAACCTGAAACAGTAAATCCCACGTCACTCTGTGAGATCCAGATGTCTTGCTGGTCTTAGCTCCCTTAGATACAGCTGCATCACTGCTGCTGTCCACAGCTTCTCTCACCTCAAGTCTGCTCAATAGCTGCCTCACTCTGTCTGCGTGTCTCTGATGATCAATCAATCAATTAATCAATCAATCAACCAATCAACTAATCAATCAATCAACCAATCAATCAATCAGTCAAAAAATCAATCAAGCAATCAATCATTCAATTGATCATTCAATCAACCAATCAATCTATCAACAAATCAATCAAGCAGTCGATCAAGCAGTCAATCAATCAATCAAGCAACCATTCAATCATTCAATCAATCAATCACTTACTTGATGTAGCTGTGCATAAATGAAGGATAAAATAAAATATATGCGTTTCTGCATATATTTGATAATTAACTCATCTGTTGATATGAAGTGAAATGCGGAGAATAGAAATATGTGGATGTATGTCATGAACCTGCATGGTTTTGTAATGCTTATTATTATGTATATATTCCATTGTAAATTCCTTGTTTCATGCTACGTAAATGCTGTAAAGTATAGAGATGCATTTGCATGATATACTCTATTAAAATAGTATCAATTTATTATTTAATAATCGATATCTCACTGTCATTATCTAACAGCTAGCCTATTATGTTCACAACCACTAACAAATTTATAGAACTAGACATAATATAAACATATTTGAAATTTCACTGAAACACTTTTGTGTACATAAACAAGAAACATTTTAAAATATAATTTAATGAATAATAATAATAATAATAATAATAATAAAGGTTTAACGTCCATTTCCTCATACAAGGATGACGTCAGGGCGTCGGGATCATGTCAGGGACTGAAGTAGAAATTAGGCATTATTCTGACCCTTGGCATTATTCAGTAACACTTTTGCATACAAAAATAAGATAAATTTTCAAATATAATTTAATGAAGTAGAAATTGGACATTATTCTAACCCGTCTCTCTGTTATTTTTTCTGTTATGGCAGCCTGACATGCTATTTGTAGATCATTTAGTATATCCATTGTTCACGTAGTTATCCTAACAAATCAATATATTACATTTCTGATTAACACGACAATATTTAACATCTAAAATCACTAAAAACCTGCAATATTATTTTTTAAAATACTAGAAACTATATTGAATATCAGCCACATTAAGCATATCAAAAGTTCTCTATATACCATATATTCAACCAAGTCATTATAAAGATCTCATGATGCCAAACATTAATCTAAACCATTCATGAAATCATGAACACTTTTAGAAAGTATTTAGAATGAGCTTCAATACCAAGTGCACAAATAAATTGCAAGTGATAATTTAGTAAGTATTAAACCTGCTATAAATTAAAATAAACCACAAACAAATAGCACGAGGCATTTAATTTGTAGTTTCAGTACGAACTAGTAAAGTCGTGACCAAAATGCTCAGAAAAATTCAATTAAAATAACAACAGTCTGATAAAAGTATTTTGGATTAAGATTCCCCCAGTGAGATATTTAGGTTACTAAGAATTGCACATTTCACAAACATATGCACCCAGTAAAATATCCTATCTCAACATAATATAACTGCAAACTAAATATGACATTTATCGGTCATGCCATGTCTGCAGTTAATAATTAAAGAGTTTCTGAGATTATATTAAATTACAAAAGTTCACTCAACTATTTCAAAGACCTCACCTGCAAAAATGTAAACATTGGCCGTATTAAAGACAACTTAAACTCTCGTCTATGAATGATTCTTTGTTGTGATATATATATTAATTCATGAATCAAATCGTGAAGAAAATTAATCTCTAAATCACTTGCACAAGCATAATATGGTCTCATCTGTAATATTATTAGAGTAATGTTCCTAGTAAGTGATACCTTTGGTTAAGGACTTTTAGATAAACAGACTTGATTATCAATGCAATTTAGCATAGCCCGATAGGGGAAATTGCAATAGCAGCAGCAGCAGCAACATTATAGTCCTACGGTACTTGTGCTATCCACTGTAACAACGGATCAGCATAACTGGGAATCATTATGTGTAAGGTTCAAATCCTGAGCTCTTCTATCACTCGTCACTGATACGGCAAATAAGTCACTTTCGAGGGATGAAACCAACACAACATCGACTTTACTGTTTTAATCGTGGATTACTTTTGTGGGGAATTCTATTTTAAATTTTACAATATCGCCTTGATAATAAAGTCCATCTATGTGAATATTAGATTATGACACATGGAATTCGTTTTCGTTAATTATTAAATACATTTATTACAGTACATTCTAACATCTCAGAATACAACAAACATCAATACAATCATAAGCATGCACACGACCGTATAAAGAAAAATATAATAATAATTTAAAAAATAGAAATCATAATAGTATCGATGTCTCCATTTAACTATAATTGCTAATATTTCACATCCTCTTAATTACCAGTTAACTCAATTTAATACCTTAATTTAAAAAGGTACCTTTACTCCTTTAATCTCTAAATCACAGCTTTCTGTTCGACGTCTCAAATGAACTCTCCTCTTAGACTTTCAAAACTTGACTGCCTTGATGGTCACAGACGTAGATCCAGACCTCAGATATTGCCCTGTCCTTTCTTGTAATAGGATCTATAGACGGGGGCTTTAAATTAGTTCACATGCTCTCAAATATAGCCAGGAACACAGACGGAAACAGGGATCCATATATGGAATATTTGGGTTCCTGACAACTGTAGCCTATTGTATAGACAGTTAAGATATACACATCTAGAAGAGATCGAAAAACCTTTGAGATTCAGATCTTAACGTGCCACTTCATCACTCGATCAGTATAACTACGAAGTTAAGCTGTAAACCACAAAAACGGAAAATTACACAAAGAGAAGATGCATAAATGCACGCATTCATGTAAAGTCGATCTGAAACACAATGTCTTGCGATGTCACCGGTATGTTTTGTATGCGTAGGCCAATATAAAAATATCTCAGCCCCATTAAAACTGTCGTTGCAGTAGGCTGTATGTTTATTCGGCGGTTATTTGAGTTGCAAATTAAATAAATTATTAAACTGTAGTAACAATTAAATTGCTCGAAAGCCGAAATCAGCATTAATCAAGGAATTAACTCAAATACTTAAACAATTACACCCTGTATCTAATTGCATGAGTAAGCTTAACATGTGCATAGACCTACAGTATGTATATGTATGCTGTTATTATTGCATGGTTTATTTAATTTCGTAACCGTGCAATTGCAAATTAGTACTTTAGATTTTACTTAGAGCCGGATCGTGTGTGACTTGTTAGAACACTATATAATAGTTTAGTTTATTTAACTATTTTTTAGTTAACTGAATAGTTTAGCTTAACTACTTTTTAAAGTTGCATATGCCCATCACTGCTTAGCTGTATCTATGTTACAACTTCTAAACTTTGTAGTTGTGGGCCTATCGTTAACTTTTGTAAATGTAAAATTTAAGATAAATTTTAAAGTGAATCCATTAATAAAAAAATAAGACTAGTTAGTTATCCATCAACTAGAACGATTTAATTTGAACTCCGGAGAATTATAGAGTTTGTGATCTTAGCTAGGCCTATTTTGAGCGTCAGACAATCTTTAACTGTCCATTTCATCATTCTTTTCTTGATGATTTCAATCGGTTTCACTTACCATTTGTTGTTTTATCGTTATCCCAATGTTCCAATTTGTTA
Organism: Enchytraeus crypticus; assembly: GCA_905160935.1. Lineage (NCBI taxonomy): Eukaryota > Metazoa > Annelida > Clitellata > Enchytraeida > Enchytraeidae > Enchytraeus > Enchytraeus crypticus. The sequence goes on along the minus strand of CAJHZI010000517.1, from coordinate 1,277,608 downwards.
TGAGCTCTTTGCAATTAATAAGTATATTTTCCTAAGGACCATGACCATTATAGTCTTTTTTCGGTGGTATTGATTCAATTTCTTTTTCATGTATTATAAAGCTAAGCCGCATCTCTCCAAATCTTGTGATATATTAAAATTTATGATACCTTTCACTAATTCCTTAAACCACTGTGCGCGCGATATATTCGGTGGTTATAAAGTTGAAATTTAGAGCTGTGGGAAAGTTAAAATAATTTCGGGCTCCTTTAATTGTAATGTATTTACAGATCTCTTAATGCATAATATGGGCCCCTTGCAGGGGAAATCACCTCAGACAAATGAGATCTAGGGTAACGGATTTTCCCTACGGCCTCTCCACTTTAAGCACTGGATACACTACATAATAAGCCTACGTATGGTTACAGATATCCTGCTATGAGATAATAACAGTTGTCATACGCCTTATGCCTTTTTTGGAATTCACAACTTCCTGATAATTTTTTCAGACTCGCCGTTAAATAACGACTTGAATTGGAATCTTTTTATAGCATCATTAATCTAAAGAATCTCCACTTCTTATCCCTAATATTACCCTTACCGTAATACCCTAAACATAGCCTTAGCTTGCTTTAGAATATGACTGTATGCCACTATATTTGAGTTAAAGAAAACGATTTAAAAGCTTTAAGTAGAAGCTTTAAAGTTATGCGAGTGATAGGTCGTTAATTAATGTAAATTCAGCAGCAGGGCAGTTGCTGACATTGGAAGCTGTAGACATGCAAATGAGCGCTAATTATATAATTAGTGTAGTCTGCTTTCATTGTTAGTAGCTAGGCTTAGACCTAATTGTAATTAAGCCTAATTGTCATTTATTGTATCGAGGTCTAATTTTAATAAACTGAAACTAATTACAACTTAGGCGTAATTTCAAGTAACTGTAATTGATTGAAACTAGGCTTAATTTTAAGTAACTGTAGTTGATTTAGACTAGGTTGAATTTCAATTAACGGTAATAGCTTTAAACTAGGGACAAATGTAAGTAGTTTTAATTTGGTTTACTATGTGTAGACTGACTTGTTTGATAGGAATAACCTTCCAGAGCTGCGCTTATTTAGTAGCATATCGGTAAGTTGTTCAACTCTGATAAGAAGAAGCAGTCTTCAAGTCTTCAAGAATTAGTTTAGTCTATTTTGCAGAATAGGCTTATTACAATGAGGAGAGATATGTATTTCCGTGCTAAGTTAGATTATCTTAAGAACATCAGCGAATGTTTTTTTAATAAAATAAAATATCAGGACATTATTGTGCTCTGTAATCTAATGAGCATTGTGGCCAGGCGTTTTGTCACTTTTAACTAAAGCTCAATACGTAGAAAATATGTATAGCAATTTTACCTAATCTATTATATCTTTCAGGAACCTCTGAATTCTCGCTTTCATAATTGCCAGATTTCTAATTGCCTTATTTATTTAAAAGAATTTACAAACTCGCCGTCGTCTAAGAAAATATCATCTCATAAAACTTGGATATCAGGATGTCTAGAGACTCAATAAGCTTCACCACATGGATCATGGACTCGGTAAACTTCACCAACCCGATCATGGACTCAACCACAGCAGAGAGTCTAGAGGAAACCACGACTGGTGGAGTGACAGTGGTCACAGAGCTAACACCACCCGGAAGGACGATGACCTCGCTCTGGACCTCCACTACAAGCGACGAGGACGATCAGATGGAGATGACCACCACTGCCTCCCTGTACTCCACAGGGTTGCCGGTCTGGGCGATAGTCCTTGCCTCAGCTCTTCTCGCTGCTCTACTCCTTATGCCTCTTGTGCTGATTAAACTACGCAGACTAATTGAACTTACGAGAGGTAAGGAGCCAACACGGGCGCAGAATTTGCTTTTTAGTACCAGGGCAACAGTATTCCCAATATTTGAAATTAACGTCAGTTTCCTCACTCGAAAGGAATGTAAGTGACTGGCGAGCCCAGGATTTGAACCCCGCACATTCTGATCCGCGGTCGAATATCTTACCGACATCGCCACTGGGTCCAGCCAGTGGCGATGTCGGTAAATCGTACATATGTTTATTTAGAAATTCATCAAACATCGACAAATAATTGTGAAAACAGATAAATCAACAGACAAAAGTGAGAATCAACATATGTAGCATATGTAAATAATAATAATAATAATAATAATAATAATAATAATAAAGTCATCAAATGTAAATAAAGACTTTTTTATCATATATTTTAGCCCAGTGCCTTATACAGCCCAGGGTAATAAAAAAAATAGTTATAATAATTAAAATAAGATAAATGATTAGGGTCAGTTTCTTCATCCAAGGATGATGTCTGGCACGTCAAACACTAGAAATGCGTGAGAGAGACAAGTAGAGTTTTATTTTACCCCTTTAAAACTAATTCTGTGTCTAATATTGCAGGCATTCCGGATGCTAGCTCAGTATATACTCTTTTAGAGGGACTTTGCAGAAGAAATGGAAATTTCGAGCATATTCAATTAGATTCAATAAGGTAATACTCCTTGTGATATTAATTTGATGAAATTGACTAATTTTTTTGTTTAAATAAAATTAAGTTAAATAATAATTAAAGTGCTACTGCTATCAATGACAACATCAAGCACTCTTGAGACAAATCCAGCCGGTGAGAAAAATATAGGTCCAAAAACGGTGCAAATTCCAAAAAAAGCGGTCCAAAAGATAAAAAATGTAATGTTTGATGTGAATGAATATTGTTTCCCACTAAAGGGTAAATTTATTCCACACGGCTGCCAAAATTGTTACCAATGATGCATGCAATTATGTAGTGATTTCAACGTCATATGGAAACTAGAGGCTTTGGAATTTGGGTATGGAGAAGAATGGGAAAGACTATCTGGACCCAAAAAGTTACTAATGAATGAGTCCTGAAGATAGATTGACACAGATTGATAGTGACAGATTGATTGCGAGTTGATAAGTGCACTAAGAAATAGTAAGAGTAAGTGTATATATTCTAAGAGGGAAAGTTTACCAAAAACCATGTAACTAAGGTACAACAACAACAGTAAGATTAGAGTGCTACTGTTGTCCATGACAACACCGATCACTATGGCACCAAATCAAAAACCGAAGAGCAGCATGTGGGTGGTCCATAAACGGTACGTGCCAAAAGTCAAGCGATCAGTCCAAGGATGGGTACAAGCGGAATGGAGGTTTACGTGATGATGGAGGTTTGCGACCAGCGCCTAAACCTTCTTTTCTTATTAATTCCCTTTATTTTGGACTGATTTTCAGGATTTTGGATTTGCACCGTTTTGGACCTGCTTTTTGCTGGCCGGCTTGATTTTGTCTCAATAGTGTTCGATGTTGTCATTGATGACTGTAGCACTCTAATTGTTGTTGTTAAAAGTCTCAGCTCTTCTCAACACTGGATAATACTAAAATTGCAGACTGCACAACTTGCGTTGTTGAGATTTATTAACAATTGCTTTTGATGACTCAACTATAAGTGATATGTACTTTAGGATTTTACGTTCATCTTAATTATCTACATGTACGTATGCAATAGAGAGGCCAATATGATAATGAAGGGGTTTTGCATTTATTAGTCAACCTCGTTTAATAGTCAACCTCGTCTAATAGTTATAAACACTTCATCTATTTGCAGTGGTTACTGTTACCGGTAAATTGCTTTTCCGAAAGTCAGATTCGACTGAAACTATTAGTATAGCACATAGATGAAAAAAGCGTTTTTTACTTTTTTATATCTGTTAAAAAACGCGTTTTTTATTTTTTATAAAATAAAAAACGTAAAAAAACATAAACTTAGGCAGATGTTCTAATTTTAAGACATTGTCTATTCTTAATTTCTTACGGATTTAAATTTTCTTGTATTGATAATTATGAACAACTGACAGTGTGGCTGTATGTGACCTGAAAGTATTTGTTTATATTTGTATGGAGTCTATGGACATACTTTAGAACTCGAGAACTTTAGATCAAGTCTAGTTGTAATAAAATTGTTTAGTGTTATGGAATGAAGGCATGGTAATATGTACATGTATATGCAAGCCTACGTGTACGCTACTAACGTTTTTTCAACGTCTTTTTTAAATTTTTTTTTTTTGGAAAAAACGCGTTTTTCACGGTTTTTATTTTTGGCAAGAACGTTTTTTTCATCTATGGTATAGCATAAGTTCGTAAGAAATCTATATTTCTTATGAAATAAAAGAAATATTTATAAGATGTTTCGTAAGAAATATATTTATCTCTTATGAAAAATCTGTTTTTGGAATCGCATAGGCCAATTAGGCCTATATAAAACCTAAATTAAACTCTTGTTTTAATCTGGAAAAAATCTTTTGATTGGATATACTTAATGATTGATCTTGCCCTACCCTTTGTATGCGAATTAGCGATAATTCGCTTTTTAGGCCCATCTGCTGAATTCAGTTTCTTTTGATGAAATCTCCATGCAATTAATTGCTTCTTATAGGCCTATTTATTTCTGTACAACAAATTAACTATATTGATTGAAGTTATTTAGCGAATAAGAAAACAAATGCACCGCATCAACCTTAGAATAAGTATAGCAGTTGGACCATCCTTCAGCCTATAAAGTCTAAAGCCAGATTTAACGTCAGTTTCCTGTTCGATAGTCTGTCAGTGACGTGGATAGAATATGGTAGAGGTCTATTTCTGAATATATATATACATGTATATATATATATATATATATATATATATATATATATATATATATATATATATGTATATATATAATGAATATTCAGCTCAATTTAGCTCCGTGCTTTCTTCCATATTAGACAAACATGCCCCTCTCACAACCATTCATTGCCGCTCAAACTCTAGGAAACCATTCATTTCTGAAGAAATCCGTAAAAAAATTCTGAACCTTCAAAACTCGAAACTAAGTTCAGGAAGGATCTGAAAAATCCACCTGAACTACAAAATCCAGACATTAAGTCCAAATACCTCAAACAAAGAAAATTATTAAATAAAATGATTAGTTCTGCTAAAAGCTTGTATTATCAAAATCTAATCTCGCAGAATCAAAATTGCCCCAAGAAATTATGGGGAGCACTCGATTCTCTGCTTGATCGCACCATTCCCAAGTCACTCCCCTCTAGCTCCTCACCATCATCTCTTGCTACCTCTTTCCTCAACTTTTTCGATGACAAAATTGCCAAACTCTGTAGCTCTATACCCTCCAACTCTATTGACATGGACAACACCATTTCTGTAAATATGCCTGAGCCACCACTACTTTCTAGTTTTGAACCAGCTAAACCGGAAGAAATACGCAATTTTATTCTTCGCTCAACCGACTCATCTTGCTGCCTTGATGTTATTCCTACACGATTACTGAAATCCTGTATTGATGTTTTAGCTGCTCCTATTACATACTTAATCAACCTCTCACTCTCAGAAGGTATCTTCCCAACCTGCTTCCAACAAGCAGTTGTATCTCCTTTTGCTAAAAAAACCTTCTCTACCAAAAGATGATCTTTCCAATTACCGTCCTATTTCAAATCTTAACTTCATCTCTAAACTTCTTGAAAAGGTAATTTATACCCGTTTATACACTCATCTTGATTCTTTCCCTTCTCTCTCTCATTATCAATCTGCCTATAGAAAACTCCATTCTACTGAAACCGCTCTTCTTCGTATACATAATGATCTTAGCTTGGCCATCAGTAGTAGACAGGTTTCTGCCTTGGTTCTTCTAGATCTCTCTGCTGCCTTCGATACAATTGACCATGGCATTCTAATAAATAGGCTTAAATCTTGTTTTGGCATTTCTGATTCTGCTTTTTCCCTTCTTACATCATATCTCTCATGTCGCACACAATCAGTTGTTATTGGTCAAAATCGCTCTTCTGAACTACCCCTCCTACGCGGTGTTCCTCAAGGTTCAGTGTTGGGTTCATTGCTCTTCTCTTTATATATCACTCCTCTTAGCTACTTGCTTGCTGAGTCTTCCATAAATTTTCATGTCTATGCAGACGACACTCAACTGTATATTTCCTTTTCTAATCATGATTCCGATCAGAAACTGGCCCATCTCTCATCCATTATAGACAAGGTTTATTCCTGGTTTTGTGCTAACCGTCTTGCTGTTAATCCCTCCAAAACTGAATACCTTTTAATTGGCACTCCTTTGCAAAGAAATAAAATTACTAATAATTCTGTTAATTTTCAGAGTCTTGCTCTTTCACCTTCTCGATCCGCCAAAAATCTTGGAGTCATATTTGATGAAAACCTTGACTTTAAATCCCATATGTCTTCTGTTTGTCGCGCTTCTTTCTTTCAGATTCGTCAGATTAGGCAAATACGTCCATCCCTTACTAGAAATTCAGCCAATATCCTTGCTAATTCTATAATTCATTCAAAGCTCGACTACTGTAATTCATTATTACATGGATTGCCTACTTCTTCTCTCAATCGTTTGCAGCACGTCCAAAATTCTCTTGCACGTGTTGTTTGCAAAGTCCTCTCGACTTCCATTTCGCTCTCTTTCTTTACTTCGCAGACTTCACTGGCACCCTGTTAATCAACGCATGAAATATAAAATAGCTCTATTAACTTTCAAAACTCTGCGATTTGGCAAGCCTTCTTACTTATCTGAAATTCTTCTTCCCTATCGTCCCTCACGTTCACTTCGTTCCACCGATGCCAATCTTCTCTCTATTCCAAATATTCTCACATCATTGGGCAGACGTTCTTTTTCTTACGCAGCACAAACAATCTGAAACTCTTTACCTGCTAATATTCGCTCTTGTTCTTCTCTTTCAACATTCTCTAGCAAGCTTAAGACTTACCTTTTCCTACCGTATACATAATCAATCTACCCTGACCATTTTTGATCACCGGACTGGCTTTCGTTTAGGATCTTACTTCTCCTCAGCACATTTCTTTTGCAGATTGGTCTTAGTGAATTGATCTGTAGTGATGTGTGCTGTTGGGGACGTCCCTGACATCATCCCTGGATGAGGAAACGGACGTTAAACCTTTATTATATATATATATATATATATATATATATATACACTGTGAGTCTTATAAGTGACACCCCTTTTATATTTGCAATAAAATCGCAATCAGTCAACCGATCCATGTGAAATTTACTGGGAGTGGAGAGCTAACAATTCTCTGCAATATTGCAAAATTTCTTTCAGATACATATAAAAATAAAAAAGTTATCTAAACTCGACTGCGGGTGGGGGTCAAAACAAAAATCCTAATATAGAACGCCACAGACGTAGGCTACATCATGCGCATGCAATCTCACGTTATGCGAGATGCTTTGAATTATTGATTATTTGTGGTAGCTCTGAAAAGAGCTGTTTGATTGAGCCTATGGTTAGATTATGATTTGGGTGTGGCTTATAACTTTTGTTCAAAATGACCACCATCAACTGATATGCAAGCCCGAAGACGCTGGCGCCACTGTCTGATTGATCCATCGATAATTTTTTGATCAAATGAAGACCACTCTTCAATGAGGCGTTCTTTTAGGTGATTCACATCACGAATTCTGGTCTTATAGACACGCTCTTGGATGACTCCCCATATCTTATAGTCCACTGGGTTAAGATCCGGGCTATTCGGAGGCCACAAAGTCGGTGGTATGAACGCAGGTGTATTCTGTCGTAACATCGCAACTGTTTCACATGCGCGATGAGCGGGAGCGCTGTCTTGCTGAAAGATAAAGAATTCTCCTGACATGGCCCTGATAGCTGGTAAGAGATGCTGTGACAGAAGCACGTCTCGGTAGTAAGCGCCGTTAATCTTGACACCTGGATCAATGAAGATAAGATCAGTTGCTCCAAGGGACGACACCCCGACTGATACCATGACAGACTTCGTGAAGGTCGAACGCGTCTTTAACAAGCGTGCTGCAGGAACTTGTTTCTTTCGAGTTCCTGCAAACACGTAGAGCCTATCATTCTGTGCATTCTTTGGTGCAGCAACTGTGAAAATCTTCTCATCAGTGAACCATATGAAATCAACTTTGCTCTGGGGATAATCTCGCAGCAGAAGCTTTGCACGCACCAACCTTGTCAACTTATTTGCTTCTGTAAGTTCTTGAGCTTGTTTCTTTTTCAAGCATTTCAGATTAAGCTCATGGCGTATAATCCTGCTAACAGTTGCTTGACTCACTTCAATCTCACGTGCTATCTGTCTTGTACTTCGATGAGTTCCAGGCTGTGATTCCTGACTCATAATCATCTCCTCAACAGCTGCGACAATTTCAGGCGTTCTTCCTGTCTTGGGCCTTGCCTTTCTAGCAGATGATCCGCTTTCAGTAATGGTTCTAAGCAATCTGGCAACCCCAGACAACGACCAGTTTTTACGAGGAAATTCTTTCAGGATACGCTTGGCGCCATAGCCTTTGGCTATTCGCATTTCGTAAATCAAAATGCGATCTTCTTTGCTGAAAACCATCTTTGAAGAATGGAAATGATGGATTTGTGATTTGTATTGAATGAGTTTCAAATCGGTGAACAAGTGATGGCGGTAAATGGAGCATCGGCCTAGCCAGTCTGATATGTCATATGGCTGATCTGATTTTTAGCCTAGCAGCTGCAGCTTTAGCGCACAGGCTAAATGCGCAGTCAGGCCTTATGCGTAACAACAGTCTGCATAGTTCTTTTGACACCCCAGGGCTATTACAAAGGCAATAACTTCGGCAATTTTCTACAAATCTGCACATAATATGGCACGTTTTGAACAAAGATGCCTGTTTTTTAAGATAAGTATAGCATGATATGCATAAGATGTTTTCCCTGTTTTCATTATAACAATATAGAGAATGTCAGTTACTTGGCCCATAGTTGTAAATTCATCATTGCCCCTAGCGTTCCTATATATCAATAACTTTTTTGTTCTTAAAGATATGGTAACAAAATCTTGCAGTAATAGCGAAAATTGATTGATTCCAACAGCCTGTAAATTTTATAGAAATGTATCGACTGGTTACGATTTTATTGCAAATATAAAAGGGGTGTCACTTATAAGACTCACAGTGTATATATATATAGATAGATAGATAGATAGATAGATAGATAGATAGATAGATAGATAGATAGATAGATAGATAGATAGATAGATAGATAGATAGATATTAGGGAATAAAAAAATAGGCCACTAACTTCCGTATGTGCCATTTTCATTCATGTTGGTACTGATTAGACGGTCGAATGGATGGAACGCTGGTTGGAGAAGTGGGAGGTTATCGGTTCGAATGTCACCCGGACATTCCCCGATAGCATTCTTTGCTATAAGGAAAGGAACGCCGCTAAAGGGCTGCTTAATAGCTTTTATATCTTTGCTATAAATACTACAATAAATGAATCAATAAGTAATAAATAATAAATAAACACAGCAGTTAACAAATAAATAAGTAACAAATAAATGCTAAATAAATACAACCGTGAATGCATCTATTAGTCTTAAAATTTTGGATTAATATTCATTATGTCCGACTTCGTCGTGGACTCTATATTTCCTGTGTTGGTACTGTAGTATTCCAGATGAAGAAGAAACTCTGGAACGATTTCCTCTTCCACTTCCAGAAACACCGGACCTTCACGTTGATCGACATCGTCTACTACGACTGAACGTGGACGGAGAATCCTTGAACACCTTTGTCTACTATCACGAGTCCAAGCGTGAGTGGATCTACGAAACTCTTATTCCATGGCTGGAAAGTTACCTGGGGAAAGCTGCTAAAACTGAAGACGACATTCCAATAGGCAGCGATCAACTGGATGAACTACAGAAACTGATAGAAGAGAGTGATAAGATCATTCTAACAATCTGTGAGAGGTTTATTCTTGATCACAAGTGTATCTACGTTACTCAGCAATCATATCGTGTCAAGCCTTATGATACAATTCCTCTAGGTCTTCCCCCTCTACGAATATCTGCTATAATGGAAACAGAACCATTCAACACATTAATTGCTATTAGCGAAATTATATTTTGGGACACTCAAGGAGGGAATGACAATTTTTTGATAGAACTAGAATGTAGACTCAGTGTAAAATCTAAGCAAATAATGCCCTGTAATTCTTCATTGGCAGCTCACGCTACTTGAGTAATATATTATTAAATCTTACGAAGGAATTGGATTATTAGAATGAGATCGAATCATGAATGATGTGAAATTGCATCTTAAGTTTTCGTCTTATGACGGTCTCAAGATAGCCTAAAAGCTTTCGACTGGATATATCTTTGTGCAAAATGCCTGTGCCTCGGAGAAATGGCCACTTTTAACTGAATCTGGATATGAACCCTAAAGCCTAAGGCCGGCGTTCTACCAATGTACCATACGCCTTTCAAGAACTCGATAGGTTGTTATTACTTTTTGGATTTACCATGCATAGTTGCTCGAAAGTGTATGAAAGTGCCAAAACATTCTGTATAGGGTCTACAGGGCTTGTAATTGAAGGAATTGATTATAATGTCTCCGGATATCACATTTGAAGTATTTTCCTTTGCCTTCTCTTAAAATGGTACGCATGTAGGGTTAAAGCAAAATAGAAAACTCACTGTTTTTTCATCGTCTAGCAAAGATTTAGCGAAAGCGCCTGGTAACCCGTCAATAAGCCACTCGTATAAACACGAGTGGGAGAGTTCGACCAAAAACAATGACTACTGGAAATTACACGAGAAGTTAAATTTTCCAAAGATTAAACTAGTTACTGCTATTAGGCCTAGATACAGTTCGTTTGAAAGAATACGTGATATTAAATATAATTAATTAATTACCAAATTAAAAATAAAATCTTTGCGTCCTGCGAATGCCGATACTATTTTCTCGTAGTGGCGAGCGTGATTGTAGATTTAATGCAGCCTATAGGCCTACTTTAAAGCTATTTCTTGGACTGTAACAGCAGATATTTTACAACGCATGAGAGAGGGAACATCGACAAGTGGGTTTTATGCCATAAAATCCTTCAAAGCCTATACTGATTTATGTAGCCTAAAGGACTACATAGCCTACATGTAGCCCCTGCGTCCTACTAATTTCAGTTGTTATTAGTGCAGGCGTATAAGCTACTATCTGAAAGTACTAACCTGCTTTGTTAAGTGTAATTGCTACTGTAATACATATTACCATTTCGTCAGTAATTGCAATATAATTGTAACTTTAACTAATTTTACATGTAAGTAATTGTAACTAATTTTATAATTGTAAGTAGGCCCGAATTTGAAAGAATTGTGACTCTTTTGATCGGGTTATATTACATCAATATATATATATATATATATATATATATATATATATATATATATATTATATATATATATATATATATATATATATATATTAAATTGCTATTTAAGTCAGAGCTATAAACATCCGTCATATCGGTTAAGTATTTTTACTGCGGATCGTTAGGCGCAGAATTCAGATTCAGTGATCGTCACGTAACCAATACAGGGTTCTAAGCAAGAAGAAGACGCTAGGCTACCTGATATTAATTTTATCTCTGTCATTTCTACTTGATCAAGTCTGCCTGATTTGAGAAAAATCGGTAGGGGGCCTATGCCTTTTCTCTATTGAGAAATATAGGCCTAACTGAAAATCAGTAGATAAATTTGTAAAGGAATTGTGTTATTTGATTGATTGATAGATTTAGTAAATTGATTGGATTTGAACCCTGTACCTGCTGATCTGCTGTCGAACACCTAGCCAACAAGCCACCGGCCCAGTGCAATTATAAATGGAATGGTACAGGTTTATTTTCTGTCAGTTTAGATTCATTACTCGAGTGTGAGATTATGAAATTCTATGAATAGATATTACCCTACCTATATAATTATAATTCTATGATATAGGTATATACTGTAAATAATATTCTTTGTTTTTTACAGAAACTTCTGACTTATCACTTAAGCTAATTTCATATTTGGTTAATGAAAATTTGCAGACTCATTTCTCTAACCTCTCATATCCTAAAACTTTGATGAGAGCATGATTGATGAACTAATGAACTCAACCGCATTGGTGACTAATTCAACCGCAGTAGAACATCTGGATGAAACCATGGCTGACGGAGTATCTATGGAAACAATGAGCTCAGTCACCTGGGTCCTGGAATCGACTACCGCTCAGGTCGAGTCGCCTCCATTGTTTCCAGTCTGGGCGATTATCTTGACAGCAACTCTTGGAGCAGTTCTTCTCTTGCTCCTTCTTGTGCTGTCTGTGTGTGCTGTGCTGCGTAGAAGAACAGTGAAGCGTCAGCAGAGGTCAATAAGGGAACCAATTATCAGGTTCACTGCAGAGGACCTTTCATTCTCAGATAGATCTCCTTTTCCAGGTAGAAGTGATTTTTGATCGCTAGCATAACTAGGAGTTGCTTACGTGTACATGCATTGTTTGACTTGTAATTATTTAACTTGTACATGATCTTTCCGACTGGAATCCATACTGCTGTTTTACTATCCGTCATCGGTCATTAATGAGATGCGATGGAGGATCAGGCGTTCCAGTAGTTTGTATTTATGACATATTAATGATAATAAAAATCATGTCATTGATGACTCTAGCACTGTAATTGTTGTTGTAATTATTACTATTATTATTAATGATGTGTATCTGCAGCTTATAACATTGTTTTGATCTTTGAAGGCTTCAGCAGAGCAACAACTTTAGTTATCGCCATATACTTGGTATTCCAGCCGCGCTGATCTGCGAGTAAAATCTTAGACATTCACTGGACTGGTTTTACGAAACAAGGACTAAATTGCCTAACGGTTTAAACATGTGCTATTAAAAGTGATAGATGTCAACATAGTTGATCATTTTACAATAATTCGTGTTTACTATTTTCTAGCTTGATGTGCATTCATTATGTAGCTCTTCTATTGCGGCCGTGCTTTAGCCTTTACTCCAATGTTTCTTATCAATTCACATCCTATGTCATTTACTCCGCAAGCTAGCCTATACAAGTTTTTAAGGTTATCAAAAGGGCTTTGCATTTGAGTATCAACAAATGCGCAACCTGATTTGGAGTCACATTTTATGTTGACTATTTAATTGTTTTATCCATATTTTATGTTAATTTTCTCTCAGTACACTGCCTGCTGACATGCCCATGGCTGCATATAGCGCCTACACTCATCTCTATCTTTCGTTTTTCTTCTCCGTTTTTCTCTTATCCACATACGAGTGGATCTTTAAATCATCTGATATTCCTTTTGATATACCATTATCCTTGGGAGTTTCTGCTTATATGAAGGGATATAGGGATTAAGTAGAAACATCCTACATGCCTTCCTCACCTTCGACTAACATTTACTGGGCAGAGGCTTCATGCCCTGAGAACAATACCCAGACATATGTTGGTTAGGGAAGATTTTAGTTCTCGGTTCTCCAGAACGTTACATTGAGTTTCCCTGCTGAACCTTCAAGTATCAACTGATGTGTAACCTGATTTGCAGTCACATTACTCTTTGCTTTAGATTTCTTATAGTCCCTTTTTAGCATACTTATGGTTGACTTGTGGTCATAGCCTTTTTGAGCTTGTTATGGGTCATATTCTGCATTCTCTGTTGATCTCGCTCATCTGCAAATTTTCTTTCATAACTGATCATCCAGTGCAGTGTATCCTCGTCACATTGCTCATTTTCACCAGCCATTGAAAAAGAAAACCATGCAGATTTCTCAGATTTCTAGTGTTAATCCAGGAATATCTTCAGTTCTGAAATCTCGAGGAATAGGTTACTCTTTCTGCCTACTTGTTTAATCTAAATCGTCAATATATTCCTTTTAACCTTTTAATATCAATTAATAAGAATATGAATAGACCTTCTCCACTCACCTTTTTCCCATAGGGCTTATCATTTCATATAATCTCTTCTGTTAATTTTATAAAATTTTGTACCAATATCTGTAGCCTTGGCGCTCATCAACTGAATGCCCCATGTGGCGTTCGTATAGATCTTAGTGCTTTAGTCACCTTCTACGATACATGCACTTCTTCCAGTCAGCGGTTGGTCCAATATTTAAACAACCAGGACTCAACACGGAGGAAACGTGCTTAATCTAAAGATTATATATTCTGTGCTGCATCTTAACTAAATAGCGTTTAACCTATGCTGTGAAATCAGCTCAATCGGCCTTCTTATAGTTAAAACGACGTCGAAAAGGTAGGTCTTACCTTATTGTGTGTTGTGTGTTGTATTGCAGAATTCGGCAGTAACATCTACAGCGATGAATACATTATAGCACGGTAACGCTTTACTCTTGCTATTGCTATCATTTTCAGTATGCGATCTTAGCAAAGCCTTTGACAGTCAGTCATAGCATCCTATATCATGAACTAAAATTTTATGGTATAAGATGGTTAACTCCTCGATGGCTCCAACTTAGATGACTGACGACACAAATGCTTTTATAAAAGTTAAAAAATTTAATTGACCTATTTGCAGCTACTAGCAGCGCTTGTGAAGTGATAGATAAATGTGCTTCTAACGATTAACGCTTACCGATTAACGATGATTAGTGGGCTTCTAACGATTGCCTAACGATTAACCTAACCAAATCAGCCTACATGTACATCAGTATTACCCGAATCTGAAAAATGAAGAGTATATCTCTAAGCGCAAACCTAATTTAGAAATTGAGCAAACAGTACTAGCAAGGGTAAAATGCATCACATTTCTAGACATAGAGATCGATGAAAACTTATCTTTCAAATACCATGTTGAGTCCATTATAAAAAAAATTAAAAGAACAAATGGCCTATGGTTTTAGCGGAGAGTTCTAATCCCCATGTCATGTCGTCGTGACCTTTATTTCGCTTTTACACACTCTCGTTTCAGCTACTGTATAGAAGTTTACAGACATACCTCTTGGAATAGCTTAAAGTCACTATATATTATCTGCAATAGATCGTTAAGACTATAGCAAAGTAAAAATAGTTTTAGTGGTGTTATAGACTTATAGGCTTCTGACAACAATGTACCTAATCGTTTACTACAAGTGAATCTTTTCACGAATATTAAAAATCAAAGCCATTAATTACTTTGTGTTATCTATGAATGCCATTTGCATTCATGGTGATATCGGTTAGGTGACTGCATGGATAACAACCATGCCTGTGAAGCGTGGGACCATTGGTACGAATCTCTGCCGTACAGCCTCTAACAATTAGTAACCCTTTTGAAAAGAAAACTGACTTTAAATAGCTGGTAAAGCTAATGACAACGTCAGTTTCCTCACTCGAAAGCGATGTCAGTGACGGGTGAGCCCAGGATTTGAACCCCGCACATACTAATCCTTAGGGAATATCTTACCGACATCGCCACTAGCTCCTGCCAAAGGCGATGGTTAAATGTAGCTTAACAGTTTGGTACTGTGACCGTAAATAAATAAATAGTACAGAGAATGTATGAATAACAAATATGCAATAAATAAATAATATTTAGAAAATACTGCAATAAATGCAACAGAGGCTTACAAGTTTGGATATATCCATAAACTCTGATTTTACCGTTGACTATAGATTTCCTGTATTGTTACAGTGGTCTTCTAAAGAAACGAAAAATTCCTGAGAGCTTTTATCGTCCACCTTCAAGAACACCGGACCCTCATGATGATCCACGTCGTCTACTAAGACTACACGTGGATGGAGAATCCTTGAAGACCTTTGTCTACTATCATGAGTCCAAGCGTGAGTGGATCTACGGAACTCTTATTCCATGGCTGGAAAAATACATGAGGAAATCCGTTAAGACTGAAGACGATATTCCAATAGGCAGTTATCAGCTGGACGAACTACAGAAACTGATAGAAGAGAGTGATAAGATCATTTTAACAATCTGTGATAGGTTTATTCTTGAGGACAAGTGTATCTACGTTACTCAGCAATCATATCATGTCAAGCCTCGTGATACAATTCCTCTAGGTCTCCCTCCTCTACGGTTATCTGATATAATGAAAACAAAACCATTCAACACATTAATTAAAATCAGCGAAATTATATTTTGGGACTCTCACGGAGTGAATGACAATTTGTGGATTGAACTAGAACGTAGACTTAGTGTAAAATCGAAGAAAATAATGCCTTGTAATTCTTCGCAGACAGCTCATGCTACTTGAATTATGTATTATTAAGAACTTACGAAGGAATTGGATTGTTGGAATGAGAGCGAATCATGAGTGAAATGAGTTTAAATTGCATCTTAAGATTTCGTCTTATGACGTTCGCAAGATAGCCTAATAGTTTTCGACTGGATGTATCTTTGTACAAAATGCCGGTATCTAGGAAAATTGGCAACTTTTAACTGAACCTGGATTTGAACCCTAAATCCTATGGCCGGCGTTCTACCAATGTACTAGGAGATTTTCAAGAACTTCATATAAAAAATTTATGTGTCTTTTCCTGTGTGTAAGTTTATACTTGAGCTGGCTATGTGTGTGTGTGTGGTTTGTTGGTGAGTGTTTAGTTTTTTTCTAATGTTCTTCTTTTGAAGCCTATCAACTTGTCAAGGTTTGTATCTTTCTTTCCCCTTTACGGTCTGGTCTCTATGTTTAGAGGTATGAAATTACAGCTAATACTGGTGTTACAGGTCTTTGTGACCTCCTTAACCAGTATAATTATGTTAAGTTAAGTTAAGTTATATGAAAAAGATGCTTTATTTAGTAATTGTAATTATTACAGTACCTTTAAATCTATTACTCGCCAATTGTCAGCTTTTATTAGCGTTACTATTTAGGAATTCCAAATATGACGCTGCGATATAATTTTTACTCACCATAAATTTATATTCTACAGATAACAGAGCTGTAATTAGAGTAACTATTTAGGAGTTACAAATATGATGCTACGGTTAAATATATACTCCCCAGATGGCAGCGCTACAATCAGCTCTACTTCACACAGACATACTGAACTGGTTCAATATATTTCTAATAACGGATTGTTGAAGGAATATTTTTTAACATTGACAATAATATTTCTGAAATTAAGCGTTATGCCTACGGTTTCATTTTAAGATTTGAAAAGAGTTATTATTACTTTTTAGATTTACAATGCATACTTGCTTGAAAGTGTTTGAAAGTGTCAAAACATTCTGTATATAGGGAATTAATAATTTAAGGAATAGAATACACTGTCTTCTGTTACCACCAATGAAGTACTTTCCTTTTGCCTTCGTTCAAAATGATACACATGTAGGGTTAATGCAATATAGAAAGCTCACTGTTTTTCATCGTCTAGCAATGATTTAGCGAAAACGCCTGACAATCAATTAATAAATCATTCGTATAAACACGAGTGGGAGAGTTCGCCGAAAAATAATGACTTCTGGAAATTACGTGAGTAAGCCTAGTAAAAGTTTCTCAAGATTAAACCAGTTACTGCTATTAGGCTTACATGCAGTTCGTTTGAAAGAATACGTGATATTTAAAGTAATTTCTTAATTAATTAAATTAAAGTAATTTCTTAGTATCTTAGAATTAGTAAGCTAATTTCTCGTAGTGGCGCTCGCGTGTGACTGTAGATTTTATGTAGCCTACAGACCTATTCTAAAATTAGTAGTTGGGCCTGTAACGGCTGTAATTTACAACGCATGATAGACGGAAACATGACAAGTGGGGTTTCCGCCTGGTTATTTTATGCTTGTACTTTCAGAGCCTATCGTGTATTATGTACATTACTGCATAGGTTACATAAAACCTACTTCCTACTAAATAATTTCAGTTGATATTAGTGTAGGCCTATAGAGTTATTCTGAAAGTGCTAACCTGCTTTGTTAAGTGTAACTGCTACTTTTAACACATTTTACCTATTTCGTTAGAAATTGTAATACAATTTTAAGTAACTTTAACTCTTTTAAAGTAATTTTTAACTAATTGTAACCAGTTGTAACTCGTTTGATCGGGTACTGTTGTTTGAGTCAGAAAGCAAAGCATGCTGCATATTGTTTGCCTGCGCATTAGTAGAAACAGAATGAAGATCCAGTGATCGACGCATTACCAATACAGGATTTTAGTAGGCCTAAAGAAAGTGACACTAAACCTGACATTAATTTTATTCCTACTGTTTATTCTAGCTCAATTAAACTCGGAATGTCTTTTCTGTATTGAGAAATCTAGGTCGAACTGAAAATCAGTACGTAAATGTTGAAAGGAATAGTGTTATTACGGATTTCTCTTCTTCTTTTACTCTGCGTAACGTCACTTTGTTGACACCAGAGCAGCCTCTTTTGCCTTCTGTTTCCCCTAATACCGGTTCTGGGCAAGATCATAGACATCACTCTGTGAAAGGTTATATTTAAGGTCTACTTGTCCTATATCTTTATTATATTGTTTAGTTAAAGTATATTTATTTCCCATTCCTAATTTTATTCTGTAATTTAGAGCTTTTCATACAGGAGTATTTTCATCCAAACTTCGCATGTGCCCTATCCAACTGAGTATTTATTACGGATTAATAGTGATCTTACGGATTTGATTGATTGATTGATTTAGTAAATTGATTGGACCCTGTATATGCTGATCTTCTGTCGAACAACTAGACAGCAAGCCACCGGCCAGCATAATTATAGATGGAATGGTACAGATTTTGACTTCTTCTTGTTTAGATTTATTACTCGAGTGTGAGATCATGAAATTACATGTATAGATATTACCCTACCTATATAATTATAATTCAATTATATGGGTATATAATTAATATTATATATTTTTACAGAAACTTCTGAATTATCGCTCCAGTGAATTTCATATTTGGTTAATGAAAATTTACAAACTCATCGCTCTGACATCTCACATAACATAACATAACGGCACACTGGGTCAGGAAGTACAGATGCTTGTTTAAGACCCATGTCCTCCTTCTTCTCCATGGATATTAGTAATCGTTGCCTTTTGATGGCGCATCAATTGCAGCCGGCGCGGATTTAAGAATAACCTTCCATCACTCTGGGATTTTTCCTTCCTAAGCTTTTACCAACACTCGGTCTTCCAAGGTGGTCACCCACAAAGTACTAACCGAGGTCGATGCAGCTTAACGTCGATAATTGACGCGCAACTAAACCAAGTGCGCTAATCCCGCCGTCTTGACATCGCAAAACTTTGATGAGAGCGTGATTGAGGAACCAATTAACTCAACCGCATGGATGACTGATTCAACCGCAGTAGAACAACTGGATGAAACCATGGCTGACGGAGTAACTATGGAAACAACGAGCTCAGTCACCTGGGTCATGGAATCGACTACCGCTCAGGACGAGTCGCCTCCATTGTTTCCAGTCTGGGCGATTATCTTGACAGCAACTCTCGGAGCAGTTCTTCTCTTGCTCCTTCTTGTGCTGTCTGTGTGTGGTGTGTGGCTTAGAAGAACAGCGAAGTGTCATAAAAGCTCCAGCAGTGAGTCAAATATCAATTATAGTAGCAGCGCTCTTTCAATCACAGAGCAATCTGCTTTTCCAGGTATAAGTGATTTTTACTCGCTAGCATAAAATAGGCTTTACTTGACCATTTATATAATTATATTGCACATTATTGGACGGAAGAAGGCATAGGGGGCCCACCTCGTCATAAGCAGAATCTCCCAAGAATAATGGTATATCATGTTAGATGATTTAAAGATCCACTAGTACGTGTACATAAAGAGGAAAACGGAATATAGAGAAGAGTGGATGCGTTATATACCATGGACCTGCCAGTAGGCAGTGTACTAGGAGAGATAGATTATTGGACTGAGCTGCGGTAATAATTACAATAAGAGACTACGGGTCAACAACATTCAGGTTGCTCTCCCCGTTACTTACTTGCTTTTTTGACAAGAAAATGACGCTAAACTTTTTATTAGGCTTTTGCTGTTATGCAAAGCATTATTGGTAACTTATAGTGCAGTATGATGGTCTAAGACATTTCATAAATTTAAATCAACTGGGGAATTTTATATATTGTCTGACACTCTAAGAAATAACATTAATTTGAGATACGCACTGAAGCAGTAATTTTGGTTTTACACTAGTCATTAGACATTTGTTGTTATGTAAATTATTGGTGGTAAATTAAAGTGCAGTATGATAGGCTGAGAGAATCAGGGGCGGATTCAGGAATTTTTTAAGGGGGGCCCGACATTTATTGAGAGTGTTCATTTTTTTGCTTACGCCTTCTTCAGGACATGTGACACAACCAGACAAATTTTTGTGGGGGGGGGGGGCTCAAAATACGTTCGGCTCATAGAGTGAGTGTATCCCCATACCTTACCCCCCCCCGCTCATACCCGTACTACAGTTAGGGGAAAACCAAAAGTTCTACATTTATTTTGGAAAAAGTAGGTTAATTTTTTCACCTCTGAAGAATTGGTTCAAGTGAAAATTGAGAGCTATAGCGAAATGGTCAACATTTTTCATACCCCTTCCATTATACAGGGCTCCTAGTATATCCTAGAAAAAATCGAGCTTTTGGAACTGCTTTCCCTGTCTTACCCTCCCCCCCGGCCCCCCCGCCTAACCACTGCCATTAATAGCATATTTACACATCGAAATTGCCATAGGAACAATGCATATATACCCTGTCTTACCCTCCCCCCGCCCCCCCCCCCCATTAACCACTGCCGTTACTAACATGTTTACACATCGAAATTGCCATAGGAACAATGAATATATACCCTGTCTTACCCTCCCCGAAATTGCCATTGGAACAATAAATATATACCCTGGCTTACCCTCCCCCCGGGCCCCCCCTAACCACTGCCATTACTAACATATTAAACATCGAAATTGCCATAGGAACAATGAAAATATAGTTTAAACATTTTTATTGGCGGACCTAAGGGGGGGGGCGGGCCCCCTGCCCCCCCTGAATCCGACACTGGAGAGAATTATAAATATTAATGCAGGTAGAAGCTTTTTATCTGCGTTCTCTGTAAGAAATATCATTAATTTTCTATATGTTATGCCATTGCTTATAATAGATCTGGCAATTTTTATTTGCACAAAAACGGGCAGTTGATCTTTTAAAGCTACAGTTCCCAGGTTCGAATCCCGTCAAGACCGTTTCTGTCAGCGTCAAATCTGGCGCGACATTTTGGACTATAGATTTGGGTTAAGAGTTTTTCGAAGCATATCCTAAGTATAAACACAGCTGCGGTATGTACTCCAGGAGTCCAGGTACATAATCTACAGGCAATTTATCTCGCACTGTATCGTATGCTGCAAATAGATTGACAAACGTAGCTCTAGTTATGAGAGCCTCTCAAAGTCATCTTCAACGAAATAAATTAATAGTTTTACTTGTACATGATCTTTCTTGGTGGAATCAACACTACTGTTTATTGACTCACTCTGTGTATGTATGGTTTAGAGCCAATTGTGAATGGAGTCTCAGGGTTCCGGACTTTGCATTATGACAGGTACACTAGCAATTTGTATTTGGGTCCTGCAGAACGGTAACGCTTTATTCTTAATATTGCTGCCATTTTCGGTACATTATCTTAGAAAAGCCCTTGACATTGTCAGTCATAACATTCTATGTCAAGAGCTAGAATTATATAAGAGGTAAGGTATATGGTATAAGAGGGTTAACTCTTGGATGGCTCCAATTCTAGCTATCTAATAAACTCTAATATACTACAGGTGCACAGTCTTCTTATTCTGTAAAACCTGTCCGTATAGGCTCCATTTTAGGGCCACTAATATTCCTTATTTATATCTGTGATAAGCAAAATATCTGTTACAAATTATCTCATTTACTCTATTTCCTGACGACTCAAACGCTTTCTTAAACTTTACTCATTTGAATGACCTATTTTCAACTGTTAACAGTGCTTGTGAAATTAAAGATAAATGGGCTTCTAATAATCACCTACCGTTAACAGCCTACACCACCTTTTTCCCGAATTTGAAGGATGAAGGGTACATTTTAAAACGTAAACTTAATTTACAAATTGAATGAATAGCATTAACAATGGTAAAA
Organism: Enchytraeus crypticus; assembly: GCA_905160935.1. Taxonomy (NCBI): domain Eukaryota; kingdom Metazoa; phylum Annelida; class Clitellata; order Enchytraeida; family Enchytraeidae; genus Enchytraeus; species Enchytraeus crypticus. Next base: position 1,255,643 of record CAJHZI010000517.1, on the reverse strand, counting down.
TGCATTAAATTTCTAGATATATAGAGATTGAAGAAAACTTATCTTTCAAATATCATGATGAGTCTATTATAACAAATAGAAAGCACAAAAGGCCTATTATTTTATCGAAGAGATCTAATCCCTATGTCATGTCGTCGTAACCGCTATTTCTCACTTATACTTTCTCGTGTCAGCTACTGTATAGAAGTTTATGGACATGCCTCTTGGAACACCTTTAGGCAACTACAATATCTGCCATATATCTTCAAGAGAATTGCACTGTAAAAAATCACTTTTGATGTTAACGACGACCTATGCGCTCCTCACAATACTTTACCTCTTTGTTTACTCCAAGTGAATCGTTAAATAGATATTGAAATCGAAGATATTACTTACATCGGTTTTTCTGTAGGTGCCATTTACATTCATGGTGATATCGGTTAGGTGACCGAACGGATAACAAGCTTGCCTGTGAAGCAGGAGACGTCGGTAAGGATCTTTGCCGGGCGGTTTCTAACAGCTAGTAAATCTTTTGAAAAGAAAACTGACTTTAAATGTAGCTTAACAGTTTCATAATTTGACCATGAATAAATAAATACTACATCGAATGAATAAATAAATAATTAATTAATAATAAATAAATCATAAAAACTAAATACTGCAATGAATGAAACTGAGGTTTAAAAGTTTGGATATATACATTAAACTCGCCTCTATCGTTGACTGTAGATTTCCTGTTTTGTTGCAGTAGCTTGCGAGATACAGAAACAGTCTATGAGAGCCTTCCTCGTCCACTTCCAGAAACACCGGACCCTCATGATGATCAACGTCGTCTACTACGACTGAACGTGGACGGAGAATCCTTGATGATCTTTGTCTACTATCACGAGTCCAAGCGTGAGTGGATCTACGGAACTCTTATTCCATGGTTGGAAATTTACCTGAGGAAAGCTGTTAAAACTGAAGACGATATTCCAATAGGCAGCTATCAACTGGATGAACTACAGAAACTGATAAAAGAGAGTGATAAGATCATTTTAACAATCTGTGATATGTTTATTCTTGATCACAAGTGTATCTACGTTACTCAGCAATCATATCATGTCAAGCCTCGTGATACAATTCCTCTAGGTCTTCCTCCTCTACGGATATCTGATATAATGGAGAGGGAACCATTCAACACATTAATTGCTGCCGATGATATTATATTCTGGGATGCTCACGCAGACAATGAAAACTGTTGGAAAAAATTGAAACGTAGACTAAAACTTAAGCAAATATTGCAGAATGCTTCTTTGCAAGCAGCTGAAGCCTTTTGAATTATTGGTTTTAAAAATTGTGACAGAATCTCATCGATAGTCAGAGACTAGATGTTGTTAAACAAAAGATCTCAAGATTTCATGAGTGACCCTTGCAATATGAACTAACTTTTGTAGATTTGAAACTACTGTAGTGTTACACTGCAGTAATGCTCTGCTGTATTACACTAAATTATTACACTGCAGTATTAAACTGCAATATTACACTGCAATATTACACTGCAATATTACATTGCAGTATTACATTGCAGTATTACACTGAAGTATTACACTGCAATATTACACTGCAGTATTAAACTGCAGTGTTACACTTAAGTATTAAACTGCAATATTACACTGAACTAGTACACCGCAGTCTAAGACAACAGTTTATTGCTGCAATGCCTATTGAATAATAAATTGTCAATGGTAGAGGTGGCTCAGACATCTCCTTGCTGAGCATGCCCCGTGGATTTTCGAGCCGCCACGTATGGACTTCTCAGTTCATCTGCAGCTTGAAATAGGAAATCCTTCCTTCTAATAGTCTTGCCGATCACTTCCTTGTAGAGTATCCATACATTTATTCCGGCAAGATTATGTATATTGTAAAATACTTGTATTGGCCAAAGTCTCGATCCGGCCTTTAGCGTTGTGAAGAAATGATCTGTTGTTACACTTCGCCCTTTCCTGAAGTAAGGGTTCATGAATTTTAGGACAACATCAATATCTCAAAGCGTATCATTCAGCCTATCCATTATCTTCTGCAATCCAATCTCGCTACCCGCTACCATTCCTTGGCCATCTGCAAATCGTAAATCTTGTAACAAATTCCTTCCTACTTTTATTCTTTCTTCCAAGTCTTCCATGGCTTCATCCGTCATTGCCTCAGCGTAAATGTTAAACAGCAACAGCGAAATGCTACAACCTTGTTTTACTCCACGTCCTATTTCACGTTCTTCTGAGTATTCTTGTTGGATTTTGATTACTGCTTTTTGATTCATGTACAGGTTCAAAATAAGTCTTCTATCTCCCCAGTCAATTCCTATTCTTTTTAAGATATTCTTCATCGTTATCCAATCAATCCTGTCAAAGGCCTTCTCGAAGTCTACAAAGCATACAAAAACGTCATTTCCATATTCTAAGCTTCTTTCGCAAAGAACCCGCATTACCCCTATTGCTTATCTTGTGCCACATCCTTTCCTAAAACCAAATTGTGTCTTGCTCAATATCATCTCTGCTTTAGAAATTTTAGATTTCTAATTAAATAAAAGTAGTAGGATTATTGGGGGGCTGGCACATTATGATTTTTAAGCACAACCTAAGATTAAAACCTAGCTAAATTTCCTTTTTAGCCTTGCCCTGCCTTGATTAAGCATACTGAGATGAACGTTAATCATTTCAAGGCTAAAATAGAATTTAGCTATGTTTTAAGGCTATTCTATTTTAGCCTTGATGCATAAATGTTTCATGAATATTAAGCACAGACATGCCTTGAGTCTTGCTCATTTCTATTTTCTGCCTTAAAATTTACACCATTGCAATTGAAGCATAGCCTTGCCTATCAATAATCTAACACACAAGCGTAAAATCAAGCACGCCCACAGCTCACGAGGACAAAAACGATTTCAATTCACATCATTTCATCCACAAGGCAGAGACAAAATGATTTTAACAGGCATCTTTAGCCTTGATACCTAAGCTTATATCTATATTAGCCTTGTCATGCCTTGTCATCAACGTATGTACTGAAAGTATGATAACCATTGTTTCATCAGCACAATTATGGTCACAGCCTGTCTTAATAGTAAATATACTATTGAAACATTCATTTAATGATTGTAGATTTATGACATCCATTAACAATCTCTCCATTGTTTCTTTTAAAGAAATTTAGATCATGTTTAGTTTCTTTAGCGGCTTCATACATCGACCGGAATTCAATAACTTCACCAGTGATGGTATTCTCCAATCTTACAGGTTTAGGGTTATTTCTTATACCTCTCAAGTACTCATGCCTCTGGTCTATAATCTTTTTTGGTTGAACCTCTTTTAGTGGATATTTTCTTGGTCTTCCTCTTGCTCTTCTAGGTTTGTCTTCTTCATTTTGTGGATCAACCTCTTTTAGTGGATATTTTCTAGGTCTTCCTCTCTTTCTTGTTGTCGTATCTTCATCCTTTGGAGGAAACACTTCTTCTCTCTTCAAAAGTCCATTTTCAAAAGTCATAAACAACAACTCTGTTTTTCCAGCACGTAGAGCTGGTGTGATTTCAGCATCGATCAACATTTGTCTCAATTCGGCGGCCGAGTATTTCATTTTATATATGTAAGAAAAAATATTTAAATAAAATGCAAAATTTACAAACAATAATCAAATAATTTTCTCGTTTGTAAATGTTTTATGTTAAAATAATAATTACACATAATAAAAAATGACAGACACAGTAGATGGCACTTCGCTTTCAAGTAAACTGAAAGCATTTTTAATTAGAAAGCTTGAAGAAAGGCAAACAGTTGTTAAAAAACTAAAGAAAAAGCGAAAGATTATAAAAACACTTTCCTACACTACCGCGGTGGCTTCGATCGTAATTTCCGCAGTGCTAGCTGCAACTGCTACAGCTGTTGTAATTCCACCCGTTGCTATAATAGTGTTATCCACTTCAAGCGGTATATTGACAGCCTTCGCCAATAAATTTAATTTTCAAGCTAAAAGTAATAAACTAAATACAGAAATTGAAAAACTAAATAAACTTAATGAAAGATTTGACTTTGTTGTCTCCTGTAACGGAAATCTTGCTGAGGCAGCCTATAATCAGATTATTTCTGAATTTACATAAAAATTTGTTAATACATTTATTAACGAATTTAAATATCGCAATTTACGGCTACACTTCCATCACAAACCTCATTAGTAGAGAATCTGAAACGTAATGAAATCCTAAACCAACAAACGTTAAATTTTTTCGTAATATTAATTTCAAGTCTGATTTCTTTCGATCTGGATCTAGATCTCTTACAAGTTTTGAAATAAATTGCCTAGTTTTCAATAAAGGTGTATCCTCTTCAGGTGTGGCTATTAAATTAGCGCGACCTAGAGTTATTTCCAAGTCACTAAACATATTTCTCGGTAGTTTTTCAATTATTGTTAAAAGTAAACATTTCAAATCAGTAGTAAACGGTGAAAGAATTCCTCCCACGTCAGAATGAATTTCTTCGCCATTATACAATTTCATATGTATCGAGTTAATATTTTCCAAATATGTATATTTTCTTTGAAATTCTTTCCTGTAATTATTGATTTCGCTTAGTTCCCCAGAATATTTTGTCATAATAGCTAAAAGATGAAAACAAATAGCCATTAATTTCTTAAAATCAACATTATCTTTCATGCTAGCAATCTGTAGATACTTCTTGTTTACCACATCAAATGTTTGACTGGGGAAACCAACATTAAAAATTAAATTATCCTTCATATCTAAATCTCCGTTCATTGAACCACCATTCACACTGAGTTTCATATCAATATTTTTTTGTAGAGCAATGTCATTAGCAACAACATCTCGTTCTACATCCTTTAAGATATCTAATCTTAAATTTTGTCCAAATTCGTTAACAAAACTATCGCAGTACCTCTTTGTAACGACATCCAAATCACTTTCTGGAGATTGCTTAACATTGAAAATTCTATTGTTGCTCATATCAACATTTCCATTCATTGAACCACCATTCACACTGAGTTTCGTATGAATATTTTTTTGTAGAGCAATGTCATTAGCAACTACGTTTTGTTCTACTTCTTTTAGGATACCTACTCTCAAATTATCACCAAATTGGTTAACATAACGATCGCAGTACCCCTTTGTGATGACGTCCACATCGGTTTCTGGAGGATGTTTAACATTTAAAATTCTATTGTTGCTCATATTAATGTCTCCAGTGATATCTCCTCCAGATTTGTCAACTTTTGTACTGTCGAGTCTATCAACAAGCTTGACAATTGGTCTGAAAACTGAGTCTACATGCTCCATCAAATCACCAGTTGTTGAATGCGATTTGCCACCAGTTTTCGATATAGTACTCATTTTATAATAAAAATTTAAATGTTATATAAAAATGTCAAAGTATACAAACTACGGTGTAACGTTGACTAAAGGTCAGGTCCAAAAACTAAAGAGCGCGTGCGATCATGATAGAGAGGTTAAAATACGAATATTAAAAAAGAATTTGTCGGGTAATACGAATCTTCCTCTCACCCAAACTCAAATTAATAAAATTAAAAAGGCTACATCTGGAATAGAATTGTGTCTGAGTAGAGCACAATTAAAGTACATGGAAAAGAATGGAGGATTTCTGCCGTTGTTGGCAGCAGCCATTCCCGCCATCGTGGGAGCTATAGGTGGATTGGCAGGTGGAATTAGCTCGGCAGTGAATTCGACTAGACAGACAAATGAAATGAAGAGACATAATCAAGAATTGGAAAACATAACCAAGCAACAACTCGGCGCAGGCTTAATCAGCGACGCAATAGCTCCAATCCCCGTTATAGGTAAAACGCTATCAAATGCGTTGAAGAAATTTGGACTCGGTGGATGCGTCAAGAATTTGAAAGGAGCTCAGTGGGGTAATGGATTGTATTTGGAAAGAGGTGGATCAGGAGTTTTTTTAGAAAGACAGGGGGAGGCATAAACTTCCCCCAATTTTTAAACTCATTCAAATCTCTTAAACCGCTAAGCAACTTTGATATAATAAAAAAATGTAAAGAGCTAAATGTAAAAAATTTCAAAGGTGTATTCATGCGAGATGAGCTAAAGGGATCAGTTAGTAATAACGAAAGTTTAATTCTTAATATTGATGACAGCGAAGGGAACGGGACCCATTGGGTATTTCTTTATAGTAAGAATGGCAAATGTCTATATTTTGATAGTTACGGCTTCATACCTCCATCAGAAGTTCAACATTATTGTAAAGGAAAGGAAAATTATTTTAACACTTTTAAAATTCAAGCACCAAACGAAGTCATCTGCGGTCATTACTGTATTTACGTGCTATATAAACTGAACAATGGGAGTCTATTCAAGGATGTATTAGATGAATTATACGAAAGAAACAATTTAAAATAATAACTACTACATAAAAATGGTAGACTTGAATACTAACTATTCGAAAATTTATCAAAAAATTTACGGTAGCAACTATGAGAGCAAGCATCACGATATATTTCCTAAAAATATATTTATGATACTAGCTGGCAGCACCGGTTGTGGCAAGACAAATCTAATGATGAACTTCATTATGAAAAAATTAGTGTACTATGATGATATGATGGTGTACACAATGACACCCGATCAAGACGCGTATAAATTCCTTCGGGATTGTAATGATGAATCAAGGAAGAAGTCTAAAACAAGTCAAGATATTGTTACTTTTCACAACCCAGATGATGGAATAGTTCACCCTTCTGAACTCGATAGAAATAAAACACATATTGTAATATTTGATGACGTCATGAATGAAAATCAGAAAGATATGACAGATTACTTCTGTCAAGGTCGACATAATAATGCGAATGTATTCTATTTATGTCAGAGCATTCATAAGCTGAAAAAACATGGAATTCGACAAAATGCTAATATTTTTATTCTATTTCGACATGATAAAAAATCGCTTAAATATTTCTATGACACTCACGTAAGTGGTGATATGTCATTTGAAGAGTTTGAAAAAATATGTAATGAAGCTTGGATGAATAAGCACGGTTACGTTGTTGTAAATCTGTGGGAGGAACCTGAATGTGGTAGATATTTGTTAAATTACAATGCAATGTACATACCTGAAAAATATCTAATAATACCTAATAGTACCTAATAATACCTAATAATATCTAAAAATACCTAATAATACATAAAAATACCTAATAATACATAAAAATACCTAATAATACATAAAAATACCTAAAAAATAAATATATGTATGTAATAAAATGATGGTGGAGTTTGATATTAACCGGTATAACAAGGCCAAGAACGAAGTCAAACAAATGTTTCTGAATGAGAAACTAGGCAATCAACAGGCATATGAGAGTCAAGCAAAGTTATTCAAACCGTTAATCGACACTACAAAGGAAACGGCTCAAATTCTAGAACAAAAGATTGTCGACAACAAACAAAACTTGAGTGATATTTTAGTTCCCTTTACTAATCAATTGATGCGTTCAAATGATCAGAGAGAGGCTATACAGGCAATGCCATTTTATGATTCACCTATTCCTGAACGTGAATCCACACCAAGGAGGGATCCTGTAATTATTAATTTAGACAAGAATCTCAATGAAAGTGATCGAGAGAATCTAGATCTGCTCGACCTGAAGCTTCCAAGTGAAGTCTATGAAAATAATGAAATTGAAGCAACATTAAAGGAGATTCAAACACATAATAGACGAATAGGGCAGTTTTTAGGAAACAACAGTAAAAAGACTCCAGCTGAGAAAACGATATGCGAGTCTCAACAGAAAACACTGGAAAAATACAAGAATATATTAACTAGGGTAAAGGCAGGGAGTGAACTTGTCGGAGAAGGACTTAAGAAGAAGAAGAGAAAACTTGTAATGCCTGTCAGAAAACAAAAGCGTGGTAGAGGCAGACCTAAAACAGACCAGGTTATAATTTATGAAAGCCCAGATCAATTGGTTCGTCTATTGAATGAAAATATTGCAGCTCTTCAAGCTGGCAACACTGGAGTGCATAATACCGCAGTTAGTATTTTGGATGAGATATTAAACATTAGAGCAATCACCAAGGGGGAATATGATGATATATATAAAAACCATTTCGAAGTTCTCTAAAATATCCAATTTAAAAATTTAATCTTGCTATAAAAAAATGGCGAAATTAACTCTGTCGAGCACGTCAACAGATTTTACTACATATCTGCACCCTCCAATAAGTTTGGATCCTAAAAAAAAGTACGAAGTAGCATTTATATCTCTGATGACGTACAATTCAATTCCTAACATCACGGAAGTCAACAATAAATTTAAATATTCCACCGACGGCGGAAGTACTTGGAAAATAATCACGCTTTCAAAAGGTGCTTACGAATTAAAAGATATTAACGCTACGATTCAAAGGGAAATGCGAGAAAACGGTGACTACGATGCAATTAATGAAAAGTATTACATAAATATAAGTCATTTAATTTTCAAAACAATTTTGACTATATCACACGAAAAGTACATGGTTGACTTTGGAATTGACAATTCATTAGGGTCTACTCTAGGATTCACCGATGAAAAACTGTCAAATGGAACTCATCTGTCTCCCAACATAATTGATATAGAAAAAGTCAATTCGATACAAGTCCATTGCGATATTGCTATTGGTAACTCTCTTAATGGTAAAAGATCTAATGTTATTCATACATTCACCCAAAGAGTAAATCCAGGCTATAAGATAATAGAGAATCCTACTCCTGAATTGATATTTTTACCAACAGTTAATAGGCATGAAATTGATAGTATAAAACTGTGGCTGACCGATCAAGACAACAAACTTATCGATCTGATGGGGGAAAGACTTACTATTGTATTACTAATTAGAGAAAAATCTAATTAAAAATATATTGTATTTAGTAAAATGATTGTCAAAGAGAAATGCAAAGCATACAGTTAAAAACAAACTCTGGTACATGGACGGGGATTTGTCGATACACTGAAAGATATGGGTTCGTACGTCTATCAGAATAAGGATTTAATTGCAAAGCCAATGTTAGGAGCAGTAGGTGATATTGCTGCATTCGGTTTGACAGAGGGCGGCAAAGCATTAATTAGAAAGAAAAAAAAAAAAAATAGTCGTCTAACTCCAGAATCGGAACAGATACTAGAACAACTACAAAAATTGGGCAGTGGATTAAAACGATTTTAGTTTAAAAATTATTATTATATATAAAATGGAAACTGAATTGCCAAACGAAATATTCTCTCAACCAACGTCAATTATTGTAGACAATAGTGTAGAAAGTTGTCAATACTCGTCTTTTATTTCACAGACTAAAGCCGACTTTGATTCTAATGGTCATGTAATTGAAATTGATATTCCTGCAAGTGATTCGTATTACAACCCAGCTAAAAGCTTCCTTAAAATAAAGGGAAGATTAGTTCGAAATGACAATGGCAATGCTTTTGATGGAACAGCTCAAATAGCTTTGATAAATAATGCTATTCCATACCTTTTTTCTGTTATTGAGTATATTCTAGGAGGTAAATCAATTGAAATATTACGTTTTCCAGGACAGACTACGTCAATGTTGGGTTATCTGTCTTATCCTGACGATTTCAATCGCAGCGCGGGATTGAATCAAAGTTGGAGAAAGGACACTAATGTTGGCGCAGTATCCTCCAAATATAGACAATCTCCAGCAGTTGCACCAGGCGGAGACACTGCTGCCAATCTTTTTACACCGCAAGAAAATCCAGATTACAATGAAGGATTTGCGATTCGCCGACAACTTCTAATGAACAACGATGCGCCAGGTCAATTTTCATTCAACATTCCATTTTCGCATCTATTTGGATTTTCCGATTATAACAAAGTACTTTACAATTTGCGTCATACGTTGCGACTCACTAGAGTGATTAATAATTCGGCTATTCATAAAGCGAATAACGTTTTTTCACTAACGGATATTAGGTGGATGGTACCAAGAATAAAACCGTCAGTTGAAATGATAACTTCACTGCGAGAGTATGTTGTAAGTAAAAGGAAAATTCCAGTAAGTTTTAGCAGAAGAACTGATCAACATACTATAGTTACGCACAACGTGCAGGAATTTGAATGGATGATCAATAGAGACGCTGGAAGTAAAAAGCCTAGATGGATAATTGTTGGATTTCAAGCTGACAAATCAAGAACACAGGAACAAAATCCAGCTGTGTTTGATCACCTTAACTTGACTAGTGCTTTTGTTGAATTGAATGATCAGAGATATCCTGTAGATGAACCGAGAATAAACTTTGCTACAAATGACTATGTAGATTTCTGCGCTATGGCAGATGAATTTAAGAAGGAACACTTTGGTTTTAATCATTTAATTGGAGGTACACAGATCGATATGAAGAAATACAAAAAGCTATTTCCACTACTAGTCTTTGATGTACGACATCAGAGTGAAAAAGTCAAAACTGATGTTATGAATATGAAACTTAATTTTAAATTTAGTCAAACTGTTCCAGAACTTACTCATATGTATGTTACGATACTTTCCGATAGAGTGATGTACCTAACATCCGATGGTCAGACTCCGATTATTATAGATTAATAAGTTTTCTAATATGAAAATTATGTTATAAAATTTTATAATGTAATTTTTAAAATGTACTGCTTGAAATGTAAAAGGAAAACTGATTCTACACAGACGCAGGAAAGGTTAACTGCTAATAATAGAAAACAGCAATTTGCTATTTGTGGAGTGTGTGGAAGTAAAAAGTCAAAATTTGTCTCGGGTCAGGGTGTGTTTAATAATGTGCTATCGGCAGTTGGAAATACAGTTGGAGAACTACATTTACCTGCCAGACGTGGAGAGTACGTACCTAACGGTTCATTTAATAATCTCAACAAGTATTCGTACTGCGGTCCAGGCACAAAGTACGAACTGAGAAATCGCGAAGGTTATCAGGGTATGAGTTGGATGGAATGTGTAAATTGCACGACCAGTTTTATACTGCAAATACCGATACAGCGAGCAGAAATATAAGCGACGAAGCTTTGGCTCATCGAGCATACGAAATAGCTAATGATTCAAGATTTGATAGTGCACAAAGAAATATGGCTCGATTTGTATACCACATCGTGAAAAATAAGGCAAAGTTTGGTCTTGGTGTTGAGTCAAAGAACGAATAGAGGGGTCCAGCGAAGAAAGAGGTTTGAAGCGAAACGTTGGACCCTTTGAAGAATTGGCTAGAGAATTACACAAACCGAGTCGCAGAAAATTTACAAGACGACAAGTTCACGTGTTTGAAGTTGATGAGATATGGGGAGCAGATTTAATCGAAATGCAGGAGTGGAGTAAAGTAAATAAGGGCTACAGATACATGCTTAACGTCATTGATGTATTTTCCAAGTATGCCTGGAGCATTCCGTTGAAAGACAAGAGAGGTGAAACAACTACAGAGGCATTTAAACAAATAGTGTCATCGTCGGGAAGACAGCCTAAACATTTATGGGTTGATCAGGGTAAGGAATTTTACAACAAAAACTTGGATGATTGGTTAAAGAAACTTGATATCAATAGATACTCTACATTTTGTGAACATAAATCAGCAGTCGTCGAACGATTCAATAGAAGTATCAAGGAAAAGATGTGGAAAAGATTTACTGCGGAAAATACGAGAAAGTGGATTGATATGATTGACGATTTAATTGCAGAGTATAACAACACGAAACATTCGACTGTAAAAATGACTCCAATTGAGGCGAGTAAAAAGGAAAACGAAGCATTTATAATTAACAGTAGGAAGTATAGAAATTTGGAAACGAATCGGAAATTTGAGGTTGGCGATAGAGTTAGAATTAGTCGGATTAAGGGTGTGTTTGAAAAGGGATTCCTACCCAATTGGTCTGAAGCGGTGTACAAGATATCCAAAGTGCAATACACATCCCCGATCACTTATAAATTAACAGACTCGTTAGGCGAAGAGATAGAAGGAGGTTTTTACGCAGAAGAATTGCAGAAGACAAATCAAGAAAATTATAGAATTGAAAAGGTTCTAAAACGGAAAAAGATTGAAGGTGTGGAACATGCCTTGGTTAAATGGGTGGGTTACAACAAGAAATTTAATGAATGGATTCCCATATCTAATTTACAAAATTTAGATTCATAAAAAATTTCTATTTAAATATTTTCTTGGACTATATAAAATGGCAACTAAAAACGTAAACTCGGAAGTACTCAAGTTTCAAAAGCTTCATGCTGGAGAAAGATATAATGTCAAAGGACTGAAATCCATAAACACAAATTACGGAAAATCATATATTCTGTATCTTGTGCAAAACGAGGACCACGACCATATAAAAGTTTGGTCCACAAATAAGATTAATGAATACATTAAAGAGGAGAATTTGGTAAAGAAGCCTAAAAGATTTGAGTTTACAGTAAGAGAAATCAATTCCGGAAAATACACAGGACAGCTATATGCAGAGATTGATGGGTTTAATACAGACAAAGATGATCCTAAAGTTGCTTGGTTTTAATGAATTATTTTCAAACCAAATGTTGTTTGAAAATATTAATAAAAATATGTTTTATATATTTAAGCTATAAAGTTTGCCCCCCTCACGAGGGGCGCAAACTTTATCCATAAAAATATGTTTTATATATTTAAACTATAATGTCCGTAAGCTAGAGTGTGAACGCCATCGCCCATGATTACTCGCTTATCGTCATCTGCGCTGAGAGCAACTTTATTGACTTTCTCAGTATAGACATCGTGCAAGCGTGATCTAATAACGTTCATGCTTCTAGAATGGTAATTTTTCTCAAACAGACAATCTCTGTAATCATCATGTGTTATTGTCCTCTCAACAACATTCTTCTTGACACCTTTACATTTCTTGTGCTCCTCACTCATCTGCTAATTTGTAAGAGTACAACTTTGTTCTCAATTCAATAAATTCTTCAATTTCCTTTCCACAAGCTTCGTCTTTAAACATTCCAATGACTTTCTTGTTAACTCCAGTCTTAATGCCTGATGGATGAACTCGCGGATAATCGCTAGTGTCAAATCTGCGTTCGACGTCATTAGATATGTCTGCGTAAAAATCTTCCGTCTGTATTTCGTACATCAACGAATCCGTGTCTGTAAACAACAGCTTGGCTTTATCATTGTATTTTTTTCCTTTATGTAATTATAGTGAAATTCGTACATTAAAGTTTTACTTAAATCTAATATTGCCATACCTAGGTATATTGGCTTATTGTATACCAATTTAGTTTTCCTCATATGGACGCCGACAAGATTTTCGTCAAATATCACTGTTCGGTCATAGTACGGCTTTGCAGCCAATTTAAAAGCCTTTTCTCTATTATCAACCAATCTGAAATCTATCCTATTTTCAATATTTTCCATTGTCTTTCCAAAAACGCTATTGTTCATTAGTTTAAAGAAATCTTTCTCAAAGTCGTTGGCAGCCTTAGTGCGTAGCTGTGTATTTAAATCGATGTACGTTTTAAGCCATGAACTTTCTTCAAATTTTATGCCTCTGTGTATTTTGGTAATTTTCAAACCCAAGCTTTCGTACAATTTCAAATTCTCGTAATGTAATATGTACTTTGTTTTACCATTCAAATTCTGTATCAATTTCTCTACTTTATTCACTTTCACAATTTCGGGGGCTAAAGGATAGTCATTATGCAGGTCTTGCAGCGCTGCAGGATATTCCAAGTCAACTTCGAGCATACACTTCATTTCTTTCCAGTTCTCCAGTTCTTTTTCTGTCATCCATTCGAACCCGTGTGTGGGTAGGGGCTTACTCATCGAGTAGCCATAAAGGTTATTCGAATCCAGGTATTTGATAAATTTGGAAGGATCATTAACGTTAAAATTCCCATCCAGGTATTTATTATTAGCTTTTGAATATCGGTTTGAAATAGTGCTTACACCACCTCTTATTCCGTGCTTAATCATCAGCAGCATATCGTAATCGCTCAACAATTGGAGTTCAACTTTAGTTAATCTTAACGCAGCATCCCAAGCTAGTCCTGGCGAGGTGTAGTACCACGCGGGATCTAATTTATAGTGGGTCATACATACATCTCTAAAATTTTCAAAGACATCTGCTAGTAAAAGCACATCAGATATATTGTACAAGTCGTGATAGTCTCGAAATGTTTTACAACCAAACTCTTTCCAAACAGTCTCTGCGTGTTTATAGTCTTCATCACTGATATTGGTATCGTTAAGTTTTGAGTAGAATGCATCCTTTGGCGGTAGTTTAGTTTCATCAAGTCTTTCTGACGAACTAACATAATCGTACGGGTAAACTCCTTTTCTCAACAGCAAATCCAATTGCTTTCCAGAATACTTACTTGCAATATTCTTACACTGATCTTTCCTTAGATTCTTTGAAAGTTTCTCAAGACTCGAAGCCATAAATCTAAAGCTATCGATAAACCGCAATTCTCGTTTCACTAGTACTTCTTTACCTGTTTTATTTATAAACTTGTCAACCAGCAATTCCCTAGAGAAACTGATGTACCTTTCTTCGTTACACGGAATACAATTAATTTGTCCACCTGCCAACTTCTTTATAAATAAGTGACTGTCGTATCCTGATAAATTGTGAAAAACTACTGGAAAGAATTTTGTGGAATTTGTATTTGTTAAATTATTTATCGTGTCTGCCCTGCGGAATTTGCCAGATAATGACGTGTTTCTCTGATCCATCGTTACCCACTCTTTTTCACAATATGAACATGTTTTGCGGCCTTGATTTCTTCGCGGCCAGATTCATCGAATACATTGGTTTCGAAAACTTAACTGATTGTATCTTTCTTTACTATTTTTTGCTCTACAGTGTCATAAGAATATTTAGCAAATCGTCTATCGTCTTTGCAGTAAAATGACTAGCTTGCGATAAATCTATCATCAAGTGTTTTGATGATAGCATTTACTCGCAAGCTCCAGTCACTTTTACTGCAAAGAATGATGATGACGATGTTGCTAAAATATTCTTTGACACTTTAGAGCAAAATATTAAAGAAATATACAATCAGTTCAAGTTTTCTAAACCAATGATATTCGATGAATCTGCCGCGAAGAAATTCAAGGCCGCAAAATCATGTCATATTTGTGAAAAAGAGTTGGGTAACGATCGTGTCAGAGACCACTGTCATCTATCTGGCAAATTCCGAGAGCAGCACACGATAAATGTAATTTACAATACAAAATTCCAACATTCTTTCCAGTAGTTTTTCACAATTTATCAGGATACGACAGTCACTTATTTATAAAGAAGTTGGCAGGGGGACAAATTAATTGTATTCCGTGTAACGAAGAAAAGTACATCAGTTTCTCTAGGGAATTGCTGGTTGACAAGTTTATAAATAAAACAGGTAAAGAAGTACTAGTGAAACGAGAATTGCGGTTTATCGATAGCTTTAGATTTATGGCTTCGAGTCTTGAGAAACTTTCAAAGAATCTAAGTAAAGATCAGTGTAAGAATATTGCAAGTAAGTATTCTGGAAAGCAATTGGGTTTGCTGTTGAGAAAAGGAGTTTACCCGTACGATTATGTTAGTTCGTCAGAAAGACTTGATGAAACTAAACTACCGCCAAAGGATGCTTTCTACTCAAAACTTAACGATACCAATATCAGTGATGAAGACTATAAACACGCAGAGACTGTGTGGAAAGAGTTTGGTTGTAAAACATTTCGAGACTATCACGACTTGTACAATATATCTGATGTGCTTTTACTAGCAGATGTCTTTGAAAATTTCAGAGATGTATGTATGACCCACTATAAATTAGATCCCGCGTGGTACTACACCTCGCCAGGACTAGCTTGGGATGCTGCGTTAGATTAACTAAAGTTGAACTCCAATTGTTGAGCGATTACGATATGCTGCTGATGATTAAGCACGGAATAAGAGGTGGTGTAAGCACTATTTCAAACCGATATTCAAAAGCTAATAATAAATACATGGATGGGAATTTTAACGTTAATGATCCTTCCAAATTTATCAAATACCTGGATTCGAATAACCTTTATGGCTACTCGATGAGTAAGCCCCTACCCACACACGGGTTCGAATGGATGACAGAAAAGAACTGGAGAACTGGAAAGAAATGAAGTGTATCCTCGAAGTTGACTTGGAATATCCTGCAGCGCTGCACGACCTGCATAATGACTATCCTTTAGCCCCCGAAATTGTGAAAGTGAATAAAGTAGAGAAATTGATACCGAATTTGAATGATAAAACAAAGTACACATTACATTACGAGAATTTGAAACTGTACGAAAGTATGTGACTGAAAATTACCAAAATACACAGAGGCATAAAATTTGAAGAAAGTCCATGGCTTAAAACTTACATCGATTTAAATACACAGCTACGCACTAAGGCTGCCAACGACTTTGAGAAAGATTTCTTTAAACTAATGAACAATAGCGTTTTTGGAAAAACGATGGAGAATATTGAAAATAGGATAGATTTCAGATTGGTTGATAATAGAGAAAAGGCTGTTAAATTGGCTGCAAAGCCGTACTATGACCGAACAGTGATATTTGACGAAAATCTTGTCGGCGTCCACATGAGGAAAACTAAATTGCTGTATAATAAGCCAATCTACCTAGGTATGGCAATATTAGATTTAAGTAAAACTTTAATGTACGAATTTCACTATAATTACATAAAGGAAAAATACAATGATAAAGCCAAGCTGTTGTTTACAGACACGGATTCGTTGATGTACGAAATACAGACGGAAGATTTTTACGCAGACATATCTAATGACGTCGAACGCAGATTTGACACTAGCGATTATCCGAGAGTTCATCCATCAGGCATTAAGACTGGAGTTAACAAGAAAGTCATTGGAATGTTTAAAGACGAAGCTTGTGGAAAGGAAATTGAAGAATTTGTTGGATTGAGAGCAAAGTTGTACTCTTACAAATTAGCAGATGAGGAGCACAAGAAATGTAAAGGTGTCAAGAAGAATGTTGTTGAGAGGACAATAACACATGATGATTACAGAGATTGTCTGTTTGAGAAAAATTACCATTCTAGAAGCATGAACGTTATTAGATCACGCTTGCACGATGTCTATACTGAGGAAGTCAATAAAGTTGCTCTCAGCGCAGATGACGATAAGCGAGTAATCATGGACGATGGCGTGCACACTCTAGCTTACGGACATTATAGCTTAAATATATAAAACATATTTTTATGGATAAAGTTTGCCCCCCTCGTGAGGGGGGCAAACATTATAGCTTAAATATATAAAATGTAATTTTTATTAATATTTTCAAACCACATTTGGTTTCAAAATAATTCTCTAAAACCAAACAACTTCAGGATCATCTTTGTCTGTATTGAAACCATCAATCTCTGCATACAGCATTCCCTTATATTTTCCGTTATTGATTTCTCTTACCGTAAACTCAAATCTTTCATGGTCCATTTCCAACTCTTCCTCTTTAATATATTCATTAATCTTTTTTGTGGACCACATTTTTTTAGGGATTTCACCCTCATTTTGTATAACGTACAGAATATATGATTTGCCGAATTTTGTGTGTATAGGTTTCAATCCCATTACAATATATTTATCTTCAACTTTGAGATTTTGAAACTTGATTATTTCTGAGTTTGAGTTTGTAGTTGTCATTTTATATAGTCCAAGAAAGTATTTAAATATAAATTTTTTATGAATCTAAATTTTGTAAATTAGATATGGGAATCCATTCATTAAATTTCTTGTTGTAACCCACCCATTTAACCAAGGCATGTTCCACACCTTTAATCTTTTTCCGTTGTAGAACCTTTTCAATTCTATAATTTTCTTGATTTGTCTTCTGCAATTCTTCTGCGTAAAAACCTCCTTCTATCTCTTCGCCTAACGAATCTGTCAATTTATAAGTGATCGGGGATGTGTATTGCACTTTGGATATCTTGTACACCGCTTCAGACCAATTGGGTAGGAATCCCTTTTCAAACACACCCTTAATCCGACTAATTCTAACTCTATCGCCAACCTCAAATTTTCGATTCGTTTCCAAATTTCTATACTTCCTACTGTTAATTATAAATGCTTCGTTTTCCTTTTTACTCGCCTCAATTGGAGTCATTTTTACAGTCGAATGTTTCGTGTTGTTATACTCTGCAATTAAATCGTCAATCATATCAATCCAATTTCTCGTATTTTCCGCAGTAAATCTTTTCCACATCTTTTCCTTGATACTTCTATTGAATCGTTCGACGACTGCTGATTTATGTTCACCAAATGTAGAGTATCTATTAATATCAAGTTTCTTTAACCAATCATCCAAGTTTTTGTTGTAAAATTCCTTACCCTGATCAACCCATAAATGTTTAGGCTGTCTTCCCGACGATGCACTATTTGTTTAAATGCCTCTGCAGTTGTTTCACCTCTCTTGTCTTTCAACGGAATGCTCCACGCATACTTGGAAAACACATCAATGACGTTAAGCATGTATCTGTAGCCCTTATTTACTCTACTCCACTCCTGCATTTCGATTAAATCTGCTCCCCATATCTCATCAACTTCAAACACGTGAACTTGTCGTCTTGTAAATTTTCTGCGAATCGGTTTGTGTAATTCTCTAGCCAATTCTTCAAAGGGTCCAACGTTTCGCTTCAAACCTCTTTCTTCGCTGGACCCCTCTATTCGTTTTTTGACTCAACACCAAGACCAAACTTTGCCTTATTTTTCATGATGTGGTATACAAATCGAGCCATATTTCTTTGTGCACTATCAAATCTTGAATCATTAGCAATTTCGTATGCTCGATGAGCCAAAGCTTCGTCGCTTATATTTCTGCTCGCTGTATCGGTATTTGCAGTATAAAACTGGTCGTGCAATTTACACATTCCATCCAACTCATTTATACCCTGATAACCTTCGCGATTTCTCAGTTCGTACTTTGTGCCTGGACCGCAGTACGAATACTTGTTGAGATTATTAAATGAACCGTTAGGTACGTACTCTCCACGTCTGGCAGGTAAATGTAGTTCTCCAACTGTATTTCCAACTGCCGATAACACATTATTAAACACACCCTGACCCGAGACAAATTTTGACTTTTTACTTCCACACACTCCACAAATAGCAAATTGCTGTTTTCTATTATTAGCAGTTAACCTTTCCTGCGTCTGTGTAGAATCAGTTTTCCTTTTACATTTCAAGCAGTACATTTTTAAAATTACATTATAAAATTTTATGACATAATTTTCATATTAGAAAACTTATTAATCTATAATAATCGGAGTCTGACCATCGGATGTTAGGTACATCACTCTATCGGAAAGTATCGTAACATACATATGAGTATGTTCTGGAACATTTTGACTAAATTTAAAATTAAGTTTCATATTCATAACATCAGTTTTGATTCTTTCACTCTGATGTCTTACATCAAAGACTACAAGTGGAAATAGCTTTTTGTAATTCATCATATCGATCTGTGTACCTCCAATTAAATGATTAAAACCAAAGTGTTCCTTCTTAAATTCATCCGCCATAGCGCAGAAATCTACATAGTCATTTGTAGCAAAGTTTATTCTCGGTTCATCTGCAGGATATCTCTGATCATTCAATTCAACAAAAGCACTAGTCAAGTTAAGGTGATCAAACACAGCTGGATTTTGTTCCTGTGTTCTTGATTTGTCAGTTTGAAATCCAACAATTATCCATCTATGCTTTTTACTTCCAGCGTCTCTATTGATCATCCATTCAAATTCCTGTACATCGTGCGTAACTATAGTTTTTTGGTCAGTTCTTCTGCTAAAACTTACTGGAATTTTCCTTTTACTTACAACAGACTCTCGCAGTGAAGTTATCATTTCAAATGACGGTTTTATTCTTGGTACCATCCACCTAATATCCGTTAGTGAAACTTTACCTTCAAAAACGTTATTCGCTTTATGAATTGCTGATGTGCTAGGCGTTCTAGTGAGTCGCAACGTATGTCGCAAATTGTAAAGTACTTTGTTGTAATCGGAAAATCCAAATAGATGCGAAAATGGAATGTTGAATGAAAATTGACCTGGCGCATCGTTGTTCATTAGAAGTTGTCGGCGAATCGCAAATCCTTCATTGTAATCTGGATTTTCTTGCGGTGTAAAAAGATTGGCAGCAATGTCGCCGCCTGGTGCAACTGCTGGAGATTGTCTATATTTGGAGGATACTGCGCCAACATTAGTGTCCTTTCTCCAACTTTGATTCAATCCCGCGCTGCAATTGAAATCGTCAGGATAAGACAGATAACCCAACATTGACGTAGTCTGTCCTGGATAACGTAATATTTCAATTGATTTACCTCCTAGAATATATTCAATATTTTCAAAGAAGTAAGGAATAGCATTATTTATCAAAGCTATTTGAGCTGTTCTATCAAAAGCATTGCCATTGTCATTTCGAACTAATTTTTCCTTTATTTTAAGGAAGCTTTTAGCTGGGTTGTAATACGAATCACTTGCAGGAATATCAATTTCAATAACATGACCATTAGAATCAAAGTCCGCTTTAGTCTGTGGAATAAAAGACGAGTATTGACAACTTTCTACACTATTGTCAACAATTATTGACGATGGTTGTGTGAAAATTTCGTTTGGCAATTCAGTTTCCATTTTATATATGTACGAAATTTTTTAAACTAAAATCGTTTTAATCCACTGCCCGATTTTTGTAGTTGTTCTAGTATCTGTTCCGATTCTGGAGTTAGACGACTACTTTTTGCTTGCTATCTTTCTAATTAATGCTTTGCCGCCCTCTGTCAAACCGAATGCAGCAATATCACCTACTGCTCCTAACATTGGCTTTGCAATTAAATCTTTATTCTGATAGACGTACGAACCCATATCTTTCAGTGTATCGACAAATCCCCGTCCATGTACCATAGTTTGTTTTGAACTGTATGCTTTGCATTTCTCTTTGACAATCATTTTACTAAATACAATATATTTTTAATTAGATTTTTCTCTAATTAGTAATACAATAGTAAGTCCTTCACCCATCAGATCGATAAGTTTGATGTCTTGATCGGTCAGCCGCAGTTTTATACTATCAATTTCAAGCCTATTAACTATTGGTAAAAATATCAATTCAGGAGTAGGATTCTCTATGATTTTATAGCCTGGATTTACTCTCTGTGTGAATGTATGAATAACATTAGATCTTTTACCATTAAGATAGTTACCAATAGCAATATCGCAATGGACTTGTATCGAATTGACTTTTTCTATATCAATTATGTTGGGAGACAGATGAGTTCCATTTGACAGTTTTTCATCGGTGAATCCTAGAGTAGACCCTAATGAATTGTCAATTCCAAAGTCAACCATGTACTTTCGTGTGATATAGTCAAAATTGTTTTGAAAATTAAATGACTTATATTTATGTAATATTTTTCATTAATTGTATCGTAGTCACCGTTTCCTCGCATTTCCCTTTGAATCGTAGCGTTAATATCTTTTAATTCGTAAGCACCTTTTGAAAGCGTGATTATTTTCCAAGTACTTCCACCGTCGGTGTAATATTTAAATTTATTGTTTGCTTCCGTGATGTTAGGAATTGAATTGTACGTCATCAGAGATATAAATGCTACTTCGTACTTTTTCTTAGGATCCAAACTTATTGGAGGGTGCAGATATGTAGTAAAATCTGTTGACGTGCTCGACAGAGTTAATTTCGCCATTTTTTTTATAGCAGGATTAAATTTTAAACTGGATATTTTAGAGAATTTCGAAATGGTTTTTATATATATCATCATATTTCCCCTTGGTGATTGCACCAATTCTTAGCAGTTCATCCAATATACCAACTGCGGTATTGTCTGCTCCATTGTTTCCAGCTTCTAGAGCTGCAAGATTTTCCACCAGCAGATGGACCAATTGATCTGGATTTTCATAGTGTACAACTTGATCTCCTTTTGGTCTACCTCGTCCACGTTTTTGTTTACCTGCAGGCATTACAAGTTTTCTCTTCTTCTTCTTAAGTCCTTCTCCGCCGAGTTCACTCCCTGCTTTTACCTTAGTCAATATGCTCTTGTATTTTTCCAGTGTTTTCTGTTGAGACTCGCATATCGTTTTCTCAGCTGGAGTCTTTTTACTGTTGTTTCCTAAAAACTGCCCTTTTCGTCTATTATGCGTTTGAATCTCCTTTAATGTTGCTTCAATTTCATTATTTTTATAGACTTCACTTGGAAGTTTCAGGTCGAGCAGATCTAGATTCTCTCGATCACTTTCATTGAGATTCTTGTCTAAATTAATAATTACAGGATCCCTCCTTGGTGTGGATTCACGTTCAGGAATAGGTGAATCATAAAATGGCATTGCCTGTATAGCCTCTCTCTGATCATTTGAACGCATCAATTGATTAGTAAATGGAACTAAAATATCACTCAAGTTTTGTTTGTTGTCGACAATCTTTTGTTCTAGAATTTGAGCCGTTTCCTTTGTAGTGTCGATTAACGGTTTGAATAACTTTGCTTGACTCTCATATGACTGTTGATTGCCTAGTTTCTCATTCAGAAACATTTGTTTGACTTTGTTCTTGGCCTTATTATACCGGTTAATATCAAACTCCACCATCATTTTATTACATACATATATTTATTTATTAGGTATTATTAGGTATTTTTATGTATTATTAGGTATTTTTATGTATTATTAGGTATTTTTATGTATTATTAGGTATTTTTAGATATTATTAGGTATTATTAGGTACTATTAGGTATTATTAGATATTTTTCAGGTATGTACATTGCATTGTAATTTAACAAATATCTACCACATTCGGGTTCCTCCCACAGATTTACAACAACGTAACCGTGCTTATTCATCCAAGCTTCATTACATATTTTTTCAAACTCTTCAAATGACATATCACCACTTACGTGAGTGTCATAGAAATATTTAAGCGATTTTTTATCGTGTCGAAATAGAATAAAAATATTAGCATTTTGTCGAATTCCATGTTTTTTCAGCTTATGAATGCTCTGACATAAATAGAATACATTCGCATTATTATGTCGACCCTGACAGAAGTAATCTGTCATATCTTTCTGATTTTCATTCATGACGTCATCAAATATTACAATATGTGTTTTATTTCTATCGAGGTCAGAAGGGTGAACTATTCCATCATCTGGGTTGTGAAAAGTAACAATATCTTAACTTGTTTTAGACTTCTTCCTTGATTCATCATTACAATCCCGAAGGAATTTATACGCGTCTTGATCGGGTGTCATTGTGTACACCATCATATCATCATAGTACACTAATTTTTTCATAATGCAGTTCATCATTAGATTTGTCTTGCCACAATCGGTGCTGCCAGCTAGTATCATAAATATATTTTTAGGAAATATATCGTGATGCTTGCTCTCATAGTTGCTACCGTAAATTCTTTGATAAATTTTCGAATAGTTAGTATTCAAGTCTACCATTTTTATGTAGTAGTTATTATTTTAAATTGTTTCTTTCGTATAATTCATCTAATACATCCTTGAATAGACTCCCATTGTTCAGTTTATCTAGCACGTAAATACAGTAATGACCGCAGATGACTTCGTTTGGTGCTTGAATTTTAAAAGTGTTAAAATAATTTTCCTTTCCTTTACAATAATGTTGAACTTCTGTTGGAGGTATGAAGCCGTAACTATCAAAATATAGACATTTGCCATTCTTACTATAAAGAAATACCCAATGGGTCCCGTTCCCTTCGCTGTCATCAATATTAAGAATTAAACTTTCGTTATTACTAACTGATCCCTTTAGCTCATCTCGCATGAATACACCTTTTAAATTTTTTACATTTAGCTCTTTACATTTTTTTATTATATCAAAGTTGCTTAGCGGTTTAAGAGATTTGAATGAGTTTAAAAATTGGGGGAAGTTTATGCCTCCCCCTGTCTTTCTAAAAAAACTCCTGATCCACCTCTTTCCAAATACAATCCTTTACCCCACTGAGCTCCTTTCAAATTCTTGACGCATCCACCGAGTCCAAATTTCTTCAACGCATTTGATAGCGTTTTACCTATAACGGGGATTGGAGCTATTGCGTCGCTGATTAAGCCTGCGCCGAGTTGTTGCTTGGTTATGTTTTCCAATTCTTGATTATGTCTCTTCAATTCATTTGTCTGTCTAGTCGAATTCACTGCCGAGCTAATTCCCCCTGCCAATCCACCTATAGCTCCCACGATGGCGGGAATGGCTGCTGCCAACAACGGCAGAAATCCTCCATTCTTTTCCATGTACTTTAATTGTGCTCTACTCAGACACAATTCTATTCCAGATGTAGCCTTTTTAATTTTATTAATTTGAGTTTGGGTGAGAGGAAGATTCGTATTACCCGACAAATTCTTTTTTAATATTCGGATTTTAACCTCTCTATCATGATCGCACGCGCTCTTTAGTTTTTGGACCTGACCTTTAGTCAACGTTACACCGTAGTTTGTATACTTTGACATTTTTATATAACATTTAAATTTTTATTATAAAATGAGTACTATATCGAAAACTGGTGGCAAATCGCATTCAACAACTGGTGATTTGATGGAGCATGTAGACTCAGTTTTCAGACCAATTGTCAAGCTTGTTGATAGACTCGACAGTACAGAAGTTGACAAATCTGGAGGAGATATCACTGGAGACATTAATATGAGCAACAATAGAATTTTCAATGTTAAGCAACCTCCAGAAAGTGATTTGGATGTCGTTACAAAGGGGTACTGCGATCGTTATGTTAACCAATTTGGACAAAATTTAAGAGTAGGTATCCTAAAAGAAGTAGAACAAAACGTAGTTGCTAATGACATTGCTCTACAAAAAAATATTCATACGAAACTCAGTGTGAATGGTGGTTCAATGAATGGAGATGTTGATATGAGCAACAATAGAATTTTCAATGTTAGGCAACCTCCAGAAAGTGATTTGGACGTCGTTACAAAGAGGTACTGCGATAGTTTTGTTAACGAATTTGGACAAAATTTAAGATTAGATATCTTAAAGGATGTAGAACGAGATGTTGTTGCTAATGACATTGCTCTACAAAAAAATATTGATACGAAACTCAGTGTGAATGGTGGTTCAATGAACGGAGCTTTAGATATGAAGGATAATTTAATTTTTAATGTCGGTTTCCCTAGTGAAAGATACGATGCGCTAAACAAAAAGTATCTACAGATTGCTCGCATGAAAGATAATGTTGATTTGAAGAAATTAATGGCTATTTGTTCTCATGTATTGACCATTATATCAAAATATTCCAGAGAACAAGGCCTACGAATTAATTACAGCGAAATATTTCTTATGAAATATAATCATTTGCAAAATATTACCTTAGAATATAGTAAATTATTTAATAATGAAGAAATTAATTCTGACGTTGAAGGAATTCTTTCAGTTTTAACAACTGATTTGAAATGTTTACTTTTAAAAAAAAAAAAAAAACTACCGAGAAATATGTTTAGTGACTTGGAAACAACTCTAGTTCGCGCTAATTTAACAGCAACACCTGAAGAGGGTACACCTTTATTGAAATTTAGGCAATTTATTTCAAAACTTGTAAGAGATCTAGATCCAGATCGAAAGAAATCAGACTTGAAATTGATATTACGAAAAAATTTAACGTTTGTTGATTTAGGATTTCATTACGTTTCAGATTCTCTACTAATGAGGTTTGTGATGGAAGTGTAGCCGTAAATTGCGATATTTAAATTCGTTAATAAATGTATTAACAAATTTTTATGTAAATTCAGAAATAATCTGATTATAGGCTGCCTCAGCAAGATTTCCGTTACAGGAGACAACAAAGTCAATCTTTCATTAAGTTTATTTAGTTTTTCAATTTCTGTATTTAGTTTATTACTTTTAGCTTGAAAATTAAATTTATTGGCGAAGGCTGTCAATATACCGCTTGAAGTGGATAACACTACTATAGCAACGGGTGGAATTACAACAGCTGTAGCAGTTGCAGCTAGCACTGCGGAAATTACGATCGAAGCCACCGCGGTAGTGTAGGAAAGTGTTTTTATAATCTTTCGCTTTTTCTTTAGTTTCTTAACAACTGTTTGCCTTTCTTCAAGCTTTCTAATTAAGAATGCTTTCAGTTTACTTGAAAGCGAAGTGCCATCAACGGTGTCTAACATTTTATTATGTATAATTATTATTTTAACATAAAACATTTACAAACGAGAAAATTATTTGTTTATTGTTTGTAAATTTTGCATTTTATTTAAATATTTTTTCTTACATATATAAAATGAAATACTCAGCCGCCGAATTGAGACAAATGTTGATCGATGCTGAAATCACACCAGCTCTACGTGCTGGAAAAACAGAGTTGTTGTTTATGACTTTTGAAAATGGACTTTTGAAGAGAGAAGAAGTGTTTCCTCCCAAGGATGAAGATACGACAACAAGAAAGAGAGGAAGACCTAGAAAATATCCACTAAAAGAGGTTGATTCACAAAATGAAGAAGACAAACCTAGAAGAGCAAGAGGAAGACCAAGAAAATATCCACTAAAAGAGGTTCAACCAAAAAAGATTATAGCCCAGAGGCATGAGTACTTGAGAGGTATAAGAAATAACCCTAAACCTGTCAGATATGAAAATAATGATACTGGAGAAGTTAAAGAATTTAAATCTTTATATGAAGCTATTAAAAAAACTAAACACAGTATAACATTCTTTAGAAGAAACGATGGAGAGATTGTTAATGGATGTCATAAATATACAATCATTAAATGAATGTTTCAATAGTATATTTACTATTAAGACAGGCTGTGACCATAATTGTGCTGATGAAACAATGGTTATCATACTTTCAGTACATACGTTGATGACAAGGCTAATATAGATATAAGCTTAGGTATCAAGGCTAATATAGATATAAGCTTAGGTATCAAGGCTAAAGATGCCTGTTAAAATCATTTTGTCTCTGCCTTGTGGATGAAATGATGTGAATTGAAATGGTTTTTGTCCTCGTGAGCTGTGGGCGTGCTTGATTTTACGCTTGTGTGTTAGATTATTGATAGGCAAGGCTATGCTTCAATTGCAATGGTGTAAATTTTAAGGCAGAAAATAGAAATGAGCAAGACTCAAGGCATGTCTGTGCTTAATATTCATGGAACATGTATGCATCAAGGCTAAAATAGAATTTAGCTATGTTTTAAGGCTATTCTATTTTAGCCTTGAAATGATTAACGTTCATCTCAGTATGCTTAATCAAGGCTGGGCAAGGCTAAAAAGGAAATTTAGCTAGGTTTTAATCTTAGGTTGTGCTTAAAAATCATAATGTGCCAGCCCCCCAATAATCCTACTACTACATTGTAAGACTCACTGTTACCCTACCAGTCCTAAAAGCTCACAACTAAATTTAAAGTCTGTTCCCATATCACAATGGATAAGGGCAAAGAAGGGGATTAGAATCTATGACCTCCTGCTTCTCAGACAATAAAAATATAGAAAATGAAATTGGAATATAGAAATATAAAATCAGAAGTAAATTTCTTTTATAGAAATGAAACTATTTTAAACAGAAAGTTAGCCCCTGAAGCAGCTATAAGCTTTATAGCTTCAAACAATCTATTACAAATAAGGCAATTAATTGTTTGTGTAAGTAATCAGTCAAACAATTATACAATCTGTGCCACTCACCCATAGATATACTCACTCATAGATACAATCACTCACCCATAGATACAATCACTCACTCATAGATACAATCACTCATAGATACAATCACTCATCCATAGATACAATCACTCAAGCATAGATACAATCACTCATCCATAGATACAATCACTCAAGCATAGATACAGTCACTCACCCATAGATACAATCACTCATAGATACAATCACTCACCCATATATAAAATCACTCAATCATAGATACAGTCACTCACCCACAGATACAATCACTCATAGATACAATCACTCACCCATAGATACAATCACTCACTCATAGATACAATCACTCATAGATACAATCACTCATAGATACAATCACTCACTCATAGATACAATCACTCACCCATAGATACAATCACTCACCCATAGATACAATCACTCACCCATAGATAAAAAAAAAACAATCACTACACCCATGATAAAATCACTCACTCATATCTACGTCACTCACCCACATATACAATCACTCATAGATACAATCAACTCCCACACCATAATACATTTCACTCACTCATAGATACAATCAATCATAGATAGCAATCACTTCTAGATACAATCACTCATAACCTCACCCTGGCAATCACTTACCCATAGATACAATCACTCATAGATACAATCACCCATAGATACAATCACTCACTCATAGATACAATCACCCATAGATACAATCACTCACCCATAGATACAATCACTCACCCATAGATACAATCACACATAGATACAATCACCCATAGATACAATCACTCAAGCATAGATACAGTCACTCACCCATAGATACAATCACTCATAGATACAATCACTCACTCATAGATACAATCACTCAATCATAGATACAGTCACTCACCGACAGATACAATCACTCAACCATAGATAAAATCACTCAATCATAGATACAGTCACTCACCCACAGATACAATCACTCATAGATGCAATCACTCACCCATAGATACAATCACTCATAGATACAGTCACTCATAGATACAATCACTCATAGATACAATCACTCATAACAATCACCCATAGATGCAATCACTTACCCATAGATGCAATCACTTACCCATAGATACAATCACTCAGAGAGAGAGAACTATGTTTATTGAAGTACATATACAAGTATACATACAATCACAAGGTCATCAAAGAGGGCATATATACCCTATCTAGTTGACAGCCAGCAAAAACGAAAAAAACAGTCAAACATACATGTACATTTAAAATTAGCAAAAGTTACTAGCGAAAAAGCAGTAACGACTAACCGGCGTGCAAGTTCGAAAAACTGTTGTACAACAATTGATGGCATAAAAATGAAATCACAATTATTGAAGCAAGCAACCTAAGTAAAGACAGAAATAGCACTATAATTGTCAACATTAAGATATATTTATCATTACAAAATACTAATTAAATGGCTTTTGCATCTCTTGTTGAATAAATTCAAAGATTTACTATTACGAATTTCTAAGGGAACATTATTCCAAATCATCACACAATTAAAAATATAAGATTTGAAGAAAAGCTTGTTATTATTAGAAAATATATAATTAGTGCTTGACAGTCTAGTATTGTAATAACGATTTTGATGGAGAGAATTAATGATGTCACGAATTGCCGTAGACATAATACCGTCAAAATTAATACACTTATAAATTAATTTACTTATAGAGAGTATATAGAGTTGAGATACAGGTAAAGTATTGAAATTAGCATATAATTCTTTGACATTACAAAACCTGGATTTATTTTATAGAGTTCGTAAAATTCTATTACAGGAATAGTGCAGAGGCTGTAATAACTTAGAGGTTGTTTTTCCATAAATTTCTATACCATATTGAATGCGCGAATAAACAAGAGAAAAATAAAGATTTTTACGGCATCCCTGAGGTATGTAGTCCCTTCGTCTGTAAAACATACCATTTAAGCTATTAACCTTGCTTATTAAAGCAGCGATATGATTGTTAAAAGTAAGGTTCTCATCAATTAGAATGCCCAGAAATTTAGTGATTGAAACTTTACCAATTGAACAATTATTTAATTTAACACACATATCATTTGCCGTAATGTTTGCACTATCGTCATCTGTAGGAAAAAATAATATATATGCCGAGTTGGAACAATTAATTGTTAAACGATTGCAGATAAACCAACGACTAACTTGTGAGCAAGCTTGGTTAGCTGCCTGGTACAGTTCTTCAAGGTTGCTACCGTGCACAAAAAGATTGGAATCATCAGCAAAAAGTTTTAATGTGGCATTGGTGCAGGCAAATTGTAAGTCATTAACGTAAATTAAAAACAACACTGGTCCTAATATTGAGCCCTGGGGCACGCCCATTCTGATATATTTTATATCAGATGGTATATCTCCTATTACAGTATATTGCTGTCTGTCGGACAAATATGAATTTAACCAATTATAAGCTATACCACGAATACCATAATTAGATAATTTAAAGAGCAAGATACCATGGTCGACTGTATCAAAAGCTTTACATAAATCTAAAAACATGCCCATAGTTTTACTTTTCTCGGCATTTTTATTTGTCAGTAAATTGATACAGCTGAAAAGTGCATCAATTGTGGAATGGCCTTCTCTAAAACCAAACTGGCTGTCAGATAAAGTATTGTTAAAATTAAAGAAATCAATCAGGCGTTTGTAGATCACTTTCTCAAAAATTTTGCTCAAGTTATTAAGTAGAGAAATGGGTCTATAATTAGATACATCATGATTACAACCCTTTTTAAAAATAGGAATTACTTTAGCTAGTTTAAAACTTGCAGGAAAGAAGCCTTGCTCTAGAGATTTATTCATAATAAAAGTAATTGGGTTGATAATGTATTCAGCACCGAGCTGAAGTATTTTACTAGTTATTTTATCATGTCCGGTGGCATTACTTTTATTTAGGCTTTGAATGATATTGAAGATTTCATTATTGATGGCTGGGTATATGAATATAGAATTTGAGAAATTTTCAGGAAGGTAAGACTGGTAATCATTAGAATTATTTGGTATTTCATTTGCTAAGTTAATACCGACATTGATAAAGTAGTTGTTAAATTCATTCGCCATTTGATATTTATCATAAATAAAACCATTTTTAGAGTAAACTCTATCAATAAAATTGTTAGCTATTTTATTTTTGTGGCTAGTGATGTCGTTAAGATTTTTCCATATATTTTTAGCGGTATTAAATCTTATATTTAATTTATCGCTGAAATATATCTTTCTATAATTTTCTAATTCCTTTTCCACTGATTTCCGATAGGCACGATATTTATCTTCATCTTCAATACTTTTATTTTTTTTGAAAAGTAGGTAGAGAGAATTTTTTATTTTGATACGTTTTTTCAATTCCTTTGATATCCATGGTTTGTCCTTAAAACTTTTTCGAGACAGTAGCACTAACGGAAAATTGTTATCAATGGCGTTAGTTAAGGTATCAGTTAGGTAGGCGACCGACGTGTCTATCTGATCAGAACTATAAATGGGTGTCCAATCGGTAAAAGAAAGTTGATTTTTAAAAGAATTTATAGCCTTTTTATAGAAAATTCGTGTCGTGGGTCGATCACAGTAATTTACCCTTTTCTTGTTTGCAGTTATAGCAACAATGTTGGCATAGTGGTCACTAACATCACTTGCCACTGTTAATGACTTAATTCTACAGCCTTGCACACAATCAATACCAAAATTACAGAATACATGGTCAATAATACTCATTGAATTATTGTCACAATGCGTCGGAATAACAGAGAACGGAACAAAGTTCATCGAGAATAATTCATTGACGTATCTCTCAATACATGCAGTAGAACCATATTTTAGTAAATCAATATTCAGATCACCACATAATATGCTTCTCTTCGTTGGCTTGTACAGCTTAAGTAAATCAAACAATGAATCAATAAAAATCGGCATTGCTTTACTTGGGCGTCTATAAAATAAAAATATACGAAGTTTGCCGTTACTGGTAGTTACATCAAGTATAACATATTCCGCAGCATCATCTAGTACCTTGTAGTCATTTGACGAGGCAACAATATTATAAACTATCGATTTATGAATTAAAACACCAACTCCACCGGCTCTCTGGTTCAGTGGCGGAAAGGAAAGAAAAACATAGTTAGGAAATATATTATCAAAATATGCCAGGTTTGTGGACCATATTTCAGATAGTAAAATATTAAATTTGTAATCATAAATATCAAGTAAATTTAATAAGTGTAAATAATTGGCATTGAGACTTCTAACATTGATATGAAAGATAGCAAAGTTACAAAGTTTAAAAGAGTTCAATAGTTTATTAGAGTCCTCTGGTGAATAAAGGCCTACATGTGAGTTAGTGATAAAATCATCGTTAATTAAACCATTAAAATTACAAGCCATTATAAAGAGTGAAATGTCGACTATTGTTTGGAGGACCACCATTCTCTGATCGTGATGTTGTCAGGCCACAGATCCATGTTAAAAACAAGATCCTTGTATTTAACATCGACTGAGATAAGGAAGGCCGAAGATTTGTACTCCCGCCCGTCCGTAGTCTTTCCAGTCAGCTTTTTGCAGACAGAATCAGCAATACCGTTATCCTTCAGCAAATCCTTCATATCGTCCTCAGTTGTGTCGATTTGGAGTCTGCCCATAAATATTGATAGTTTCTTGGGCACAGCTTTGATTTTGCTGTCGGTTTTCTTCCCTGTGTAGGTGATCGATTGGGGCCTCGCCTGGCGGTTAAATCCGTTAGCACCACCTACGCTAGTTACTTGTTGACTTGATTTTATAGGTTGAGCAGAAATCGCTGGATTTGGTGAATCAGCTATCTCGGCCCAGCTTCTGCTTTTTGGTGACCTTTCTGGAACATGGAGGGGAGGAGGGGTGGAGTCGTTTTATATCATATACTCACCAGCAGATAGTTCACTAAAAAGAGAGATATCTCCAACAGCCTACATGATCTTTGATCTTCTGTTAAACGAATTCATATATAGGATCAAAGAAAAGCTGACGATAAAAATAAATGTAAGAAATACATTTCGTGACAAAGCAGTTAGGCAGGACACTATGAGAGAAAAACTATGATAGGAGATGTAAATACAAGTCAATGGTTTAGCTCATGTATGCAATATTATACGTAACATTCAAGTACTCAACGTTCATGCACTCATGTACACGAACCTTGTAGGTTGAACGTCCGCATTCGGTCTTCAATTTTTAGCAGACTTGCAATAACTTTCATCCCTTCAACATTGTACGGCTTACTGTCATGTCACAGCTATGTAAAACCTAGTAGATATATCACTGATTGATTTATTTCTGTTAGCATGTCAGTATTCTTTCCTTCTCTCCATAATCTTCTAGTTTCTTCCAATTCCTTCCACTCTCACTATCTTTAATCATCATTATTTCGTCTATATTTGCTACTGTCTCCCTCTCTCCCTCATGCTGATCGCATTTGTTTTTCTCTTTCTCTATTTCTCCATAACTATACCCCACATCGCCGTGATTCTCTTTAGGATATTTCTATTAGAGCAGACCACCGCTCTCTACCTCCTATCCCAGACTTGATCTGCCGATAGCGATGATTGAGAGCCGGAATTTTCACGTTAGACAGACGGGCACCGTCGCAACACGGCGGACCGGAAACAGCAATAATTACACAATCGACACAGCAGTCACGCTCTGATCTTCTTCTATATTCATTTTCCATCTTAAAAAGCTTTCAGCTCCTCAATTTTAAGCGTCTATTAGCTCCTCTATTTCAAATTTTTACTGGCTTTCTCCTTCATAAACTTGTTTAATCAATCATAAGCCTCTGGTATTTCTCCTAGGTGAAAGTTACATCTTAGGCGACACAGGCAATTAAATTTGATAGGGTATAAATAAATGAATATGAAAATGTAAACCAAAATGTTTGAAGTGTAATTCTAATTAAAGTATAGTTATAATGATAATCTAATTAAAGTGTAGTTATAATTATAATCTAATTAAAGTGTAGTTATATCGTTTTAACGATTGGAACAGGTAAGAAGCTTAAAGTATTTGGGCCACATCATCAAGGACGATGGGAAATGTGAAACCGAAGTAACAGTCCCATTGCACAGGCGAAAGAGGCTTTCGGAAAGAGAAAGGAACTCCTAACAAAAGGCATTGAGGAATACAAAGATAAATATTGTGAAGACATTGGTGTGGTCGACACTTCTGCATGATTGTGATTTATGATAATAAAGAAAGAAAATATCAAGAAACTAGAGGCATTGGAAATGAGATTTTGAAGAAGGATGGAAAAGATTAGTTGGAATGACAAAATTGTCAATGTGACATTATTTAGTAAACCTTGCCTTTAATGAAGCTATTCCATAAATATTAGTTCATTCAACTTCACTCCTCCATTCAACTTCACTCCATCACTCTTAAAAGCGCTGCATTATTGGCGTCTGGCAAATAACTGCCTTATAATGCTAAACTAATAATCATAATTACCATGATCTCCCATTAAATTTTACTTTTGTCGGGACGCGAATAGACCTTCTCTATTCGTCTGTTCTCCATTCCTTTATTCCCACACCATATCGTCAGTCAACAACCTTTTTCATATATCTCTTAGTTATCGCACTACCTCTCTCTAGCTTAGCTTCCAGGTCATCCACCCAAAGTCTCTTCACTGCAACCCCGTCTGCCTTTCTCACAATATGCTCATACCATCTCAATCTAGACTGAGCCAACCTATCCCTAATCCCTCAACACTCACATTTATTCTCACATTCTTTTTCCTAGTTTTAACACACATTAGACGCAACATTCTCATCTTTGCCACACATGCAATCTCTGTTACTACTCCCTTTTAATGAACAAAATATGATAGAATAACTAAAATGGAATATGAAAATTCTAATAAACTTTTAAATATCTTCATAAGATTTATGGATTTATTTTATAGTGATGATACAAGAAATTAGCTTTTTGATACGCAAAATTATAATCTCTTTTTATTTGCTAATGACATTCTGAAACTCAACATAGAAAGCTTTGGACAAATTTACTGATTGCTATATTTATTCGTTTATGATCACCACTGCACTAATGCAGCATAGTACAGCATATTAGGACTAAAACTTACATGTAATACACATCAATAAGCTTTAAAGTCCAACTTATCGACCGATGACAATACAAGACAGGACCAAGTCTTAATGATGACGTCTTAAGTTGCTTTAGAGAAATTGATATCAATCTGAAACAAGAGAATATTAGGAATAGTTTCCTAAAAGAGGTCCTAGAAGGAAGATTGGAAAGAAGGAGAAACAGAAGTAGACCAAGAATAAGATTTTTAGATGACTGCAGGCAGTACACGAAGAAGAAGAGAAAGGAACACAATAGAGGTTGAGCAATTATAAACGATCAACTAAATGACGAGAGTTTTCTCTTGTTGCAGAATCGATTAAGATATATCGATCAGCCTATCAGCCGTCATCAGCTGATCAATTAATCACCGGTGAGTGTGAAATGTTCTTA
This sequence comes from Enchytraeus crypticus, assembly GCA_905160935.1. Classification (NCBI taxonomy): domain Eukaryota; kingdom Metazoa; phylum Annelida; class Clitellata; order Enchytraeida; family Enchytraeidae; genus Enchytraeus; species Enchytraeus crypticus. The sequence continues at coordinate 1,220,444 of CAJHZI010000517.1, read as the reverse complement.
GTCACGCCTCAGTGATTGGACTGAATCCAGGAAGCAGAGAGTCGATCAGCGGCCAATCACACCCACTGACCGGATATGGAAAAGTCCACTGATGGTGGCGGTTGTTGACTGCAGCCTAATTGAGGGATTTGCAAATTTTTCGTGATTCCACAAAGTCTACAAGCGAAGATGCCTTTAATCAATTATGTTTACAATAGTCAATTTCTTTTCATTAAAGTAATTAGCAAAGTAAACTTTAACGTCAGTTTTAACTCCAAAATGGCCAGGCTCTGTTTTTGATTTCTTGAGCACACTTTGAAGGATAGATGTCAATTATAAACGCTACCAATAAGCTTATTATAATAATTATGAAAAGTTTTTATACACGGGTCTGGGCTCCAATAAGTCAATAACAATTTGTCCATAAATGTCAATTAAATTGCAACTCTAAACAGTATAATCTCTGTCAAGAATCAAAATTGATTTTAAATAATTGGAAAAACGCATAGTCTGTCATTTCTAGTGCGTCATCAGTGAGAGTAAACTTTGAAAATCAAACCCATTGTTACTTCAAATAGTTTTGTACTAAATTTATTTGTGACCTATCGGTTTTCCCTCTACTGTGGAATACAAACAAACAAACAAAGAATTTCGAACACTCTGAATTCAAGTAAAGGATCAAAAAGTGTCCATTAAACTGTACATACACGAAATCATGAAAACCGGACAAGAAAAAAGGGTGAACACAGAGAAACCACAGATTGGTTTCAGACTCTTAGATTATTAATGTAAATTTATATATCTTCTAAAATGGCAATGATCATAGGTACTATTCGAAAATGTGACAGGAACATTTTATTTCACCAGGTGGGGACGTCCCCCCATTCATCGTTGAGCGATGACGCAGTCTGTAGGATTCCGGAACTTCTCTACCGAAGTAATGACGGAATTATTTCATTGTTCACTTGATGTGCTCTGTCGATGCGACTCCTCGGCTCTGACGTTAATTTAGATTGATTGCTATAAAATGTCGAATGTAATTCTGAAAATATCTTTACAGTTTTACATGTAGTTACACAGTTAATGAATAAAAGATACCTTAATTTTGTTTTTAATAATATACTTCAATATGAGCGAATTTAAAAAATAAATGCAATTACTAGATAAAGAAACTGTCTTAAACGTTTGTCAATTTTTGCATATTTCAATCTTGAATCTAACTAAATTCTATCTCGTTTCGCACCAACATAAAAACTTAAATAGAGCAATGCCCGTGGTGTTTCAGGGTTGCAGAAGAATAGACAACCGTAGACTTTAAGTGTCGTAAAAGGCGACAAAGCACTCAGATCAAAACCAATGTTAAAAAAGCATTCTAGTGGTGAGCGCCTAGGCTCTACACGTATATACCTACAATTTTTAAAACCCGCCGTACTTAAACTGGGAGTCAAGGGAAGATGATGACGATAATGAGATTGAGTAATACAGTGCGACTGAATCGTCGTTTTGGATATTCCACCTCATAAGACTCAAATTCAAAACTTTAGAGGCTAGCTATTATATTGGACAGATTTTAAACTAATTACTAATATGCCAACTATAAATTTTAAATTGTACAAACGTCAGGAACGGATTCTATTTAGCAATTATGTAGTATAAAAATTAAATCCCTATCATATTATTTAATATTGTAAAAGCTGTAAATGTATTATTGAAATTTATAAGAAAATCATAATAATAATAATAAATAACACACATTATAGTGAAATGATCAACTATGTTGATATCTATCACTTTTAATACCACATGCTATATCCGTTAGGCAATTTAGTTCATATTCCGTGTAGCCAGTCCAGTGAATGTCCGAGATTTTACTCTCAGATCAGCGCGGCTGGGAATCGAACCCACGAGAGTTCGATTCACCTCAGGGTCTGTCATTTAAAACTTCATGACGTTATCTACACCCTTAACCATTGCGCTATTGAGACATTCAATAGCGCATATATTATTAATTACGAAATTTAACAAGAAATTCAATGGAATCCAATGGAAACTCGATGGAATCCATATTAATTTTTATTAAATTGAGAAAATCGAACCAAACTTAACTTTGTTTCATTTGAGAGTTTGAACATATGTACATTAAGGAATGCTTTTAAATGAAATATTTGTTAAATTTTGTCTGATAAATGATGAGGTTGCTCCTTAAATGACTATACCAATAAAATAATGTAAGGCCGTAACGCACGTTTTTCTGTAAGGATATGAAGTTAGGAACTGGCCTGCATCTCATGCCCCTACAAATTTTCTAATCCTAGATAAGCCCATAAACATCTGAGAAAGATACATATGGTCCATAGAACGTGTTGTCAAGCACGTGTCGGATGACAACGATTATGATGCCTTTTATAACATCGGAATGAAATGTACCTGTGTTTGGTTTTAGAATTTCATGCAGTCATTGGTCTTATTTTTTAAAATGTAAATTTCATATTCAGTGTACTTTTTAATTCTTAGTTTAAATTCTGTATTACTACAAGGTACACCTACATATACACCTCTACACCTCTATATATTGCAATAAAAATTGTCGAAATATCAGCTAAGACGACGACTCTCATCAAGAAGAGTACTGTAATTAGTTTAATTGAAAAAGTAGTGCCGGACACGATGTAGAGTACCGGATATATTGCAGAGTACTGAATATTATATTGAGTACTTCATATAATGGTGAGTACTGAATATACTGCTGAGTACTGGATATGATGTTGAGTACTGGATATAGCGCTAAGTACTGGATATAATGTTGAGTACTGGATATAGCGCTAAGTACTGGATATAATGTTGATAATGTAAATCATAACTATGGAATTAATGTTATTAACTGTACAACATAAAATATGAAAAAATACAATATATGCGAAGTAAGTTACTTCGCATAATAACTTAGTTAATTTGATACATGTATCAATAACATGCATTTGACACATTATACTTTAAAAAATCTCCATAATTTTTATAGTCGATTACCTTTAATGCACTCAGCCTCGACAATGCTTCTCAGATTAGCACAATTAATTAGCTAAGTTGACGACCCCAAAGCTTCTTGAAAGAAACATTGAGCCGGTACAAGAAATTTGATTCCTTTGTGAATCAGTCAGCGGATGTTTCAGCTAGTAATTAATAGTCATCCTGTTCACTATGACAACGATCCCGTATTGCAGTGTCTCCCGGCATTGTTTCAGCAGCGTGCAGGATTCGCTGCAGATCAATCATTGCAGGCAGAGCACAGGCAGCTCTCGGTGGAATATCAGTGGAAGTAAATTAGTGACCCCAGTCCAACTTCAAAGATATGAAGATAACGAGGAGTAATATTAGAGAAAGAAAAATTTAAGAAATATAAAACAGATGGATAGTATGAAGAGAAATAGGCAGAGAGGGACCGAAAGAGAGGCAGAAAGAGAAAGTTAGAGAAAGAAAGACATACAAAGAGAGATAGCGAGAGAGAAATAAAGAATGACAGTCAGGCAGATAGAGAGAACGAGATAAAAATTTGAGTGTGAGAGAAAAAAAGCGGTTAATGAGGAAAGAAAGTGAATAGAAGTGGTACAAAGATAAAGAGAAGGCTTCCAAACGTTGTGACAGTTAAAAGAAATGAACAAATATAGTCGGTGAAGTTAATGCATTATAAACTGTTAATCTTGTATTTTAGAAAGCCTGACTGCAATGAAAAATAAGCCATCTTTGATGATTAATTTATGGATTATGGAAGATTATTCCTGCATTTGCGTTAGATGGATAAGTAACCAGATGCAACTTCTATGACAACCCTTGAGAAACAAAAATGAAAACAAAATGAAGAAATAAAAGCATAACCTTGACGGCACTCCAAATAGATGCGTTCTGACATGATTAACCAGATGAAGAAATGGGAACAACGAGTAAATGAAGGTGTGAGAGTGAAAGTATGTTTGAGTAAGAGTGAAATAATGAGTTCTAGAGCAAGAAAATAGATTAAAGAGACATCGATAAACGTGGTGAATGAAAACATGTAAAACAGAAAAAATGATAAGAAACTTCAAGAAAAGTGCAGTGAGATGGAGAAAAGACGGAAAGAGAGAGAGAGAGAGAGAGAGAGAGAGAGAGAGACAGACAGACAGACAGACAGACAAAGGAATGAGAGAGAGCTCAAAAAGAAAGCAGTATGATTTGAACAATTGATGTCGCGGTGACGCTAAAGATAGTAGAGAGATGAAAGTTGATCCACAATCAACGTTACAGAGTAGCAGGCTGACTGCGATTATAATACTAGACCGTAAGAAATTTATTTAATCTCTCAAATACTAAACTCTTTAAATACCTACACTCTTTAAACACCTACACTCCTTAAATATCTACACTCCTTAAATGCCTAAACTTCTTAATTAAGAAATGAGATATTACTTTCGAAAAGCCAAAAAAAAATTAAAATTAAAGAACGAAATATATTCCATATAATTACGTAATTGTGATTTAATTTTACTTAGTTTTATTCATAAACTGTAATTGCTATTCTAAGCTGATTTAGCCAAGGGTTTCTATATAAGCCTACTGGAATAGAATTCGAACCATCTCTGAGGAAGACGGGGTTGCTACTTATAAGTATAACTTAGCTTCTTTGTACAATACTATTACAGTATAATGAAGTTGTTTAGTGGCTCTGTCTCTCATGAAGAAAAGGGTGGAACTCAGTAGATTCAGTTAGGATTTGAAGTAGAAATCTCTGCAATTCATAGAGAATGATATACGAAATCGATCACGAGAAGTTGATGAAGTTTTTCAATGCTTACCATTACATCTTACCTTTAGATAGCCGGATCGGCAAGATCCGGCAAGATCCGGTTAAGGATTTCTTTTCTATCTCTTTCATGCATGTTTTCGCAAATCGTTTATATGTGATTGATTTGTAGACACATTTTCTGGGGACTGTACCTGCCATCATCCTTCTTTGAGGAAACGGACCAGAAACTTTTATTTGCATTATTAATATTATTCTATCGTTATTGTTGCTATTAAACATGGGTTACATGTGCACTGGTCGCCATATAACAGACCAATTCCAAGCGAGCACTGAACTTGAACCCTTACCCTTCTGACTCGTAGTGGGATATCTAACTAATCGTTCTACTGTGTAAGCTTTGGCTTACAAGTCTATTTCTCTCAAATAAAATTTATACTGCTTATACATGTACTGTAGGCTTTACTTTCTCTCTCTCTTAGTGCACTGTCTACTGGCAGATCCATGTCATTTAACGCCTCCACTCTACTCTGTGTTCCGCTTTCCCTTTTATGTCCACATATGAGTGGATCTGTAAATCATCTAATATTCCTAATCTCTTCGGCCTCTGTCTCTATTTCCTTCCACTCTGCCTTCCATGACCTCTTTTAGTAGACCTTCCCCCTTAGAATGTGTCTTATTCAGCTCTTCTTCCTATTTCGTAACGCATTTATCAACCATCTATTTGTACTATCTCTCTCCAGCACTTCGTCATTTGTAGCCTTTAGAGTCCAGCTAATCCTTTCCATTTTTCTCCATATTCACATTTCCAATGTCTCAATTTTCCTGATATCTTCTTTCCTTAAGGTCCATGTTTCACATCCATATAATAGCGTGGCCAATACCAAGGTTTCACTATATTTATCTTTACGGAAAGATCTTTATCTTTATATCTTTCTTTAGACATTTTGTTAAACTTTCTTTCCTATTAACGAAGGCCTCTCTTCTTCTTCTTCTGCAATCCTACTGAATATTTTAGTCTCATTTCCCATTATATGACCTAAATATTTTAAACTCCTTACCTGTTCCAATTTCGGACCATTTATTGTACTAATGACATCACCTCTATTCTGGGTCACTCTCAATCTTTACATTCTAAATAATATTTGAGTCTATAGATATATAAAGCTACTATATAAAAACTACTTCAAAATTTTATATCTATTTTAGCTATCAAACCTGAGGCTACAGATAGTGCCAATATTTATGTTTTATTATTATTATTATTTATAATTTATTTATAATTATTTATAAATTATTTATAATTATTTTAATTACACCATGTATATGTTTAAACTACGTTAGATGTGTTTGCACTGTTCGCGAGATTGTGCGTGTAGTTTCTAGCTGCCATTGACAGATTGTTATAAAATGAACAGAGATATTAATAATTCGATACCTTCCAGACAAATGTACATGTAAATACATGTAATAATAGGCTAACTAAGATCCTAATGGAATCTCAATAAACTGGCTTCAGATGAGAAATCCTTCAACGCTAGGGAATTGAACTGATATTGAAATGACGTGATGTAAGGAGGAAGTCCCTATAGTAACCGGCTACTCTGTAATTCCCGTCTGATTTAAAACACCGAAGAGAAAATTTGTAGAGGACTGATAGCGGATACATAGAGTCTGGCGATTAAGTGTTGAGGTTTGGTCTAAACTTATGTAATTTGGAAAATCCTAAAAACTATACAAATTAACAAGCAAATACCAAGAAAGGGTTTGCCGGAGTAGAAACTGAAGACTAATTATGCAAAAATAACTTGTTCAATAATAGCATAGTTTCTGTTAAAGTTTCAATGGCTCAAAAATGTAATTAAATACTCTACTAAAATTTTAAACATTTTGAGTAGGACAATGTACATTTTATAGTATTTGGCAGGACTACGTGCAGTGAGTGACAAGATTATGTGAAGTGTGTGACAGAATTATGTGAAGTGTGACAGAACTATGCGCAGTATGTGACAGGATTACATGCAGTGAGTGACAGGACTATGTGCAGTGTGTGACAGGATTATGTGCAGTGTGTGATAGAACTATGTGAAATGTGTGACAGGACTATGTGCAGTGTGACAGGACTATGTGAAGTATGTGTGTTAGGACTAAGTGAAATATGTGACATAACGATGTGCAGTGTGTGACAGGACAATGTGAAGTGTGTGACAGGACTATTTGTAGTGTGCGACAGTACTATGTGAAGTGTGACAAAGGATTATGTGCAGGTGACAGAATTATGTGCAGTGTGACAGAATTATGTGCAGTGTGACAGGATTATGTGCTGTGTGTGACAGGACTATGTGAAGTATGTGACAGGGCTATGCGCAGTGTGCGACAGGATTATGTGTATTACAGAGGACGAGAGATTACTGTAATGAATACTTTGTGTTCCTGGTATTTCAATGTAATCGATCAGATCCTGACGACAGTCCACCAGACTGCGACGAACCTGAGACATGAAGACGACACCGGAGTCAATACAATGGCTGAGAGATTAGCCGCTGCTGACATCCCTAACATGGCAGGCAAAATGTAAGGTCGGAGTTCAGCGTAATGTCCGTTTTTTACCTAGGAAACAATAGATACCAAGCTGGAAGTGCAGTTGATTTTTATGCACTATCGAAACGTTATCGTAGATTTGAAATAGAATTTCTTACTATGGTATTTCGGATAAATTTCGATTAAAATCACCTCATTAAGTTTTAATATTCGATTGTATTTCAAAGACTTGACTTTAGAGATAATGCACTCAACTAGAATTAATTTGTGGATAATAATTAATAAGTAAAGTTAAAGCGAAAAGCCAATTTTAAAGTCTGTTTCCTTAATCACGTGTACCGTCAGAGAAGGTCTGGCTTGGTTTCGGGTCGCTGGCCACGTGCTTAAGGTAATTGGTACAAGCTTAGCCACCCACCGAGTTAAAAGTTAAGTTTGTAGGTAATATAAAATAATGCAAAAAAATGAAATTATTAAATTACGAAAAGTAGCTAACGTAGAATTCAACAACTCTAAGAAACTTTTAGTAACTACAGATAGGCCTACTTCAACAAAACTTAGAAACTTTTTAACTATCAACTTAAGAAAATTTAACATGTAATTTATACAATGTAAAGTGCGATGAGGGCTGAACTCTACTAAATTCTACACTATGACATCTATCTCTTAGTGCACTGTCTACTGGCAGGTCCATGGTATATAGCGCCTCAACCATTCTCTGTCTTCCGCTTTCTTTTCATGTTCACGTTCCTAGAGGAGCTTTAAATCATCTAACATTCCTAATATCGGCCGGCCTCTGCCTCTATTTCTTTCCATTCTGCCTTCTATGACCTCTTTTAGTAGACCTTCCCCCTTAGAATGTATCCTATCTAGCTTTTTTCTTCCTATTTCTATACGCATTTATTAACTGTCTATCTGAACCTAATCTCTCCAGAACTTTGGCATTTGAAACATTTTTAGTCAGCTAATCGTTTCTATTGTTCTCCATATCCACATTTCCAATGCCTACAATTTCCTGATATCTTGATTACCTGATATCTTCCTGATATCTGATATCTTCCTGATTGACCTCCTTAAGGTCCATGTTTCACATCCATATAACAGCATTGTCCATAGCAAGATTTTCACTATCTTTATCTTTGTGACTTTCTTTAGACTTTTTGTTAAAAGTTCTTTCCTGTAACGGAAGCCCTGTTTTGCTTGCGCAATACTACGGCATATTTCAATCTGATACTTCCCATCATCGGTTATAGTATGACCTAAATATTTAAAACTCCTTACCTGTTCCTATTTCGTACCGCCTATTGTTATATTGAGTTAACCTCTATTCTTGGACACTCTCATCACTTTTGTCTTTTTGATGTTAATCTTCACTCCATATTTTATTCAATGCCTTATCATTTTGTATCTTCTGCAGTCCTGTCTCGCTGCCAGCTGTCATTCCTTGGTCATCTGCAAAACCTTGAATCATTTATCAATTTTCCTTCTACTTTTATTCCTTCTTCCATGGCTTCCTCCATCAGTGCCTCATCGTAAATATTAAACAGCAGCGGCGAAATGCTACAACCTTTTCTTACTCCACGTCCTATTTGGTCTTCTTCTGAGTAGTCTTGTTGGATTTTTATTACTGCTCTTTGATTCATGTACAACTTTAAAATTAATCTTCTATCGCTCTAAATTTATATTCTTTTCAAGATATTCATCATCGTTATCCAATCAATCCTGTCCAAGGCCTTCTCAAAGTCTACAAAGCATACAAAAACGTCATTTCCATATTCTAAGCTTCTTTCGTAAAGAACCCGAATTACCCAAATTGCTTCTCTTGTGCTGCATCCTTTCCTTAAACAAAATTTTGTATTGCTCAGTATCATAATTATCCACTTTCGACTGAATGCGATTATTTATTATCTTTAATAATATCTTCGACGCATGAGGTATTTGTTCTATAATCCGAACACTCCACAGTTTTGACTTTTTCGGGAATTGGGATCATCACTGACTATATCTTATAAAGTTATAAGATATGGTATAAAGTTATGGTATATTCAAGCAATTTATTCATGTAGATATAATATTCCTGGACATGCGGGGATCCAATCAGTAGAATACAATGTCACATTCCACTACTTTGTTTTACGAAGTTTAGGCCAGTGAAAGCATACTCTGGTGTGTTGGATTAAGGGTTTTAATTTCAGTGATTAGGCCGATTTGTGTGTCGAAACGGATTTTTTTTAAACTCTCAGTGTTGCTGGTGTTCATCAAGTGAAAGGCCCAAAGAACATATTAGTATTCAGAGTATGCCTTCACGCTCCATATGGAGCATTCCATAAATCCCTTCACAAGGTGTTATTCCTTATCCATTACGTCTGTAGTCTATTACTTGGGGAAATTGCTTCTAAGGTGGTGTCGTGTTGTCTTCCACAGTCAAATACCTTACATTACAATATTTGTGACACTTTGAACATCTGGTATGCAATTGTTAGCTGCACACTATATATCACTTTCTTATAGAGTACAACCACTAGTGTCATCTACGCTAGTGAAGTCTAAAAAACATACAATATGTGCGAAGTAAGTTAAGTATACATGTATTTGACAACTTAGATTTAATTAATCACGATATGTACTTTTTTATTTTGAAATCTTAGAGAAAAATATCTACTCCTCAGCAAAATAATATAAACATGCGGAGCTACGTAATCGATATAAGAAATCTGCCTGGTGTGAACAGATTGAAGGACACAGGAGGAGTGCACGAAGTTTCATTACGGAAGCGTTATGTCGGATGAAGGATAACGCAATTATCAGGACCTGGAAATTGCTCCGTCATTTTCACTCACACGTTCAACGGCCACGCTACAGTGCCTTTCATGATCGTGGGGGAAGCTTTGAGCAGTACAAAGAACGTAGCGAACCTTAAACTAATAAAGTTACTGGATAGAAAAAAGTGAAAATATGAAATTAAAAAAAATTGCGAACAACAGCTAGGTTGCTTAGTAAATGGATACTACTCTTTGTTTGATGTTAATTATAATCGATTTTAATTCTGAATTAAAATTGAATTGTTAGCGGTCGAAACATTATAGCCGCTATCATATATATAGAAAAGACCTTAAAAACGTTTCTGCCAAACTCTGGATGAAACGTTCTCTTTCGACTTAAACGGCGGTGGTAAGATGAGCTGAAGTAAATTATACCAAGTTCTAATTGTAATTGACGAAGAACTTGAGCTAATTAAAGAGCCTAATCTCCCAGCTACTGTCGAATCCTTATCCCATGGACAAACGCTGTACCGAGTAGCTTCATAAAAAGAGATAGAAGATCCCAAAAATATATGAGAAGACAATGAGAGAGAAAAAAGGAGTAATGAAAAGAGAAATATACAGAAAGGAACTGAAGGAAGAGATGAAAGGATATTATTTAAAATATTTATTTAGGGCCTTTACCAATCATGTAACAGATTCTTTAACACACACATAGCCAGGCTAATTATCAATCGTAGTTGCTTTACGTTTAATTCCTGTTTTTGTTTTTATGAACTAACGGAAACATCGGTACCTCCCGTTACGCTCATCAAGCAGTTTAAAGTAGCATTTACAAAATCTACTGCGCTGATTTCATGAACAGCGTACATATAACTTTACATTATCAATGTTAATTATGTCACTGTTAATTATACACTGTTAATTTTAGATGTTAAAAGAAAATTTTATTTTAATCTTTGATCTGAAATGAAAATAAATGTTGATCTATCTATCAGCGAAATTAATATTCAGGACTTGCCAAAGACTGCAGTTCTACATCAGAGTGATGAATATATTATCTAAATGTTATATTGCCTAGCTCCTAGGGCATAACATTCCCCATTACCAGCAAATTTTCTCAAGTATTATCGAAACTTTAGAACTAAGCTTAAGCTGGAAAATTTACTCATCACCATCGTCATCATCAACTTCATTCCTTCAAATTATTTTCTGAAGCGAAATAAATGATAAACAAAATTTATTTAGGGAGAGAATTTTTTTCTTTTAGATAAAATATGACGGCAGCGAAATATGTACACGTAGGTCATGAAGAACATTAAAGATTGAAGAGTTTAGTGGTTAGATTCTCTGAAGTGCTGGAGTTCTGCACCGGCTAAAGAACAATTATAGTTTTCCATACTATCGTCGTCTAAGGCTTCCTTTAGGAAAATGCTCCGTCTCTGATTACAATTCTGCGCCAGCGTGCAATCAACCTTAGAGACAGGGCGTCTTGTTTCTGTGTCCCCTACTTAATATTGAACTGTGAAACTGTAAGCCAGCTACCTGATTTATTGATCATATATTCTTCTAGTGTACTGCCTAACGGCAGGTCCATGGCATATAACTCTTCCAACCAATTCTATCGTCATCCTTCCTTTTCATCACTATACAACAAATTGTTATCTAGTCATCCAGCATCATATGGCTTGATCTACTTCTAACTCTTTTCCCATGGATTCTTCCTTCTATTACATCCTTTAGCAAACCACCATCTCCCTTGTTATGCACTAACTCTCATAACTCCTATTGCTTCTCTTGTATCATATCTTTTTAGAAAGCTAAACTGTTAGTTACTCAGTAATGCTTCAGATTTTGACTGAATACGATTAATTAATATTTTAAATAAGATTTTAGACAAACGTGTTATTAAGCTTATTGTTCTGTAGTCTGAAAACTCAAAAGAATTAAGTCATTTAGAAATAGAAATCATCTATGTCCAGATACTAGTCTTGTACACTTCCAAGCATAATTCCGCAAGTTTCGGTAATGCATCTCCCTCAATCATTTTCAGAAATGCTGCTAGTACGTTATCTATTCCTGCCTCTTTTTTATTTTCATACTTCTAATTGTCTCAAGAATGTCTTCTTTCATTATATTGGGGCAAAGGAAGGTTGTTTTCAGTTGCCTTTATTGTTTTTCGCTATTTCCTACTTTCTATGATTCTTATTAAACGAAAGTATTCCTATCTTTTATAACCGATGCAATACCTTACATTGCTATCAACGCGGATTAAGAATAATCTTCAACCTGCATGCCGGCTTTTTATTCAATAATGGCAGCACTCGACCTTCCAAGTTGATCGCACATCTTGAAGGATAGACCAACTATAGCCTAACTGAGCGTATCGTAAGTGGCCAAATAAGTGACTATAAGCAAGAACTATAAGCAATAACTGAAGTAAGCAAGAGGAAACAACAGCAGAGTCTACTTTTTCTCATAATTTTAAACGACATAGGGTGTGTATACGACGTTGCTTTTTTCTAAGGCAGCAACTTGTTGACTTAGCACATCCATAAAACCTTATGAATCTTCAGATATTTATAGTCATCAACAATGACATTGACAACGACAATGCAGATATAACATTCGGTTCTTCACTAGAAGGGGATGTTAAGAAGATCTCTAGCTGGACGTACGACTACAAGCAGTAATGCAGCTTCAGACCGAGGTAGCAAATGTATAACCTGAACAGAAAAGGAGATCGAACACAGTGCAGTCTATTAACCTGAGACGTTAAAATATGTAACATGATAAAGTGAGTTTTAGCGTGCACAATAATGACTGTAACTTGTAACACATACAGTCTGCCACAAAATTATACATCTATGAGTCCACATGTATACCTGTCCACTTGTTTGCATGTTTTCGTGCTAATGCCATGTATTAATATGACTTGGTTAATGACTGATTCAAAAATCGTTAACTATCTAAACAAAATTTAATATTGGTAGTTCTAATCTTTTTAATATTTTGTTAATGGTTCAAATATAAAAACACTCTCTTTTTTTAGCAAAAAGCAGAAGAATTCGAAGAGTTGGAAAAGAGAACATTGGAACATTCCTACATCCTCTCCAACCCTATTCCACTCGTCTACTCCAACCATCTGATAATATCTAAGTCTATTCAGATCAGCATCGGAATTTGGTAAAAGAACTGTTCTATAAATCTAGAAGGAAGCCCTATAGTTATCACAGTTACCCAGGGACTCATAGAAACAGATAGTTAACAACCAGACCACGCATTAAAATCCATTGCCTAGGTCCAATAATTCAACAGAATCTTCTCTAATCTTGTACGAAATATAAAAGTTGAAACAATTTGAATTTGAGCACATATTATTTGATAACAAGAAAATGAAAGATTTTGTTTTTGATAGCTAGATATCTAAATATTAATATTGTACTCTGCGATGACAACGATGATGAAATGTTTTTTTTAAATTTAACTAACATTAACTTTAGTAACTTTATGTAATATTATTTAATTTTCGAGTTTCAAGCAACTGAGTAGGGCATTTTGTCAATTTTTACTAGAGATATATTTCAGGAATGTTTATATCATAACCGAAGCCTCTCTAAATTGATTAATACATTTTGACATACTATATATATATATATATATATATATATATATATATATATATATATATATATATATATATGTATATATATATATATATATATATATATATATATCATATATATATATATATCGTATATATATATACGATATTTCGTATATCGTATATATATACGATATTTTTTATATATGTACCTTTTTCCCGTACACACGAACGTAGGTGTCTAACACATGAAGCTTTATGTTCGTGAAATGTACACTATTACTAGTTTTCAGTGTATCGTTTATTGGGTTAAATAATTTATTATATAATTTACAAATAAGATAAATAAGCATGATGTAGCATATCGAAGGGAAAAGGTGGGCGTGTGCCCCCGAGCTTAGAAGGCATGTAAAATTTTCATTATACACAAAATATAAGTGCACACAATTTAATAATAATAAGTATGTGCCTCCCCAAAGTGCCTCCCAAGTTTAAAGTGCCTCCCCCTCAGATGAATCTTGGCTAAATAATTGCTACTCTCCGTGTTGGCAGCTGACAATTTGATAATTTTGTGATTAAGTATTCATCAACATTAATCCATTTTCAATTTATATATATAATTTTGACAAATAACAAGCGAGATTACAGAGAAACAACATTTTGCGCATGACGGACAACTTCTGAGCCACGAACTCTCGCTATGGTAAAGCTGGTAAAGCTAATGTTAACGTCAATTTTCTTAGTCGAAAGCACTGTCAATGACGGGCGAGCCGAGGATTTGAACCCCGCACATACTGATCCGCGGTCGAATAACTTACCGACATCGCCACTGGCTCCAGCCAAGGGTTATGTCGGACACTAACACATTAGTACACGTTGCCAATGATATTCTTTTTAGCTATGCAGGGAGATTTACTATTTTTTACACTAGAAATCGATTTTTTTGGCTGTTATACAATTTCCTTTTGTTGCTCTTTCAAGGTGTATTATATAAAATGGTTTAATTCACTGCAAGGATAGGCCAAACTTAGTCACAAAAATCAATGACTTTCTGGACATAGCAAATTGCAAAAATATTTATAGTTTATATCTTGGAGACTCTATATTGCATAGTCTAGCTTAAGATACTACGCTCCTGTGTAATTCCTCATCTCTCAAAGAATACATCAAGCAATGATAGTAATAAAAATAACCTCCGACAATTTCTTTAGCGGTGTAATGGCCCTTGTCTGGTCTTCGAGACTGCTTTACAGGTTCCTGGCAGGTTATTATGAATCCTTTCCATGATTAATCATATCTTTGCTATTGATAGCGCCAATCGACAGCAAGCTCCGATACAAGATTAACCTTCCATGGGCCCAAGGGCCCATGATATCCAATCATTACTCGGCTGACCTGGGCTTTGAACCCAGGCCACTTGTAATATGCATATAAGCAATATGCAAACTTGTTAAGCCTTGCACATTTTGCATATTAAAAAGCTTGATAATCTGCTAATGTATTTTCTTCAGTGTATTTAAGTCGACGTTAAATCTACACTGATTGATTGAATCATTGCTGAACAGCTGCGCGAGGTATGCTCACAGACGTTGACAATCGGTTTGAGCAAGTTTAGCTCAGAATCTGCTGAATACGAACAAGTAAATTCAATGCTACATTAAGTTCCAAATTATATTGTAGCGTTACGATAATCGTCCAGCAATATTTGGATCAAGCGCTCTTTCATGATTTTCTACAGCCACTCATAACACAGTCAAAAGTCATTATTAACAAGTGTCATCATTAACAAAAGTCATTATAAACGCTAAGATTCGATCAAATGATAGGAATATATTCATAGGCCTAAGCTCCTATCAAGTTAATCCATTGTTGTCCTTTGTGAACTCTATTGCCTAATTTTTAGAGAAGCAAATAGCTCAAAGCCTGAGATTTAATTTCTCTTTGCATTCTTCATCTCCTCATTAATCGTATTTTACGACACACTAGAATAAGTGTAAAACTGATGTTAACGTCAGTTTAATCTCTCGAAAACGATATCAGCGACGGGAGAGCCCCGGATTTGAATATACTGATCTGATGTACGGCCGGATATCTTACCTACATTGCCGCTGGCTCCAGACATTAAGCAATATATTGATTTTACAGAGGCTCGAACTTTACAAGAACTTTGAATTTTCATATTTTATCTACGTCTCTCAACTGAAAAGTAAAAATTCTCAATTTTGTTTCGAATACAATATCAATTGGTTCACCGCTTGTAGCTGAAGCGAGTATTTTGATCCGATAAACTGTACCTCTAACTGTCTTATTGGTGGTGGTCTATTTCGTTATACTATGATTTCTATTTTGATATTACTTCTCATGTTTGTGCTGATTGATTTGTTTTCTGTTCTTTTTCTTCCTGTAAAATGTTGACGAATAAAGAAGTAGATATATATATATATATATATATATATATATATATATATATATATATATATATATATATATATATATATACATATGTGTTGACCTACCTAGTGATGAGTTTTTTTGTTTTCAAAAACGGGGTAACAAGAAATAATGGTTCAAGTTTAAACATGAATAAATTTTATTTTTATGCTGAAAGATATCATTTCAAAAACCGATGCATTTCTTGTTGGAATTCCCTACCCTCTAATGTTGTAAATGCGTCTTCCCTAAACTCATTTAAAAGGTGTCTGGAGGGTATTAATGTAAGCAAATACGTAAAGAGTTAAGGTGATTGCTTTATATCATTCTTTTATCTTCTTTTTCCTATCAAAGAATCTAACTCTTAACTGTCGTAAGTATTCTAGTGCTTTAACCGTTTTTATAATATTGTATGTGTAGATTAAATGCTGGACCTAAGTTGTACGTTTAATTGTCATTGTGTGCAGATATTTATGCGTGTATAGATCTATTGTTGAAGGTCGTAATAATGATATTACAAGTTCCGCTAAATTTATCTTGGTAGATAATTATGGCCTACACTAATGATTTTATTGAACCTAAATAATAATTAATGGAAATATTTGTATTTTTTATTTTATTTTAATTTTATTTAAATTCGGAATATGTAAGTGCCACTTGTGGGCCTTTATTTCCGTTCATGCGCTCTAACTGTCTATTGATTGTGTATGCCAATTGTGATATCATGTGCGTATGATAAATGAAATATATATATATATATATACATTACATTATAAATCAGAAGAGAATGTTTAGCCTATTTTTTCCAGACTTCAGTCCGGTCTACGGTGCTCTGTGCAGGAGAACGAGCGATTAGATTTGTAGAAACAGCAGCGACTGTGAGCGGGATAAAGAGCGGGCTCGTTAGAGGCGCTCTGATTCAATTTAACGTTGAACACAGGATGCTCTCTGGCTACTTACTGTATCTACAACCTCGTGCTCTGCATGCCCATGTACCGTCCATCACTTTATGCGTAAAAAGCTGAAGTAGAATTTAACATTCGACTTTCAGTCTGTAAATGGGATGTCCAGAAGTTAGTTAACGGGTTGTTAGGGACAGATTTGAATTTCAAGATAATTTTAGGTAATAGACATTTCTTGCGGCTATAGTAAGAAAGGGAATTTAAAATAACTCCTGAAGCCATATTTCTAACAAGCTAAAGGTTAAGCTACGTTAAGCAAAGGTCTTGCGATGAGTCAAATAGCTGATTCACATATTACTCTTTAGTTTGCGCGATGGCAGAACAGTGAGTAATAATGTGTGCCATGGGCTTATTCTTTGAAACAAAAATTAACGAGAGAAATAGTGGAGGAAGATATATAGAGAGAGATAGAGAGAGGGAGACAAGAAGAGACATAGAGGGAGGAAATGGGATAGAGAGACAACTCACCCCCTAGTTGCTGTAGCAGACTCTTCGATACAGTGCCGAGTAAGAAAAGAGCAGTGATGAGCATGTGGGGACAGAGGGCTCCAGGTGCAAATAAATTTAATTTCTTGAGCTCTTGCATGATGAATATAAATCCTTGTCTGTTTTATACTTATATTACATAATCCGCACCAGATTTCAAACCGTCCCTGTCAGTTGTTTAGACAACTGACTGTTTATGCCACTGATGCGAATAATTGCTTAATCTGTAAAATCTCTGAAAGTTTATATGTCTGTAATCAGCTAATTACGTGAGGCGAACATTTCAAATTTACTATGAACATTGATTTACAAAAATTAATAATAATAGTAATATTATTATTATATTATTATTAGTAATTTATTATTCAAATCTTCTTAATTCATTAATCTCCTTATATAAACCCTTCCATTGTCCTTGATATCGTTCTTGCGGTACTGACCTCCATGGGTTTCCTTTAATATTATTCATCGTTAAACCAAAAATAAATAGTTATTTCATCTTTAGAAAAATTTCCGATAAATTGAGTTAATATTATTATTTAATTAAAAGAAGTTTGAATAGGCAGACAAATGTTCCAATTAATAAACCACCTGTAAGTTGGAGCTACCTGCTTATTGAGATTAACTCTTATGCACGTAAAGAAACTTTCAAATCCAGGCTAAATTCCACATTTGTCCTTATTTGACAGACTTTGAGACTTTTGAATGTCCATTCCTCTTCGATGCCTGACTGACAAATGTGCTCATTGTAAGGGACCACAGTAGGCTTATATTTGATTTGCAATTGCGTAATGATAAAAGTAAATTAAGTCAGGCAGAGTAATGCAATCACAACTTTACACGTATATTCTTCTCTATGGGCACTTCTTTACAGGATTCACATCATGTTAGCTACAATTTTTAAGGGAATTGTAAAAATATGACAGTGACAAAAAGTCAATGAAATTTCAGGTATTGAAAATCTCTTCATAAACTCCTGCCTAAACATTTGAAAATTGAAAATGAATGAGAATTATATAACATTTTAAAAAATAGAGTAAAATTGTACATATTAAAAAATGTCTAAACAGAAAGGAAAAATCAACGAGTCATAATAATAAATAATAAAAGTTTAACGTCCGTTTGTTCGTACAATTATTATGTCAGGGACGTCAATAGATAGAACTCACGGACGATATGGATAGAAGAGTGAGATTGGCAGCAATAGAAAGAAAAAGGATGAGAGAAATATATTTAGAGAGAGAAATAGAGAGAGCAGAACGAGAGAAGGAAAGAGAGAAAGAAAAAGAGAAATGCAGAATGAAGCAGTAGAAGGAAATCCACGATTGCTCAATGCACAGGTTAAAGTCAGGTCCTCGGTTGTTAAATATTTATCTATAATGGTACTTCGGCAAGTCTGGTAAATCCAGGCGCAGAGTGGACGACAACAGGGTTTCAGGCAGGTTGATGGTGAACTAAATCAAGATCGATCTTCCCTTCACGAGTGAAATTGAATCCCACCTCTCGTTAATGTCTTTGCTGTCATTTTACCCTTTTCCCCTCAGGAAATAAGTTTAATTAGATCTAATTAATGGCAATTAATCCATCTAATTGAGAATGACAAAGCCAAACCACCGCAGAAGCAATAATTTTCTTAGGCTATAGGCTACATAAGGTATGGATAAGGTATAGACTTTGAAATGATTAACTTGTTGATCTAAGGAGAGCTGTTATGAAGCGATAAAACAGATTTTGAGCATGAATATGTACCTTGAAGCTGTCAGAGGCAGTCCACTGAGGAAGAAGAAGAAGAAGAGGAAGAAGAAGAGATCTAATTATTTACTGGCATTTTGCATTCTTTAAAAATTACTCGACTCTGCCTATACTAGATTCAACGACTGTCCCCTTCTCTGACTTCAGTATAAGCCAAAGAGTCTCTTATAAACTCTAAGCCATAGACAAAGTCCGCATGCATGAAATCTATGCTACACTTCTGAATTAAATAGCTACTTCAATTTGTACTCAACTCATTTTGAGCTCCGCACAATTCAAACTGTAGAACTCACGGACAAGATCGCATAAGGAGTTGCACTGCACAATATTCTGTCTAGTGGACCATATGTCAATCATAAAATTTAGTCAAAAATGAAACAAATAGAAAAATTAACAGGAAGAAACAATATGCGCCTTCAGTAGTTACAAATACTAAGAACCGGAGACCGAGCGCCTGAGTCTCTCCATGGGTGAAATTATTTTAAACAATTTATCCATTCAAAGCACCTGTTTATTCGTAAAATTATAATTATAAATTTCTTCTCTCCGATCAGATCGACGATAATTGATCCAACAATCTCAGGAACAGTCATTTAAAAGTTCATGACAAAGCAATTTCATGACGGTGATGAGAAGCATTTAAAAAGGAAAAGATCCCAAGTGGGATCCAAGAGACACAAGTTCATCAGGGACCCATAGGATGGAAAATTGTATTAGTATCATATATATAAAGGAATGTTACTGATTTAAAGATCCGCTCGTATGTGGACATGAAGAGGAAAACGAAAGACAAAGAGAAGAGTTGTGGCGTTATATACTATGGACCTGCCAGTAGACAGTGCACTAAGAGAGAGGAACGTTGATTATCGCTGTTAAGATCCCATATAGTAGCAACTAGGCTGGTCTAGAAAAATTGGAAGGAATTGTGACTATTTGGCCCTGTTATCACTTAAATTGAACTTAACCAGAAAAACGCTTCTTTTCAAATTTCTTTCAATTGTGGCGTTATTTGAATTCTGGGTCCGTGAAAGCATGGGAGTTCAACGAAATTCTAGCCAATTGAAAATTAAACATTTAATGTCCTTAAAAACTGAAGGAGAAAATTCCGCAAAGTAAAAATCCTTTAGTCATATAAAATGAAGTAAAACTGCAACATATATCCGTTTATTGCACCCTATAGCCAAGCATCCATTAATGAGAACTGAACATCTAATCGGATGACAAGCTCATTATGATTGCAAGAATGTATCTTACAGCATTTATTATTTCTTCATCATTTGAGTGACATTTTAAGCTGAATTTAAATTTTTATTAATATATTTGTAATTCTTTCACAAAATTATTTTTAATTGTTTTTTGGACAATCATGATATAACTAATTTCATTACGATATCC
This sequence comes from Enchytraeus crypticus, assembly GCA_905160935.1. Classification (NCBI taxonomy): domain Eukaryota; kingdom Metazoa; phylum Annelida; class Clitellata; order Enchytraeida; family Enchytraeidae; genus Enchytraeus; species Enchytraeus crypticus. The sequence continues at coordinate 1,199,762 of CAJHZI010000517.1, read as the reverse complement.
AAGATCATTGTTTTTCAATTAAATGTGTAGCCTATGCGAGTACACAGTTAAGGTTAATTTTAAAGGATTGTCGCATTTTTATGATCCGTGTCAAATAATAAAAATATAAACAGATATATATAGATAATTTTGCTATTGTAACTTTCGCCTTGAATTAATGGTGATGCTGGATAATAGCGCTGCTTACCTAGGCCCAGACTCTCAATTCCATTTACTGCAATTGGTAAGCATTTTTAGTAATTTTCTTATTCTAAAACTATATTTCCGTAAATTTTACTTAATTTTTTGGAAAATCTTTAGAATGTTACTAATGCAATAAAGTATACCAAATGAAACTGAGCAATCAGTATCTAAGATTATACATATAAAATAACGCTAAATACGTGTATATTAAGAATCAAATCAATGGGCACCTAGTTACTAATTGAATATAGAATTGAACCTATATTAAGAGATGTATAAATAGTTTTTAGTTTTCTGCACCTCTACTGGGTTTATGAATGATCACAGAGCGACAGTGATCATAGTACTGCAGCACTGAGCTACAGTAGCAGACATGGGCGCATGAATGCACTGAGCCAGGCATAGGTAGGGCAGAACATTTTGAGTAAACTGCTGCAGAGTCCATCTGTTTCTTTTGAAACAAAAGCGAGTAGGTCACTGTAAAGTTCGTTCAGAAAATTGATTCATAGAGTAGGTTCATTTGTGTTCAAATGGTGGCTCGGTCAACTTGAACCTATAATGAAGATTGATTATACAAAATTTTGTTAATGGTTTGTCAGTGTAAGAGAGTTTAGGAGACAATACTAGATTAAAATTCAACTCAATCCAGTTTAACTAGCAACATAGAAATTAATGCATTAAATTTGAAACTTGAATGTTATTTAAAGTGGATTTTGTATGTTGATTTTGAAGTTATTTGTATAATGTGATTGACATAATAAAATGTGCCATAATGGAGTAATATCCAAATGCAAAGCAAATTTTCCAGTTAAACATCTCAAATAATAATAATAATAAGCCTTAGGCCTAATCCGATAAATGATCGGAAGCATTTCTACAACCAATGACACTGACTTATGTCTCTGTAAAATAGTGAAAGTGTCTAAACGTTCCTGCCAAAGAGCTTAATAATTTATTTGGCTAACTTTACAATAACATGCACATGAATATTGAGATTTAACTACGACATTTATTGAATTCACTAATCACTAATATTACATTTAATTGGAATAGTTACATAGCTCTCTTTCCCTTATTCTGTCAAGTGGCACGTCCAATGCCCATATTCACACACAGAGTCTGCTTAAAAGCTCCATAAAGAGCACTTTTTGGAGCAACAAGTTAATTCTTTCACAAAGGGAAATTCCAGAGGCAGTTTATCTACTTTTTAGTGGCAAAGACCAAACAGGGAAATAGTTAGTTGTATTTATAGTTATATAGTTTGTATAATTATATAGGATCTAGACGTGAGCTTATTCCGTTTTATTCTTCAATTCTAAATTAGGTATTCCAAGACATGAGCAGGAAAGTGTTGGACAGTGTATTCAGTTGAAACAGTTCTCAAATAAACCTTTTTTATCCCATGAAATAGACTATAATCTATTTTGGCTAACGTAAAAGATATATTTATGTAAAATACTAAGCGAGGTACTAAAATTCTCAAACAATGTATGAATCGGACCAAATATTATACTATAGCTTAAATTGAAGGAAATTAATTTTCCAACAGCAGCCCCTGTGCTTGCGTTTACTTGTGGGCAAGTGATCTATTGGTCGATGGACTCATTTCAGAGCGTAATTTCTTGCATCGATGCTCAATTCACAAGAAAATCTTTCAAAGTTCCGCTCAATATTTCTCGTGCGGCCCATAATTCTGTTGCAAAACTTTAAACATCATTTACTCTACAAGCTTTATGTTGGTAGATTTATCCCACACAGGACCTAAGCCAATGTGTGCCTGCAAGCTATAGAACCAGTTTTTGAACAGTTAAGGCGATAAATACGGCTATTTCAAGAAGTTTCAAGATTGGAAATTATGATTTTTATCATAGAAATTATATATTATTGCAATTATTTTTGACAACAAATTATAGGCCCATTGATTAATGAACGTAGAAATTGTCTTGAGCATACCTCAACGTTTTTATATAATACTAGAAATATGGGACAAGCTTTCAATTCAACGAACTTTAAAAATAAAAAGTGAAATGATAGGTATTCAATTAACTAACAAACTAACGACCTAAATAGCAAATTACAAAGTGGACTATAATAGATTTATTTATTACTTATTACGAAAAGGCTTATTCCAAAAGGGAGACAAGAGAGAGAGAGAGAGAGAGAGAGAGAGAAAGAGAGAGAGAGAGAGAGAGAGAGAGAGAGAGAGAGAGATGGAATGAGAGGGAGCGGGAGAGGAAGAAATAAATTAATTCATAATTATAATTAAGTCGTAGATTTCAAGAGTTGCGTGCTTGCTAATGGGTCGTTACCTTAATAAAGTACTCTTGTGCCAGGTGGAAGGCCTGCTAGTCGGCCTATCTATTGTAAATTAAAGTTCGAAAACATAGGTAAGCCTACAGAAATACCATAGATAAAATCTTTAAGATAATTAAAAGAGAGAGCTGTAGAGATTATATAGAGTGAAGGGAGAACATACAGTAGACGAAAAAAACTTCTTTTACGTTTTTTATATATATTAAAAAACGCGTTTTTTTTACTTTTTTTATTTTTTAGAAAATAAAAAGTGTAAAGAAACGTAAACCGTAAACGTCAAACGTAAAAAATAAGATAAACACTGTAATCTCACCTCTAATTATTTCAACTGCGAGCCAAAACAGGAAATTGTAAGAACATTTTATGTGGCTGTATGTGACCTGAAAGTATTTGTTTAAATTTGTATGGAGTCTATGGACATACCTTAGAACTTTTAGTCTAGTTGTAATAAAATTGTTTAGTGTTATGGAATGAAGACATGGTAATATATATGCAAGCCTACGTGTACGCTACTAAGGGTTTTTCAACTTTTTTTATTTTGTTGGGAAAAACGCGTTTTTTAAGGTTTTTATTTTTGGTAAGGACGTTTTTTCCATCTATGAGGGAGAACATGAAAAGACTAAGACGATTTACAGTTTTTGAAGGTTAATATTACATGTAATTGAAATTACAATAATATTAATTGAATATTAATTCTAAACTTGTACATAAATGAAAGAGCTGTAAACTGATCAAACAAGAATACTCAGAAGAATGTGAAATTAGACGCGGAAGTTGTAGCAAGGTTGTAATATTCTCTTCCATTTCGTAGATAGTGGATAGTCTGAATGACACGACATTGAATTATGGATTGAAGATTAACATCAAAAACCCAAACTTTTAGGAGTGTCCCAGGAAAGAGATGCAGTCAATATTACAATAAATTGTAAATGTGAGACTGAAATTTGCAGTAGGATTCACAAGCACAAAAGGCTTTCGGTAATAGGAAAGAATTTAATTTTTTTAATCTAAGGAAATCCACAAAGATAAGGATAGTGAAACCCTTGGTATTGGCCACGCCTTCAAAAGTTCAAATTATGGTAAACCATCATATCTATCTGATCTTTTTATCCATCTATCAATCTTCTCGTAGTCTTCGTTCCTCTAGTAAAAATCTTACCGTACCAAATATTAAATATGCCATGGGCAGACGCTCCTTCATGTTTTCTGCTCCGACAATATGGAACACTGTGACACAAGATCTTCGATCTTGTAATTGTATTGGTACTTTCCCTGGCAAGCTAAAAACCCATCTCTTTCCGCCATATGTCTAAATTATGACCCGCTTGCCTTGGATCTTGGACTTGCACTGTTTTCATCTCGCTTTCTCTTGTGGTCTCTGAGTACTCAGTTGTCATCGTGTGGTGCTTTGACGCCTGTTTATGTAGTGTCTGCAAGAGACGTCCCTAACATTGCCTTATGGCGAGGAACCGGACGTTAAATTCTTATTGATTGATTGATTGATTGATTAGCTGAACCAAAATAGTAACAAAACGTTTTAGAGAGAGTTAATGCAGATTAGCGGCTGATAAGGGCATTAAAAGTAGAAAAAAGAGCTAGATAGGACAAATTCTGGGAGGGAATTTTACTACAAGAGGTCATAGAAGGTCAAATGGAAGGAAATAGAAGCAGAGGCAGAACGAGATTAGCAATTTTGGATGATTTAAAGATCCACTCAGACGTGGACACGAAGTGGAAAACGGAGGTAAGACAAGCCTCGGGGCGCAATACACTATGGATCTGCCAGTAGGCAGTGCACTTAGAGAGAGAATAGTAATTGCGAAAAATTAACAGTTTATGAACAAATAATTAATGAGCATATAATTTAGATTAGCTCTCTAACTCTCACCACCTACTTTTCACTTAATGATGTTGCTTAATATTGCTTCCATTAAGATTGTTACTTGAACATTTGTTATTTGATTTTTATTTGATTTGTTTATTGATTTGAATCAACTTGATTGTTATAAAACATTTGCTTTAAGAAATGAAAAAGGCAGCAGATAGAAGCATGAGGTATATGAAATTATATGCTACTTCTATACCTAAGCTGTACAAAACGAAAAGACTTATTAACCTTACAAAAAATTTATAGACCTTATAAACCTTAGACTTTAAAGACTTAAGACATACAAAATACTTATTAGCATTTCTTTCACCTAAACTTTCTATCTTTTTTGTTCTACGAGAGTCGCAAAAGTACGAGTTTTGTTTTCGGGAGATTTATCGATGGTTCTACTCTAAGTTACCATCCTGCTCTAAAGAGTGAACATTTATAGGACATGTACAACTGAACGCAGGGGGTATTTAAGGAGTCATTATGTTCAAGTCACATGACTAGAGTTCCGGCAGGTCAGAGAATGTATTGATCTGTATAATACCCTTGCTATCATTACTTCTATACCTATAAGCTTTGAAATCTCTCATTTGTTTCTCTGTCCGTTTCTCCATCCTTCTCCCACACCTCTCTCTCTCTCTCTCTCTCCTACTGATTGGCAGTTTTCGTTTTCTCTTTTCCTTAATTATTCCTCTCACTCTCTCGCTTTTGTTGTGTTTTCTCTAATTACTCCCGGAGTCCCTCACTATCTCACTCTACATAGACTTATATATATATATATAGATATATATATATTATATAATATATATAATATATATAGATAAGCCGATAGATAGCCTATAGGCCTACTATTTATATCCTCAATCTCTCTCGCGTATATCGTTATCCCCCTTATACATATATCTATATACATATATATATATAGATAATATATAATATATATATATATATATATATATATATACAGTATATATATATATGTAAATTATATATATATATATACATTTATACTCTTATATAGATATATATATATATAAATATATATATATATATATATATATATATATCCTAAATCTCTCGCGCGCATTTATCCTCTCTCTTATTCTCTCTCTCTCTCTCTCTCTCTCTCTCTTTCTCTTCACTGAGTGCAGTCAACCTTGGTCCAGTCATTACGATAAAATCTACATCCGGTGCCGTCCACACAGCGATACATGGACTGCTGCTTCCACCTCTTCCATCAAACCATCGTTTTCTATATCCGTGGTTTATTGGTTTGGCTCAGAGTCAAAAAGCTTTACTTCAGAAACGCATGATCAATATTAGCGAAATTGAAATCTGCTGATTGAAAGAAAATTGAGAGCTTTATATGTTTAAAAAACTGACATGTTGGGTAAACAAGTGCATTATTTTCCCCTTGATGCGTCCGGGTTGTTTGAAGAATAGACCAACCGGTGACTGACCATATCGTAGAAGGCGACTAAAGCACTAAGATCCAAATCAAAGTCAGAAAAGGCATTCGGTTGATGAGTGCCTAGGCAGCAAAAATTGCTACAACATTTTCTAAAACAAATGGATGAGATTCTACTATGGTATGGGACAGAGAGGAGTGGAGAACGTCTAATAGTATTGAGACTCTAGTTAAATTGGGATTACAGGGAAGATGATGCTGATGATGACGATGATGATGATGATGACGATGATGATGATGACGTGTTGAGAAAACAGGATAATGTTCTCAGGGAGTCAGATTTATCCAAGTACCCTGTTAGATGAATGTACGAGATTTTACTCTCTGATCAGCTCTAACGGGAACTGATCCCAGGACCTTAGGAATGGTCATTTAAAACTTCTCGATGACTAACGCGCTTCGACACTGAGCCACCGAAACATTCATGTGACTGTGCTAATATATACATGTACATGTATTTGTACCTTAGTCAGCGTTTATTTATACGTGTACATGTATATGTACCAGATAGAAAGCAAGAGAGATGCAAGATAGATAGATAGAAAGAGCGAGAGAGAGAGAGAAAGAGAGAGAGAGAGAGAGAGACTCAGATGCACAAGTGTAATGACTGGTCTAGTGGCAGGCTCAGTTAGTAGACTGATGCGAATTAGGAGGTCCACCGTTCGAATCCAATGAATACTCGTCTCTTGCACATCGTTGGAACGAAACTGTCTCAGAGCTCAGAGTAAATCGATGTTGCATCGGCGTTCTTTAATGCAGTTTAAAATTGAAATACAATATTATTTCAATCCTGGAAGGATTTTAGTGTTAGATAGGTGTGTTTCATTCTAATGAAATACATCAAACTACACATAACTCTCCATGTCAACGTACTTATATTTTGTAGTACATCTAGAACCATATTAACTGTTTAACCCCTCAACTCTGTGTCTGATATAATTTATGGGCTAAAATTTAAAACGTTCACTCGAATTTCAGTTTAATTAAATTTCAGTTTTCAGAATTTCAGTTTAATTAAATGAACCATTGACAATTAAATTTAACTGCTATAATTTAGAAATGCTAACAGTTAAATGTTAAATGTTGATTAAAAAAAAGTTAAGCTATCTTTTTAAACCATCCTGTACGCAAAAGTTATTAGATATTATCTCTAGTATCGCTAACATTTGTGTATAGAGAATTTAGCAGGTAAAAGTAACATGTAAAAGTAACATAAAAAAGTAACAAAGAGTCCACAGTGCAGGGTTCTGCTCCTGCTTAGCACGACACACGTTAAATAAGCGCAACGGGGTGTCTTTTAGCCTCGGGCGTTTATGTTAAATGCTAATTTAGATAAAATTATAACATGTTATCTATAGTCTGCCGAGTCTTCTCTCGATCTGCCGATGGAAGAAGTGGTAGGAAGGTATTGATGTTTAGCTCATCTGATCCGCAACAAGATCTTTTCGGTGTTACCTTCTGACAAATGTCGCACCCTGCCGTCTGTTAAATTGTCTGCAGACTGATAAGACGTTAAGAAAAAATTTCCGTGATTAATAATTATCCATCTCATGGCCTATATTAGAGGCCATGAAATGGATAATTGTTAATCACGGAATTTTTTCCTTAACGGCTAAAGGGATATATTATATCCCTTTACCTACTATAATAATTTTCTCTCTCCTTCTCTTTTCCTTACTCCATAATACTCTCTCTCTCTCTCTCTTTCTTTCTTTCTTTCTTTTCCGGAGTATTGGGTATAATTAATATCCAATAAACAGTATATATATATATAAATATATATATATATATATATATATATATATATATATATATTACATATATATATACATGTACATGTACATGTACATATATATATATATATATATATATATAGTGTAGATATTGATATAGATATATATAGCTTATACCTATAATATAATTCAGGATCATATTCATAATCCATCTAAGCCATATCAAAAGAGCACTCTTCTTTTACCAGGTTTTATTCAATCAACTATAACGTCTGTTACTTGCATAATATATGCTTAAACGATTATCATCTTCGTCACTGGTGTTTACGACCCATAGTAGGCCTAGATGATATATTTACGACAGTACACCCTACCTAAAGGTGTGATGATTAGATTGATGTCATCTAGAGTCAAGTCTCTTCAACTGAACGGAAAATTGAGCAACTAGAATCTTGCATAAGTGTCAATTTCTTGGGTAATGCTTCCAAATAAAGGCGAGATTTCTAAGAGTTTCAAGGCACGCCTGCTATGGACCACCCATGGGTAAGAGTGCCGACGTGTGCCTGAGAGTTAGCGGAAGACAGAGACAGGTATACATGTATATGCAGTATACAAGTATGTATGACACATGTACACACACACACACACACACACATATATATATATATAATATAGATATGTATATATATATATAAATTATATATATAGTTAAATTTATGTATGTATGTATGCATATACTGCATGTATGTAGGCATGCATACATATATACATATATATATATATATATATATACATATATATATATACATTGTATATACATATATATATATATATATATATATATATATAGGCTAATTATATATGTACTATATATACTATATATATACATATATATATATATAAGTATTTCATATATATATACATGTATAACATTGTATATATATATATACATAATTATACATGTATATACTGTATATCTATAACGTTATGTTTAGTCGTTTACGCAGTTATCGCAGGTCCTATAGGTACATGCTGCGTGTTACTATTCATATGATGCTTATGTCGCTCCATAATAAGCTCTCCATCGAACAATGAGTTAATCCTTCTTTTCTATGCTACTGTTTCTCCAATTTGCACACTGGTTTGTTACTTCTGAATTTTTGTACTATTTCGCCAATTTTCAGCTGCATATATGCTTGTTTATGCGTCATTGTTGGTTGTCAACTAAATAGGGTATTTATACCCTCTTTGATGACCTTGTGCTTGTATACAGGTATGTGTCTGTATGCGTACTTTCAATAAACATAGTCCTCTCTCTCTCTCTCTCTCTCCCTTCACAAAAGGCTATTATTTTTATTAAATATTGCACATATGTTCCTTTCAAATAGTACACTTCAACGACCTTAAATTTCTTCACAGAATGGACTGGTTGTCTTTGAAACTATAATTGAGTAATTAATTCAATAAAATATCTTTCTCCAGGATGGATCTATTTGGAACAAAATTGCTTGCTTCTTAGCGATAATACGACTGCAAGGGAACAATCCAAGTAGATGCCGTTCTTGAGCAGAGCATGAGGCGCTATAGAGGATCGATTAGCTACTGAAGCACGGCGAGACTGCTCCGATCTGAGGTGATGATTTCTCGCCCGTGGCACAGACAGGAAATATTTGAGGAGCCTTTCTTCATTTACTAAAGTCTGATTGTATTAATTACGGTCTGAAATTATCTTATCTAATAGTCTGAATGTGAGTAGCAATTATAGAAAGCTTTCTTTGAGCAGTGGCTCAAAGTAATTTTTAGTTTAAAAAGAAATGTTTTACTATGAACAAATCATTTTCAATATATTTAACAATTTTGAATCTAAGTGTTAGATGCTTGCTCATGACATTAAATTACCTAACTAAAAGGTATATTTATTTGCATTATCCCTTTGAATAATTTGCTTTTGGTAGCCTATAACTACATTACGATTTACTAGTTGTGAGAAAGTCAATGGGAATACACTTTAAAAAACACAAATCCTCCTGATTTGGCTTCTCAGACTTTTCATAAAAGTCCTTTCCATACTCTCAATGCCTTTCTATTATTTCCTCCGGCTTTATCTTCTATTCCCCTTCCTTGCCAATTATACTAATGTTCTTTGCATCGTATTCCTTTTTCATATCGGTTCTTGTCAATTGCCCCTGATTTCCTGGTACAATTAATCAGAAAGTTACTAATTATACACTATACAGTTAACGACCAGATTGCTAGCCAGCTGATGATCTGGTTTAACATCAAGGTCAGCAACCCAGTGGTTTCTCGTAATGATGTCAGGTGTACTGGTGAACCACTGTACCGATCATACTGTACTGGTCAAATCCGATCGTAGTCGTGGTTGACCAACCAAACCACTGATTAGCATTTGAAAATTTTACTATCATGTTTATAATTTAGATTTTTTAGATTAGCGGCCAGACAATTGCAGTTGCAATATTATTGGCCTATGTGGAATCCTGCTACATGTGTTTTTTATTTTGCATATCAAGTCTGGTCTTTTTATCAGCTGGACTGAAGAAAGCATCGTCCATTATTCAGGTGGACTTGAAGAGGCAGGGTCTTCATCAGTACTCAACCCGCCTCTGACAACCTAGAGATAAAAAAACAGACTCGAAACTAGAGTGAAGGCATATGAGGGGTTTGAATCTGTTTGAATTAAAGAGAGACAATTACCCGCATGTAAGTGTTTTAAAGCAGGAAAATGCCACTCAGTATATAATATTAATAAGGGTATGATATTGATCCATTCTGGTTGCTTCAAGAAAAAGATGAGCGTAGTTTTCACATGTTAATAACAAGCTAATGTAAAGAAATAGTTCTATGAAATGGTGAACTGATTGAAATATTTTAAATAACAAGCTACAAATGTAAATTAAACATCCATTGAGAAGGAATCTGCTCGAAGTTAAACTAGAATAAGGAGACTTACTTGTTAAGTTGCTGGTAAGTTCCATTTGCTAATCTTGATAAGCACTTTCATCGGTGTTTTACCTTGCCTTTCTATTTAATTACTAACATTTCTATTTCATTCCCTAAGTTTTATTAAATTACTGACGAGCTTTTGAAGTATGAAAAGTGGCCTCATCAGTGGACATTCAGGAAAGTCTTCAACACATTAACCATGCAAGAGAAAGTTACACGTTCCTGCAAATAGCTCATTTGATAAATAAGTTCTCCTAGAAAGGCAACGGTGTAGACTTCTGGGAAGAAGGGGTGTTTGATAATCGATTTCTATGTGTCATTTCTCAACTGCCTCCCTTTTAAATCCATAGCCCTCTACTATTAGCTCCTCTATTAACCACCGTACTCAAATAATTAAGTCGTAAAAGCACCGAATAAAAGTTCTCAGTCATCTTACAAATTTAGGCGGCAAAATTTCCAGAGAAAAGCCTTTAATTTACAGCATTCAAGTCAATCATAACACTTTGGATCATTATTGGCCTCCCGCGTCTCAGTTTTGATTCAACTTTGACATAACTGAATACTATACTTCTAGATACAGGAATACTTTTAGGTAACGTTGACAATCTACTGCCCGTAGGCTATTTGCAAACGCCAGTAGAATGTAATACACTGCCTATTTGCGGTTTTCTATCTTTCTCTAACATTTAATTCCTCTTCTCTAGTAAAACTTAATACTCATCAAAGATCCAAGGGCTCCATATTTAAATTGTTTTAGCTGAGTGATAGGCTACTTACTTTATATAAATGCATATATATATATATATATATATATATATATATATATATATATATATATGTGTGTGTGTGTGTGTGTGTGTGTGTGTGTGTGTGTGTGTGTGTGGTGTGTGTGTGTACATATATGCATATATGTATATGTGTGTATATATAGTCATATATAGGCCTATATATACATGAATATATGTATATATATATATATATATATATATATATATATATATATATATATAAACATAAAATATTTTTCTCTTTGTATATGTTAGTTTATTTAAGGCATGACAGCCCATAAAATACAGAGACCAACAACAAACAGTAAGCAGAAATCACAGTGATAGTAATTAACAACAGAAACAGGATTAGCTTAAAGACCAGCCAAGTAACTACATCCACAAAAACACTTTACTAGAAAATTATCGTTTTTAGTTTTACAGAAACCAAATCTTATTCTAGAATTAATAATCATAGTATATCGAAACTAGGAACTTTCGATATAATATGATTATTAATTCCAAAATAAGATTAGAAATGTATAAAACTAAAAATGATAATTTAATGATGTTGAATGATAACATTCAACAGCATTAGGTTTTTTAGGAATTATAATCATCATTGACGTCGCGTTTAAGAACTATAAACATTGATTATCATTTGAATAATTACAATTACGCGGTTCATGTGGGGGGAGATAAGAAGAAAGAGATAAGAGATATGTCAATCTCTTTCTTCTTATCTCCCCCCACATGAACCGCGTATAATTGTAATTATTTAAATAATAATCATTGCTTAGTTCTTAAATGCGACGTCAGTGATGATTCTAATTCCTAAAAAAACTTAATGCTGTTGAGTGTTCAGACTACAGAACAATAAGCTAAATAGCACACACGTCTAAAATCTTATTTACAAATATTAAATAATCGTAATCAGCTGCAAAACCAAGAAACTCACATCCAGCAAGAGTTCTCTGAGGAGGGTGAAATAGAACCAAGGTAAGACGGGGATGTTGTATTTTGCCACTACTGTTTAATCTCTCTGCCGAGACGGCAATGATTACGTCGATGGAGGATATTGAGGAAGGAATAACTATTGAAGGTAAATTGCTGAAAGATATGAGGTTTGCAGATGACCACGGTATGCTTGCTAGTAATGAAGTAGGATTACAAAGACTATGGATGGTCTGAATGTCATATGCAGCATTGAGATATGGCATGAAGATTTATATAAAAAAGACAAAGGTTATGAGAGTGTCTAGGAATCACAGGGATGTATATACTACACTGAATAATGCTAGATTGGAACGGTAAGTAGCTTCAAGTGTTTAGGCCACACCATCACTGATGTTGGGACGTGTGAAATGAAAATCAAATGTAGAATTGCATAGGCGAAACATGCTTTCGGTAAAGAAAAGAACTACTGACAAAAGGCATTGGGAAAAATACAAAGAGTAACATTGTGATAACAATGATATGGTTGACACCCCTGTATACCTATGGATTTGAAATGTGGACAATATAGAAAGAAGGAAGATATCAGGAAACTAGAGGCATTGGAATGTGATTATGGCGAATGATGCAAAAAAATTAATTGTACTTAGAAAATTACAATGAAGAAATTCTTGAAAGAGTCAATAGAGATAGGCAGTTTATTAATGTGATAAGAAATAGAAAGAAACTTGGATAGGGCATATTATATAGGCCTACCGATATAATAAAAGTATTTAAGTAAATTTGTTTATTAAAGTAGTTTAAAAAATTTATTTATGCAATACCGTTAAGCTGTTTTAAAATTATTGGTCTAAAGAGTGCCGTTTAGATATCTTGGAATCATATAAAATAAAAATTTAAATTAATACATTGGAAAAGAGACGTGTTATTAGCCTGTTAGTCATAATTGTTAGCCTAATATATACGATATTTGTATATATTATTATAAACAATTATTTGTAAATCAGAAATGCATTGGTGCAATTCTCCTTTTGCGAACACCATTCTGTCATTAGCCTGACGAATACTCTTTCCATCCACTGTTGTACACAGGACACACCTGCAGAAAGGTGATTGACCTAAAGAGCAGTTTAATGAAAATTTTGATAATTAAGGATGAACAGGAGTAGCTGTGCTATATACTCATAGAGTTCAGAGAGAATTCATTGATCTCAGAGTCAAACTGCCGCTAATGGTTCATTTTCTTTCTAAACATCCTGCACGGGCCGTAAAGTTTGCGCTTCACTTTCTACCCTTCTCCACATATATCCCTCTGTATGAGTCTCTCTCTCTCTCTCTCTCTCTCTCTCTCTCTCTCTCTCTCTCTATATATATATATATATATATATATATATATATAATATATATATATATATATCTTAGTGCACTGCCTACTGGCAGGTCCATGGTACATAACGCCTCCACTCTTCTCTGTCTTCCGCCTTCCTCTTCATTTTCACATATGAGTGAGTCTTTAAATCATCTAACATACCTAATCTCGGCCTGCCCATATATATATATATATATATATATATATATATATATATATATATATATATATATACTGTATATACTGTATATTATACATTATACACAATGTATTATATATACATTATATAATATTATATACATGTATGTATATATATATATTATATATATATGTTATAGTATGAGACTCTCTCATGCTATCTCACGCATATATATTATATATATATATATATATATATGCGTGTGTGTGTGCGTATGTGTGTATGTGCGTGTGTAAAGTAATGTATCAGCTTTGGATTTAAATGTATATATTTCAATTCATGGCAGGCAAAAACATACTACATACAAACATACTGAGAACACACAAATTAGGGAAAATCCAATACATATCTGTATACACTTAGCGAGAGACCCAAGGGTTTTGTAGATATTATTTTCAAATTGAAGATCGGCTGGAAACTGTTATAGGAAGTCATAGTTCTTTTCTTATTAGTTCATCATCATCATTCTTCCTTGAATCTCAGTTTAACTAGGGTCGGGATACGAATAGACTGTCTCAAATCCTCTCTGTCCTACACCACACCACCAGCCAATCCCCTATTTGAGACTTTTCCATTCGTTTAAATTTTTGTTGGTCAATTCTTCAAACAACCCGGACACAACACGGGGAAAATTAGTTCAACAAAGAATGCTTAAACTAAAAGAAATTGGATACGTATTTTGTCATTCTAAATGAATGCAGCATTTTTGCATAGAGATACTCTAGAACTAATCCACTGTTCGTAGCAGTACAGCAGTTACAATGACGATACGCCACTCTGGAAAGGAATGGCTTGCACCAAACGGGAAACAAGAGGCTGCCATAAAATGAGAGGTAACTAACAAGATGAGCGGTGTTGTTGGTAAAGAATCTGTTATGCTTTGATCTGATTATAAAACTGAGTTAATAAATCATAATATCTGATAGCAATAGCGGGTTTCAAAGTGGAGAGCTATCTGTTCTACAAACAGTTATTTGAATTTACATGAAAATTAAAATTTTCAAATATAAGTCACGTTATATCATTTGAATTAAGATATATTAAATTAAGACGTGTTGTTAGAATGCTATATGATTTTTTCATCACAATTTATACTGAGCACATTATCTGCTTAAACATTTCCGTAGCAAGTTGTTTCTAAATATACACCTAATTATTTTTTATTTGATATAAGTCAATTTTTATATTAGTTAATACCAACCATGAACTATTTTTAAAGCTCTAATTAAAAGAATTATAAATAGTTATCAACATATTACAACCACATTGCTACTGGTTGCCGCAGTAAATTTTACAATATATGATCGATGACTAATTTAAGAGAAAACCACCGTGCTTCTGAGCTTGACAGTCAAATTTTTTTAAGGAAAAGCTGATTTTTCTGTGATGAAGTTTTTAAATTATGTTTTTAGATCATAGATTACTAATATTACTTTTTAGATCATAAATTACTAATATTACAAATTACCAATCATTATTTGTTAATATATCTTTACTGTCTTCTCCTAGTGCACTGCCTAAAGGCAGGTCCACGGAATATAACTCTTCCAAACAATTCTATCCTCAGCCTTCCTTTTCATCTCCATATGTGAATTTTTTTAATCAAATTACTCAACATCACATGTCTTGCTCTTCCTTTAACGCTTTCCCTAGAATTATTCCTTACCTTGTAGTACATCCTTTAGCAACCATCACTTAATAATATGTTTTACACAGCTTTTCTTTCTATTTCTTATCACATTTGTCTTTGTTGTAATAAATTTAATTACATATATAAGAATATACCTTTTCCCCGTGTTGTGTCCGGATTGTTTGAAGAATTGACCAACCGGTGACTGTACGTGTCGTAGAAGGCGACTAAAGCATTAAGATCCATATAAACGTCAGAATAGGCATTCGGTTGGTGAGCACCTAGGCTCCAAAAATTTCTACAAAAAGTAAAGGAATGGAAAAGTCTAAAATAGGTGATTGAGTGATGATGTGAAGTAGGACAGAGAGGATTTGAGACAGTCTATTCGTATCCCGACCCCAGTTAAACTAGGATTTAAGGGAAGAAGATGATGATGATATAAGAATATCCTCAGCTCGTGTCGGCCTTTGAGTGAAATACTTTTCCAATAGGAGAGTGGATGATAGGGGGCTCGAGACCTAAAGAACTCAATCGTCGTGTAATAAAACAGCTACAATCATTAATAGGTTAACTGTAGATAGCTGTAAAGATTAAAAGCATGATTAGATATGCAAGCCCGATGGCTTGCCAACAAGCCGATAGGCTGAGTCGGTGGCTAGTTTGCAAATCGATCGACATTTAATCAGCAGAGACAGGGTTAAAATCCAGTTCTCTCCACGTCACTGACATGCTATTCGATCAGGAAACTGTTGTTAAGCGTGGCCTTAGCTTTAACCTTATATAGCCCCATCTACGCTTTTAATTAAACAAAATCGATCCACCCTGACAATTTTTTTCTCACCGGACTGGCTTTCGTTTAGGACCTTACTTCTCAGCACATTTCCTTTGTAGATTGGTTTGGGTGAATTGATCTGTAGTGGCGGGTATTTGAATGAATGTTGAAACAAAGTGAAGATGAAACGAATGATATAAATAGTAATTTCATCTACGGGATGTTATGTTGTAAAATAACATACAGTTTGTATTTCGAAATATAAAATGAATTTGTGGAAAAAAGATCTTGCTAATTCAAAAAAAATCAGCTAATTAAATCGTTAAATCGTGGTAGTGCAAATTTTTGAGATCACTATTGTTCATTATTTTTAATAAGCACTCTAACTGACTAAATTTTAACTGAGAATTTGACGTTTCCTCAATAGTATTCTTTTGTCAACTGTGATGAGATGATTGAGATTATATAGTCTTCAATTTAATGTAGCCATTCTTCTAATTCTTCTCTCATTCTCTCTCTCTCTCTCTCTCTCTCTTTCTCTCTCCTCTACCCCCTCTCTCTCACTCACTCACTCACTCACTCTCTCTCTCTCTCTTTCTCTCTCTCTCACTCTCATTCTCATTCTCTCTCTCTCTCTCTCTCTCTCTCTCTTTCTCTACTGTGTTTAGCAAAAACCTCAGATGCTTGGTAGCCTACATAATTCCACGCGCTCAGTTCGCAGTCTACTTTAATTCACGAACAAAATGAGCACTTCATCGATCAGCAAACTAATCCCCTCATAGAGATTATGCCTCATCCTCACCTTTAATTAAAGCAGCCTTACTTTTAATAATATTGCTCTTTAGGTGATTCACACTGCCTTTCTCAGCTAGTGTTTAGTTGCCTTCTACATCAGGCTCAGTAAATTCTTCAGTGATTCTGACAAGCCCGGACATACACACGGGTAATCAATTAATGAAATTCACGCCAATATGCGCAGACAGTTTTACCATTGTTTGGGTTGTACACTTGTTTAATCTTTATCAGTGCAATACGTTGAATTCGATGCCGATAGGCAAGATTGTAAGAGGCCAACCTTAACCCATGGACCACACCCCCTTGACCACACCCTCTTGACCACACCCCTTGACCCTGCGATAAGCTAAACCACCCCTTCACCTAGTACAGGGACGGTAAGGAATCTAAGGATCGCTTGTATTCCTGCTTCCACTCCTCTTATCTTCCTCAGATCTCTTGAATCATCATCACATATCTTTGATACTTCACTACCCTGATCATCTGCGAACCTCACATCTTTCATCAACTTACCTCCAATAGTTATTCCTTCCTTCATTAATTACTGACTTTCATAGAATTTTAATAATTGCGATGCAATTTGAAGTCCTTGTACACACGCTGTTGTGTTTCATTATTCACTGAGAGTTCTTGCTGAATTTTTACTATTGCTCTTTGATTCATCAAAAAATTTAAACCTAATTCTCTACCACTTAAGTTCAATCCAATCAATCTTGCATCATTACCCAGCCTATACTATCGAACGCTATCATATATAAAGAAATGCAGGTGCAAAGTAAGTTTATATCTTAATTATTTTATTTTATTTATTTTGTTTTAAATTCATAACTTAAAGATTAAACAAGCAGCAAGGCCCACACAAAACCCATAAAAACATATGGAACATCAGTAAAACAAAATACCCTCAGAAACACGTATAAAGATAAATATATACTTTTATTTCCGCGAAAATCACAATGATGCCGTACGCCATTCACAGAATGATGTAAAAACGGACATACCCTACAGGCCCGAAGGCTCTGACACATGCCCAACATAAGCAAAGTACACTAAGTTATTCGAGTCCTACAAAGAGCAGTCACAAGTTAAAGCACTTAATTTGCACTTCTGCACATACTAACACACTGTTCAAACACACATTTGGAGTTTTAATAACAGTAGTGAATAATGTAATAATTAACCAAGGACAACTATAGAGAACATGCGAAAACATGACTGTATTAAAAAGCATGCTGTACTATAATTGTTGCATTACATCAATTATATTACAATATTCATAGCTTCCTGTTTTATTTTTTTTTATTCCATATAGTTACACACATGACATACCGCATGTGTTTACAATGTTTCCTTTCTTAAGTTTCTATTTTTGTAGTTTTCGTTATTTCCTCCATTCCTCTCCACGGTTATTAGTAATCGTTGTCTTTTGTTGGCGCTCCAATAGCACCCGGCGCGGATTTAAGAATAACTTCCATCACCCTGAGGATTGTTTACTTTCAAAGCCATCTACACGCGGTCTTTCAAAGTGGTCGCCCACAATTTACTAACCGCGTGCAACGTGGCTTTACATCGTTCTACTGACGCGCAGCTTAACTGAGTGCGTTAAATCCCCCTGTTCGGCATCGTATTTCTTCAGGCGATATCAAAATATTATGGATTATAAATATTAATAAATAAATAAAAATATTCTTCACTCTATTCATCACCACGAATGTTCATTTCCCCCACCCCTCTCCATCCACTCGATTGAGTGTCCACCTCTCCCCCTACCGCTACGAGCGGCGTGGGTCAGTAGCGACAAGCAACTATCTGTTTGATTGACAGATAGCCCGAGAGCTAGAGATAGGTGATGAAACACTGCTGACCAACTTCTAACCAATCACAGCGCTGAAATCGTGGGAAACTTAGTCAAGGAGGTTAGTGGAGTTAGTATATGAGATGTACCCTGGAAATAGTAATTGTGAGTTGTCAATAGAGCTTGTGAGTTGCCTTACTTTAAGAAATTCCGTAACAGATTGAGAGTTTTCATTATATTATACTGCACGGGATTATTTCATGCCATTTGAAAGTGTAGGCTACTAAGACAAATTTAAGTTCTGAAGTGTGCTTCAAGACATGCCTGTGGTAAGTCTCATAATGCTCTTCGTTCTGACACGATTGCACAACTCGACTTAATTTTGTATTTTTCTATTTTGATTTATATAACTCGATTAACTTACTGTTAGCTTAATATTGTGACGGTAGCTCGAATGTGTCGAGTCGTCTTGAAGAGAAACCTTAATTTTCTTTATAAGTTTATTGTGCTTCTGAACCTTGACGTTAAAAGCAATATAATCTACCTGCTCATGATTTTACTACTTCTTGGAACATGAAACGATTATGCAGTGTAATAATAATAATAATAATGAAGGTTTAAAGTCCTTTTCCTCATATAAGGATGATATCAGGGACGTGTATAGCAGCAATGATATACCATTATTCTTGAGGGATTCTGTTTAAAACGAGATGGGCCCCTATGCCTTCTTCAGCTAAAAATAGAAGTAAACTGTACTCTGCATATAAAGGCACACTATTAAGTAAGATATGCCTATGTGAAGTAAATTTTTATTTAATAACGACAATTAGTGGCACAGAGAGCAATAATTAATCATGAAGAACTAAAGAAAGCATTCTCTGAAAGCTTATTTCTCACACTAAAGCTAAATGAAAACCAAGTGTAATGCCAGTTGCCAGTTTGATAGCATGTCTGTGACATGCTATCAAACTGAGCATTTAATTTGCGTTGAATTTGAACTCTGCACTTAGTAATCCGCTGTCGAACACGATGTTAATAAGTCTCCGAGTCATCCCAAAATGTTAAAGGCAACGCTAGGTTTCGAAGACGTTTGACATTTGTGACAAATCATAGTTTTGGCTAATGAAAGATAATGTATTTTAGAAACCCTGTTTTGTGATGAATGGCTATACGATCTACGATCGCAGTAGGGGACTAGCTGCACACATTCTTGCGATCATCGAGATACAAATATATTTATCGCTTTTTAAACTGATTGAGCAGGCATTGAACAAGTGCCGATTAAGTGCTACCTAGCGTAATTGTAGGTCGTATTTTATTTTAAAAAATCGTTGCACTGCATGCCTAGTAATTCAAACTTCAACGTCTATTTCCATATAACATTGAAAAATCTCAGGTATGGTCTACATGAAGTTGGAATTTGAAAGAATAACTTCAAGTCTATCGGGCAACTGCGCCCCAGTTTTAATTGGCAATATAATCGCAGTTGATCAACATCAGTCTAAAGTCTAGACGATGTAGTGACTGTGGTGAATGATGAAATTGTTATTATTATTTTTGGAATTTGCACCGTTTTTGGTCCTTCTTTTTGCTCGCCGGTTTGATTGTGTTTCAATAGTCCTCGATGTTGTCATTGATGACTGCAGCACTCTAACTGTTGTTATTATTGATGTTTGACGGCTACTCTACACAATCCTACATAATCCTCCTACAATACGTTAGTCGCTTATCTCTGCTCATTAAGCGGGAGTTAATGTACTCGTAAAAGACGTCTCTTACATCCCTGACGTCATCCTTAAAAGAAGAAAGTGAAGTTAATCTTTATAATTTAGTTTTTTAAATTTATTGTATTCGTGGTCTAGAATACTGACGAACTTAGATCTCCAAGGTACTTGTTTCAAGTTGTTTGTACAGAATGGCAGTTCATATTGCTGAATTGCTCGTTATCAGGATATTTCGATCTATATAAATTTAGTTACATGGGTCTATACTTTAGAGTAATTTTAGTGTGAAATATCTTTAATTTTTTCGTTCACAGAGTTGGCGAGAAATTAGCTTTAGGCTGGTATAGTGGGCGTGATTTAGCTGATTTCTTTTAGCTGCGCATCAATTGAACTAAGTTAAACTGTGTTGAGCCCGATTGGTGGTTGGTTGGACCTTGGAAGAAATAGTGTTGACAGCTTCAAATAGAAAAATCCCGAGGGTGTTGGAAGAGGGTGTACTTGAATTAGCTCCAGCTGCAAGCTATGCGCCAATAACTGGCAACGATTATTAATATCCTAGAAAAAAGGAAAAGTTAAAATAATGAAAACTAGAGAAACAGAAACTAAGTAGCAAATATCAGATACAATTGTTTTGTGTTTTACCATATGATCCACAAAGATTTGTATGATGGCTGCTTTGATAATATTGTCAGTTATATTAGGCTAGCTTTAAAAGACTCTCAAGCTAACCAGTTTTTGGTACAAAACCAAGTCAATTTGCTATTATTATTATTAGCTACTTGTCACTATTTCAGAAAGAATATCTGTTGAGTCAAGCATTAATTTGAATTTTGAAGGTAAGCTTAGTAATAAGCAATCTGTATCTGAATACAGAATAATACTAACAACAATCACAGTGCTACAGTAATCAATGACAACATCGAGCACTATTGAGACAAAATATCGCCGGCGAGCAAAGAGAAGGTCTAAAAACGGTGCAAAATTTCAAAATCCAGAAAATCAGTCCAAAGTAAAGGGAATTAAAGAAAAGGAGGTTTAGACGCAGGCCGCAACTACTCATGGACACTGGATGGAAAATAGTTGGACAGAATGACTAGATTAATCATAAACAGGGTGTTCAATCCACTCCAGGAACTATATCTGACAAGATACATAATTGATCAAATATACTGTATAGGCTAATTCATATATATACATGTACATTAACAAGGCTGTCCTAGCGTTCCGAAAGCGACTACAATCCTGCTTAGCAGCCGGAGGAAAGCATATCGAATAGTCAGTAATGCTAGCAGATACAATTGGTTCTTTTTGAACCACCACAACGGCCCTTTTCAGGGCCAAAATAAAAATTTATTAAAATATTATTTTATTTACAGTTAAAACGGGGGATTGCTCTGCCGAAAATTGCATAACTGGCCAATGTATGCATTAAAATGGATGAAAATTGGCCACCCCATCAGAAATTGGTCCTTTAGTATTTGGTAAAAGTTTGGTTTGAAAATATTAACAATAGCCTGAGATATTCAAATTTTTAGCAGGTGTTATTATTTTTTACTCACCCTGTATATATAAATATATATATATATATATATATATATATATATATATATATATATATAAACATGTATACTTAACTACTGCAATTCATTGCTATTTGGCTTACCTTCTTCTTCTCTCATGCGTTTGCAACGCATTCAGAATTCTCTATCACGTGTTGTCTGTCGATCCTCAAGGATTCAGGTCACCTCTAATTTCTTGCTTAATAATCTTCATTGGCCTCCTGTGGTTCAAAGAATTAAGTTTAAAATTGCTCTGTTAACTTTCAAAGCGCTTTTGCAAACCTTCTTACCTTTCTGATCTTCTATTTCAGTATCAACCTTCTCGTAAGCTTCGTTCCTCTGATGCCAAAACAGCTTAAAATTCCTAATATTCTCATTTCGTTGGGTACTCGTTCATTTTATTTCTCGCTCCTACTGTTTGGAACTCTCTGCATCCTGATCTTCGCTCATGTTCTACTACTTCCACTTTCCTTTGTAAGTTGAAAACGCATCTCTTCCCACCATAGACTTTTTTCATCCTGCCTGACTGCTTTCTTTATCACCGGACCGGCACCGTCTAAGATCTCTTTCTTTCTCTTCAGCACATCATGTTTTTCAGATCGTTTGGGATGAATCGATTTGTGGTGACATGTGATGAGGGGACGTCCCTGACATCATCCTTGTATGAGGAAAAGGACGTTAAACCTTATTATATATATATATATATATATATATATATATATATATATATATATATATATATATATATATATATATATCTAGAAATCATCATCATCATCATCCTTCGAATTATCAGTTTAACTACGATCAGGATACCAATAGACCTTCTCCCCCACTCCTCGCTGTCTCATATCATAATCCTCTATAATCTCTTCCATTCATTTTATAAAATAATTTTAACAATTTCTGGAGCTTTGGCGTTTGCCAACCGAATGCCCTCTGATGTTGGTTTGGATCTTAGTGCATTGTCGCCTTTTACGACACGTGAAGTATACGGTCGGTCTATTCTTCAGCAACTCGGACATAACACGGCTACATTATATGTACTGTATATATATATATATACATATATATATATATATATATATATATATTTGTATATATATATATATATGTATATATATACATTATATATATATATATATATATATATATATATATATATATATATATATATATATATATATATATAATGAACATTATGTATAGTGGAATTAGAAGAGGAACTAAGACAGACCCCTGTTGAACACCACTTTTCACAGGTGTCCATTTCAAAAATTCCTTTTGAACACATACCCTTTTGCAGTCTATCTTTTAACCAATTGCCTTTCCACCTAAGAATATTAACTGCTGCACCGTGTTTCCCTGACATTCTCAACAATTTATTATGCGGTACTTTATAGAATGCTTTTTCAAAATCTAAAGCTGGAAAATTACTTGTTTATAATTTCCTTTTTACAGTTTTTATTTAAAGACGAATAAATTTGTTGAACAGAAGCAGAATCTTCAACAGATAAAATCCTCACTAGAGCAGAGGCCGTTTTCCGCTGAGCAGCTGCTGTCCGCCGATTGGTGTACTTCCTCATACGCCCACCTGTGGCTGGCAGCTCGATTAGGCAAGACTGAGAGTAGATCAGCTTCAGCTTCGAAGGCAGCAGCAAAGGATCCTCCTTCGATGATATCTCGGAAGAGGAAACTAGCCGGTCTGGCTTGTTCTGATGATAGTGAGCCTCAAGAAAAAATCACTCCCTGGAATTCCATCGGTAAGTGACTATTCCACTCTCAGTAGAACTATGTGGATACTAGTGATGATTCTTAATTAAAGAGCTTTTATTATTATTTCGAAATGATTTCTTTGAAAGCAAGAATAGAGCTAATGAATATTAATTTATGTTACATTCTAAAAATAATAAAGTACATAGTAGAAATAAAACAAGAACCTCAGGATTATGTTAAAACTTGTAAAGTCTTTCATACATAACTTCAATAATGAAATCCATGTTGGATGAGCGGTGGCACGAAATTGCGTAAAAGTTATCCACACTAGAACTCCATTATAAAATGATTTACTATATTTGCATAATACATTTTATTAAATAAAAAATTACACTTCAGCAATGAAATTTTAGTTTATTAGTATATTCTTGCCTCATTCATATCTCCCCCTCTCTCTATCTTAGTGTACTGCCTATTGGCAGGTCCCATAGTATATAGGGCCTCCACTCTTCTCTGTCTTCCGCTTTCCTTTTTATGTCCACATATGAGTGGATCTTTAGATCATCTAATATTCCCAATCTCGGCCTGCCTCTGCCTCTATTTCCTTCCATTCTGCTTTCTGTATGTCCTCTCTTAGTAGACTTTCCCCCTTAGAATATTTCCTATTCACCGTTTTTTCCCCTATTTTGTACTGTATTTATCAACTGTCTATCTGCACAGCTCCCTACAGAACGTGCTCATTTGTAACCTTTTGAGTTCAGCTAATCCTTTATGTTTTCTTCATATCCACATTTCCAATGCCTCTAGTTTCCTGATATCTTCCTTCCGTCAGATCCATATTTAACGTCCATATTATAGCGCGATTAATTTTGTAACAATTTTCCTCCTACTTTTATCTCTTCTTTCATGTTTTTCCATGGCTTCCTCCATCATTGCCTCAGCGTAAATGTTAACCAGCAGCAGGGAAATGATTCAACCTTGTCTTACTCCATATTCTATTTCACCTTCTTCTGAGTTGTCTTGTTGGATTTTGATTACTGCTCTTTGATTCATATACAAATTTAAAATTGGTCTTTTATCTCTCCAGTCAATCTTATTTTTTCTAGATATTAAACATCGTTACTCAATCAATGCCAATGCCATCAAAGGCCTTCTCAAAGTCCACAAAACATACAAAAACGTTATTTACATATTCAAAGCTTCTTTCACAAAAGACCCGCATTACCCCTATTACTTCTCTTGTGCCACATCCTTTCTTAGAGCCAACTTGTGTCTTGCTCAATATCATATCCGCTTTCGACTAAATGCCATTATTTATTATCTTTAATAAGATCTTCGACGCATATCTAAGTATGGAAAAACGCACATACATGTATATTAATGTAAAAAGTCCAAAGACTGATTTAGTACTGCCAGCGTACTGCCAGGGAAGGCCCGTATGGGATTCGAATCAGTTCGCCTCTTCTTCTTCTAAGACAATAGTGCTTAATAGAGTCAGATTAATTATCCAAATGGATCACAAAATGACAGTTAAATTAGTTATTAAAGGATATTGGATTCATTTTAAGAAATACAACTGGACACTAGGCTAATCCCATAAAGATCACCTTTGTAGTTAACTCACTTCATTGCTTATTTATTTCATTATTTTGTTGTGATATTAATTTAGAATGCGAAATTTAAACAATTAGTTTAACTCACAAAATTACAAAACGAAGAAGCTTTTATGAAGTCTTGATAAAAGGACACACAATACATGCGACACATATTAAGGATAAGAAGAAAGAACACTTCATTAGGAAATGGTTGCTGAAAATTTTAATAGGTAAATGAATCCAAGGGAGGAAGTCCTATGCACTTGCATATCCGAAACGATTTAATAATATATTGGTATCATCATCATCATCACCCCTTAAATCCCAGTTTAACCAGAGTCGAAATACAAATAGACTGTCTCAAATCCTCTCTGTCCTACCTCGTCACCACCAGTCAAATCCACTATTTGAGACTTCCATTCGTTGAAATTTTTGTAGCAACTTCTGGAGCCTATGCGCTCACCAATCGAATGCCCTTTCTGAAGTTGGTATGGATCTTAGCGCTTTAGTCGCCTTCTGCGACACGTGCAGTCACTGGTTGGTCAATTGTTCAAAAAACCCGGACACAATACGGGGAGATTAGAATAGATTAATAATATATTGGCATTGGTAGTAAAAAATATGTAAATATGAAAAAGGCAAACGATTGTAGTAACCTGGAGAGGAACTTCTTAAGAACGAATCAGTCCTTATTAGGAAGTATACCCAGAGTGTGTGTGAGAGAGAGCGAGAGAGAGAGTGAGAGAGAGAGAGTGAGAGAGAGAGAGACAAAGAGGGAGAGAGGGGAAAATTCGGGGAATTCCGATAAGATTATTTGCATATTTTATTTACTTAAGAGATAATATATATAAAAAACTAAACTTTGAACAATTGTGAAATAAAAATATCACGCCGATAAGTATTGTTGTGTGCATTTGTTAGATGAAACCTGTGCGGTTTAAATATTTATGATATTTATGTGCTTATTACATACTTTTATATAATATATAATATCATATATATTTACCTGTATGTATATATACTATATATATATATATATATATATATATATATATATATATATATATATATATATATATATAACATGTAATTACTTAATTTATAATTTCATTGGAATTGTAACGGTTTGCACAAATAGCAATACTGATTCAATAGCCGTCAAATAGGATATTGACGAATTGTTCAAATTCAATACTCGCCTCGTCACTGATAAACTTTAGGGGCACCAAAGTTATGTGAAATGACAAGGAACTCAACTGTAACCTTTAATATAGAGTACGACCGATAGTAAAATTTAGGTTTCGGCCGCAACCGAAAACTTGCCGAAAGTTAATATTGCTTTTCAACCGAAACCGAAACTGAAAGATTTTCAAGGCATACATTATTACAAAGATGCTAAAATGCAGCTAACAAGTGTTCGCCAAGTAGTGGCAATGGTAGTTTATGTTTTTATTTAATAATAGACTTCCAGAAACTCAGAAGACCTAAGAATCAGTGTTTACTCCATACTATCGACACTGCTTTTAAGTGTTTAATTAATTGTAGGAGCCGAGCCGAGAACTGCTGTGAGCTCTCGCTGTTAGTCTGAACGTTGTCCACAACTGCTTTATACATGTAGCTACTACATTAAATTAAAATCTGATATATCCAGAGTTAGAGTCTATGTATACGTTGAATTTATCTTTGTAACAGTCTCAGACTCTCAGTAGTGCTGCAGCACTCATCATCTCGGCGCAACCACATGTGAATCATGGGGCATAGAAAATTACCTTTTGAAGTTAACGATTTCAAATACACACAAATACAAATATTAAGTTCAATATCAAATTTAATATAAAATATTAAATGTTAAGCTGGAATTAAATAAATGAAATAGGATTAGCAAATATATTAAAAAGTTTGCATGTCAACCAAAAGTCATTATCACTCTCGGCCGAAACCGAAATAAAACCAAAAGAGCAAATTTTTCTTTTCGGCCAAAACCGAAATATCACCGATAATTTTAAATGACTCTTTTCGGCACCGAAACCGAATTTTGGTCGGTATCTATCTTAATATACTAGTAACTTCTTTATAGTTTACACTTCTGTGTATACGTTATATTTTAAAAAATGTAACATAAATCGGGAATTGATCAATATTTATTTAGAATTTAGTTTAGGCCCAAATTTTGTATTGTCTTTGCTGTAGTAGATAATAAAACAATCACTCGTGACCTTGGTACTCTGTGCCTATTGAAACGAATCCTGCCTTAAATGACTTTTGAACTTCAATTATAATAACCCTGGCGCCACACTTCTCTGAGCAGTGATTGCACGCTCCTTCCAAGCGTTAAGTGGTTTTAAATGACAGGGAGATGAGATTTAACATAAGAATGCATCAATAGCAGAACGGTACTAGAGCCCGGCGCTGAATCGTTCAATAGGCCTACATGAAGACTACATTCGATAAACAGTGAATAGCATATCAGATAAAATCTTGTTTAAGAGTAATAATAATAATAATAATAATAATAAAGGTTTAACGTCCGTTTTCTCATCCAGTGATGATGTCAGGGACGCCCCCAACAGCACACATCACTACAGATCAATTCACCCAGACCAATCTGCAAAAGAAATGTGCTGAAGAGAAGTAAGGTCCTAAACGAAAGCCAGTCCGGTGATCAATTAGTATTAGTAATGTTAAATTATTAATTATTAGGATCATTTATTAAATTAATCTAACGCAAAACAATCGCGAGAAGAATTTAAATTGTGCTTGGCGCTAACAACAGATAAGTCTACGAAATATTATTATACCATTGCATAACAATGACATATCTTTGAATGATTAACTTATCTATTGTTTATTTGTCATAATTTGATTTTTCAAAGTTTTTTCTCTCTCTCCTCTCTCTCCCCCTCTCTGCTTTCTCTTCTGTTCTGCAGTGTGGCATGTCCAAGTTACTTATTCCTACTCGCAGGCTGCTCTTATGCTCAGTAACAGCTTTCGTTTGGCCAAGTTGATAAGATGATTAAAAGGGTGGGCCTTGTCAAAACTTTATGTAGCCGTAACCTTTGGCATAGGAAAGGAAGGCTTCTGAGGTGGTTTCTCATTACATTTGAGTTCTTTTTACGAAAACGTAAGTGCACTGTTGATGTATTCTCTAGGGCCAGTTCACAGAAAGTGAGCAACTTCTTTATAATTGTCTACCTTTCTTTATAATTGTCAAACTAATTTTTTCCCTATCGTCCCTCACGTACACTTCGCTCCACCGATGCCTATCTTCTCTTAGTTCCAAACATTCTCACGCCATTGAGCAGACGTTCATTTTCTTAAGCAGCACACACAATCTGGAACTCTTTACCTGCTAATCTTCGCTCTTGTTATTCTCTTTCAACGTTCTCTAGCAAGATTAAAACTTACCTTTTCCAACCATAGACATAATCAATCTACCCTGACCATTTGTCATCACCGGACTGGCTTTTGTTTAGGACCTTTGTCAGGGAATTATGCCCTGATATTTTGTATAGTAAGATTACTTATATTATTTATATATATGGAAAGTTATCTAATATTATTTTGATTGATTTTATTATTTTTATTATTAGGGAGTTCAGAAGTTAGTTAAGCTTATGACGTCACGAGAGTGGGCGGAGCTAGAGGGTTTTTTTGTTTGGTTTTAGAGGAGGAAGGTGAAGGTCATGAGAGGAGGTGGTAGATGAGATTCCACGTGTTGGTTTGGATAGAGGATTAGAAGGATCGAAAGAATTAGACTGTTATAGAACAGTATTGGATAATCCTTAGGTGATATCCAGGAGTTGATCAATAGTTGATCAAAGGAAAGAGTTCCCGAAATACGCCTTTTGGTCTGAAGACTGCCAGCGCTACATTCCAAAAAGCAATGGATATAATATTAAGGCCATACTCTCAGTTCGCGAGGTCATACATAGACGACATAGTTGTACATTCAGACGACTGGAATGATCATTTGCAACATTTAGATACGGTACTTAATGCCATCGGTCAAGCTGGTATGACATTGAAATTTCTAAAGTGCAATTTTGCGAAGTCTAAAGTTAAATTTCTAGGACATATGATAGGTTCCGGAGAGAAATCAATGCTGGAAGAGAAAATAAATATAATATGTGACTTACTAGAACCAACAAACGTCAAGGCAGTTAGATCATATTTAGGCATGTGTTCGTTTTATCGATCGTTCATCCCAAAGTTTGCTGAAATAGCATATCCACTGACAGAATTAACCAAGAAAAGTCGAATAAGAAATGTCACGTTAAACGATGAACAGAAGAAATCTTTCACCGACTTGAAAGAAGCTTTAATTAAAGCAACAAAATTAAAGTCTCCCAATCCTTTCAAGGAATATATTATACATGCAGATGCGTCACTAATTTCTGTTGGATCAGTATTAAGTCAGAAGGATGATGATGGAAACGAACGTCCAATTTCGTTTATATCAAAGAAGTTGTCGAAAACTCAACAGAACTGGTCTACAATTGAGCGCGAAGCTTTTGCGATTATTCACGCGCTAGAAAAATTCGACTATCTGATATACGGCTGCAGTATTGTGATATACACAGACCACGATCCATTGAAATATTTGCAAGACACTATACCTAAGAGCGCTAGACTAACAAGATGGAGTTTAAGTTTAAGTCGTTATGATGCTAATATAAAGCATATTGTAGGGGCGAATAATAACACGGCGGATTATCTAAGCAGATATATATAGATATCGTTACATAATATACATGTATACTGTATATCTATAAGCAGTAATTAGTCATTTAATATGTTTAGATAACGTTGTACAAAATGTACCTTTGATTGATTAATACAAGTTTAAGTACAATAGACATTGATATTTATTGTTGTGAAATTATAAATGTTGGACAGTTTTCGTTGACATTTCCTCAAAATTATCAGTGCATACCCCTCGATTTTTTTTTGGTTTATCGATTTTAATGGTTTGTGAATATGTAACTGAATTACAAGTTTTGAACATGTAAAATCTGCTGTGGAGGTGTCAGGGAATTATGCCCTGATATTTTGTATAGTAAGATTACTTATATTATTTATATATATGGAAAGTTATCTAATATTATTTTGATTGATTTTATTATTTTTATTATTAGGGAGTTCAGAAGTTAGTTAAGCTTATGACGTCACGAGAGTGGGCGGAGCTAGAGGGTCTTTTGTTTGGTTTTAGAGGAGGAAGGTGAAGGTCATGAGAGGAGGTGGTAGATGAGATTCCACGTGTTGGTTTGGATAGAGGATTAGAAGGATCGAAAGAATTAGACTGTTATAGAACAGTATTGGATAATCCTTAGGTGATATCCAAGAGTTGATCAATAGTTGATCAAAGGAAAGAGTTCCCGAAATACGATTGAAGTAAACGCAGTTATTGAGGAATAATCAGTTAGCATTTCCATAGTGGAATTTATGTTTTGACGTGTTAATTAGATAGAGCTAGGTATTGTATTTTCATTGATCTTATATCAAGTAAAGTTGTTTTAGTGTTTCGAGTTAAACGTGTATATGAATATTTCAGATTCATCATAAGGACTGGCAATTTAAACTTAGGCTTACTTGATTTTTTTTTGTTGATGTTATACATTTGGATATTTCTTTATTTTCTTGATCTGTATTAAATTCGCGTTTTAGTTTACATTAAAATAATTAAATATTAAATATGGTAGTCTGTCAGTTAATCTGTAGAAGGTCGGGGTTTTTAGATTAGTGTAGTTTAGTTACGAGGTCAGATGCAAAATCCATTTAAGTAGGACATTAAAGGATTTAGCGTCTGTTTCAGGTGAGGTTTGCCTTGTTGGGGTAGAACACCACCTGACAACCTTACTTTTCCTCAGCACATTTAATTCTTTCGCCTGGGTGAATTGGTCTGGGTGAATTGGTCTGGGTGAATTGATCTTTAGTGATGTGTGCCGTTGGGGACGTCCCTGACACCATCCCTGTATGAGGAAACGGACGTTAAACCTTTATTATTATTATTATTATAAAAATTTAAATCTATCTCCTCATTTAGGTATAATGATCGTGTGTGAGGTTAGCCGTCTTTCCTTTTTAAAGAACGAATTTAAACCAACGTATACAACTCTGCCCAACTTAAAAGTGTCCGACTAAACATACGCCTCTCTATTTCGAACTATTTGAAAAATGAGATGTTTATGTAATACGTTTTAGTTATCACTCAATAATTAGCACAAGGGAACAAACGTAATCAGCGAAGATGTTAAAGAATTAAAGAAAGCTACTTTTCTGAATTTGGCTCAGTTGTGTTTTATTGTTAACATTAATATTCTACTGACTAATCTGGTGTGTGAATACTGTTGTATTGATTAAGTTTCCTATTCTTTATCGACTTAACCGACCTTCTCATTAAGAGCGCTTCTAAACATCCTACATGTCAAGTTACTCTTGTCTGATCAGAGGTTCATATTAAAGACTTTCTCTCATAGACCCGAGTGTTTGCCAGTCCTAGAGATCAAGGGAGGTGTCTCATAGTTATTGTATGTCACCTCATCCTCATATTGAGAGCTGAATAATCGTAACAGGCCGACCAAATGCAGATATAAGAGATTGTGGCAGCAATTAATGTACTCCTAGATTAATAGCGAGGTCTAGTGGCAGTAGTAGTGTAATCAAACAATCAATCAATTCATCAATC
Organism: Enchytraeus crypticus; assembly: GCA_905160935.1. Classification (NCBI taxonomy): domain Eukaryota; kingdom Metazoa; phylum Annelida; class Clitellata; order Enchytraeida; family Enchytraeidae; genus Enchytraeus; species Enchytraeus crypticus. Next base: position 1,167,665 of record CAJHZI010000517.1, on the reverse strand, counting down.
AATTAGTCCAGTAATCAATCAATCAATCAATTAAATGATCAAGCTATCAAATTAACATTCTAGCAAAATAAGTAAGTTTGCAATCCAGCAAACCTAGTAAGGTTAATAGAGTATGGTAAGTTAGTAACTACTTTGCCCTTAGGCTAATCAATATTGCTCAGGGGTATAACGTCGACTGAGGCCAGTCACAGAAATATTCGCAGTTCTCAAGTATTAGCCTAGAGATATAAGAGCATAAACTGGTAGCAAATTAAGTGGGTATGGAACGCTTAGCTCCTGTGTTTGAGATAGTGTGGTATCGAACATGCATAGATCTCTTGAATGTCTTAATTGCGTAGGGGTAACGGCATAAAGTCTTAAATGACAGATCCTGAGGTGAATTGATCCTTCGTGGGTTCAAATATCAGCTGCGCTGATCTGAGAGTGAAATCTCCGACATTCACTGGACTGGTTACACGTAAAATGGTCCAAATTGCCTAACGGTTTAAATATGTGGTGTAATAAAAGTGATAAATATCAGCATAGTTGATCATTTCATTATAATGCGTGTTTTACTTTAGCATTCTTGTATTTACTAGGTTGCATATAGCAGAGAGCTGGTATTTTGTCCTCGCTGCTGTAGAACGGAACCAAGCGAATATGACATCTGTCTTAAAGATGACGAAGCATAAATCAGTAATAGACAATACATCGACGTCGACACCGGCTGAAGCCAGTGGCGATGTCGATCAGTGTGTGACCAGTGCCGAGTCACTGCACAAACATAAACAATGAAATCATACTAGAATGAAAAACAGTTTGATATGTTATTGAAATCAGATTTGCAATAGCTTTCCATATAACAGCTTCACTACCTTCCAAAGTTTTCACTATCTTAGAAGATAGTGAAAACTTTGGTTTGGACCATGCTATTGTATGGTTGTGAAACATGGACCTTAAGGAAGGAAGATATTAGGAAACTGGAGGCATTGGAAATGTGGATTTGGAGAAGAATGGAGAGGATTAGTTGGACTCAAAAGGTACAAATGAGGAAGTTCTAGAGAGAGTTGGCACAGATAGACAGTTGATAAATGTATTAAGAAATAGGAAGAAGAGATGGATAGGACACATTCTAAGGGGGGAAGGTCTATTAAAAGGTCATAGAAGGTAGAATGGAAGGAAAAAGAGGCAGGGGCAGGCCGAGATTAGGTATGTTAGATGATTTAAAGATCCCTCATATGTGGAAATGAAGAGGAAGGCGGAAGACAGAGAAGAGTGGAGGCGTTATATACCATGGACCTGCCAGTGAGCAGTGCACTAAGAGAGAAGTGAAATAACAGCTTATTTAGAGTGAGAGAGAGAGAGAAAGAGAGAGAGAGAGAGAGAGTGCTTGAATGCTTTTGCACCAGCATTCAAATACATGCCAAGTATATAGTTAAAAACAGACCCGCAAGAACGGACGTCAGTGGCAGCAGAAGGAATAAACGACTGGGCAAATTGAATTTCGTACGTTAAAAAATTACCAAAAAAGTACTTTTACACTAAACTAAATTTTTTAGAGAACAAAAAAGTAAAAGTAAAAGTGGAAGTAATTTTTTCGAAATTGAAAAGTAAAAACAAAAGTATTTCATTTTCAAGATCGAGAAGTAAAAGTAAAAGTACGGCAAAAACGTCAAAAAGTAAAAATATTTTTGAAAGTAAAAGTAAAGTTGCTAACTACATGTATGAGCCATCATTGTGTCATGAACCTACAATAGTAAGTTCCGATAAATAGACAGAAAGAGAAAGAGAGAGATAGAGATAGACAGGAGAGAGAGAGAGAGAGCGTAGATAGAGAGAGAGGAAAGGAGGTAGTAAAAAAGCAAAAAATGAATGAAAGTGATATTTTGTTACTTAATTAAATGCAAAGCTAATTTTTGTATTTATATAATGTTTCGTTTATTTTTGTATTTATATGACGTTTAGGACTCTTAATACAGTACGTATGTTTATTAATAACTCTTTTTTAAAATGTCGGTTCAACGTCAAGGTCAGAAGCCTGAAGGACTTTTCTTCATGACGTCAGGGGTGCCGATGTACCCTGAAAGGTGAATGTCCGAAAATTCACTCTCTGATCTGCTCAACCTGGAATTGATCACAGGACCTCAGGAACAGACCCCTTAGAACTTCATGCAGTTGCCTATCACGCTTCACACTGAGCCATAAAGGCATTCATTATTAATTACTTTATTGAAAATTAATATAAATATCAAGCACAATTTTTTGTTTTACAGGTAAAACCCGCGACGAGGAGACCTATCGGAGAGTCTATGCTAAAGAAGTAAAAGCTTTTATGGAGGAAGTATACTTGGTCGTAATCTATTTAACTACTGAGCTCCGCAGAGAAATCTCAATCAAAACCGGACTTACTGAGCGTCAGGTCAAGATCTGGTTCCAGAACCGACGTGCTAAGCACAGAAAAGAAAAGACAAAGGAGGCAGCAACAAACGCATCTCAGATGGATGCTGTGGGAATGAATGGAGTAGCTGTTGTTGGAATGGATGTAAGTGGAGTGGCTAGCACGGAAATAAACGGAGGTGCAGTGGTTGGTATGGGAATAAATGAAGGCGTAATGGATGGTATGGGAATGAATAGAGGTGTAGTGGCTGGTAATGGAATGAATGGAGTCGGAGTGGCTGATTTGGAAAATAACGCATCTGAGATAGATGCTGTGGGAATGAATGGAGTAGCTGTTGTTGGAGTGGATGTAAGTGGAGTGGCTAGCATGGAAATAAACGGAGGTGTAGTGGCTGGTATGGGAATAAATGGAGGTGGAATGGCTGGTATGGGAATAAATGGAGGTGGACTGGCCGGTATGGGAATAAATGGAGGTGGAGTGGCTGGTATGGAAATAAATGGAGGTGGAGTGTCTAGTATGGGAATGAATGGAGGTAGAGTGGCTTATATGGGAATGAATGAAGGTGGAATGTCTAGTATGGGAATAAATGGAGGTAGAATGGCTGGTAGCAGAATGAATGGAAGTGTAGTGGCTGGTATGGGAATGAATGGAGGTGGATTGGCTTATGTGGGAATGAATGGAGATGGCTGGTGTTGGAATGAATGGAGGTGGAGGTGTTGGGGGTGGGATGACTGAGCAGGACTGGGTGGGAGATATTATATCCATATAATATCTCCCGAAAAAAATGTCCGAGCTTCGCTAGGGCATTTTTTAAATTGTGATTGAGTTTGTTGTGTTTAAACCGTTAATTTAGTTTATTTTCCTTTTGCTGACGCTCGTACCGCTACTTCATTAGGAGTAAAAATGTTTTAACTAATTTCAGTTGGCTCATTATCTAGAGATGAGTACCTGATTTTCTTTTCTCTAGTCCGATAGCTATAATCGATAAGCCTAGTCAATTGGTCAAGAAGCCAACAAATAAAATGCTTTAGTCAAACGTAGGGGACATTAGCAGCTATGTCCTCATCTTATAATTGGTTTTGCTGAAAATTCGAACTGTTGTTGTATTATTATTACTTGCCTACTTTCTTTTACGAATTTAATTTGTCATTGTATACGCAGTTATCTGATACGAAGAGTATGAATTCATTAGCCACATATTTCGTACTTATAGTTTTATTTGTATAGTTTCTTTTTTTCCTCCTTCATTCTATCGTTATGCTATTCGAATAATAGTACTGTATTATTGCACAAATAACTTACATTTACATGTCTATAACACATAACTATATGTTTCTTTTTCTAATCAAGATTCCGATCAGAAACTTACTCATCACTCATCCATTCTAGACCAGGTTAATTCCTGGTTTTGTGCTAATCATCTAGTTGTTAATCCCTCCAAATCAGATTACCCTTTGTTTGTACTCCTTTTCAAAGAAGTAAAATAACTCTGTTCATTTTAAAAATCTTGCTGTTACACCTTCTCAATCCGCCAAAAATCTCGGAGTCATATTTGGTCAAAACTTTGACTTTAAATCCCATATCTCTTCCGTTTGTCGTGCTTCTTTCTTTCAGATTAGTCAGATTAGGTAAATACATATATCACTTACTAGAAATTCAGCTACTATCCTGGCAAGTCCTCTAGACTTCAATCTCGCTATCTTTCTCTATTTCGCACTCTTCACTGGCTCCCTGTTAATCAACGCATAAAATATAAAATAGCACTATTAACTTTCAAGTGCACTTCGCTCCACCGATGCCAATATTCTCTCAGTTCCAAATATTCTCACGTCATTGGGCAGACGTTCATTTTCTTATGCGGCACCCACAATCTATAACTCTTTACCTGCTAATCTTCGCTCTTGTTTTTCACTTTCAACTTTTCAAGCAATCTTAAGACTTACAGTTTCCTACCGAAGATTTAATCGATTTTTGATCACCGGACCGGTTTTCGTTTAGGACCTTACTTCTTCTCAGCACATTTCTATTGCAGATTGATTTGGGTGAATTGATCTGCAGTGATGTGTGCTGTGGGGACGTCCATGACATCATCCTTAGATGAGGAAACGGACGTTAACCTTTTTTAATATTATTATTATTATTATGTATATGCATGCAATATGTATGCTCATATAACTGTAAAATCATGTGTGCGTAATATCACTAATATGTGTGTTAATAATGATTTACGATGGTTGGTTTCTCTGTTGTTGCGCTGATTATCTTGTTAAATAAAAATGTTAAAGTCACTATTTGATTGCATTTTACTTCAGCGCCTATGAATAAAAAATTTGGTCACTTGTGAATCTAGAGGAAAACAATAGTCTATCAAAGATCTACATGTAGACTCTACTAATCTAGCTTACACCTATAATATGGGGCTAGTGAACTCCTATTTACCTAGCAGACATATATAAGCCTAGTGAACTTCTATTTACCTAGCAGACATATATAAGCCTAGTGAACTTCTATTTACCTAGTTGACATATTATATATATATATATATATATATATATATATATATATATATATATATATATATATTAATGTATTCTATTTACTTGCGGCTAGTGAACTCCTATTTACCTAGCAGACATATATAAGCCTAGTGAACTTCTATTTACCTAGTTGACATATTATATATATATATGTATATATATATATATATATATATATATATATATATATATACATATATATATATATATTAGTGTATTCTATTATGATTCAAATTTAACATCCTTTCACTTGAATCATAAACAGGAACACCTGCAAATTAAAAGTCAGCGTTAATAACCAGCAATCAATCATTTCAGTAATAAAAGTTCCAGCATTCAATCATGATAACTGCATGGGAAGAACGCAAGCCTGATTATTAACGTTAAAAAGTTCAGTTTAGCTTTAAGTTTGAGTCAGATAGCGGCAGATTAATCAGATTCAAAGAACAAATCGTTGACTCAACTAAATTAAATTAAAAAAATTAATTTTTAAGAGGTAAAGCTAGGAAAACAAATGTTAACGTCAGTTTCCTCACTCGAAAGCGATGTCATTGACAGGAGAGCCAGGATTTGAACCCCGCGCATACTGATCCGCGGTTGAATATCATACTGACATCGCCACTGGCTCTAGACAGTGATATGTAGAAAGAGAGAGAACTGTCATCTCAAAGTATAATTGACTACTGTAATAAGTTGTGAAGTAGTACATAATGTAGCCTATATGCGACATAAGGAGATTAGATTGAACCCACGTGATGAGCTAGAGAGAGACAGAGAGAGAGAGAGAGAGAGAGAGATTTTAAGTCTGAAAGTTTGAGACTACATCAGATGCAAGAAATGTAACATAAGAAAATTTAAAGTGAATAATCTGAAGTACTCAAACTAAAGATAATCCAAATCTAGAACATTGTATACAATACTGTACATTTACTTGTGAAAGTGGCCACATACGATCAAATTTATCTGAACAGATATCTGTTCAGATAAATTTGATTCGTCCACACACGGTCAATTTTATCTGTTCAGATCAGAGATCTGAACAGATATTTTGGCCACACAGTGTCAAATTTATCTGCAGATAAAACTGATGATCGCCCACACACGGTCAAATTTAACTGTTCAGATGTCTGATCAGTTATGCTAATTAGCTGTCAATCATTTCCAGACTGCAGCGCGCGTGACTGGTGTTGTTATTACTACAACCAATCAATATATTTTTGAGCAATTTAAACTACTAATTTGAGAGCTAACCATCCGCTGATTGATGATGGCTGTCCAAATGATAGAAGTATCATTTAATGATTTAATAGGTTCATTTTTATTATTTTTAATCTCAATTTAAAATTATAGACCTGCCTATTTTGTTTGCAAAAGTTCACCTATTAACATTATTTTTATTTAAGTTCACCATATGTCACAGTTAGTCTGTGTTTTTTCAGTGGATTGCGCTTTTGAATCCAGGTCAATTGCATCCGAGGCGAACACTCTAACCGTTACGCCATATCCACCCAATACTTCACTATCAATACAAAAGTATAATATAATACTAGTTTTAGTCTATAATCCCACATGGTAGGTATTCTGCATCATTAAGTATGCTGTATCATGGTCACAATTTAGTTTATATTTCTGCATTCTCGTATAGGCAAAGTCTCTTATACGCATGTTGAAATTATTTAGTGGAGCATCAATTGCAGCCGGCGCGGATTTAAGAATAAACTTCCATCACCCTGGGATTTTTTTCCTTCCTAAGCTGTCAACACTCGGTCTTCCAAGGGGGTCACCCAAAAAGTACTAACCGAGGTCGGTGTAACTTAACTTCGATAATTGATTCGCAACTAAACCAAGCGCGCTAAATCCCGCCAAACGGCATGCTTATGAAGTGTTCATTACTGAGGGAGATTGTAGAATACTATATAAGTTGCGCATGTCATTTCTATTGTTCGGAAATATAGTAGAGATTGACTATAAATAAAATTATTATTCTTTGTTTATAAAATTTTAATTTGTTTAGTGCAGCTGTTTAATATTGAAATTTTTGAAAAATTCGTTTAGAATCCCGTATATCCCTTTTCGGGGTCGAAGCGAAAGGGTCTAGATAGGAAATGGAACATTAAGGTCGCGTATATATCGATTTGACACCACCACGTTTGCACGACTATGTTTTTATTTTTTCACGTCGCAACGCAGTCCCGAACTCGTATCTCTCGTTCTAGAGGCAAGCTCTTTATCACTGTGCCGCTAGTTATTCAATTTAGCCTATATTAAAATCAATATTGCAATTTAATAATGATATTTAATTCGGTAACGCTTATCTCTGTCTGAAGCATCTTTGTGATTTACAATACTTTTATTTTAACTACTCATTAATTTCTATTTAGAATGCTCGTATTAAATAATTTCAAGCCGATTGGTGCGCCAAAATTTACAGTTGGCGGAACAAGTCTTCAGATCTGAAAACTGACGCGGCCACACACGATCAAATTTATCTGAACAGATATCTGTTCAGATGAGTTGGATGGTTTTCCCATCAGTTTTGAAAACTGACGATCGTCAGTTTTCCCATCAGTTTTTCCCACACACGATCAAATTTATCTGTTCAGATATCTGAACAGATATCTGTTCAGACAAGTTTGATCAGTTAAATTTGATCGTGTGTGGAGAAACTAGGTCATCAGTTCTCTCGTCAGTTTTCAAATCTGACGCGGCAACACACGATCAAATTTATCTGTTCAGATATCTGAGCAGTTATATCTGAACAGATGAGTTTGATGGCAAAACTGATCGTGTATGGCCACTGTAAAGCTCATACTGCATCACGACTCTCCCGTGCATTCTACACTAATACTAGCAATTCAGCGTTATCTGGAACATTGGCTGCAGATCAGCGACTTGCATCATCTTGTTGGTTCATCATCATCCTCTTCATTTATTCCCAGTTTAACTAGGGTTGAGATACGAATAGACCTTCTCCACAATAGCTCCTCCCTTCTTCATACCACATTCAAACCCTAAACTCTCTTACATTCGATATAGAAAATTTTGTAACAATATCTGAAGCCTAGGCACTCACCAACCGAATGCCCTTTCTGACGTTGGTTTGGATCTTAGTCATTTAGTCGCCTTCTATGAAACGTCAGTCAATGGTTGGTCTATTCTCCAAACAACCATAACACAACATGAATCTATTCGCATCTCGACCCTAGTTAAACGGAGATTGGGAAGAAGATGATGATGATAATTATGACGTTATTGTTAACTCCCCGGTAATTGAAATTTTCAAGATATTATTTTTTTCGAGGCATTCGCTTGTATGAATCATTTTCTGGATCCACAGGCATGTTAAATATTCTAAAGTGATATGAGCTAGGTAGATATTATTTTTGTTTCGTAATAATGGAGCCGCGAATTTGAGTGCTTGTACTTGTTCCGGTAGAATGTTCCGCAAATGAGTTGAAACAAGAGTTTGTGTAGTTCATTACATACATCATTTACTATTGTTTTTTATTTAAAAAGCTACATATGGGTATAATGGATTTATCATATGGTAATAAGAAAAAGAATTGGCAAATCTCTCTTGCTATATGCTCGGTTTATCTTTGTAAATAGTTGATAAGTTACACTGATTATATATGTAATATACATAGTATATTTTATATTTAATAAAGAATTAAATACGTAATTTTTTAATAGGGAGAATGTTTACTAACTTGTACAATTTAGAAATCCTAGCAACTACGTTTTTCTTAATAAAAGTAGTTCTTATAGTCGTATTGTTCATTGTAGTCAGTTTATCATAATACATACTTAGCGCATACTTAGGCTATGTGCTATGCATGCGTTTTCTTATATTCAAATGCAGTGCAAGATATACTAAATAAATGATTGAAAAAGAAAGCATAATGAGGCAGTGTTAAAGTAGAAAATCACGAACAATATATAATATGTTACAATGCAATGTAATGTTACAATGTATAATTATACATATTATGTACAACATAATTAATATGAACAATGTAAAGTGTACATGCAAATAATATTATATGATATATTAACTCTCAATTTAGCTGTAAGTCTGGCATTGCGCTATAGTAAATTCTGCCGGGAATTACATTTTTGACAATCTTGATAAGGCAAACTTCATAAATAATTATTTTGCAAGTGTGCACATCTCGGATAATGGTATTATACCATTATTAGAATCCGCAGCTTCACAAAGTACATATAAATTGACGAAAGTAACCTTTAAAAATAATAGAGTAATTGGAATCTTGAAAAACTAACAAAATTCTTTCCTTCAGGGCCTGATGGCATACCTTCCATTTTCTTTAAGAAATTGGCTCCAAGCTTAACAGATCCACTATGCAAGCTGTTTAAATGCATATTTGCTAGCAAAAAATTCCCAAGCATGTGGAAACATGCTTATGTCACCACGGTATTTAAAGGCGGCAAATCTTGCTTAGTAGACAATTACAGACCAACATCATTAACTTGTGTGGTCTGCAAAAGTTTTTGAGAGTGTAATCAAATTGGATCTGACAAATTTTTTTAGTGAAAATAACATAATTACAAATGCTCAACATGGTTTTAAACATGGTGAAAATAACATAATTACAAATGCTCAACATGGTTTTACAGGTAAGCATTCCACATGTACGAATCTAATGCAATCCTTAAATCATTGGACGCTTAGTCTGAAGGATGGCCATTTTACCAGAGTAGCATATATTGATTTTGCTAAAGCATTTGATTCTGTGAGCCATCCAAAATTAATTTATAAGCTCTCCTTAATTGGCATTAATGGATCACTACTAGGTATACTAACATCATACTTGGAAAATCGGTCCCAAAGAGTCAAAATTTGTCATACTTTATCTGATATCATAATTATTGACAGCGGAGTCCCACATGGTAGTGTTCTAGGACCTATCCTTTTCGTAGTGTATATAAACGACCTTGCTTATGTCTTTCCAGAATCAGTTAAAACAAAATACTTTGCAGACGATGTAAAATTATACTCTGTAATTAAATGTAATACAGATTTGGAAAGTTTTCAAAAGAGTCTAGACCAATTGTCAATTTGGGCAAAGAATTGGCAATTAAGAATATCAATCAAAAAATGCTGTACGATGAATATCACTAATAAAGATGTTTCAAATTTGGATAAATTTAATAAAGTAGAAAATATTGCAATCAATTCTGTGGATCAGTTGCGTGATTTAAGTATTGTGGTTGATTCTAAACTTAATTTTTCTGCACATATAGCTAAGATGGTGTCTTTGGCTAAACTACGTATTTCCTTTTTATTTCGAGCCTTCAAAAATCGTGATACCAAACTGTTACTTATTGCCTATAAATCTTATATTCTGCCTATTCTGGATTATTGTTCTCCTATCTGGTCACCGCATCTGGTAGGTGATATGTTAAAAATTGAATCGGTGTAACGGAATTTCATTAGGCGAATTGCACTGCTAGAAAACATGCCCTATAAAGACAGATTAATATTTTTTAATTTGAAAACTCTTGAACGTAGACAACTACATTCTGATTTGGTATTTTGTATTAAAATTTTAAATGGGCTCATTGGAGGTAAACCTGAGGACTATGGATTGCTATTGTCTAGTAGGCAATCTCGTGGTCATTCACTGAAGTTATATACTGACCAATCCAAAGTCAATACTACACTGTGTTTTTTTATAACTGATACCCCAAATTGTTTTAACAATAAAGTCGTAAGAAATTAACCGATGTTCTTGCAAGTCATAGCACAGAACCAGCAGCCAATTCTGCAAAACATAGATAAATTTTGTGCGAATAACTTTAATTACGTGAAAGTTATAGTTTTGTGAATAGGAGTGGAGTCAGATAAGAAATTTCCAGTACAGGATTACGGGCGTATTACATGCAGCGTAAAATTATCTGTATACAAATAATAGCGAACACGTCACAAAATTTCAGCTAATGCTATTTTGAAGAGCAATCATTTCTTTGCAAAATGACGTAAAATACGTGCTGATTCGTTCTTAATTGACAAAGTTATTGAACTTTTAACGCATGCACTGCATGTCTGGGTATAACTACTATTACAGTAGCTACTGCAGCTGAGTCCTCTTCTTCGTTTATTGTTTTCATGCAATACCTGCATAAAAAGTTCAATAACTTTGTCAGTTAAGAACATATCAGCACGTATTTTACGTCGAATTGAAAAGAAATGATTGCTCTTCAAAATGGAATTAGCATAAATTTTATATTGCGTGTTAGCTAGTATTTCTAACATAGAGAATATAGTAACATAGAAATAACCTACGCCAAATGTAACACGCCCGTAATCCTGTATTGGAAATTTCTAATCTGACCCCACTCATGTTCGCGAAACTATAACTTTCACTTTATTAAAGATATTCAAACGAAATTTCTCTATGTTTTGTAGAAGTGGCTGCTGGTAAAGTGCTGTAAATTTGAAGAGCATCGGTCAACTTTTTACGACTTTATTGTTAGCTTAATTTGGGGTATCAGTTATAAAAAACACAGTGTAGAAGACATTTTTTCTCTATTAGGGTCTGTGAACCATGGAACTCAATACCAGACTCCATGGTCACGACGAATGGTGTTAGTTCATTTAAACGCAATATAGATAAAATTGATTTTAGTAAATATTTGATTTTATAGCTTAGCATATACATGTATTTTACTGTAAATATTGTGATCATTGTAATGGTGTAAAGGCTTTTTTAATGTAATGATGCTTAAATCATTTACTATTTTATTCTCTTATCAGGGAACATGTTAGAGTCTTCGGACCTTTGTGTCTTTTTCATTTCATGTGAATTGCTGTATTTTGTGAGACTTTTCTATCTCAATTGTGTGACATGATTGAATCATTTAAATAAAAATAAAAGAAAATAAATAATGTCTACAGAGTCTCATGAGTTTACTAGATATAGCCCACGTGATGGGCTAGATAAAGCCCACGTGATGGGCTAGATAAAGCCCACGTGATGGGCTAGATAAAGCCCACGTGACGAGCTAGATAGAGCCCTGGTGATGAGCTTGGTAGAACCAGTACTGAATTAGATAGTTCCAACGTGCTGAAATAGATAGGGCCTGTGTGATGGGCTAGATAGAGCCCACGTGATGGGCTAGATAAAGCCCACGTGATGGGCTAGATAAAGCCCACGTGATGGGCTAGATAAAGCCCACGAGACGAGCTAAATAGATCCCAGGTGATGAACCAGTGCTGAATTAGATAGTTCCAACGTGCTGAGCTAGATAGGGCCTGTGTGATGGGCTAGATAGAGCCCAAGTGATGAGCTAGATAAAGCCTCTGTGATTAGTTAGATAAAGCCTCTGTGGTTAGCTAGATAAAGCCTCTGTGGTTAGCTAGATAAAGCCTCTGTGATTAGCTAGATAGATCCTAAGTGATTAGCTAGATAGAGCCTATGTGATTAGCTAGATAGAACCTATGTGATTAGTTTGATAAAGACTATGTGATTAGCTAGATAGAGCCTATGTGATTAGCTAGATAGAGCCTATGTGATTAGTTAGATAAAGACTATGTGATTAGCTAGATAAAGCCTATGTGATTAGTTTGATAAAGACTCCATAAGATAGACGAAGCACAAGTATAGACCATCAGCTAGGGATTTGTTAGACAAAGCTCGTAATGTGCTCGATTGAATTTGCGATAGGCCATAAAGAGTTAGTTGGAGAACGTGATCAGTTAAATAGAGCCCATTTATCTTATATAAATTCTAATTCATTTAAGTAATATATATATATATATATATATATATATATATATATATATATATATATTCTGTCTAATGTGATCAGTTAGATAGAGACTATGTGATAAGCTGGAAAAAGCTCATGCGATAGGCTAGCTAGAGTCCAGGTGCTAAGAAGTGATGAGTGATAAGTGATGAGTTAATTAGAGCATATGTTATGAGATAGATTATGCTCACATAAATAAGCCACTTTCGCTACACTATTAGATCAATATTGTAACAATATAAGACTAAATATCCATTGTAAAATTAGTTGCTATCTCGAGCTCGTTGACATTGAATTAATATTACGTATTAATTCAGTTACTCTCAGATCTAAACAGTTTCATTCTCCCATCTTATATCAGAGCTGTCGCTCGGCTGAGAGCGCACAACGTTAACAAAAACGCTTTAAGAGCTCTTCTGATGTATCTCATTTCCTCTATCACACGTTTAATTGCAGTCGTTTACATCGTTACATACTGTAGTGTTACTATACTGAACTACGTACATTGAAGTGGGTACACATTACACAATCAGGGTATTCAGTCTTCATCCAATTTTGATTCAATCGTCTATGTTATTTAGTTGTAAGTTATGTGATTTCAAATTAGCAATTGCTATCTTAAGTTTTTATTAGTCTGGTTAATAATCTATAGGGCCTAAAACAAAACTCAACAGTTTCCTTAGTTATATCACTGCTCTTTACTTGTTTTATTTTTACACTACACGACTACACATAATCTGATATTTTACTGCTTTTATCTCATATATAGCCGACTTAAGAAGAGTCAACATCATCTTGGGGCTTCCTATAGACTCGCCTATGATATGAACCCAAGCAGTGGCGGATTCAGGGGGGTCCCGGGCCCCTCCCCCCTTAGGCCCGGCGAAAAAAAATTTAATATATATTTTCATTATTGCTATGGCAATTTCCATGTGTCAGTATGTTAGTAAGGGTAGTGGTTAGGGTAGGGGGAGGGGTACGAGAGGGCAATCAGTTTAAATAGATCAATTATTTTTAAATATGGGACTAGGAGCCCATATTTTGTATACTAGGAGCACTGCAAACGGAAGGGGGCCCGAAAATGTTGACCGATTCACTAGCTCTCAATTATCAATTAAACCACTGTATAAGAGGAAAAATGGGGGTTTTCAACCGAGTGATAGTAAAAAGTGTGAACTCTGTCCCGCAGCAGTGGTGTAAGCAGCCTTGGTTGAAAGGGGCTTAAGTCCCCCTACCGCCAAAATTAGGGCACTTTTGCAATTCATCCAGATCCGCTGAGTTTCTTAAATTAACCTACTTTTTTCCAAAACAGATGTAGGATTTTAGGCATTTTAGGTTTTCATCTCACTTTAATACGGATATGAGTGGTGGGGAGGGGGGGTGGTAAGATACACTCACTCTACTAGCCGAGCGCAGTGGTGGGGAGGGGGGGGGGCGGTAAGATACACTCACTCTACTAGCCGAGCGCAGTAGTGAAAACATTTTGAGCCCCCCCTCCCCTCAGCATTTTTTCTGATTGCGTCACATGTCCCGAAAGAAGCAAAAAATGTGTACATTCTCAACAAAAAAAATTCTGGCCACCCCTTAAAAAATTCCTGGATCCGCCCCTGAACCCAAGCCTCGCGATTCTAAAGACGCAGAATATGTCAATGTTTGCCAAACACCGTTCAAGCTTATACCATCTATTGGCTCAGAAAAAACGTAGGGATATTCATTTTATAGAATAATAATATTATACTTACATTACTGCTAGCTCTAATTCATGAATCAAACAATGTAACTCTTATTTCTGTAGCATTTGATTTAATTGAGACAACTGATAATATCTGAGAAAGAATAGAGTACAAACAGAGTACATCTCAAATAATTTAAAACATTAAATGGGTCAGGTTTAACGTCTGATTGCGTATCACAAGGAATACCATCAGAGAAGGTCGGGCTGGGAGGATTGAAACGGTTGCTTTATATCACTTAGCAAGATTGCTTCTAATTCAATCACCGAACAGGAAAATTTTGATATAAAGAGTATAATATTCATGTCGGTATGAAATTTCATTTGTAATCTTTGTAATGTCAAAAATCCTATTCGACAATAAACAATAGAAAACCCAATCTGATTAAAATATGCAACGCATATAAGTTAGAGGACTTAATTAAATAATAACAATGGAATCTGCCAGGAATATAGTTAAAATAAAGAAAACTTACGATTCAATAACGAAGGAATATAATTTAATAAATAAAGGACTTAGTATCCACTTCCTCTTCAAATGGGACGTAAGGGGTAGGCGAAAATTGAATTGACCCAATAGCTTACAGGTACACAAACTTCAGAATACACTGGTGCTAATCGGTATAATTATTATATTAAAATTTGGTAACCTTGAAAACATTGAACAGGCAATTGAATTCAGTATTCCAGTAGCATTAATATTTCGCTTAGAGCAAAAACGATGCAATACATAAATTCTCACATACAGTCCACGATGTAGTTTAATAAATATGCTAAACTATACAAAAGAGAAAAAAGGTAAATTTTAACTTGCGAAAGTATAAGTTTGGCGACATTTGATTACGGTTATTAAAACGTTAAAGGAAACACGATGGTTTAAAAGACGTTACTTTATTATAAGCAAATTTAATTATTTAACTGCATTTTTAACCGTAATAACCTCTGAATTATGTAGGATCAAGAATCGTAATTGACGGTTCACACATTTAGCAAGATTACACAAAATGTATGTTCACGTATACTCAGAATATTAGATATTCTACCATCTCCAAAGGTTCTACATATGGACAGAGATGTTATGGTCGTCCCGTAAAATGAATCGAATATTAATAATGAATAAGTATGAGATAATCAACATAGTGATTCTATTACACATATAGTGTAATAGTCTTACATGTGTGTATATATATATAAATGTATATATACATGTGTATATATATATATATATATATATATATATATATATATATATATATATATTATATATATATATATATATATATATATATATATATATATATATATATATATATATACACACATGTAAGACTATTACACTATATGTGTAATAGAATCACTATGTTGATTATCTCATACTTATTCATTATTAATATTCGATTCATTTTACGGACGACCATAAATCTCTGTCCATATATATATATCTATATATATATATATATATATATATATATATATATATATGTATATATATATATATATATATATATATATATATATATATATACATGTATATATTCATTTATATACACATACAGTGTACATAAATAGTATATAGTATATACTTAGTGAACAACCTACTGGAAAGTCCATGGCATATAACGCCTCCGCTCTTCTCAGTATTCAGTTTTACTCTTCATGTTCACCTGTGAATAGAACTTTAAATCATCTAATATTTCTGTTCTCGGTCTGCCTCTGCTTCTTTTTCTTTCAATTCTACCTTCATACGTAATATATAATATACGTGTGTGTGTATATATACATGTATATACACAAATTATTCATGCATATACATACATGTATATTTCTAGCATACAAGAATATAAACTTAAAACAACGTAACATCATAGCACCAACCATTACAACAACCAACGCCAGCAATAAAAATATATGCCTATTAAAAAATAGGGGCTTCACGTTAAAGAAGTCAATTATTTTGCTTAATGGCGAGAAAAACCATTATTTCTAGACACCGAAATATGAAAGAGAGTCAAAGCGGAAGCATGTGAATGTTCAGGCGGCAGGGATGACAGTACCACAGTTACATAGAAACTCAATAGTAAACAGTTACTATTATGCTCGATATTTACTATATAATAGATAACTAACAAGGGTTCCTCAATCCTGCGAAATTACTGTTGACATTATGGCATACAAACTTGTTGAATATATTAATAACACATAATTATATTTAAATTTTTCATAATTATTACAGCTAGTCATAAAAAGTAGACTACAGTCAGAAAGTCATTACACAGTCTGTCATGCAGTTACTCAGTGAACCAATCAGGTACGCGGTTAGTGGTCCAGTCAGTCAACTAATCAATCCTTCAACCAATCAGTTAGTGTATTAACCACCAAAAATACGCAAGATTTTTACAATCACACTCTGATTGGCTATGCCGCAGTGTTCCACGGTACATCATCCAATTCTTGAATAAAAATAATATTAGCTTCAGAAAACTACTGGCCTATTAAATAGCGATACTGAAGACCACAAATTATCCTGGTAACATTTGCATTAGTCTGATTTAACTAAAGAGATCTTTGGACAGAAATATTCCGATGTCAGTGTAAACATTAGTCTATGATTTTCATACAAAAGTAATAACATAGTGTGAACCATCAGTTTCTAATAAATTGTTAACTTAATTAATATAATATAACATTTAGGGTACACACAATAGTTAAGATTATAAGTATATTTCGGACTAAGAGATACATCCACCAAATATTTAAAATGCTCTCAAAGCAAGTTTCCATTCTCACTATATATACATGTATATAATATATATACATGTATATATATATATATATATATATATATATATATATATATATATATATATATATATATATATATATACATATACATATTTTACTGTATATAGGCCTATATAAACGCGCTTATGTTCGTTTCTTTGTTTGTCGAAGTTCTCTTACAATATTAATTTGAAAATAAATTATAGCGCATGATTTATTAGGATATGCATTATTACTTTTTAATTTGTTGCTCATATGGTTATCAATCAATAATCAATCAATAAGAATTTAACGTCCGGTTCCTCGACATAAGGCAATGTTAGGGACGTCCCTTGCAGACTCTATACAAACAGGCGCCAAAGCACCACACGATAACGACTGAGTACACAGAGACCACAAGTTATACATACGGCAACCGCATGTGCAGCTGAGTTTCCATTCTTAGTTGCTGTTTTTGTAATTTTCGTTATTTCCACCATTCTCGCCATGGTTATTAGTCATCGTTGCCTTTGATAGCGCACTAGATACAGTCAGCGCGGATATAATAAGAATTACCTTCAAACATCCTGCGGTTTTTTCATTCAAACTGTCAACATTCAGCCTTCTAAGGAGGTCATCCAACTTTGTATTAACCGAGCCCAATATAGCTTAACTTAGAGTTTAATTGACGGGTAGCTTAACCTAGTGCGCTACATCCCGCGCCAGTACGCTAAATCCTGAACGAGTTATTGACTAATTATGCTAATTATAATAAGGTAGAGTTTACAGTTATTTAGTAGTGAAGAAGACATTTAGACATCTATTTTTTACCACAAAGCTCTTGAAATAGCAATAGCTACTATTGATTTTATTATCTCAGAAACATAGATTCCTTTAATGCACATTCTTTTATTTATTAGCTATGTTTCTAATGCTTCCTTTGTACTGAAATAAAATCAACATTCATGCTGAAACTAGGACTAATAGTAAAATAGCAATAGCTCTTGTTAAATAAATCACACACGCCCCTTGCGATAAGAATACGCAAAACCTACTGAACTGGGTTTAGTTAGGCCCACTGAAAACGACATTAAATACAGAATAATGCCACAGAAATAAAACAATTCTCTGCAGAAATATCAATACATCCATATCGACCACTAAACCCTTACCAAACGAGAGGACCTGTTCCAGCATTAATGAGTTAGCACTTAAACAAGAATATTAAAATGGTCTAAATTTCTGTAGATAGATTTGTTCTAGAAAATTTCCATAAGTGGCTGTCAAAATAAAACCAGAAATTTATAGCAAACATTAAAATAATGAAGTACTAATTTTTCAAACTCCATCATTCAATAGTTTTCAAATAAAAATAGAAATGACAAAAAATTGCATTTTTCAAAATAAATATATTCATTATAATTCTATCACTAAGTTATAGAAATGACCAGATTTTCAAAGTATCCCCATCTCACTCCTCCCCCAACGCTTTATTTTAATCCGCCATTCTCTAATTAATACATAATCTAAACCAGAGCAATCTCTTCCATATCAGAATAATCTTCATCGTCACAGTCCTCCAGTAAATCTCTGGTATCTGAACCCCTGACCCCTGGCTTACACACGCTGCTCTTTAACCTCTCAGCCAGGCTCTTACCATACAACTTCTTGACCTTGACCTGTGGAGGGTCCTCATTAGTGACCTCAGAGTCACCGAGACCTCGATACACGTGGACGTCAGGAGGGTTGGACATCTCAGCGTTGTATGCTCTGAAGTACTCAGGTGTCGTCAAGCTGTCCCGCTGCGGCTTCCTCCATCTACCAACGATCAATCAATCAATAATAATAATAACAACAATTAGA
This sequence comes from Enchytraeus crypticus, assembly GCA_905160935.1. Classification (NCBI taxonomy): domain Eukaryota; kingdom Metazoa; phylum Annelida; class Clitellata; order Enchytraeida; family Enchytraeidae; genus Enchytraeus; species Enchytraeus crypticus. The sequence continues at coordinate 1,148,623 of CAJHZI010000517.1, read as the reverse complement.
GTGCTACAGTCATCAATGACAACATCGAGCACTATTGAGACAAAATCAAGCCAGCAAGCAAAAAGAAGGTCCAAAAACGGTGCAAAGATAAATAATTAAACAGACAAAAACAATTAAACACGCAAATCAGAATCAGTAAGTAGTAGGAAATGTACTCGTCTGGCTAGATTTTTGGTGCAAGCACAACCTAAGATTAAAACCTAGCTAAATTTCCTTTTTAGTCTTGCCCTGCCTTGATTCATCATGTTCACTCAATTAGATACACAATTAAGCATTGCTCAGCCTTGAAAATAGCTTATTTATAATTTAGCCTTGATGCTTAAATGTCACAATAAATATTAGGCACAGTCTAGCCTTCATCATAGCTCATTTCTATTTTCTACCTTGAAATATGTACCATTAATAATTTAAGCATAGCATAGCCTATCAATAAACTAGCTCAGGCAAGCATGAAATCAAAGCACGCCCACGCACGCAGTCGCGCGCGACCTCGAAAACTTTCCATGACTCGTAATCATTTGACCGAGAATAGAAACCAATGGAAAAACCCAGTTTCTATTCAACTATAAATAGCTTGTCATATGCGTATGAGGCACGCGCAGCGACGACCCAAGTGTATAAATACGAGTGAGCTGCAGTCACTACTCGATTTGAGAAAGAGTTGATTTCTATTTAAATAAATATCTTGCGTATATAAAATGGAAACTCAAACGGTGAAACAATTGCGACTTATCGCGAAACAACGAGGTATTAAAAAATACTATTCTCTTAGAAAGGTGGAGCTTATTGACGCGTTGGCCGGGACATCACAAACCGGTGGAGTTGTTGATTTGATTAATTCTCCTGTACCAGATATTCGAGCGCCGGCTTTAGTGCCAACTGAATATAAGCCATCATCGAAGATACATTATGAGAATTTGCTTGACACACCTGTACCTGATATCAAAACTGAGATACTTACCCCAATTAAGACTGGAGTAATGGCAACTATCAAGTCTTATTGGGATTGGCTGGTAAGCTATGTACCAGCAAAAATTAAAAAGCCGATAAGCGAATCTTTTAAAGCGCTAAAGTCTAAAGTTGTGAACATATTCACCCAGACTATGACAAACAAATATGACGTCATAGAAACGACATCAGCATTAAAAGGATTCACAAAGAAATATGTCATTGACGGTAGAGATGGAGTTGATGCAGTGTCATTTCTGAGCAGTATTCAACCACAAGTGCTAGATGTATTAAATAACAATTCTCAGACAAAAGTTAATCTAACACTTACATGTACGATGGAGAAGGTTGATTTAAAGTCTGGGGAAATAATATCTTATGACGCTCCTTTTCTTTCAAAAACTGAAATAATTTTACCATCCACAGATACCGCAGAGGTGTATGAAAAGACTAAAGGTAAAATGCTAGAGTCGATAGCTAATTTTCAGATGCGGGGTAGTAATTGGAGATTTCGCAGGGTGATGAAATTAGAAATCAATACTGTTGAATATAAACCACTTCGAGGTAGTTCCTACATTCCTATTCCTAAAAAATTAACTGATAAAAAGGCTATTATAAATATGAAGAATAAAGACGATCAATGTTTCAAATGGTGCATTACAAGAGCCTTCAATCAAGTGGGAAAGAACTCTGAGCTCATTGATAAACAATTAAAGAAGCAGGCTGAAGAATTTAACAGGAATGGTATTGATTTTCCGGTTAATTTGAATGATATTGATAAATTTGAAAAGAATAACAATGTATCAATTCATGTGTTTGGATATGAAAAGCTAGAGGCGTGGGCCAAAGAAGAAGAATTAATACCATTAAGGATTTCAACATTTAATAGTCAAAACGCAGTAGATTTGTTGCTTATATCAAAAGATGATAATAAACATTACTGCTGGATTAAAAACTTTAATAGACTGATGGCAACAGGAAATCACAATGCAATGCATTACTGTCGGAGATGCTTAAATGGTTTCACTCGTGAAGAAGCTCTTAACAATCACATTGAGTATTGTTCACAGCATGACGCTCAAAAAATAGAGTTACCTAAACCTGGAACGTTTATGAAATTCAATCACTACAAAAAATCGATCGATGAGAGTACCATTCATAGTTCACGCAGATTTCGAGTCACTTATTAAACCGATTGATCGGATTGCTACATGTCAGCCGGACCCAAGCATGTCATACACTAACCGATTCCAGAAGCATACACCTAGTTCATTCTGTTATTACATCAAATGTTTTGATGATAGCATTTACTCGCAAGCTCCAGTCACTTTTACTGCAAAGAATGATGATGACGATGTTGCTCAAATATTCTTTGACACTTTAGAGCAAAATATTAAAGAAATATACAATCAATTCAAGTTTTCTGAACCAATGATTTACACTAAATCTGACGAGAAGAAATTCAATGAAGCAACAGTGTGTCATATATGCGAAAAAGAGCTGGGCGACGATCGTGTTAGGGATCACTGTCATCTGTCTGGTAAATTCCGGGGGGCAGCACACGATGAATGTAATTTACAATACAAGATTCCAAAATTCTTTCCAGTAGATTTTCACAATTTATCTGGATACGACAGTCATCTGTTTATAAAGAAGTTGGCAGGTGGAAACATTACTTGTATTCCGTGTAATGAAGAAAAGTATATCAGCTTCTCTAGGGAAGTGTTGGTTGACAAGTATATTAATAAAAAAGGTAAAGAAGTCCAAGTGAAACGAGATTTGCGATTTATCGATAGCTTTAGGTTTATGGCTTCCAGTCTTGATACACTATCAAAGAATCTAAGTAAAGTTCAGTGTAGGAATATTGCAAGTAAGTACTCTGGAAAGGAATTGGATTTGCTTTTGAGAAAAGGATTTTACCCATACGATTATGTTAGTTCGTTAGAAAGACTTAATGAAACCAAACTACCGCCCAAGGAAGCCTTCTACTCAAAACTTAACGAATCAAACATTACTGACAAAGACTATAAACACGCACAGAGTGTTTGGAGAGAGTTTGGTTGCAAAACATTTCGAGACTATCACGACTTGTACAATATATCTGATGTGCTTTTACTAGCAGATGTCTTTGAAAATTTCAGAGATGTATGTACGACCCACTATAAATTAGATCCTGCGTGGTACTACACCTCGGCAGGACTGTCTTTGGATGCTACGTTAAAATTAACTAAAGTTTTACTCGAATTGTTAAGTGACTACAACATGCTGCTGATGATTAAGCATTGAATAAGAGGTGGCGTAAGTACTATATCAAACCGATTCGCAAAAGCTAATAATAAATACATGGATGGAAATTTTAACGTTAATGAACCATCCAAATTTATCAAATACCTGGACAGTAATAACCTTTATGGGTACTCGATGAGTAAGCCCCTGCCCACACACGGGTTCGAATGGATGACAGAAAAAGAACTGAAGAGCTGGAAAGAAATGAAGTGTACCCTCGAAGTTGACTTGGAATATCCTGCAGAGCTGCACGATCTCCATAACGACTATCCTTTAGCCCCCGAAATTGTGAAAGTGAATAAAGTAGAGAAATTGATACCGAATTTGAATGATAAAACAAAGTACACATTACATTACGAGAATTTGAAACTGTACGAAAGCTTGGGTATGAAAATTACCAAAATACACAGAAGCATAAAATTTGAAGAAAGTTCATGGCTTAATACATACATCGATTTAAATACACAGCTAAGGACCAAGGCTACCAATGACTTTGAAAAAGAATTCTTTAAACTAATGAACAATAGCGTTTTTGGAAAGACAAAGGAAAATATTGAAAATAGGATAGATTTCAGATTGGTTGATGATAGGAAAAAGGCTGTTAAATTGGCTGCAAAGCCGTACTATGACCGAACAGTGATATTTGATGTAAATCTTGTTGGCGTCCACATGAGAAAAACTAAATTGGTATACAATAAGCCAATCTACCTAGGTATGGCAATATTAGATTTAAGTAAAACTTTGATGTACGATTTTCACTATAATTACATAAAGGAAAAATACAATGATAAAGCCAAGCTGTTGTTTACAGACACGGATTCGTTGATGTACGAAATACACACGGAAGATTTTACGCAGACATATCTAATGACGTCGAACGCAGATTTGACACTAGCGATTTTCCCCGAGTTCATCCATCAGGCATTAAGACTGGAATTAATAAGAAAGTCATTGGAATGTTTAAAGATGAAGCTTGTGGAAAGGAAATTGAAGAATTTGTTGGTTTGAGAGCAAAACTGTACTCTTACAAATTGGCAGATGAGGAGCACAAGAAATGTAAAGGTGTTAAAAAGAGTGTTGTTGAAAGAACAATAACGCATGAGGATTATAGAAATTGTCTGTTTGAGAAGAGAGATCAAATGAGAAGCATGAATGTCATCAGATCTCGCTTGCATGACGTTTACAGTGAACAAGTAAATAAAGTTGCTTTGAGCGCAGACGATGACAAGCGAATAATTTCAGACGATGGAATACATACTTTTGCGTATGGCAATTACAGACTAAAGACAGCAGAGGACTGATAATGCCTTTTATTGATATTTTCAAAACCACATTTTGGTTTGAAAATAATTAACCTTTATAGCCAGACAATCCCAGTATCATCATTGTCTGGATTGAAATCATCAATATATGCAAACAACTTTCCTTCATATTTTCCATAAGAGTATTTTCTTACTGTGAATTCAAATCCTTTAGGGTTCGCTTCCAACTGTTTCTCTATATAATTTTTAATACTTGTTGTAGACCATACCTTTACAGGAGTATCATCCTCATTGTGTATAACGTATAAAATATACGATTTTCCATATATTTCATTTACTTCCTTAAATCCTTTTACAATATATCTTTCTCCAGCGCTAAGTTTTTGAAACTTGAGTACGACGGAATTTGTATTTGTCTTAGAGTTTGTAGTTTCTATTTTATATATACAGGAAAATAAATTTAAATAAAAATCATAAAACTAAATTTTGTAAATTTGATACGGGAATCCATTCATTGTACTTTTTACTGTAACCCGCCCATTTAACCAAAGCGTGTTCGACACCTTCAATCTTTTTTCGTTGTAGAACTTTTTCAATTCTATACAATTCTTGATTAGTTTTCTGTAGTTCTTCTGCGTAGAAACCTCCTTCTAATAATTCACCCGACTGATCCTTCAATATATATGCAACAGGCGATGTATACTTTACTTTGTCTACAACGTACACCTCCTCGGACCAAATTGGCAGGAAACCCTTTTCAAATACACCCTTAATCCGACTAATTTGAACTCTGCCGCCAACCTCGAATTTTGGACTGGCGTTACTTTCCAAATTTCTGTACTTCCTACTGTTAATTATAAATGCTTCGTTTTCCTTCTTACTAGCTTCAGTTGGAGTCATTTTTATGGTCGAATGCTTCGTGTTGTTATACTCTGCAATTAAATCGTCAATCATATCAATCCAATTTCTCGTATTTTCCGCAGTAAATCTTTTCCACATTGTTTCCTTGATACTTCTATGGAATCGTTCGACGACTGCTGATTTATGTTCTCCAAATGTAGAGTATCTATTTATATTATTTTTCTTTAACCAATCATCCATGTTTTTGTTGTAAAATTCTTTGCCCTGATCAACCCACAAGAATTTTGGAAGTCTATCTGAACTTTTCACAATTAGTTTGAGAGCTTCAGTTACCGTTTCACCTATCTTGTCTTTCAGCGGAATGCTCCACGCAAATTTCGAAAATACATCAATGACGTTAAGCATGTATCTGTATCCCTTATTAACTCTACTCCATTACTTCATTTCGATTAAATCTGCTCCCCATATCTCATCAACTTCAAACACGTGAACTTGTCGTCTTGTAAATTTTCTGCGAATCGGTTTGTGTAATTCTCTAGCCCATTCTTCAAAGGGTCCAACGTTTCGCTTCAAACCTCTTTCTTCGCTGGACCCCTCTATTCGTTTTTTGACTCAACACCAAGACCAAACTGTGCCTTATTTTTCATGATGTGGTATACAAATCGAGCCATATTTCTTTGTGCACTATCAAATCTTGAATCATTAGCAATTTCGTATGCTCGATGAGCCAAAGCTTCGTCGCTTATATTTCTGCTCGCTGTATCGGTATTTGCAGTATAAAACTGATCGTGCAATTTACACATTCCATCCAACTCATTTATACCCTGATAACCTTCGCGATTTCTCAGTTCGTACTTTGTGCCTGGACCGCAGTACGAATACTTGTTGAGATTATTAAATGAACCGTTAGGTACGTACTCTCCACGTCTGGCAGGTAAATGTAGTTCTCCAACTGTATTTCCAACTGCTGGTAATACATTATTAAACACACCCTGACCCGAGACAAATTTTGACTTTTTACTTCCACACACTCCACAAATAGCAAATTGCTGTTTTCTATTATTAGCAGTTAACCTTTCCTGCGTCTGTGTACAATCAGTTTTCCTTTTACATTTCAAGCAGTACATTTTTAAATTATGTTATAAAATTTTATAACGTAATTTCATTTTAGAAAACTTAATCTATAATAATCGGAGTCTGACCATCGGATGTTAAGTACATCACTCTATCGGAAAGTATCGTAACATACATATGAGTATGTTCTGGAACATTTTGACTAAATTTAAAATTAAGTGTCATATTCATAACAGCAGATTTGACTCTTTCACTCTGATGTCGTACATCAAAGACTACAAGTGGAAATAGCATTTTGTAATTCATCATATCGATCTGTGTACCTCCAATTAAATGATTAAAACCAAAGTGATCTTTCTTAAATTCATCTGCCATAACGCAGAAATCTACATAGTCATTTGAAGCAAAGTTTATTCTCGGTTCATCTGCAGGATATCTCTGATCATTCAATTCAACAAAAGCACTAGTCAAGTAAAGGTGATCAAACACGGCTGGATTTTGTTCCTGAGTTCTTGATTTGTCAGTTTGAAATCCAACAATTAACCATCTAGGCTTTTTCATTCCAGCGTCTCTGTTGATCATCCTTTCATACTCCTGTACATCTCGTGTAACTATAGTATGGTGGTCAGTTCTTCTGCTAAAACTTATTGGAATTTTCCTTTTAGTAACAACAGACTCTCGCAGTGAAGTTACCATTTCAACTGATGGTTTGATTCTTGGTACCATCCACCTAATATCCGTTAGCGAAACTTTACTTTGAAAAGCGATATCCGCTGTATGAATTGCTGATGTGTCAAGCGTTCTAGTGAGTCGCAAAGTATGTCGCAAATTGTAAAGTACTTTGTTATAGTCGGAAAATCCAAATAGGTGCGAAAATGGAATGTTGAATGAAAATTGACCTGGCGCATCGTTGTTCATTAGAAGTTGTCGGCGAATCGCAAATCCTTCATTGTAATCTGGATTTTCTTGCGGTGTAAAATGATTGGCAACAATGGCTGCGCCTGCTACAACTGGTGGAGATTGTCTATATTTGGAGGATACTGCGCCGACATTTGTATCCTTTCTCCAACATTGATTCAATCCCGCGCTGCTATTGAAATCGTCAGGATAAGACAAATAACCCAACATTGACGTAGTCTGTCCTGAAAAGTGTAATGATTCAATTGATTTACCTCCTAGATCGTACTCAATACTAGAAAAGAGGTATGGAATTGCATTATTAATCAAAGCTATTTGACCTGTTGCATCAAAGGCATAGTTATTATCATTTCTTAGTAATCTTCCCTTAATTTTAAGAAAGCTCTTAGATATGTTGTAATACGAATCACTTGCAGGTATATCAGTTTCAATAAGATGCCCAGGACTATTAAAGTCGGCTCTAGTCTGTGGAATAAAAGACGAGTATTGAAAACTTTCTACACTATTGTCAACAATTATTGACAATGGTTGTGTGAAAATTTCGTTTGGCAATTCAGTTTCCATTTTATATATATGTAAAAATAATTTTTAAACTAAAATCGTTTTAAAAAAAACCGCTGCCCGATTTTTGTAGTTGTTCTAGTATCTCTTCCGATTCTGGAGTTAGACGACTATTTTTGCTTGCTATCTTTCTAATGAGTGCTTTACTAGCCTCTGTCATTCCGAATACAGCAATATCGCCTACTGCTCCTAGCATTGGCTTTGCAATTAAATCTTTATTCTGATAGACGTACGAACCTATATCTTTCAGTGTATCGACAAATCCCCGTCCATGTACCAGAATTTGTTTTGAACTGTATGCTTTGCATTTCTCTTTGACAATCATTTTACTAAATACAATATATTTTTAATTAGATTTTTCTCTAATTAGTAATACTATTGTAATTCTTTCACCCATCAAAACGATAACATTGTTGTCTTGATCGGTCAGCCGTAGGTGTATGCTATCAATTTCTGGCCTATTTACTGTTGGCAAAAATATCAATTCAGGCCTAGGATTCTCTATTATTTTATAGCCTGGATTTACTCTCAGTTTGAATGTATGTATCACATTAGATTTATTGCTATTAAGATAGTTCCCAGTAGCAATATCGCAATGGACTTGTATCGAATTGACTTTTTCTATATCAAATATATTTGGAGATTGATGAATTCCATTTGACAGTTTTTCATCGGTGAATCCTAGAGTAGACCCTAATGAATTGTCAATTCCAAAGTCAACCATGTACTTTTCGTGTGATATAGTCAAAATTGTTTTGAAAATTAAATGACTTATATTTATGTAATATTTTTCATTAATTGTATCGTAGTCACCGTTTTCTCGCATTTCCCTTTGAATCGTATCGTTAATATCTTTTAATTCGTAAGCACCTTTTGAAAGCGTGATTATTTTCCAAGTACTTCCACCGTCGGTGGAATATTTAAATTTATTGTTTGCTTCCGTGATGTTAGGAATTGAATTGTACGTCATCAGAGATATAAATGCTACTTCATACTTTCTGTCGCGATCCAATCTTATTGGAGGATGCAGATATGTAGTAAAATCTGTTGTATTGCTCGATATAGTTAATTTCGCCATTTTTTATAGCAGGATTAAATTTTAAATTGGATATTTTGGAGAACTTCGAAATGTTTTTTATATATAACATCGTATAACCCTTTGGTGATTACTCTAATTTTTAATAACTCATCCAAAATGCTAACTGCGGTATGATATACACTCCATTATTTCCAGCATCTAGAACCGCAATATTTTCATTCAGTAGACGAACCAATTGATCTGGGCTTTCATAAACTATAACCTGGTCTGTTTTAGGCCTGCCTCTACCACGCTTTTGTTTTCTGACAGGCATTACAAGTTTTCTCTTCTTCTTCTTCTTAAGTCCTTCTCCGACGAGTTCACTCCCTGCTTTTACCCTAGTTAATATATTCTTGTATTTTTCCAGTGTTTTCTGTTGAGACTCGCATATCGTTTTCTCAGCTGGAGTCTTGTTACTGTTGTTTCCTAAAAACTGCCCTATTCGTCTATTATGCGTTTGAATCTCCTTTAATGTTGCTTCAATTTCATTATTTTCACAGACTTCACTTGGAAATTTCAGGTCGAGTAGATCTAGATTATCTCGATCACTTTCATTGAGATTCCTGTCTAAATTAATAATTAAAGGATCCCTCCTTGGTGTGGTTTCACGTTCAGGAATAGGTGAATCATAAAATGGCATTGCCTGTATAGCATCTCTCTGATCATTTGAACGCATCAATTGATTAGTAAAGGGAACTAAAATATCACTCAAGTTTTGTTTGTTGTCGACAATCTTTGTTCTAGAATTTGAGCCGTTTCCCTCGTAGTATCAATTAACGGTTTGAACAACTTTGCTTGACTCTCATATGCCTGTTGATTGTCAAGTTTCTCAATAAGAAACATTTGTTTGGCTTCGTTCGTGGCTTTTTTATACCGATTAATATCATAATCCACCATCATTTTATTAGACATATAAAATTGTTTATTATGTATTTTTAGGTATTATTATGTATTATTATGTATTTTTAGGTATTATTATGTATTTTTAGGTATTATTATGTATTATTATGTATTTTTAGGTACTTTTAGGTATTATTATGTATTATTATTTATTTTTAGATATTATTATGTATTTTTAGGTATTATTATGTATTTTTAGGTATTTTTCGGGTATATACATTTTATTGTAATTTAACAAATATCGTCTACAATCAGGATCTTCCCACAGATTTATTGCAATATATCCATGCTTTCTTGCCCACGCTTCATTGGAGATTTTTTCAAACTCTTTAAATGACATATCTCCCGATACGTGTGTTTCATAAAAATATTTCAGCGACTTCTCATCATGTTGAAATAAAATAAAAATATTGGCATTTTGACGTATGCCATGTTTTTTCAGTTTATGTATGCTCTGGCATAAATAGATTACATTCGCATTATTGTGTCTACCTTGACAAAAATACTCTGTCATGACTTTCTGATCTTCATTCATGACGTCATCAAATATTACAACATGTGTTTTATTTGCATCGAGTTCCGAAGGGTGAGCAATTCCATCATCTGGGTTGTGAAAAGTAACAATATCTTTACCTGATTTGGAATTCTTTTTAACTTCATCATTGCAATCTCGAAGGAATTTATACGCATCTTGATCAGGTGTCATTGTGTACACCATGATATCGTTGTAATGCACTAATTCTTTCATAATAAAGTTCATCATTAGATTTGTCTTATCACAACCGGTGCTGCCAGCTAGTATCATAAATATATTTTTAGGAAATATATCGTGATGCTTGCTCTCATAGCCGCTACCGTAAATTTTTTGATAAATTTTCGAATAGTTAGTATTCAAGTCTACCATTTTTATGTAGTAGTTATTATTTTTAAATTGTTTCTCTCGTACAATTCATTTAATATATCGGTAAATTTAGATCCATTATTCAGTTTATAAAGCACGTAAATGCAGTAATGACCGTTCGTTCGGTGCTTGAATTTTAAATGTGTTGTAATAATTTTCTTTATCTTTACAATAATGCCGAATTTCTAAAGGAGGCACGAAACCGTAGCTGTCAAAATATAAACATTTACCATCTTTGCTGTAGACGCATGTCCAATGTGTTCCGTCTCCGGAGCTGTCGTCAATATTAAGAATTAGACATTCGTTATTATTAATTGATCCTTTCAATTCATCACGCATGCATACACCTTTGAAATTTGGAATTTTTAGCTCTTTGCATTTTTCTATAATATCAAAGTTACTTAGCGGTTTGATGGTTTTGAATGATTTTAGAAATTGGGGGAAGTTTATTCCTCCCCCTGTCTGGCTAAAAAAACACCTGATCCTGTTCTCTGTAGATATAATCCATTACCCCACTGAGCTCCTTTCAAATTCTTGACGCATCCACCGAGCCCAAATATCTTCAACGCATTTGATAGCATTTTGCCTGCAACCGGAATTGGAGCAATTGCATGACTGATTAAGCCTGCGCCGAGTTGTTGCTTGGTTATGTTTTCCGATTCTTGATTATGTCTCTTCAATTCATTAGTCTGTCTAGTCGAATTCACTGCCGAGCTAATTCCACCCGCCAAACCACCTATGGCTCCCAAGACGGCAGGAATGGCTGCTGCCAACAACGGTAGGAATCCACCATTCCTTTTCATGTACTTTATTTGTGCTCTACTCAGACACAATTCTATTCCAGATGTAGCCTTTTTAATTTTATTAATTTGAGTTTGGGTGAGAGGAAGATTCGTATTACCCGACAAATTCTTTTTTGATATTTGTATTTTAACCTCTCTATCATGATCGCACGCGCTCTTTAGTTTTTGGACCTGACCTTTAGTCAACGTTACACCGTAGTTTTGTATACTTTGACATTTTTTTTATATAACATTTAAATTTTTATTATAAAATGAGTACTATATCGAAAACCGGTGGCAAATCGCATTCAACAACTGCTGATTTGATGGAGCATGCAGATTCAGTTTTCAGACCAATTGTCAAGCTTGTTGATAGACTCGACAGTACAAAAGTTGACAAAACTGGAGGAGATATCACCGGAAATATTAATATGAGCAACAATAGAATTTTAAACGTTAAACACCCGCCAGAAAGCGATGCGGATGTCATCACAAAGGGGTACTGCGATCGTTATATTAACAAATTTGGCGAAAATTTGAGAGTAGGCATCCTAAAAGTAGTAGAACAAAACGTAGTTGCTAATGATTTGGCTCTGAAAAACAATATTGATACGAAACTCAGTGTGAATGGTGGTTCAATGAACGGAGATATTAATATGAGCAACAATAGAATTTTAAACGTTAAACATCCGCCAGAAAGCGATGCGGATGTCATCACAAAGGGGTACTGCAATCGTAATGTTAGCGAATTTGGTGAAAATTTGAGAGTAGGCATCCTAAAAGAAGTAGAACAAAACGTAGTTGCTAATGATTTGGCTCTACAAAAAAATATTGATACGAAACTCAGTGTGAATGGTGGTTCAATGAACGGAGATTTAGATATGAAGCATAATTTAATTTTTAATGTTGGCTTCCCAAGTGAAATGTATGATGCGCTAAACAAAAAGTATCTACAGATTGCTGGCATGATAGGTAATGTTGATTTGAAGAAATTAATGACTATTTGTGATCATGTATTGACCATTATATCAAAATATTCCAGAGAACAAGGCCTACGAATTAAATACGGTGAAATGATTCTTATGAGATATAATCATTTGGAAAATATTACCTTAGAATATAGTAAATTATATGATAGTGAAGAAATATATTCTGACGTTCTTTCAATTTATATGACTGATTTGAAATATTTACTTATTTCAGTAATTGAAGAATTACCGAGAAATATTTTTATGGATTTGAATATGTATCTAGCTCGTGCTAAATTAATAGCAATACCTGAAGACGGTACACCCTTATTGAAAATGAGGAAATTTATTACAAGACTTGTAAGAGATCGAAACCCAGATCGAAAGAATTTAGACTTGGAATTAATATTACGAAAAAATTTAATGTTTGTTGATTTAGGATTTCATTACGTTTCAGATTCTCTCCTAAAGCAGTTTGTGATGACACCCGCATTGGTTTCTGGATGAGATATTTAAATTCATTAATAAATGTATTAACAAATTTTATGTGAATTCAGAAATAATCTGATTATAGGCTGCCTCAGCAAGATTTCCGTTACAGGAGACAACAAAGTCAAATCTTTCATTAAGTTTATTTAGTTTTTCAATTTCTGCATTTAATTTATTACTTTTATCCTACAAATTGAACTTGAGACTGATTGATGTCAGCATTGCACTCATAATTGAAAGTATGGTAATAACCATACCGGGAAATCTTACAATTGTCGACAAACCTGCTAGCACAGTTGAAACTGTAACAGAAGACAAAGTGCACACGTAGTACAAAATTTTGGTAATATTTCGCTTTTGTTTTAGCTTGTAAACCATACTCCGTCTCTCTTCAAGTTTTCTGTTTAAAAACGCTTTCACTTTACTCGAAAGCGATGTACCATCTACTGCGTCTGTCATTTTTATTATGCGTAATTTTTATTTTAACATAAGAGTAACGAATTTTCATTTAAATAAATTTTCTTATATATAAAATGGAAACTCAAATTACTACAACGTCTGGAAAAACAGATCCACCAAAGGAGGGATACGAGAATAAAAGAAAGAGAGGAAGACCGAGAAAATATCCACCAAAAGAGGTTGATCCAAACAACGTGATAGACCCAAAGCATGAATACTTGAGAACTATAAGAACTAAACCTAGACCTGTAAGATTGGAGAATACCATCACTGGTGAAGTTATTGAATTCCGGTCGATGTATGAAGCCGCTAAAGAAACTAAACATGATCTAAATTTCTTTAAAAGAAACGAAGGAAAGATTGTTGATGGATCTTATAAAGTTATACTGATTGAATGAAAGTTTTAATAGTATATTTACTATTGAAACGCTTAGCTCACGAGGGAGCTGTGGGCGGCGCGTGAGTCATGCGCATATGACAAGCTATTTATAGTCGAACAGAAACTGGGTTTTTCCATTGGTTTCTATTCTCGGTCAAGTGATTATGAGTCATGGAAAGTTTTCGAGGTCGCGCACGACTGCGTGCGTGGGCGTGCTTTGATTTCATGCTTGCCTGAGCTAGTTTATTGATAGGCTATGCTATGCTTAAATTATTAATGGTACATATTTCAAGGTAGAAAATAGAAATGAGCTATGATGAAGGCTAGACTGTGCCTAATATTTATTGTGACATTTAAGCATCAAGGCTAAATTATAAATAAGCTATTTTCAAGGCTGAGCAATGCTTAATTGTGTAACTAATTGAGTGAACATGATGACTCAAGGCAGGGCAAGGCTAAAAAGGAAATTTAGCTAGGTTTTAATCTTAGGTTGTGCTTGAAACAAAAAAACTAGCCAGACGAGTACATTTCCTACTACTTCAGTATAAAGAACTGTACTAAATTAAGCTCTCTCGTATTGCTAAATTGCCGTAGCTACTTCAATGTATCAACAATCATTCAACTTTCAATCCGTCAACTTCTACAATTGCTATAGAAATCACAAAATCAAGCCAGCAAGCAAAAAGATTGAAAGTTGAATTCTTCCCGGGTTGCTTCAGGAACACTAAAGAATAGAGCAACAGCTGCACGTGTCGCAAGATGCGACTAAGAAAAAAATGAGGAAGGCAAAGAGAAATCAAATCAGAACCGATATTTTCCCAATCTATACGGTACGAAAGGTAAGGCATAGCCTTTTGTGAAATATTAACTAGTTAATCGATGGCATGCTCTATATGGAGCGTGAAAGCAGACCCCGAATAAGAATATGTACCTTGGACCTGCCACCTGACAGAAGACTAGAAAGCGAGAGAACGAAAAGCAATTTATTAAACAATCACATCAAACAAATGAATAAATTTATCGATTTAACTATAATAATCTAAAATAAATCAATAGATAATTAAAAACTAAAATTTAGCAAAATATTCAATCAATTCATCCATCTATACATGAATTGAGCTCAATCAGTTATAAGAGAAATTAATCAGCTGACATTCAGTGAGGCTGTCCTGCTTTCTGGCATGACTTTTGTGCTGTGCTTCCATCAATCAATCAATTACTAAATCAATCACTCAAAGAACCAATAAACAGAACAATTAGGAGGAGAAGAATTTAAATCATGGAACTATAAATATCACCTTCTCTTTATATCAATAATAACACTTCTTATTATATCAACCATAACACTTCTCATTATATTCCTATATAACACTTGTTATATCAACCATAACACTTCTCATTATATTCCTAAATAACACTTATTATATCAACCATAACACTTCTCATTATATTCCTAAATAACACTTATTATATCAACCATGACACTTCATATTGTATTTATAAATAACACTTCTTGTTATATCTATCATAATACGTTTCATTATATTTATTAATACCACTTCGTACAATATTTATAAACAACACTTCTTATATATCATAATACTTTTTATTATATTTATAAATAACACCTTAATATATTTAAAATAATAATTAATGCTTCTTATTATATCTATGGTTCAATCCATACCAGAAGTAGTTAAATCACGTTGAAGAGAAGAAATTGGCTTACAGCTTAAGGAGTAGCGATAGGCAGACCACAGAAACTGATGACATCATCATAGCAAGTGAAGCCATCCAGGGTTGTAGCTCTATACCCACAGGCATTAGTAGACCTAATATTAGCCAATAAATCAATAACTCAATATGTCATTCATTCAGTCTCTCAGTTAATGAATTAACCAATTAATTAACCATCCGATTAATTACTACAATTGAAAAATTATAAGCAAAGCATTCAATCACAATAAATCTGCGACAATATTACAAAAGTCCAACAGTATAAAAGCTGGAATACAATATTTTTAAAGACTAGAAATCAAGAGGTGATATGTTAGGTACTAAACTAGATTTCTGAGTATAATGTCTTAATTTTGTGTAGTTTCTTCAAGTTATAACCTGTCAGCCTAGAAACTACTAACCTGCAGCAATGGGAATTCCCACTAGGTTGTAGATAGTCGCACCTACAAAGTTGAAGCGAATTCGCCTGACGGTTGTCTTAGAGAGATTAATGGCCGCCACCACGTCCAACAGATCATTCTAGAGCATAACAAAATTGAAACATTACAAACAACAAATCATTTGACCGTATACTAAACATATTATAAATCATTTTATAATATATAAAACAAACAACAAATAATTCTACAGCACCGTATAACAGAGCATTAGTATACATGTAGTACCACTTGATTACTCTTCATTGTCTTTGTTACAAGTGCTACTCAAATTATTCATAATGAAGCGGTTTTAAAAATTTATTTCTGTTGCAACTGAATGACTCATTTATTACACTGACCTAATTACCCTAAACGGAAACTGAGGAAAAGGATCTCTTAGAAGTATTACTTCGGGTTGGATAATTAGAAGTGTGCTGCGGAGGTAACAAGTGCACCAGTAAATGTGTAAAAATGTAACACTAATATGATAAGCTATCAGCACTAGAGTGATTGATTGATAACACTAATATGATAAGCTATCAGCACTAGAGTGATTGATTGATAACACTAATATGATAAGCTATCAGCACTAGAGTGATTGATTGATAACACTAACCCTGATCAGAACAATATCAGCAGCCTCTACAGCGACATCGGTGCCTGTGCCTATAGCAATGCCTACGTCAGCCTGTGCCAGGGCCGGCGAGTCGTTCACTCCATCCCCCACCATCGCCACTCGACGTCCCATCGACTGCAGCTGCTTGACCTTGGCGACCTTGTGAGAGGGCAAAACCTCCGCAAATACTGTGTGGATGCCAACCTAAAATAAAATCCACAATACCATACAATACGATATAACACTTAGGAAATAATATAACACTTAGGATATAAAGTAAACACGTTTTATAGTGAAATGATCAATTACGTTGATATCAGTCACTTTTTAATACCACATGCTTAAATCGTTACGCAATTTAGTCCATTTTTCGTGTAACCAGTCCTGTGAATGTCTGACATTTTACTCTCAGATCAGCGTGGCTGGGATTCGAACCCACAAGGGTTCAATTCACCTCAGGATCCGTCATTTAAAACTTCATGACGTTAACCCTACGCTATTAAGATATAATACAATACTGTATACTATCCTTGGTAAGTTCGATCGCTGCAGAAGAAACAGTTCTTGCATAGGAAATTTAGTATATTGTGGATGCTGTAAGAGAGGAAAACTCAAAGAAAAGGAATGCAGAAATTCACATAAAACACATTTTTCAAGCTAAAATTTACAGAATATCTTTAACCGATTATTAATTTCAACATTCAAAAGGAAAACAATAATAGGAGAGCCTTAGATCTGAACCCTGAATCTACTAGTCCACCGAAGAAAATAACTTGTTGGCCGTTAGAATGCTCTTTGATGAAAATGATACCAGAGAGGAAGTACGTAAAGGTTTGGCATTCTTGATGGAGAAACAAAGTGACGAAGACAAAAAAAAACATATTAAATGATCTATCAAACAATACAATACAATACAAAAACACAACACTAGGTTAACAGTATATATAAATGCAACTTCAATCACGAGAGCGATTTCCTGTAGAGACTTACGAACCGTCTAAATAAAATCCAATCCTATAAATAAATTAATCCCAATATAGGATTTTCTAACCTCAGCGAGCGAGTTAAGAATTTAACAAATATAGATCAACTAGGACAAGTAGTAACAGATCATTGAACCTGCTTAGCGATGGACTTTGCAGTTTTGAGATTATCTCCAGTCAGAAGGATGACCTCGAGGCCCATTCTCTTGAGAGTGTATACAGCCAAATGGGCTTCCATCTTCACTTTATCTGCAGCTGATATCATCGCTACCAGCCTTCCTGTATAATATACCATCCTTTTCATTGAATCTCCTAGTCAATATCGCCACTTCGAAATCAATGTTGTCAACCTTCTCGAGTAAGTTCGGACACGGTAGGTTTGGAGAATGAACCCTAACAATAACTGACTTATCCAAAAGAAGCCAATAATGCAGATATGAAAATAAAATATATTGATATGTTGATTTCGCCACTACAGAACTAACAACAGTCGATTATGAATTTGGTTGAAAACATACAAGCTGCTGAAATTTATTTAAATCAAATCGGTGAAAACATATGAACTCGTTTTTGCAATATTAATCTTACGTTACACTGCCAACATGTGGAGTAGATATAAATCAAAAGAAGAGTGATTAATGCTATCCGGTGCTATTCAGTACACAGCAATCAAACTATCACTGAAATCACATTCTGATCAATGACCACTACAACCACCACACTCGTGGACCTACTGCATAGCAAATCCGTAACTGTCAATTATAAAACAAAACTTTATAATACTCTGTCATTTGGGTGATGGTGTTGTGTGTCTGTTAGCAGGGTGCAGATAGGTGAAGGATATCGGTTCGAATACGTGCTGAACCGTCCCTAGAGGTAGAGAAGCGAATAGCACCGAGCTGTTGGCATTATTACTATCATTACTACTAGTTTTAGAAATTTACTGCATTCACAGATATTAACTTTAAGTGCACAATAGTAAAGAATACAACAAACAAAACTGAATTCACAAACACAATTCCGTACATTGCTGTGCCGCAGATAGGCAATTATTCAATTAAATATAGATATTGATATCTGCAAATAAGCAACTATTAAATTAAATATATATATTTATATTACTGTTATTACAAAACTAGTGTCATAAACATACAGCACAATAACAACAACAACGAACCATCTACAGCACAGAGTACGGCTGTATCGCCCACTCTCTCCTGCTCTGCCATCACTTGCTCCACTGTCTCGCTCAG
This sequence comes from Enchytraeus crypticus, assembly GCA_905160935.1. Classification (NCBI taxonomy): domain Eukaryota; kingdom Metazoa; phylum Annelida; class Clitellata; order Enchytraeida; family Enchytraeidae; genus Enchytraeus; species Enchytraeus crypticus. The sequence goes on along the minus strand of CAJHZI010000517.1, from coordinate 1,129,749 downwards.
CTCCACGCCGTTACGCCTCATCCACTCCCTGCTTCCAACCAGAACTCCGTGCACTGCAGCTACAATCATATCAACTGCTGTGCTTCAAGTGAACTCGGTATTGTACCATAACAACAGAGTACCTACTGTCGTCTATGACAACATTGAGAATTATTGAAACAAATCCAAGCCGGTGAGCAAACAGAAGGGCCTGAACGGTGCAGATTCCAAAATCCAGAAAAAGTTTAATGATAAAGGGAATTAAATACCTCGAACGAAATAAAATATCTTTTAAGTACCTTGGATAGCACATTCAAAGTAACTGCTAATTTCAAAGTCTACCATCAAGCTCTGCATGGAGTACCACATAGATCAATATAACCAATAGCGCTCTGGAAGGAGCACTGCATCGATCAACGTCAACTATCAGGCTATGTGAGCTTATTACATCGAACAGCAACCTCACCCAACCACAAGGGTCATTTAGTTGAATCAACCAAAAAAGCTGCCATAGTTTAGAAAAATATATTTAAAGGTTCAAATATATTTTTCTGATCTCCTTAATTTTGCTGGTTCGGTCTTCCTAACTCTTATCTTTTCTAAATACTAAACACATGAATTTCAGGTTGCTCAATTCAATTTACTAGGCATAATAAGCAGTTTCATTATTTTATGTTTCCGAATTTTGAGTAATATGAATTATTACTATAAGTAGGCTATCATTTAATTTACGACAGTGTTAATCAAATAAATGTAAAATAGCTGATCAGTATGGTTCAGGATCTCCAAATTTTACACAAAAGTAGGATGTTATAAGTTTGTTAACGCTAGAACTTGTTTGACTTATATCATACAGGAAGCAGAGGGGCCAGTGTTAACGCGAGAGTCGCCGCAGTCGTCTAGAAGATGTTCTATGTGAGACACTTTACATGAGAGACCACAACCCGGCACAGCAGTAAACTCTGATACTTTGCCTAGGGTGTCTGTGTACAGCATCTACAATCAATCAACGAACTAATCAGTCAGTCGATCGGTCGCTTTATCTATCTATATATCTATCTATCTATCTATCAAGCAATCAATCAATCAATCAATCACTCAACCAATTAATCAGTCGCTCAACAGATCATTCAATTAATCAATCAATCAATTAATGAATGCACCATTCAATAGCAAACGTCTAAGAATCATGCTTCACCAGCTTGAGAACTTCGAGTTCCAATCATTTTGCCTTTTGATAGTTTCCTAAAGCTTGTGATAGAGACGGTAAAATCAGCTTTGCCCAAAATTCTCCATGTAGCCTTATTTATCAGTACAATTGCTCGAATAAAATAAAATTAGTCAAACATGAAAGGATTAAGCACAGATTTAGCAATGAGATAAGCGTATATAGCATAGAAGTAAATGCAATAAAATGCTAATTAGCTTACACATCTAGTACTAAAAATTAGTACATATTTTACCATACAACTAAGTTTGTTTCTTTACACAAATTTACAGATAGAGACGATACGACGGGGTTTGAAACCCATGACATACTGTTTATCACAAGTGTGCTAGCAACTCAGCCACCAGTACGCCCTTGTATAATAATATAATCATTATCTTACAAGTGTTCTATGTGAACACGCACAGAGAGAGAGAGAGAGAGGAGAGAGAGCGAGAGAGAGAGAGAGAGAGAGAGAGAGAGAGAGAGAGAGAAAGAAAGAAAGAGAGAGAAAGGAAAAAAAGCAAGAGATCGAGGGAAAGCAAGGGACAATTTGATAGAACGACAGAAGAGAATTCGGCTGTTTGTTACTAGCTTGGAGATATCAGTTTGAGATTGATAGAAATTTGTACGAAAGGAATTCAAAGACTAGAGAGATAGATATAGAGAGAATGACAAAGTGCGAAAGAAAAGAGAGAGATTGATAAATAGGTTAACACAGAGAATAAAACGCAGAATTGGCGTGTGACAGGGTAATAAAGAGATATATATATATATATATATATATATATATATATATATATATATATATATATATATATATATATAGAGAGAGAGAGAGAGAGAGAGAGAGAGAGAGAGAGAGAGCAGTACTAACAGACTTAGCATAGCTGACGATGGCTGATGCTATAGGATGTTCGCTGCACGACTCAGCTGTAGCGACAATAGCAATCAGCTTTCTCTCTGTCATGTGAGCGTCCACCAGCTCTACACGTGACACCCTCGGTACTCCCGTCGTCACCGTCCCAGTCTTGTCAAAAACCACAGTGTTTATCTACAACAATCAATCAATCAACAAATGAATGAATCATTGAAACTAACAATAGTCAATCAATCAGTCAATCAATCGCTAGTCAATCAATAAAACAATTTATCAATAAATACTTGTGGTAATCAATTATTCACTCAAGTATTTCTTTAATTAATCAATCAAACTATCTATACAAAACTCATAATAAGAAATATAAATAAATTAATTGATGATCGGTTTTATTAAAATCCACCCACCAATCAATCAAAATCTTCATCTTCTATTTGTTTGAACAATCAATCAGTGCAGTTCTTGCTCATTAATTTTTCTGTTAGAATCAACTGACAAAGTGAATGCGCATAAGATCATGGCATAGTCATTACATAAGATCAATTGCTACAATATTTATCGTATGACAGTGTTTCCGAATTTGGTAGTAACTTAATTTCTTCCGCTATTGTTAAGTCCGTAAATAAACCTATACTCATTCACTAAACCAACAAATTACGAAAACAAGACATTAAAAAAGTTTAAACTTTTCTGGCGGTCTTCAGAGTTAACAAAGTTCTTTAAAGTAATTTTATAATCTTGTGGCAATGAAAAGGAAAATGCAAGACAGAGCAGAGCGGAGACGTTATATAACATGTACCTGCCAGTAAGCAGTGCACTAAGAGAGAGATTCTTATGGCTTATTTCCTTAGGTTTTCAACTGCAACTCAGAGAGTACACTCGTTAGGTAAAGCTTAAATAACTCGTTAGGTAAAGCTTAAAACTGCAAATCAATAGGCGCAGAACTATTAAACAACTAATTGACTATCTAGGTAGAGCAGCACCTTTCTGGCAGTCTCCAGGGGCTCTCCCCCCTTGATGAGGATACCGTTGACCGCGCCCACCCCAGTGCCGACCATGACCGCTGTGGGCGTGGCTAGGCCTAAAGCACACGGGCAGGCTATACACAGAACTGTCACAGCAAATTTGAAGGCGTGCTCGAATATAGCCTCGTGCTTGTTTCTCTCTCTATCCTGTCAATACATCAGATTTTACAATAGTTTTACTGGTCTTAAATGCATTCGTAGACATTGATATCCTAGCAGTAATGATGATAGTCTATAAGGTAGGAGTAGTCATAGTTTCCTTAGACTGTATGAATGATATACTACGTGTACGAGCAGTATAACAGCTTTACACAGGCCCATATTTCTGGCTAGCCTTTTTTCTTAGTTAGCCACTTGACAGACGCACGACCTACAATGAATTATTTCCAAGATTAATCATATCTTTGCTGGTGATTGCGCCAAATGGCAGCAAGCTCCAGTGCATTATTAACCTTCCCGGAGCCATAAGGGATGTCCTTTAATTATTGAATAGTATGTCCTTTGAATCCAGGCCATCAGATTCAGACACGGACACACTAGAATTGTTTCGTCATTTCAAAATTTGCGAATCCCTAGATTTAAAAAAGTATTATAAAATTTAATATAAACAAATTTCACAACTGAAATCAGACTATATTTACTAATAGCAATGGATTGACGATATTTTCTTCACCCAATGACGATATCAGCGTCTTACTACAGATGGCAAGCATGCTTAAAGAATCTTCACTTAAATCCGTAGTCAATTATAGCCACTAAACCTTAAATTAACGGATTATAAGTCTCGACAAACTCTTCCTAAAATGTATCACATGATCCAAGGCAAACATTCCTAATCATCTATTATCTTGCTCGTTAAATGATAGATTCATCAAGCGCAAACTTTCTAGCCATTGTCCATACCTCTTTTGAATTATAAAGTAAGTTTTTAAGGGGAGCGTGCAGTTTACGCCGTGATACATTTAAATATTTCAAGATCAAATCGAGGATACATTTATAGGCGCAGGGAATCATAGCAAAATATCACAGGACATGCAAGAAGTGCCAAGAATAAAATGGAGCTAACATGTTAGTTAAGGCAGAAATTTAGATTTATTCAAATAATTATAAGAGCGATTAAAGAAATAAATCTTCTGTACATAGATGAGAAAAAGTTATGTAAAATCAAAAAATTTTAAAATATAAATTTAAAATATAACTTAGATTTTGATTGTATAAATCAAAGATTCAAACAGTCAAAAACAAATAAAGAAATTATTAACTAAACCAACAATTTATTACACTCAAAAAGCTCCTTATTCTCAATTTATTTGTATTGTTTTTTATTGCATCGACTACAAATAAAATCAATGAAAATAGTTGCCGATTAATTGATGGTACTAATATGTCAAAAAATTAAATAAATTGAAATAATTTAGTTGCAACTCGAATAAAATAAATGTTTCTATGACTATTTATGGACTGCAAAATAAACAAATAACACCTTGAATTCTCTATTTTATTAGAATAAGGAGCTTTAACGAATTCAAAGGAACTGAATAATGCGAAGACACTTGCAATAATTTGTCGAAAAATAATCATTAAAATGCGTCGATCGATCGAATTACTTTATTGGTTTATTACTTTATAAAAATTTAAAAAAATTAATCAATAACAAT